>JAOEGL010000002.1:309504438-310704438 GCA_034509955.1 Urosaurus nigricauda
ATATGTTCTAGATAAAAGTGATGGTTTATCAGACATAATACAGTCTTCTAGTACAGATTTTGTATTTGCAATCCCTATTGTTCTTTGATCTATTCTAAATCTGGATTTCATTTGAAAATACAAAAACAATCCACAATTATAACCTTTAGATCTTATTTGGTCTAATTCTTCTATTTCATAGCCTTTGCTTTCTTTCTTTAAGATGTCACTGTATTTCAACCAATCCTCCTTTCTCTGCGCATCTGTTCTATAAAAAGCCTCATGTGTAGATAGATACCCATATAGGCAATTTCAGGCAAATGCGGTCTTTATATTTTTTTCCCCAAAACTTTATATATGGAGGCCTTGATATAGTGATTATTAAAGTCACGATTAATTGCCGTTTTATTATAGAATAGATAGGCATGGTATCCAAAGCGCAAGTCTGCCTCTTCTAATTTTAGTAATTTTTTATTATCCAGTTTCATCCAGTCTTTAACCCAGGAAAGGGCACATGCTTCAAAGTAAAGTTGTAAGTTTGGTACTGAAAAGCCCCCTCTTGCTTTAGCGTCATAAAGATATTTCTTCCTGATTCTCGGTTTTTTCCCATTCCAAATAAAATCAAATATACATTTCTCCCAAATTGTGAATATTGTTTCGTTTTTAATTATGGGGATGGTTTGAAAAAGAAAAAGAAATTTGGGCAAAACATTCATTTTCACTAATGAGATTCTACCCATTAATGTTAAGTTTAGCCCTTTCCATTGTCTCAAGTCTTTATTTATCTCCTTCCATTTTTCTTCGTAGTTATTTCTACACAGATCAGAATTTTTATTTGTCAGATAAATACCTAGATATCTCGCTTTTTTACTTAAATTAAATCCAGTAATTCCTTTCAAATGTTATTGTTCTAAATCTGGCACATTTTTAGTAACCATAATTGTTTTTTCTTTGTTTATTTTTTAACCTGAATTTTTTTCAAAGTCTTTTAACTGTTCTATTAGCAACTTAACACTGTTTAAGGGGTCTTCGACTGTTATTGCAATGTGATCGACATATGCCCTTATTATATATTGATCACCTGTAATCTTAACCCCATTAATTTCTGCATTCTTTTAAATGTTGTTAATAATGACATCCATGACAAGTATAAATAATATTGGACATCCCTGTCTAGTGCCATTGGTGGCACCTGGGGCCTCTCATCATAGGATCTTGCCTAGTTCTTTCTTAGGTCCAAAACACACAGCAGAAATATCCCAGTCTGATACTGCTTTAACTACCCTGGCTCAGTGCTAGGGAATCCTGGGAATTGTAGTTTTTTTATTGCAGCACCAGAGTTCTCTGACAGAGAAGGCTAAATGTCTCACAAAACTATATTTCCCAGAATCGCCTAGCAAAGAGCCAGGGCAGACAAAGTGGTCTCAAACTGGATTATTTCTGCAGTGTATTTTGGACCTGAATAGAATCCTTAGTCATGTTTTTGGGACTAATGTCACATATCATGATTTCCATATATATAGAAATATATACATATATAGATATAGAGATCACTGAATGCCATGTTAATAGATGTGCCATAAAACAACTAGCCCAATTTAAAATTTTACCTTTAAACAAATGTGCTATCATAAATGTATTTACATGTACATGGTTTCATGTGGTTTAGGAGAAAACTTGGTAAAATGTGATGTGTTTTTAAAGAAAATTTTAAAAGAAAAAAAATGAAATAATTTTTTAAAATTAAAACCTGGGGCCTCTGATTTTAGAATCTTGTCTAGTTTTTTCTTAGGTCCAAAACACACGGCAGAAATATTCTGGTTTGAGACCGCTTTAACTACCCTGGCTCAGTGCTAGGGAATCCTGGGAATTATAGTTTATTGTGGCACCAGAGTTCTCTGACAGAAAAGGCAAAACTATAGGTCCCAGAATTTCTTAGCACCAGGACAGTTAAAGTGGCCTCAGGCTGGATTATTTCTGCGGTGTGTTTTGGACCTAAGATGTCCTTCGCTTCCCTAGTCTTCTTCTGATTTCTTCACTGCAGTCTCAGTTCTGATTAATGTCTGATCCAGAATATGGCAAAAATTTGACTATTTCAGTTTCTTCCTTATCTAGGATGAATTCTTGTATAGCTGGCCTGCCAAATCCATGGTTTTTTTATCCACAGATACAAGCATCCATGGACTGAAAATATTCCAAAAATATATGTACACACCTTGATTTTCTCATTTTATTTAAGGAACACCATTTTACTATGTTATTGGAGTTTATCACATGGGAGGAATGTCTCTCAATTTCGAATAGAGCCATTTCTGATTGCGTTCGGAATGCATTCAGAATGACCTCCCATTTCCCAAAAATGAGCCCCCCATTGCCCGAAATTGCGTGAGATACTCTAATACGCAATTACGTGAAACCCCATGATTGCATTCCAATTGCCATTGGAGTATACCCCCAAATTCCGTCATGTGATAAACTCCATAGTATAAAATGGGACTTTGCGGGTCCTGGAACCAAACACCAAGGGCCCATTATACACATCCATGCTATAACGCTATTCAAATAAAATGTATTTACATGCACATAAGTTTCATGTGGGTAAAGTGAAAATCTGGTAAGATGTGATGTTTAAAAGAATAAACATTTTAAAATTAATTTTTTAAAAACAACAACAACCTGAGAATCTAAAGAATATTGATAGAAAATATTAAGGAAAGCTTAAAATAAAGTAGGATATAGAATGGGACATTCTTTGCTGAAACAGGAATACAGGTATAGGAAAGAGAGGGAGAAAATAAATAAAAATAATTGAAAAAGGGAAATATTAAAAATTAAGTAGGAAGCAGAAGAGTATAAAAAGAGGGATATTAGAAATAATAGAAAGGAAAGTCGTAAGTTTGGTACTGAAAAGCCCCCTCTTTCTTTAGCGTCATAAAGATATTTCTTCCTGATTCTCGGTTTTTTCCCGTTCCAAATAAAATCAAATATACATTTCTCCCAAATTTTGAATACTGTTTCGTTTTTAAACAAATGCACAGATTTAGGATGGGGGACATCTGGCTGAATGAAACTATGTGTGAAAGGGATCTAGGAGTTCAAATAGACCATAAGTTGAACAAGAGTCAACAGTGCGATGTGGTCTCGTTCAGCCAGGTGTCCCCCATCCTATATCTGTGCATCTCATTTTTCCTCCCTAAGTGCAGTACCTTACATTTCTCCATATTGAATTCATTTTGTTGGCTTTGGCCCAGCTTTCTAGGCTATTCAGGTCATTTCGAATTTTGACCCTCTCTTCTGGGGTATTAGCTACTCCTCCTAATTTGGTGTCATCTGCAAATCTGATAAGTAGGCCCCCAATTCTGTCACTCAAGTCATTGATAAAGATGTTGAATAGCACTCGACCCAGGACAGACCCCTGTGGCACCCCACTGGTCACTTCTCACTTCCCTGGGAACTGACAAATGTACTGCAGGAAACAGGAACCTTGGTCTAAACGGTCAATATTTACAGTCGCTCTCTCACGATGGGGTTGTAAAAAAAGAAAGATACTACCTGTCTCTTTCAGGGGGCATCCACACTGTCTGTGAGGGGCCTAGGCCACAGCCACTGTGGTAGTACTTATGCATGGAGAGTCCTGAACCCCCTCTCCCTTGTGGGCTCTGATCATAAAAGACAATAGAGCGGTGCCAGACTCTGATAGGTGGACTGGAGTGTGTTGTCAACTGCTGATCGGAACGGAAGGGGCTGTGTTGTTGAGACCAAATTGTATATACAGTGGTCCCCCGGGTTACGAAAGTAATCCGTTCCAGGATCCCTTTCGTAACCCGAAAACCTTCATAACCCGGGGGACCGCTGTAAGTATAGGAAAGCGCTTGGCACGATTTGAATTTCGCGCCGCTTTCCTTTCGGAACCCGGGTTTTTTTTTCGCAAGCCGGGGCCATTTTTCCGGCCCCAGCTCTTTTGTACCCCGAGGTTTTCGTACCCCGGGGGATTCGTAACCCGGGGGACCACTGTACACTTATCCCTCCATATTTGCAGCTTTGATTTTTGCGGGTTTTCATGGATTTGATTAATATTAATTCATGGATTTGATTAATATGTTCTCTCTAGGAATATCTAGGTCCTCTAGTGGAACCCTATGGTCAATTTTAACTAAAAGTTGCACTGAAAGACCTAGAGATTCCTAGAGAGAATACTCTACTAGGCTTTTGTAGTTCCTCCAGTGCAGTTCTATGGTCAGTGTCTGTCGGACTTGCACTGGAGGACCTAGAGATTCCTAGAGATGAATCCTCTCAGGTAAAAACAGGGTTTTTTTGTTATTTGTGATTTTTCCATATTCACGAGGGTCTTGTGCCCCTAACCCTAGCGAATATGGAAGGACAAGTGTATAAGCCTGTACCCACTGTACATCTTGAGCACTCAGATTCTTTGTTTGAGGTTCTAATAAAGTTCAATGTAAGTTCAATATCTTGGATCACAATTGTGTGGTCATTTCCTACTAGCCCGTCTGAGATTTATGTAGGTAAAAGTGACAGTTTCCTGGCACCCAATGTGGGGCTCTCCCAGGCCTCCACTGTTCTTAGCCAGTTGTGCTGTGGCTTGTGAGTGGAGGGTGAGTGAATTTGCTGACTTAGACAGGCAGCTTCTATTTAGAGTTCCCCCGTTTCTGGCAGGGGAATGGGGGGGGGGGCTGTCCTGGGGCTGTTGGATGACGGCAGTGGATGAAGCTTCTGATTGGCCGGCAACATTGTGACGTGGTCATTGCTTTGTTGACCGCCTGTTGACCGGCAGACTCTGGATCCCTACCTGTCCTTTTGGTCCAAGATAGCAATAGCAATAGCAAGTACATTTCTATACTGCTTCTCAGTGCACTTAGGCACTAACCGGTTTACAATATGTAAGCTAATTGCCCCCAACAAGCTGGGTACTCATTTTAGCGACCTTGGAAGCCTGAGTTGAGCTTGAGCCCTTGGCTGGCATTGAACTTGCAAGATATTGAGTTGGAGGCACTGTCTGGGAGTGGGGTACCTATCTACCTACTAGAATCGGTAAGTCTTGTTTCTGAATCTGTCGGGGATGCCCAAAGACACCCAGTGTGTGCAGAGGTGCCACAAGGTGTATCTAGCTGGTACCTGTCCCCTTCCTGCTGTTATCTATACCTGGTATCTACACCTGGTACCTGTTCCTTTCCTGTTGCTATTTGTACCTAGTATCTGTCTGGTTCTGTTCAGTTAGAATGGGGTCGTGGCAGTCTAGGATTCCTGCCAGTTTGGGAGATGGGGCCCCTGACTCTACTGAAGTGTTCTGCTGAATAGGAATAATCTGGGGAATGGGAGGAAATGAGAAGAAATGATGAAATGAACTGAACTGAATGAAGATATACTGTACTGAGACATGTGATGTCAAAGAGTGGTCTTTGGATTCTCTCTTTATATTATGTGTAATGTACAGCCAGGGAATTGTGCAGGTTTGGTCGTTGGAGCAGTCTGATTGGCACAGTAAGATTGGCAAAGGTCAGCCAGGGAATTGTGCAGGTTTGGTCGTTGGAGCAGTCTGATTGGCACAGTAAGATTGGCAAAGGTTTAGTGGGACTGATGGCTACTTGCTGGAGCCCAGATAGCCGTCACATTCTCAGTATTACAGAGTTCCACCTGCTGATAGCTGTTTGGTCCTTGTGTACAAAATCTGTGTTTGTTAGTAACTATCCCAAAGCCTGTCAGCAGGGAATCACATTTATAAAGGATGTACGCTACATGGCCATGGCATAGAGGAGGGACTGCAAGGACTGCATCTGTCTCTTTGTTTGCAATGACTGGTAGCCTTTAAGGTATTTTGGAACTGAAACTCAGGACATGGCAACTAGAAATGATAATATTTCTAAGGCTGGCTGTATCTGAGATGTTCAAAAGATAGAACTGTTTGTTATCCTGGAGCAGCTATGTGTCCATTAATCTCTTCCAGTGGGATCCCTCTCAGCCATTTATACAGGGATCTGTACAGGTGCCCATGAAAGGTGACTTTCAGGTGATTCCTATAGGCTGACACCTCAGACAGCAAAAAAGAAAAAAGAAAAAAAAGTATTTATCTTTTCACCAAAACCTCCACTCCCAGCCAGATGTTACCTAAACAAGCGAGGCAGCACACCAATACAGTACTATATTCAGTGTTATAAAGCTAAGAAGATTAGCAGCCAGCTTGATAAGAAGCATAGGCAATGGGATAGTTGACTTCCTCAGGTTTCTATATTAAGGGTTAACTTGTAGTGTTGAAGCTTTTGTTAGCAGTGTCCCCAGAAGAACAACATCATTTGTGAAGCACATCTCCAGAGGTATATTGACATCAATTACCAAGCCTTGTTGCAACATGGATAGGCTGTCCTTGGACAATAGACAAGAGGAATGGAGAAGGCAGCTTCCTGAGAACTTTGAGTCAGGGTCTCTCTCGACAAGACGTCAGCTTTTTAGGTTAGGCTGGTGGCATTGTAGACCAGCTGATGCAGAACTGCAAAATAAATAAATAAATAAAAATAAAAAATAAAAAAATAAAAAAAAAATACCAGAGGCCCAGGCTTCTGCTGAACACATGTCTGATGTGATGTGAAAAAGAAATCATGGGAGTTTTTGCCAGACCCATTGGAGGAGCTGCTGAGATAGCCTCATACTGGTCATGACAGGTCATGGCATTTTGCATAGAGCTAGACTTTTTAATCATCCTACACAGTTCTCCAAGTGACCAACATGCTGAGCGACACTTAATAGTCACACCAAATCTGTTTGAAGAATGCTTCAATCTCTGTGGAAACCAGAGTCTCACTTCACCTTGGATTGGAGGCAATTGTGAATAGATCAGGCTAGGAATATGAAGGACATTTGCTACAAAGGTACTGTTTGTGGTTAGTATTAATAAGGACATGCAGCTACAAGTACCTTCAGTGACAAAATGCTTGATAAGACAGTGAGTAAAACAACCTGATGAAGGTACAACTCAAGGAGCAAAGGGCTCCTTGGAACTCAGAGACAGAGAGAGACAGGAGAAGAGATTGTCTGAGCAACGATACCACCAACTTGTGGATTACATCACCAAAACATTATACCACTTTGTTCCTGGTGTGGTGTCTCTACAAACTACATCACACATAATAAGGACTGGACTAAAATGGATACAAGCCCATTTACCGGCATTGACCACCACTCTCCTAGAAGAACTGAACTTATCCTCCCCCGAGAGATTCACTTTTGAAGATTGTGGCCCTTGGATGCAGTTTGACACCACTTGAACTGCTGTGGCTCCATTCTACGGAATCCTGGGATTTGTAGTTTTTTGAGGCACCAGTCCTCCTTGGCAGAGAAAGCTAAAGACATGGTTAAACTACAAACCCCAGGATTCCATAGGTTGGCATCAGAGCACTTAAAGTGGTGTCGCACTGCTTTAATTCCGTAGTGTGGATACACCCTTAGGTTACAGCTGCACCACTTTAATTGCCATGGCTCCATCCTACAGAATCCTGGGATTAGTAGTTTTGTGAGGCACCAGCACTTTGGAAGAAAAAACTAAAAATCCCTTGCAAAACTAAAAATCCCAGGATTCCATAGGGTGGAGCAACAGCACTTAAAATGGCATTAAACGACATTATTTGTACGTTCTTTCTCCATGTAGCATGGAGGAGAATCACAGTGTCACAGGGCTGGAAGGGCAAGCTGGAAGGGCCTCCTAGTCAAACCCCTTGCAACAAAGGCATACCCAACTGCATCATTCCTCAAAGAAGCCCATTTGCTTAAAGAGCTTCAAAGAAGGAGAGACCATCATCCTTCAAGGGAGCTGAACAGCTCTTTCAGTAAAGACGTCTTTTCTAACGTTACATGGAGTCCCTCTCTCTCTCTCTTTCTTTTTTGTAATTTGAACCCACTGGTTCTCATTCTAGTTTCTGGAGCAACAGATAACAAACTCACTTCATCTTCTCCATGACATGCCATCAGCTATTTAGGTACGGCTATCATACTACAGCTCAGTCATATTTTCTTCAAGCTAAGCATATCCTGTTCCCTAAGATGTTCTTTGTGTTACAGTCCGGGCTTGTTAGGTTGGCAAATCTACAGTCCGGAAATAAAGCTATGAAGTGAAAAAGTGTAACCTGGTATAACATACATAATATATGGAGAGCCAGTGATTTGAGCGCTGGACTACGACTACGACTCTGGAGGTCAGGTGTGAGAAGGAATACTTAAAATGGAGTCTGAAGAAGCCATTTTGTATGGCCAAGTCCAGGATGGATCTGTGTGACTCTTTCTCAGACAACTTTGTTCAAAGTTGCTAACACAGCAACCTTCACTTTTTGGAACTAGATGGTTGCCAGAAGCTTCAAAGGGAATGCCAAAACAAGGAATAATTTTCTGTTCCTCTTGCTAGCTTCAAAGTACAGTAGAAAGATAGGAGGAGTTGAAAGTCTGAATTATGCATTCATTATTGCAACCAGAAACTAACTAAAAATACAAGCCTGGCAAGAACAAAGTGTCCCTCTATCGAGGTACCTGTGGGCCCATGTATTGTATTCTGCTTATCGGCTAGCAAACAATGGGGCTGTACAGACCAGGGAAACGCCGGGATGGGGCCAGGGCTGCCTCACTGCCAGCCTCAGAGGCCCCAAAATATCACAATCTTTGTTTAGTCATCTTTGCTTCCGGGGAGTTTGGTCCTGATCTGCTCTAGAACCCATCCATTGCCTTTTGTAGTGGTCCATGGTATTCTCAGTTCTCCAGCAATACATCTCAAATGAACTGATTTTTTCCCCCTATCAGCATTCTTCACTGTCCAGCTTTCACTGCCATACATAGAAATGGGAAATAAAATGACACTGACAATCCTAACTTTGGTATGTAATGGTATTTAGTGGAATTACCATACTGTAATTCTGTACTGTGAATGGACCCTTGTTCTGTAAATCAGTTTTAGGATTAAGAAATAACAACAACAACAACAACAACAACAACATAATAATAATAATAATAATAATAATAATAATAATTTGTATCCCACCTCTCCCTGTATTGGATTGAGGCAGGTAACAACAGTTAAAAGCAATAAAAATCAGACATATTAACACATTAAAACAGAGCAAGTGCCCATCTCCCTCCCACCCTACAACAGCACTAAAACAACAATTCCCAGTAAAATTCCCAATACTGTCCATCATTAGCCGGTGGATGCAACAGTTAGACAACAGGAGAGCTCAATTTCAAGGAAGTCAGCCTGAGAAGGCCCACTGGAAGAGATCCGTCTTTATCACCTTTTTAAAGGCCTCCAAAGATGTAATATGGCAGATCTCCTCCGGCAGGTCATTCCATATTTTTGAAGCGGCAGCTGAAAAGGTCCTCTGGGAGGTCGCCACTGGCCTGGTTTTCTTTGGCTGCAGTAGGTTCCTCCCAGAAGACCTGAGTGTGCGGGAAGGATTGTATGGGAGGAGGCGTTCCCTCAAGTAATGGAAAGGGCTTGTGACATGAAAGGTTCTAGTCAATCAGTACTGTCCATATAGACAGCTGCCACAAGTTACCAGGAAAGGTATTTTTTCTGCATAGATTCCTCCCACTCCATACTCCATAGATTTTCTGTGCTGGCTCCAGCATTTAAAAGACATGCAATGACATCATGGTCCATCAACCCCGTTCCTGATCCACCTCCATAGGGACACATTGATCTCTGGAGTAGAGACATGTTTTGTAGATTAAAAACCTGCAGCTTTTAAGAAGCAGCCAATTGTTCTCTTTCTCAATGCCAAAAAGTCTGATGAATGTGGTACATCTTCTTCCATAGGCCTTGGGAGACACACATGGTTCAGGGCTGGCTACTTGCAGTCTATTTTTTCCTGTGTCTCCAAAGAAGAGGTAAGTTCCACCTGAAAGACATCAAGACAATGGTTTAGTGCTATATTATCCCCTCCCCAGCTTCTTCCTAAACAATAACAACTATAATAGTAATTTGCAAGTTTCTGTTCAGGCAGACTTTCAGCAAATAACCATTTGCTAAAGTCGGCTGGAGCTTACGTGCATATTATACTTTTTATTTTTGTAACTATTATTTTAATTTATGAGCTTTTAAACTGTTTTAGTTCAATTGCATTTTAATGTTGAAATCTGTGTTTGTATATTTGTGTGTGTGTGTGCCTTCAACTTTCCTGACCCCATCAATTTCATAGGATTTTCTTAGGCAAGGAATACTCAGAGTTGGTTTTGCCAGTTCCTTCCTCTGAAATATAGCCTACAGAACCTGGCATTCGTTGGTGGTCTCCCATACAAGTACTAACCAGGATTTTGTCAAGGATGATGGGAGTTGCAGCTTGTCTTATACTTGCTTTCACTCACCACCTTGTTGTGCAGCGGAACAGACCAGCTTTGATCTATGGTTGTTGCTTCTTCCAAGCATGCAGAGCTTCTGAGATTAGGCTGAAGATCTTGACAAACTCTTTCAGCCTTCTCACTCCTCTCTCAGAGATGTCTCCAAACGTCTCCTTGGATCTGGTAGCGATTGTATCTTCTCTCTCTCACAAGATTCCAGGCAACACAGTAGACTTGTACAAAAGATCTACTTTATTTAACTATATACACTAAATGCCCTTCACCATACAATCTTTGCTATATAACTCTATACAAATGCTCAGTTCAACTATTCTCAACTATACTCCACAACACATTGGTATACAGTGTCATCATTTATAGTCACTTGTGGATGTTTTACACATTCTGATTGGTTCACAATGCTCATCCCATACTTAAGTCCAACCCAAGTGTTTCATCATACTGTTTTGTACCTTAATTGGTTCTCAGGTGTTGCCAATATGTATCTTGTCATTTATCCTTGGCATATGTCCTTGGCTCTCAGGACTTCTAAATTACATTAGCCTTTTCACCTGTGTAACTTCTTAATTGCTTTTGCTTAGTCATTTTGACTTTCACATACATATTTGATTTCTACTGTATATCCCATGTTGCATTTTCCTTAACAGATTTAACCTGCTTAGCGTCCAAGATCAAAAAGGATCTGGTGCCTTTAGGGCATTTTGGCCCTAATGCTGAAATTTAGTAAATTCACTTGTACTTTAAAAAAGTAACTTATGCTTGGAATCCTGTTGATGACTTACACATGCATAAGGCCCCGTACGAAAGCCTTTGCACATTTCCTCCAATACAGAATGGCCCTAGGAGTTCAAAGGAAGGATATGTATGTGGCCAGGAAACATTGGAGTGTGGTCAGAAGGATGTGGCCAAGCAACAAGAAGGCAACACTTATTCACAAAGAAGCCTAAGCCTCTCAGCCTAACCTACTCCACAGGACTGATGTTAGGCTAAAAATGATGGTAGAGGAAAATTATCTTTCCAGTAATGAAGTATTAATCTTTAATCAGTGGAAACAGCACAAAAAATCCACGTCCCTTGACTATTTGTTAATTTCTAATAAATAGGTAAATAATTCAAAAGAATGTGCAAATGCCTGATTATCAAGGAACTTTCCAGTACTAAATTTACTCAGGTAATCACGTCCTCCCAAAATGTAGCTATAATGGAATTACTCCAGACCATATGCATTAAGAAAGCATTAGTAGTATTACTTCTCCAACAATTTGTTCATTTTGAAAACCCTTTCTTGAATAGATATTGTGATGTTCAATATAGCCATACATATCCAAAAGAGCAATTTCTGCTGTATGAGATGTAGTTGGAGATCTACAACCATACTATTTATAGATATTAAAACTGATGTCCATTGATTATTGGATTTTGCAGTCGTGTATTCCAGTTCTTTATTCCTTTGTGTTTCATATTTACTTACTTACTTATTTATTTTTATTTGATGGCATGGATACTTGGTTGGCATGTACTGATGTTTCTAATATTAAGGTAATCTCAATGGGACAGGTGTCTGATTAGACACAGTTATAGACTCCACTGTAAAGATGGTATTTTTGTGGTGGTGAGCATAGTCAGTGTAATGGGCCCATGAAGTCATTAAAATATAAACATATATCCATGTGTCTGTTTCTCTAACAGCTGATGCCCTGACCTGCCGAAACTGTATATCTGTGTGGCCGCTGGCACCATGCATTCCATTTAAAGCAACCTGTCAAACCCATGATGGTGCGTGCTTCACCCTGAAAATCTATGGGGGTAAGGAGCCTTCCTTGAAGATATGCTTTGTCCTGGCCCTATTCTTTTTGAAATGACCATTCAGACCCATAGTATGTACTCCAAGTGGTTGCTTCACTTGTGCCATCCCATGAATCGATACTGAAAGCAACTCACACATATTTCTCTAAAAGCATCAACACAAATTTATTTGCCAATTTAGGATGGTCCCGGGCCCGGAGGTTTGCTGGCCGCAACCTGAAATCTGGGAAGGCCCCTGGTGATATAATTTAAATGCTATGCATCAGTGCACAATAGCAGTGGCGTCGCTCAGGTTGGTGTCACCTGGTATGGTAACTCATGGTGTCACCCCTCCCCATTGAGTTCCTCCCATACCACACCATATAAAATCCTTAGTAATGTGTTTGTATTAATGTCACTCATAAATTGTAATTCCCATATATCACTGAATGCTATGGAAATAGTTGTGACATAAACAACTAGCAAAAAATAAAGTTACATCTTTAAATTACAATACCATATGCACAGCCTAAATGCACATAGTTTCATGAAGTTAAAGTGGAAATTTAATCATATGTAATGTTTTTAAAGAAAATTTATTTATTTATTTGTTTGTTTCAATTATATGATGCTTTTCCCACAGAAAGGGACCCAAGGTGACTCACAGATAAAAACATTTTTAAAGCTTTGCAATAATTTTTTTAAAAAATTAAAATTATTTTTTTAACAATTTTGTATTATTTTTAAAATTAATTTTTTTAAGATTTTTTTTTAAATCTGGGGCTTCCGCTTTCTCTTCCTGTTGAGCCTTGCCCCACTCATACCATCTCTTCTGCATTTTAAAGGGATACAGGTGAACTCCGCAGCCCATTCCTGCCATAAATCATATGGTTGGGATCATATGGTTGGGACCTGGTGTGTTCCATATCCCCGCACCTCCTAATGATGCCCCTGCTATGCATTAAGTATAAACCACAGTTGCTCAAAGCTTGCCAATTAAACACTCATACAAAGAAAGAGAGAAAGAATATTTTTGGACTTCACTCTCTCCATCCTAGGACCACACAAATCAATTTACTCAGTAAGATGTCACACCAAACGCCACCAGACACAGTAGCTCCTCTTCTGCCATTTGCAACAGGGGTGGGCAATGTCTATCTATCCATCCACCAACCTGCTTATCTATTTAAGGGGGCAAAGGCCTTGCATAATGTTCTGGATTATTTGCTGTATTCCTTTTCTTGGTTTATATTTTTAACTGCTCTCAATTTTTTATAATTTAATTACACTTTAAACTTTTGAATGTTGTGAATTTTTTTAGATATGTTTGCTTTAATTGTTATATGCCACCTTGAGTCCAGAATGGAGAAAAAGGCAGGATGATGATCAGGATGGTGATGATTTTATTCTGTCTTATACAGTGTCTGAAGATTTCAGGGTGGCTTACAGTAAGATATTTTTAAAACAGTAAATAATATCAATAATTTTAAAAGACTAAAATAGATATTAAACCATTTATCAGTTAAAACTAGATGATTTAAAAAGCAGCTAAAAATTAAAATAATGCCAACCATAACATAGATACAAATTAGATAAAATCATTAGCCCCCAAAGGCTTTAATAAAAAGTTATGTTTTAACTTGGTGCCAGAATGATACCAGAGTTAGTGCCAATTGGGCTCCAAAAGGAGGGTATTTGATAACCTGTGTCACCACAAATAAGACTCTCTTCCATGTCTTCCCATAATGTATCACTTCCACCATTTTGAAGCATCGGAGGACCCTCCAGTAGGTCTCTATTCTCAGGAAGGTATATGTAGGATTGTTCTTTCAAGTCCAAGGGATGCATCTGTCTTCCTGGACCTAAGTGACCATACTGCCTTCAATTCCCTCACCCCATATATTGTCCAAAAATGGTCAATCAGGTCCTTTAGAGGGTTTGATAAAAACTTTTGCCACATTTTTTTTCTCCCTCAGCCTCTTTTCGGCCATGGGGATGGGAGGTACCAATATCCCAGTTATTTGAGATTCATTGATCCCTATGCCCTTTGCACTCATTATAATATAAATGGAGATGATCTATGGAATGCACACATGTCCTCAGTCAATATGTGTGATGTCTCACCCAAGGAGAATAATCCACTGTACCTATAAAAGAAAGGCTCTCTTTTGTCTCCTTAATTCCAGAGAAACGTTTGGAGAAAATTGCACTAAGCTGCATAGAAAAAGAAATGAAGAGATGTGGAACAACATGGAAGGACCCAAAGACTCATCTGAAATACAAATTTAACTGCTGTTCTGACCGAGACAAATGCAACTGGATACCCTGGACTCGCCCATGGTATAACATCCCCCTTTGTTATATTCAGTATGCCAAGAGATTTTGTAGCACCTTTGAGACTAACTGAAAGAAAGAAGTTAGTATGAGCTTTCATAGACTCGCACCTACTTTCTCAGATGTATAGACTAAGTCCACAAAAGGTCATACAGTACTCTCAAATTCTCTCTTTCAGTTAGTCTCAAAGGTGCTGCAAGATCCCTTTGAAGACTGATTTTCCAGACTAACAAAGATATGTCTTTGAATTCTTCCATTATATTTAGTTCACTCATTTTTGATGGAGAATGCAGGTGCCAACAATGTTATTACATATCAGGATTCTCTGTGTTCTCTTGTGTTTTTATATCTTAATTATGACCATGAAGTGCACTTGGTGCCTCTGCCTCTCCCTCTACAGTGGCTTGGTGTTTCTCAGGTTTACTGCACATTTGAACAAAAACTTCTTTTTTGTAGTTTCAAAATATCTTGTTTCTTCCTTTTTATTTCAGCTGGGGAAAAAGTGATGAATTGCTTCTTTCCTCTTTTTTGGTGTGTGTGTGTGTGTGTGTGTGTGTGCAGTGTTAAACCTACCTACATAGTAGTAAGCCTCAGGAAAATGAATGGGACTTTTTACCCCAAGATTTAGCCTCCTGATCACCCCTCCTTACACGATATAAAATTAATAAAGGTTGATGTGGGTGAGCCTTAGAATGACCCACTATGGATGCCACAGATCCATAGTAGGCTTGAATTCCTGCATTTAGGAGATAGCATGAAAGAGGTTGCAGGGAGCCCACCTTGATGAGATCATTGGAATTTTCCAGCAGATCCTATTATACTTGAAGAGAGTGAAGGAATCATGACGAAGGTATAGGATTGGAAGCACACAGTCAAACAATGGATTTGCAATCCAACACACTAATCCTTTTTGTCTGAGGCCCTGATGGCGAACCTATGACACGCATAGCCATTTCTGATGACACGCGGCCACTGAGGCGGCCACATGCTGAGAAGGATGTTTCATCCTTGGCTCCTGCATGGCCAAGTGCAATAGCCGAGGATGAATAAGACTCTAGTCGCAAATGTTTCATCCTTGGCTACAGCATTTGGCTGTGCTGCATTCTGCTGCTCCCTGCTCTGCCGGCGGAAGCAAGGGCATAGATCCTGGCTTAACCGGAAGTCCCAGAACTAGATGCTCTGTGATGGACTTCTGTTGTTTTGGCCTACAGACCTTCAGCACAGAGTGTCTAAATAGGGGAGGATGAAACATTTGTGACTTGTTTCATCCTCAGGAGCAGCAAATGCACTGATGGGGAAAGCAGAGGCTGGATGGCCATTTGTTGGGTATGCTTTGATTGGGAATTCCTGCATGGCAGGGGGTTGGACTGGATGGTCCTTGTGGTCTCTTCCAACTCTGTGATTCCATGATTCTATGATTCTATGAAATCCATCAATAACGCAATAGCTGTCAATAGCGCAAATCCTGAACTGTGAAACATTGCTTCCGTGGCAGTCACATTATCTCATAGTGTTCCGTCCTCTTCCCCACTCCCTTCCTCCTTCCTATTCCCCATTCTTCCCTGTTTTTTCTCTTTTTAAGAAAAATAAATCAAATTGCAATAGCAGAGATCCAGAGTTGCATGAAACAGGAAATTAAAAATAAAATAAAATAAAAAACCCAAGAAGGCATGCTGGATAAGGCACAAGGCAGAGATGCAGAATTAAGGAAAAATCAGGAAACAAGTGTGATGGTAGCGGTTGGATGACTGAGAAGATGTGTGGTGATGTGAGACTATACTGTTAGGCTTTGAGGCCTGGGTATGAAATGTACAGATGTGCACAAAAGGGAAAAACAGGAATTACGGCTAGAATTGTTTACAGCTGAAGGCTGGGAGCAGACAGTGCTCAAGGTCAGTATGTGCTTGCTTGCACGTAAACCTAATGAAAACAACTGTGTCTTCCTGACTGAGGGGACAACAAAGCAGGCTATACAAACGGAAGTAGAATCACCAGATGAGGTTGGGTTTGTGACCACATGACACAAGTCTATAACCAACCTACACACCTCAGTGAGGATTGTTGGGTAATTGTTCTGTAATGGATGGTTGGAGAGATTTGTCAGACAAGCGTGTGTATATTTGTAAATACAGCAACTTAAGAATAAAGCCTCTGAGAAGAGAGTTTTGGCTCCAGTCTGTTTACATCAACAACTGGGAGGAGGATTCCTGATAAGGCCGAAGCTTCGGGCTTGCCGATATCGGAGGCATCGGAGATTGCTTGAACTGTGCACTTCTGCTTATTTACACTAACATATATATAGGTATAATTCAATTTACATTGACAAGTGGCAAGAATGGGTCTTGTGTGGTAAAGCTGTAAATCACCCAGTGGACCTGAACAACAAGTAATCGCAAGGCAGAACCTGAAAATAGGAAACTTTTAACTAAGTTTGGAAGGAGAATGGGATTTATTGGCACCTTGTAACTGCTGATTTACAGTGGTCCCCCGGCTTACGAATCCCCCGGGGAACGAAATCCCTGGGGTGCGAAACCGGCGGGACCACTAAAATTCCCCCGGGATCCAAAGGATCCCCTGGGGAACGAAACGGAAAAACCGCGCAGCCCCTTTAAATCGGCCGCGCGGTCCGTCCGCTAAAGCGGTCCCCCGGGATGCGGTCATTTCCGGGTTACGAAAGGTAATCCGGAACGGATTACCTTCGTAACCCGGGGGACGACTGTATTCCATTGTTGATGAATACAATAAAATACAGCTTTCTTTAACTTTTTGTCTTCCAGATGTGCTGGACTATAACTACACCAACCACCAATCCTGGGCAGCACAGAGGTTGTAGCCTAAAACATCTGGAGGGCAATAAGTTGCAGAAGGATGGATTCCTATGTTGAGTGCTGTGTGGAATTTCCATTTTAATTCCTACATCCAGCTAGCTCATGAAAAAGCAATGCCTTGGTGGCAATTGAAGGGTTCCTCCCTCCTTTCTTTTCTCTCTTTCCCATATCCATTGTTACTTTTCCATCTTCTCCTTCCCTGCCTCCTATCAAACTAGGAAGTGATAACCTATTGCCTGAGATTGAATAAAGGTCTTCCACATCAAACTACAGACAGTAAGGGAACAAGTGAATGAGAAGGGAAAGAAAGAAAGTGCTTCGCAGCTGAGTTCTGTTTCTGCCTCCTTGCTCTTCTGGTTCCTTCTTCCCTTGAGAAAGGAAGTACTCCGCAGTGCCTTTAATGGAAAGACTAGAAACTTTTGGGGGGAGGGAGGGGAGTTAAAATGAACTCCAAGAATGGTGACGGAACAGCATCCTTCTCTGCACCTTAGGCTGCTGCCACACTTCAGAATTAATGCAGTTTGACACTGCTTTAACTGTCATGGCTCCATTCTATGGAGTCCTGGGATTTGTAAATTGTTATGACACCAGAGCACACTGACGGAGAAGGCTACATAACTCACAAAGCTACAAATCCCAGAAAAGCATTGAGCCATGGCAGTTAAAACAATGTCAAACTGCATTAATTCTGCAGTGGAGATGCAGCCTGAGAAGAGCAAGTTAGCTTATAGGTTGCAGGGAAACCTGCATGGCCTACATAGCAGTGTTTCCCAATGTCTGGCCCTTGCTCTGACCCCCTAAATGCTTGCTACCTCATGTGAGCTGAGTAGAGAACCATTCCAGGCCTATCCAGATATTCATTTGATATCCAGATTGGCACAACCGCTTGTATAAGAGAAGGTCTACTTGTGGTTAATGAACTCAGCAAGTGTTTTATAACAGAGAAATGTACACAGAATCCCTCCAGCTGATAAAAACCAATCATTTTCAGAGTTCAGTGTGCATATTTGGATCTTGCAAACACACAGGAGTAACTTCAATACCTCTCTCCCATTCCCTGAGCTGATGCTTATCTTCCCCTCTGGTATTGTCTTAGGGCGAATGACTTTTTTTAAAAATTGTCCTGTGATTGTTAGCCTTGCTGTTAGCCTTTACTAGCTTTTTTAAAAAAGCATTTATTGACATACAGTATATACTTTTTCTTTAAACAGGAAGCACTTCAGTAACCAAGAAGAAAGTGAAAAAGAAAACTTGAACAGTTCGGATCCATTTGTGGCAGGATGAAGGAGACTGATTCAGAACTTGGTTGATAATAATATCAACTGCAGTCCTAAAAGAGAGTAAACTAATGCATTAAAAATTAACAGACATGCCTGAGTTAATAAAGTCTCTGACTTAGAATGCATCTCTACTGTAGAAATAAAACAGTTTGGCACCATTTTAACTTGCAAAATACTGAGATCTGTAGTTTTGTGAGGTACCAGCACTCTTTGGCAGAGAAAGCTAAAGACCTTGTAAAACTACAATCTGAGGATTCCATACGATGGAGCTAGAGCTCTTAAAGTAGTGTCAAACTGCATTACTTCTACACTGCAGAAGCTTATTTTTACAAAGACATTTTATGAGTGCTCAACCACTTTTCCTCCTCATTGTCTATCTAGTTGGTTGTTTTAGCAGCTCTGGAATAGGAAGGATAGTTAAGGAGGGCTGGAGAAACACAGAATTTAAGTGTTAGACTGCAGCAATGTGTCTGCAGAAAACACTGCAATAAAACTTGAGCTGGGAAAAAATGAAATTCTTCCTTGGCTGATCCTACTGTAACTGTGTATGCCTGCCTACCGGTATAACAGGCAAGACTGAAGCAAATAAGGTATTGAGTAATTCTGCCTTTTCTCTGCTCCCTGTTAGCATTTTGCCATCTTCTCCATGTAGTGGCCCTACCGTTTCCTTTTTCTTCCTTTTGCTGCAGACATACCCCAAAAAGAACTTTTTATTGTTCTTGACCTCTCTGGCAAGCCTGGGTTCATTCTGCACTTTAGTTTTTCTGATATTATCCCTACACATGCTGGCTATTTGTTTGAATTTCTCTTTGATGATTTCCCCCTTTTTCCATTTCTTATACATATTCCATTTAAAACTTAGCTCAGTTGAAAATTCCTTAGTTATCCATCCTGGTTTCTTGAGATACCTCCCATTTTTCTTCCTCATTGGAACTGCTTTAATTTGTCCCTGCAGTATCTCCCTTTTGAGAATTTCCCATCCATCTTAAACTCCCTTCTCTTTTAGTATTTCTGACCATGGGATCACCCCCAGTATTTCCCTAAGTTTACTAAAATCAGCTCTCCTAAAGTCTAGAATGTGTGTCTGACTATGCCTGGCTTCTTCTTTCCACTGTAGAACAAACTCCAGGAGAACATGGTCACTCCCACTTAAAGATCCACCACTTACACCCTATTAACCAGGTCATCCCTGTTGGTTAGGATCAGGTCTAAAATAGCTGACCCCTTTGTTGCTTCTTCCACCTTTTGGACAATGAAATTGTCTTCAAGACAAGTGAGGAATTTGCTAGATCTTGAGGATTTGGCTGAGTGACTTCCTGGAAATATCAGGATAATTGAAGTCACCCATCACTACTACATCTCTCCTTTCTGAGTGTGTGGTCTTCTGTTCTAGAAAGGCATTATCCAATTCCTCCATCTGACTTGGAGGTCTATAGTAAACTCCCACAATAACATCCCTGTTGTTTCCCTCCCCTTGAATTTTTTTTCCAGATGCTCTCCATCTGGCTTCCTGAATTGATGTCCTGGATCTCTTCACTTGTGTAAATATCCCTGACGTATAATGCTATTCCCCCTCCTTTCTTGTTTGGCCTGTTTCTCTTAAAAATATTATACCCCTTTATTTCTACATTCTAGTCATGAGATTCATCCCACCATGTTTCAATGATGCCTATTATATCATATTTGCTTTGTTGTGCTCGGAGTTCAAGTTCATTTTGCTTATTTCCCATACTCTGTGCATCAGTGTAGAGACATTTAAGACCATTTGTTCCCTTTACTGGCTGTGCAAGTTTTTTGGCCTCCCACCGTTGGGTCCTTGCACTGTTTGCCTTGTTCCCTTTATGTCAATGTGACTATTTTCTCCAACCCTTTTGCCTTCCAGACTATTGTCACCCTCCCCTGGAATCAGTTGTCCCCTGCCTTCATGTCATCTTGTCTTCATGGTAAAGGGCTAAAGCCCTGATTTGAATGTGGACTGCCTTCATGACTTGCGACCAGTTCTGCACTGAATCCAGCCCATCCCTCCCTTCAACTGGATTTGCAGGAAAATCTGGAGCACTCCGGAGAGGCACTAGGCAGCTGTTTATACATGTGCCCTGCTGTGCCACTCAATGCTGCTGCCACTGGGGTGAGTCACTCCCTCTGAGGTCAAAATAAGTCACCCAGCCATATTATTAACTCTGGGTTCCTCATTTTCAACCAAGGGAGCAACTAATGCCTGCAGTGGTGGTGTTGGCTGTCACAATGGGACATGTGTGCCCCGTGTTTCTCCAGATGGTGGCAATAACTGGGGCGGGGGGAGGAATGGGGGCAATTCCAGGGCCAGAATATTCTGGGAGTATTCTGTCTAGTGTACATCTGCCCTGTAAGAGCTCAATAACACTCCTTGCTATGCTATCAAGCCCATCTCACTCTGCCTAATGGTAGGACTGGCCCTGGCTATTTTCTCTTGTTGTAGAATCATAGTTTGAACAACTTCAAAGTGGTCTATATTGTTAAATGAACAGATTTCAGACCCATAAAGAGTTGGGCTAAGATTTTAGCTACAAAAACTTGTAAAGCTGAGGGCACATGTTGTCCACCCTTGTTGAAAAAGAAAGAGCAGAGAGCATTAAGACTTCTTTGAACGTTTGTAACTGCATTCTTTTGCTGATGGGTATCAGAACCCTTTGCATAGAAAACTATACCAAGGTATTTATATGATAACACCTGTTCGATCGGATTATTAGCAACTGACCACTTATATTGAATACGTCTTTTGGAAAACACAACTACCTTAGTTTTATTAAAACTGATTTAAAGCATATCTGTCCTACAATAGTTTGCAAGGGTTCTTACTGATCTATTGAGACCTACTCTAGTAAGAGACAGCAAAACTACATCGTTGACATATAGCATTATAGATAACGGTCTGTTTGACAATATAGGATGGTGAGTAGGTATGTCAGTTATAGCTGTAACCAGCGAATTTATGTAGATATTAAAAAGCTTTGACACTAACACACAACCCTGCCTTACACCATTGTATATTGGGATAGATCTTGTTAAACTACTCATGTTGTTACATCTTACCTCAAGGCTGGAATTCTCATTTAATCTGCGAATTAATATCAACAATTGCCTATCACTATTGGAGTTCTCATGCTGTCAAACAACTATGCTAAATGTAATGCTTGTGTCATTGTTTGTAATGTCCTTGTTTGCCACTGTAAAGCTGTAAATTGTATTTTTATGAGCTGGCCTGGAGCTGTAATAAATTTATTCATTCATTGTTGTAGAATCATAGAATCATAGAGTTGGAAGAGACCATAAGGGCCATCCAGTCCAACCCCCTGCAATGCAGGAACTCCCAATCAAAGCATCCCCTACAGATGGTCATCCAGCTTCTGTTTAAAGACCTCCAAGGAAGGAGACTCCACCACTATCAGAGGGAGTGTGTTCCACCGTCGAAAAGCCGTTACTGTCAGGAAGTTCCTCCTAACATTGGAAAAAATGAAAAAACCTTGAAGGAATGGCAAAAACAATTGATGAACTTTGTTTGGGCAGGCAAGAGACCAAGAATCAAATAAAAAATCCTGCACAATGCAAAAGAAAGAGGTGGTTTTGCCTTCCCTAAACTGAATTTATATTATGAGGCTAGTGACATTATCTTCATGAAAGATTGGATAACTTTGAAAGACAAAAAACTTCTAAAATTAGAAAGTACGGATATCAGGTTCGGATGGCATGGTTTTCTATTCTACGATAAGATTAAAGCAAATCGAAACTTCAATAACCATTTCATCCGAGCTTCGTTATTCTGTATATGGAATAAATATAAAAGAAGAATCTCTCCAAAAATTCCTTTGTGGCTAATTCCATCATTTCGTACAGTTTAAGCCACCATTCTTCCATATTTACCATCTTATCAATATCTGGCAAAAACTATTCTTGCCGCTGTTAACATATAGAAAAGTGTTTTCCCAAACCTTAATTCATCATATTTTGGAAACAAATACAAAATGAAATCTTTAGTATATTGGGAATAACGCTATAGTTTAGGCTGGAAGTAATGTTGTTGAATATGTTGAAAGATGAAGATGAATTAAGGTTTGGGAAAACACTTTTCTATATGTTAACAGTGGCAAGAATAGTTTTTGCCAGATATTGGAAAACTGATAAGATGGTAAATATGGAAGAATGGTGGCTTAAACTGTATGAAATGATGGAATTAGATCTGTTCTCATCTAAACTGAGAAATGAAAATGAGATCAAATGGAGGGAAGGTTGGGAAAACGTTTGGGAATATATGGAAAAGAAATGGGGGAAAGTGGCGAACCTAGCATTGAAAATAAATGTAGATATATGAGCTTAAAGCTCAAATTAAAGACGTTATAATTGAATGCAATGTTAGAGACCTGTACGCACTTTCAAATATAGCATAGGCAATTTAGGTAAAGTGGGACATAACATGTCATGAGATTAAGATAGAAATTAAAGGGTAAACCCTGTTTGAGGAGATCTCTCGAAGTTTACTTAAGTGCTAAATACTAACAATATTAATTTATGCAGTTTAACTTTGATTTAGCACAGCAGAATATATATGTTACTTTGGTTTAAGAGAAGGGTGGGAGGCAAAGTAAAAATATTTTCATTTGGTATATTAGTGTCACAAGAGAAAGAAGTATGTTAACAAGAATTAAACTCTTGGTAATCAAAGGGGAAGGAAGTGGTATGAATTAGATCCATTTCAAACCGGTTTCCGGGCGGGCTACGGGGTTGAGACTGCCATGGTCGCCCTGGTCGATGATCTCCGTCTGGGCATCGACAGGGGTAGCGTGTCCCTGTTGGTGCTCTTGGACATCTCAGCGGCTTTCGATACCATCGACCATGGTATCCTTCTGGAATGCCTGGCGGAGGTGGGAATCGGGGGCACTGCGCTCCAGTGGTTCCGGTCCTACCTCTCTGGGAGGTTCCAGATGGTGCAACTGGGGGACGTGTGCTCCGATAAGAGGGCCCTCACTTCTGGGGTCCCTCAAGGAGCCATTCTGTCTCCCATGCTCTTTAACATTTACACGAAACCGCTGGGCGAGGTCATCCGGAGACATGGGGCGCGGTGTTATCAGTACGCTGATGACACCCAAATAGTCTTCTCTATGTCTCCGACTGATGCAGTGACCAGGGATGGCGTCGCTCCTCTCGTGGCCTGTCTGGAATCGGTAATGGACTGGATGAGGGAAAACAGACTCAGCCTGAATCCAGAGAAAACGGAAGTACTCGTGATAGGTTCCCCCGGCCCAGGGATGGAGGTGGTTCCACCAGTCCTGAACGGGGTCACGCTCCCCGTGAAGGACAATGTACGCAGTCTGGGGGTGCTCCTTGACTCGTCGCTCCACCTGACTTCTCAGGTGGATGCGACAGTCAGGAGCACCTGCTTTCAGCTTCGGCTGATACGCCAGCTGCGTCCCTACCTGGACCGGAGGGACCTTGAAACAGTAGTACATGCCCTGGTAACCTCTCGATTGGATTTCTGCAATGCGCTCTACATGGGGCAGCCTTTGTATCACACTCGGAAGCTTCAACTAGTGCAAAATATGGCAGCACGGGTGGTCACTGGCGCCCCCAGGACCGCCCATATAACACCAATTTTGAAAGATCTACATTGGCTGCCTATTCGCTTCCGGGCTCAGTACAAAGTGCTGGTTATCACCTATAAAGCCCTAAATGGCTTGGGCCCAGAGCACCTGAAGGACCGTCTCTCCTCACACAATCCGCCCCGCACACTTCGATCGACTGGGCAACAACTTCTAAGAGTTCCAGAGGCTAGATTATCGTCAACAGCAAAAAGGGCATTCTCCGTTTCGGCCCCTAGCCTCTGGAACTCACTGCCCATGGAGCTTCGTTTAGCTGCCTCGCTTAATTTGTTTAAAAAAGGGCTAAAGACATTTCTGTTTGAGCAAGCCTACCGATTATGATTTCCTCTCTTGTGTCCCCCTATTATTCCCTCATTATGATCAGATTTGATGTTCCATGAAGCCCTGGCTGTCATTGTACTTTTACTTTGTATTTTTACTGTGTTTTTGAATGTTTTAATATATGTTTTTAACTGTTAATTGTGCACCGCCCTGATCCTGGGAAGGGCGGTATAAAAATAAAATTTATTATTATTATTATTATTATTATTATTATTATGAATGTGAATCTTACAAAAATGCATAAGAATTGAGTGGTGGGGAGAATGGAAAATTTTGCATACATATATGGGATAAATGCAATATATGTATTTTGATAGTGCTTTGCTGAATTGGATTTTTATATTTTTGTTGAACTTGTATTTTGTAGAAGATTCAATAAAAGATGAAATGAAAAAAAAGGTAAAGAAGCATGAACCAGCATGAATATTTGTCAAGTCTCTTTCCATCCCCCCCCCCCCCCCCAAAACTAACACATCCCCAACTTGTTTTTCTGAGGCTGCATGCCCACTGGCTTATAAGCCGCTTTATCAGTGATTTTGAATCAGATTTTCTCTTGTGATTTCCATTTCAGCACAATTCCGATCTGCATGACAGGGACATCGTTTCTATTGGGACTTGGGTTACCATGTGATAGCTTGAATTAGTTTAGAAAAGAACCAAGTTTTAAAAAAAACACTTTTCAAGTGGTTCTTTTGCCCACCAGCGGATCAGAATCAGGGTAAATGAATGGGAATGATAGGGTGTCCAATTCGGGTATGTTTGGGTGGGAGGGACAATGTCAAAGGGGCTGGCCTGGGGGTGTCACCGGCTCGACCGATTTGTTCTATTATTCCTGCCTTCTCCGGTGTCATTTTGGCCCCTTCGCCTTTCCTTTGGTGCAGGAAGCAGGGAAAAGTGGCTGCGTGTATAGCAGAAAAATGTTTTGTTAAGGGCTGGATCGCCCTGGTGCTCTGTCAGGTTTCCAGACATTGAAAGTTGATACATTTTTTACTCCAAGCTCGGTGAACATACTTCCTCCTCCTCATGTCTTTATTTGCCCTTGCAGCATGGGCAGAAATTCTGAGAACATACATTCAGCACTGTTGATCAAGGTGATTGAGAGAGCAGTCGCCTCCCAACTCCAAGCTGTCTTGGATGAAACCGATTTTCTGAATCCATTTCAAACTGGCTTCAGGACAGGACATGGAGTTGAGACTGCCATGGTTGCTCTGTCCGATGACCTCCGCCTGAGCATCGACAGGGGTAGTGTGACCCTTCTCGTGCTCTTGGATCTCTCAGTGGTCTTCGATACTATAGATCACTCCACCCTTTTGGACTGGCTGAGGGAGTTGGGGATTGGAGGCACCACAATCCAGTGGTTCCGGTCCTTTCTCTCCGGCAGATCCCAAAGGGTGAGGCTCGGAGACAGTTGCTCTTCAAAGATCGAGCTTAATTGCAGTGTCCCTCAGGGTGCCATCCTGTCTCCGATGCTGTTTAATATCTATGTGAAGCCGCTGGGTGAGATCATTTGGAGGCATGGAACTCAGTGTCTTCAGTATGCTGATGACACTCAGATCTACCTCTCCATGACAAGATCATCGGCCCAGACCTCAGATGGTGTCTCTCCTCTCAATGACTGTCTTGCAGCAGTAATGGATTGGATGAGGGAAAACAGATTGAAGCTAAATCCAGACAAAACGGAGGTACTAACTGTCACAGGACCGCAGTCTGGGAGTACTCCTAGACTCATCACTTCACATTATTCAGGTGAATGCAATGGTCAGGAGTGCTTGCTATCAGCTTTGGCTGATACGCCAGCTGCTCCCTTTCATGGATCAGAAGGACCTGGAATCTGTGGTACACGCTTTGGTAACCTCATGATTGGATTTCTGCAATGCGCTCTACTTGGGGCTACCCTTGTGCCTAACCCGG
The DNA here is from genome assembly GCA_034509955.1 of Urosaurus nigricauda. Taxonomy (NCBI): domain Eukaryota; kingdom Metazoa; phylum Chordata; class Lepidosauria; order Squamata; family Phrynosomatidae; genus Urosaurus; species Urosaurus nigricauda. Next base: position 309,530,860 of record JAOEGL010000002.1, read on the forward strand.
AAACTTCAACTAGTCCGAAACATCGCGGCCAGGCTTGTCACGGGAACATCGAGGAGAGAGCACATAACACCAGTGCTTAAGTCCCTCCATTGGCTACCGATTAGTTTCCGGGCGCAATACAAGGTGTTGGTTTTAACCTTTAAAGCCCTACAGGGCTCGGGTCCATCTTATCTTAGGGACCGCCTCTCCCTGTACAATCCCCTCCGCACACTCCGGTCCTCCGGGAGAAATCTACTACAGCCTATGAAAACGAGGGGGACTTTCTCTGCTGCCGCTCCTCGGCTATGGAACAACCTGCCGGATGAGATGCGTCTTATTACATCCCTTGATAGCTTTTTAAAAGCCTTAAAGATGCATCTCTTCTGGCAGGCCTTCCCAGAAACACCTTAACTCCTGGCCTTGACACTGGTTTATGACATTGGGTCGCATTCTTCTACCAGCTCCCAGCAGTTTATCTACAAAGTTTACATCTACAGTGTCCATAGAATGACTAGCTGCCTTTTATGTTTTATGTTGTATGTTGTAATTGTTCTTGGATTTTAATCTGATATTTGTTTAATTTAATTTTAAGGGGTGGGAGGTGGGGCTGTGGGTTATTGGAATTGTTTTATCTTGATATTTTTTAATCACTGTAACCTGCTCGGATTGGTGACAGAGGAGCGGGATATAAATAAACTTTATTATTATTATTGTTATTATTATTATTATTGTAGCTGTTGTTGTTGTTGTTTATTTTTTTAAAAAATTCCATAAACGGCGAAGCGATTGAGCGCTTGAACTCTTTGGCAGTCTGGTGGGGAGAGTGGCTTTATAATAATTATAATAATAACGACAATAAACTTTTATTTGTACCCCGCTTTTTGCCGGAGCAATTAAAGCAGCTTACAGCATTTAAAACCATACAACAATATATATAAATTACCCCCCTTAAAAAGGAATTAAACAAATTACAATCAAAATTTACATAAAATGATTAAAAACAAGTAAAATTACAACAACAGTTCCCAACAATAACAGTGCAGAGTCGTTGTCCCATATGCCTATGTGGGCGGATATTTTTGGCTGAGTGATTTATTCTGGGAAGGCCTACCGAAAGAGATCAAGAAGCAGAGCCCTCCCTCCATGCCATCTGCCTTGGTCTAGGCGTCGAAGGAAGAGAAGAACTTTTGGACCTGATCCCCTACCCCACCACCATTCCCTTCTCCTTCTGTGTCGTGTCTTCTTAGAATGTAAGCCTGAGGGCAGGGAACCGTCTAGTTGAAATAATGATTGTAAGCTGTTCTGATAGCTTTTAGAACTGAAGAGTGGGGTATAAATTATTATTATTATTACTACTATTATTATTATTAATATTAATATCATCCAGGTTGGTAATTTGACAGATCTCATCCGGCAGGCCATTCCATAAAGTGGGAGCGACTGCAGAAAAAGTCCTCTGGGAGGTCGCAACCAATCTGGTCTTCACTGGTTGCAATAGGTTCCTCCCAGAGGATCAAAGTGCATGGGTGGATTATATGGAAGCAGGCAATCCCTTAGATAAGTTGGACCCAAGCCATGTAGGGCTTTAAAGGTGATAACCAACACCTTGTACTGTGCCTGGAGTGACTTCAATATTGGTGTAATATGGTCACTCCTTGCTGTTCCCATAATTAGCCTGGCTGCCATGTTCTGTACCAACTGAAGTTTCCGAACTAAGCACAAGGGTAGCCCCATGTACAGCGCATTGCAAAAACCATGTCTTGAGGTTACCAGTGCATGTACTACAGTTTTGAGGTCCTCTGGCTCCAGGAAAGGGCGCAGCTGGTGTATCAACCGAAACTGATAACAGGCGCTCTTGACCGTCACATTCACTTGATCTCTTATGTGAAGCGACGAGTCAAGAAGCACCCCCAGACTGCAAACACAGTGCTTTGAAGAGAGCATGAACCCCTCTAGGGCTGGAGGTTGCAGTCCAATACCTGGTTTAGGGGCCCCTATTATAAGTACCTCCATTTTGTCTGTATTCAACTTGAGCTTGTTTTCCCTCATCCAGTCCATTACTGCCGCAAGACACCAATTGAGGGGAGAAATGCCATCTGTCTTTGTTGCTGCTGACTGAGACATGGAGAAATATATTTGGGTGTCATCGGCATATTGATAACACCCCGCCCCATGTCTGCGGATGATTTCTCCCAGCGGCTTCATGTAAATATTAAACAGCATTGGAGACAGGATGGCGCCCAGAAGGACTCCACAATTAAGCTCCATTTTTGAGGAGCAACTGTCCCCGAGCATCACCCTATAAAACCTGCCCACGAGAAAGGAGCGAAACCATTGGAGTGCAATGCCTCCAACTCCTAACTCTCTCAAGCATCCCAAGAGGATGTCATGATCTATTGACTTTACAGTGTTTTAGAGTGGAAAGAGTAACAGCAGAGATACCAGAAACTTGTGGCAGTAAACACCTCCTCCTTAGTTCATCATTCAATCACTTGAGCAATTGGTTGACTGCTTAGCTCAAAACAGGAAAAATAGGTTCCTCAGATGTAGTGGGAATGAGAAACAAAAATTAAGCAGTTCAAATTGTGCCGCGGAAATAGATGTCACAATCTCTATGTTGGATAAAAATTAATTTTGTTATACAAAAAGTCTTGAGAGAGGGCAAACAGGATTTAAACAGGAATTAAACAGGAATTAAACAGGAAATGCCTTATGTTTAACATAGGGCATTTAACATGCCTTATGTTTAACATAGGGCATTTCCTGTTTAATTCCTGTTTAATTCCTGTTTAAATCCTATTTGCCCTCTAGTGTGATAAACCTAGTCTTTATACCGGAATTATTTTTATTAAATACGATTGATTTTGAAAATAAAGTACAAAGTAGATAGAGGATAGAAAACTTTAATATATTATGTGGTCACAGCTGCAAGATTGGTTTATGCCAAGAATTGGAAAAAAGAAGAGAATTTGAATATTTCAGAGTGGCTGGATACGATGATGGAACTGGTGAAGTTAGCAAAACTAACCAACTTTGTTAAAAGCAATGACGTAAATAATTTTTTGAAAATTTGGAAATCTTATGTGGATTATATTCAAAAAGTAAGAGAGGATATACCTCTATGAGGATTTAGTTTGTATGTAACAGTATGTAAATAACAGTAAGTAAGTTTTTTCCCCCTGTGCCTTTATTATCTTGTTTTTTCCCCTCAAAAACAGAAAGGATGAGTTGGAAGCTAGTTAATATTTAGGATATAAGTTTTATGTAGGTGATGGGAAGGTGTGATCACTGAGTAATGTATTGTATTGTTTTGGATTGGTTATGCTGTGTTTTGTTAGGATTCCCCCCCCCCCTGCTTTTCCTCTTTTCTCACTCAATATGTATTCTTTATTATATATTTTCCCCACATGTATGTGTTATTGTTTTGAAAATATTATATGTATCTTATAATCAAAATAAAAATTATTTGCAAAAAAGTTAAAAACACTAATATAAATATAAATTCATTTCATATGGTTTATTTCATATATTACATACTATATTATATAATGGGTCTGTACAGATTGGGGGAAAGGGGTGGACAGAGGCTGCCCCTTTCTTCCCCCAGATCGTGGCCATGCCAATCAAACGGCACGGCAACGATGCCCCTGGAAAAAGGAGGTGTGAAACACGGCTCCTTTCTCCGCCACTGCCAAGGTGCCATTGGTGCGGTGACGTACCTTGTGCACCACACTGTTTGGATGTGGCGCATGAGGCACGCCATTGTCGCATGTGCCATCAGAACAGGTACACAACAAGATGGCGCCTGGACAGTGCAGTAGGGTTCGGGAGCATCCCAGAAACTCACCAGGTAGCAGCATCCAATGGCTCAGGAAGTGGTCCTGGACCAGGAACCACAAGTTTGACTAGCACTAGTTTGAACTATGCTAGATCTGTTGGGATTGGAAGACACAATAAGCAGGGGGCACCATTCCTTTTGGGCTTCCAGATCCCATTTCACCCTTTCTTTCTTTCATTCCTTCCTTCCAAGCTACACCTACACTGCAGAATTAATGCAGTTTGACATTGCTTTAACTGCCATGTCTCAATGCTATAGGATTCTCGGACTTTTAGTTTTGTGAGATATTTTGCCACCTCTGTTAGAGAGCTTTGCTGCCACCCATAACAAATGACAAGTCCCTGGATTCCAAAGGATGAAGCCATGGTAGTTAAAACATAATTTCTTGCAACACCAGCACAGCCCACCCAAACTGGAAATTACAGGATGTTCCACCCTTATCTACTGAAAAAGGGAACATTGATAGTTACCTGTGATAAATCTATTTCCAGTAGACAAGGGCCAAACATCTTTCTCACTCTGGTGGGTGCTGGCATGGTGTTATGAGTAACACTGTACATAGTTCTCTCATATGGAGAGCAGGGTGTTCTCTAATCTGTTACTGGTTTTAATCTCTGATCTCTTAACATTTCTGCAATGCTAATGAACTCCCCTTCTGAAGCATTATCTCTCTGCTATTTTGGTGATTGACCTTCTGTGCTGGTGGGGGGGGGGGGTTCTTCCCCATGTGGGGATGCTGGGAGGTCTTTCTTTTTTTCTGTCTACTGGAGAGAGTGGAAGGATCAACCTAAGTTACAGGATGACCAGCCCTTATCTACTGGAAACAGACATATCATAGGTAGGAACCTACGTTCTTTTCTCCACTTGAAAAGAAACCAGGATCTATGAGTGTGGGTGTATTTGGGAATTAAAAACCAGGCTGCTCACAGATGAGATGCCAGTTTCTCACTTCTCAAAAGATAGCTTAAGGGACACTGCTTCTGCTGAAGGACTCCAGGGGCTTGACATGGCTCAAATATGGCTGTTTGCATTCTGTATTTTTCTCTTTTTTACAGAAGGAGGTAAGTCTACCTACAAAAATATGCAGCTGTTGCTGTTATTTGCTGTCAAGTGAACTTTGACTAACAGTAATCCTATGAATGGGAGACCTCCAAGAGCCCTGGTCATCTGCTGCCCTGCATAGGTCTTGAAGACTCAGGCTCACAGCTTCTTTTATTGAATCAATCAATCAATCAATCTGTAATGTGGCTTTCCTCTTTTCATACTATGGTACCTTCCACTTTACCAAGCATTATTGTCTTTGTAGATTTGAAGGCTTTCATGGCTGGCATCCATAGTTTTTTGTGGAGCTTTTGGGCTATGTGGTCATGTTCTGGAAGAGTTCCTTTCTGACGTTTCGCCAGCATCTGTGGCTGGCATCTTCTCTGAGGATGCCAGCCACAGATGCTGGTGAAACGTCAGAAAGGAACTCTTCCAGAACATGGCCACATAGCCCGAAAGCTCCACAAAAAAATATCATTGTCTTTTCCAATATGCCATTTCACGGTGGGGCCAAAGTATCATGACAGGTTCCGTTTAGCTGTCTTTCCTTCTAGTGAACATTCAGCCTAATTTGTTCTAAAACCAATTCATTTGTCTTTGTAACAGTCCTTGGTATCTGTAGAACCCTTGTTCAGCACCATATTGCAGATGGGTTGATTTTCTTCCTGTTGCCTTTCTTCACTGTTTCCCCCCTAAAAAAAAAAAAAAAAAAAAAGGAAAGCGGGCCCTTGGAGTCCACTGCAGTTTGGTCCCAGGCCCCCCACACCACCCTCTGTGAATACCAAAATCTTTGGATGTTCAATTCCAATAAACAGGATGGAGCAGTAAAATGATGTCCCTTATATGAAATGGCAAAATCAATGGAATTTATACATATTTTTAATATGGGAGAAAGGCAGCAATACAATGAAATAAAATAAATTCTTAAATACATAAATAAAATATTTTCAAGCCATGGACGGTTGAATCTGTAGATAAAAAATCTGTGGATATGCAGGACTGACTGTCTCTGCCCTCTCTCCTCTCTGGCTTTTGTTCGCTAACGAAGATTCAGGAAGGACTCATTCCACGCTTTCTACAAGCACGTTGATGACTGCAAAGGCCAATCCGAGATAAACAAATCAGGTTACAGAAAGCACAGCAGAAAGTCTCCTTGGGTGATGTTTCCAAGTTGTAGTTCTTTCTGTGTTGTTGTTTCTCTGCGAGACTCGTTTGGCGTGAGTTCTCGAAAGAGGCTACAGCATTGTGGATAGTGCATCTCCATGCCTCCCGATGTGAGGCCAGGGCAGACCATTGTTAGTGATCAATTTGGCCGAGCTTGAGATGTTTTTTCAGGGAGTCTTTGTAACTCTTCTTTGGAGCGCCTCTCTTATGTTGACCTGTGGTGAATTCACCATAGAGTACTATTTTTGGGAGGTAATATGTGATCGATCTCTTTATCAATCTTAGTGTTTGAAGAGATTATGCTTTCCAGGTAGGTGAACTGCTGAAAGGACTTAAGCACAGATTTGTCTATGGTGACGTGGGGATCATACTGCTCTTCCTGTGGTGCAGGCTGGTAGAGAACTTCTGTTTTCTTCAGGCTGACTTCCAGCCCAAACAGCTCTGCAGCCATTGCAAAGCAGGATGTTGGGAGCTGCAGAGCTCTCTACATTTCTCTTGCAGTTGTCTAAGAGCAAATACCATATCTGTAGTGCTCCTATTAGCTCTGAAGCCACATTGGTTCTTGCAGAAGTTCTTTTGCAATAGCAGTATCCTTGCAAGGATTTTTCCAGCAAAAGAGAGCAGTGTTATACCTTGATAATTTGAACAATCAGATTTCGCTCCTATTTTCTTATACAGGGTGATGATAACTGCATCTCGGAGATCTGATGGCAGTTCACCTTTTTCCCAGCAACTCACAAGTAGCTTGTGGAATTTAGCATGGAGTACATGACCTCCATGTTTCCAAGCTTCAGGTGAGATTCCATCAATCCCGGCTGCCTTGCTGTTTTTCATCTGCTGTATGGCCTTAATGGTCTCTTCCAAAGTGGGAGCCCCATCCAGTTCATTTTTCATCGGTTGTTTTATCATATGTTGGATAACTGAGCCTTGGATACTCGGTTGGCACTGAAAAGACTTTGGAAATGTTCAGCCCATCGATTCAGGATGGAGGCTTTGTCTGTGATTAGTGTTTGACCATCTGTACTATATGAGGAGCCTTAGACCTGATAAGTAGGTCCAAACACTGCTTTAAGAGCTTTGTAGAATCTTCTGGAGTCACTCAGCTTAGCACAACATTGTGTATTTTCTGCTAAATCGATCCACCGTTTGTTCTGAATGTCTCGGAGTTTTTGTTGGAGTTTACTACATGTGAGACGGAAGGCTGCTTTTCTTACATGGCAAGATGGCTGAGCGAGGTGTGCCTGATGACCAGTTCTCTTCTTTGCCAACAGCTCCTGGGTCTCTTGGTTGTTTTCATCAAACCAGTCTTGGTATTTCTTGCGGGAGAACCCGAGGGATTTTTCCGCAGACTGCAGGATACTGTTTTTGATATGTTGCCAAAGCACTGTAGGAGAAGAATCTATAAGATGGTCTTCAAGTTTTGATTGCAGATTTGCCTGGAAGTTATCTCTCATGGCAGCTTGTTGAAGATTGTTGACTTGGAGTCTCCTCTTTAAGATGCCACCCCTCTTTGGTTTGAGCTTAAGATGAAGATTCAGTTAGCATCTTACGAGGCGATGATCTGTTTGACATTCTGCACTGGGCATCACTCGAGTATCACGGACATTGTGAATGTTTCTTTGGCACACTAGAACATAGTCAATGAGGTGCCAGTGTTTGGATTGGGGATGCATCCAGGTTGTTTGACCGCATCAGAAGATGCCTTTTGGCCACAGCTAGCAAACCGGGTAGATGGAGATGAGCTTTCATTAGGCCACCTTTTCTAGGCCCCTCTCTGTATGGAGCAAGCAGAGCTCTCCCTTAAAAAGGCTGCTTGGTCATTCAGGATGCTGCCGAATAAGACTGTCATCTCCCGGGTCAGCCTCAAGCGACCAAAATCCTGAACTGACTGCATGCAGGGCTGGGTCTCTGCTTCCAGTGCATCTTTCACCTGCCATTTTGTCCCTCACCTATCACTACAGGACTTTTTTTTGGAGGGGGGGATTGGATGTATCCTTCAAGCCTATGCAATGGATTTTTCTGGTGGAGCGCAGCATGCACAGAACTGGCCTCACCTTTTAAACCAAAGGTTCGTCTGCTGAGGCCAAGCAAGCATGGACAGTGGCAGCGAGATCCTCGGGTCGTAGGTTTGATTAGAGTTTCCTTTTCTTAGATGGTTTACATTACAGGGTTAGACAAGCATCATCTGCCTGGGTTTGGGATTGGAGATTTCCTTCTCCTAGGATGGTTGCCATAAGGCTAAAGAGCCCATCCTTGCCTTTTGACGCTCTTACTGAGACCCTTCGGTTGTGACCTGTCTGGCATGGGGGGGCCCTACCAGTGGCTGTTTATGCCACCGCCAGCATAGCTCACAGCTTCATTAGGGTACGCAAGCCTCTCCCCCAGGACAAGGGGACGTCAATGGAGAAGATGCTATTCCTTAGGGTGCATCTTCATTGTACAAATAATGTATTTTGATGTCACTTTAAATGCTGTAGATCCATCCTATGGAATCCTGAGATTTGCAGTTTTACAAAGCCTTTCGTCTTCTCTGCCAAAGAATGCTAGTTATTTCTACAGTACAGATCCATCTTTATACCATTATACCATCATTGTTTTAAAAGTGTGGTAAATATTCATACTGCTTTTTGTCCACATCTGGTATAGTTCACACATTTGAAAATATTAATAAAGGTGCCATCTACATGCTTGACCTATCATCACATTTAGTGTGTTATCTAATGGGACCCAAGCAAAGACTGCCACAAGGTATTGGATCCAATCTGTTAAGTAAATTTCTGGACATAGCTCACCGAGCCACAATAGTCTGCCCACTGCTTACTTCCCTGTTTGACTACTGCAAAGTGCCATACGTGCGGCTACTCTTGAAGACTACTTGGAAGTTGCAATTAGTCAAATTTAACATTAAATTTGCCCTTCTAACATAAAAAATGTAGTTTGGATTTTTTTTGCTTATTATTGATTAACTAAATGTATTAATGCTTTTCTAATACATTTCCTGCCTCTGGTGGTTGCAGTCCTGGACTGGACAGTAACCTGGAAGGCCATCAAGGTACAAACCCAATCATCCATTGAGTGCTATCTTTTCTACTTACTTTCCCTGAAGGCAGCTTCTTTCCTTGCTCATTCATTTATCTCTTGGCTACTTCTTTCTCCCAGAGCCTGGAAGTCACTAATTACCCATAAATTGTGATTTATTCCATTTTGAATAATTAAGACATAACTAAAATATGTTACTTTTGAAATACCTGTATAACGAGAGATACTTTTACTCCTTTTGTGGTGTAACAGGAACTCTTTAGTTACTTCTATAATGACAGGGCTCTCACTAAATGGTGATGGAAGAATGTGTTGTGTTTGATAAGGCAATCACAGAATGGATGGAAGGAAATTATGTTTTGTATATAATAAAACTTATGTTTTGATATTTTGTTTTGTACATGGGTTTCCTTCTTTTGTGTAACCTTTTTTGTGAATGCATATTGACCATTTTCATCATTTGATGTTGGCTGTCATTTTGTTTTCCATATTTGTTGACATATATTGGTTAATAGTAGACCTGATTCTGTATTTGTGATTTGTAGCAGTACAATTGGAATGTTATCTGTTCCTGGTGATTTATTTCCCCCAGTTTCTCTTACTGCAGCTTCCACCTTACTTTTTAGAATTGGAGGGCTCATCTTCATATGGATCTTTGTCTCATGTATCATTCATTTTTTTCATCTTTTATACAACTCTTCTATTTATTGCATCCAGCATGTGCTTTATTTCGTCTTGATATTGTAATATGTTCTTATTGTTATAGAGTGTCCTGTTGAATTCTCGGATTTTGTGGAAGAGGTTTCTTGTTCTTCCTTTTTTACTGTTTCCTTGTATTTCTTTGCATAGATCATTGTAATGATTCTCTTTCTTCTTGCACAATATCCATTGTAGTGTTGCATTCATGTTTCTGGTTTTGTTCCTGTCTCTCTAAGCTAACTTTTCTTTTGCTTCTCACAAAACTATATATCCCAGAATTCCATAATATTGAGCCATAGCAGTGCAGATTAGACCTCAGGTCCTCCATTATACTATATCCCCCCCCCCCCCATTTATTTATTTATTTATTTATTTATTTATTTTTACTCTTCTACCAGGAGCTCTTAGTCTGCAATCCTACAATACCAGTTCTGTTGCTAATTCTTTGAGCTTGGCTGGCAGAAGAGGGTAACCCTTTATAATCAACACATCCTAAGTTTAAGATCGTGAGTTACTTGGGACACATAAGGAGAGTTATCATTTAAAAATGATAACAATATTGTCAATCAATAGGGGTGGTAGTGGTTGAGGCTTGAAACTATAGCAGTAGCAAATTTCTTTTTAAAAGAAACTTTCTAGCCTGTGATAGTAATTTATTTACTTTTAAAAATCTTTTTCTTTTTTAAATATCAGATGCTGTGATGTGCCGACAATGTTTCACCATGAGGCCATGGATACCATGCTACCTTCCCTGGGGACGTTGTGCTGCTCTCCCAAATGAAGAGCTCTGCATGACCATGAAAGTCTTTCTGGGTCAGGAGTCCAACTTGAGCTGTTCTCTTCACCTCATATGGAGCCCATGCCAATCTTTCTTTTCCTTGCTAGCTTGCACATGTTTTTTTGTAATTAGGGTTGCCATACCTCTTGTTTGGCTTGGCTTTACTTGAATTCTAGGCATGACACCTGGTGTATGTTTGTACCCTCATCCAGTTTGGATTCCAAGCCTTCCCTTTTTTTTTTAAAGCAGCCTTTGTAGGAGCCAAGGAGCTTATAACATGTATTATTAAACTGACTTATTTCTATCAGGTTTAAGGATTAATTCGGGTGGCACCCTGACCTTATTACATGTTTTTTACTGCTGAAATTGATGCCCGGATACATCCCAAGGCCATCCCTGCTTGCAGAGCTGCTCCGGCAGCAAATTTTCTTAAATCAGAAAACTCTCGGATCCCAAAAGAGCAGGGAGGATCAGCCCTGCAAGTCGGAATGGCCCAAATTAACCCTTAAACCAGAGAGAGGTAAACTGGTTTAATAATACATGTGATAAGCTTCCAAGACAGGGGCAAAAGGTGGATGCACTCTTCTGTGAAATTCTTTTATAGTAAAAAAAAGCCAGCCCTTGCCTTTCAGAGGCAAAGGAAGAAAGTGTGAGCCTGTAGCACATATAAGAAGAAAGACAGTGCTTTCTGAGGGTGCTAGGTGAGGTGCAACAGGGTGCAAAAAAGAAGAGGATTTTAAGGCTGCTTTTCTGAGGAGTAGTAGTCTCCAAAGATTCTATGGCAAATTCCAGTGGCAAGTAGTTCATTTCTATTGGGGCGGGGGGGGGGGGAGACCCAGGGAGTGGAAGCCAAGAGGTAGAGGACTGCACTTTTATAACAAAATCACTGCTCCCAGAGATTTCCAGGAATGGAAATAGCCATTTTCTGATGAACATACTTTCATTTAGAGAACCTTTAAGGGATCCAGGAGTGACAGTCTAGTTCATGGGACAGTATGTGGCCCACAAACCATACTTTGGTTACTTCCAAGTGACCCTAATAAATAATAAAGTGCAGTAAAGGTGGAAGAAATAGAAGCAGAATCTGGTTAACCCAGCATATTATTATTGCTGCTACTATTACCACCAGAATTCCTAATAAGAATGATAGCTTCAATGTCAGTGAGGTGGTGAATTCACCTGGGGTTTAATACTCCAGCCACGTGGACATGCAAAGAGGGCTCAAGGCAGCTTGGCAATACTGGGGAGTGGGGACTGTTTAAAAATATGTGTCTGGATCAGACATTGGGGAAGTGGGAGGTTTTTTGGTACAAGACTCCAACAATCCCCCCCCCACTCTATATTATTCCATGTATTAAAATTTACCCAACATAGGAGTCAAAGTGATTTATAAGTTAAAATGCAGTAGGGCTGGATCTCCTTTAACCAGAATTCTGAAATCTGAAACATGGGGGGGGGGGGGGGGGAGACAACCCCAAGGCTGGCTGAGATAGTGACATTTTTTCTTTCTCATGGTTCACTGTACACAAATTTGGTTTCATACACAAAATTATTTTTTATCCAACATAGGGAGAGGCGGGATACATATATATATATATATATATATATATATCTTCTTCGTGGTCTCTGCGAATCATACAAATGGGTTCTCTATGCCTGCGCAGTCGAATTCGGAACTCTCTGGAATCACTGGGCAGAAAGCGGCTTGCAACTTTTTGCAACTTTTTGGCGGTAGCCTCGCCCCTCCTCTATATAAGCCCAGTTCCCGCTCTTTTCCCCAGTTCCTTTTTTTCCGCCACGTAGGCTACTCGAAAGGAACAGTGTTGGAATTGCTTGGCTTGTCTCTCTTGGTATTTTGGATCTTCGGCTTGTTTTCTGACTACTCTCCCTCGTCTGTGACTCGGCTTTTGTTCTGACCTCTCGGCTTGCTTGACCTCGATTTGGATTCTGATTTGGACTTGATGTCTCCGGCTCCATTCAAGCACTGTGCTGTTTGTGGGGCCAAGGTCTCTCACACGGACCCCCACTCCAAGTGCCTGATCTGTATGGGCGAAGCTCACGACACCCAGAGCTGTGCCCTTTGCAGATCTCTGACTCCGCAGGCGAAGAAGAACCGCGCTTCCCGGCTGAAATCCTATCTCCTGGGTCGAGCTTTGGCCCCCCAGGAGATCCTGCCTTCAACCTCCATTCCAGCTTCGACCTCCAAGGCATCCGTTCCGGCTTCCAAGATGTCTCGTGAGTCCCAGGAGAAGGCGACTTTTGATTCCCCTGTTGGACCCTCCAAGTCCCCCCGGGAGGCGGAGGCTCACCCCGCTGAGAAATCAGCTAAGAAGGCGGGTGAGAAGTCTAAGTCCTCCAAAAAGGACAAGCCCAGGCAGGGCAAAGACCACAGGGATGAGAGTCGGAGAAAGAAGGTTAAAATCCCTTCTCAGGGCACAGCAGATGGCTCTTCCTCTTTGAAGGAATCCAGCTCCAAAGAATCCAGCTCTGCCAAGAGGAAGGATTCCACCGAGGGTCAATCCCTCCGGAAAAAGTGCTCCTCTGAGGGTGAAACCATCCGGAAAAATTCCCGCTCCGACTCTGATGTGGGAACTGAGCTGCCACGTGCCTTGATATCGAGGGAAGTTCCCGCCACAGAAATTCCCGCCAAGGAAAGGCCCGCCTCCTTACCGACCGCCTCCGTACCGGCAGAGGTGTCGCCTCGGACCCAACCCGTCCATCGAGAGACGTCTCCAACTCCAATGGCCAAATCCGAGGACGAGCCAGAATATTATTACGATAGTGAGTCCGGCAGGTACTTCGTGGCGGTTGACCCATCGACTCTCGACAGACCTCGAGGCAAGTGCTGGCACCCACTTGATGTGTCTGCGAGGGTCGGCGAGGAGGCTTCTACAGCAGCCCCCACCAGGCGGCAGGAGTCCTACCGTGGGGAGGCAGCCACCCAAATGGCCTACTCTCCTTCCAGCTCTGTGTTGTGTGTCGAGAAGAGCTCGGATTCATACCAGGACTTCTTGGCCGAAGGCTCGGTACCTTTGTCCATCGATACCAACACCGAGGAGCAGAGGCCGGTTCGACAGAGTGTTTACCAGCCGGGCCCAGTGTCCCCGACAGATAATGTGCATAGTTTAGAAGAGCATGTCATTAAGATGGCTAACGCCTTGGAGCTCCAGGTGACCTGGTCCGAGGAGGAGGCTCTCGATCCTGTGGAGAGGCGAGTGCAGGGCTCTGCACCCACCCTGGCGGCTATCCCGTTCCTGCCGTCTCTGGAGAAGATCACCAAGAGGCGGTGGCAGACTCCTGCGTCCATCCCTTCGACCTCGAGGAAGATCGACTCCATTTACAAGATCTCTCCATCATCGGCGGAGTGGCTCCATTCGCACCCGCCACAGAATTCGGCCATTGTCGAGGGGTCGCAGAAGGTCTTCACCCCGAAGACTTCTCCTTCTCCTTCAGATCGGGAGGGCAAGAAGATAGATGGGATCTCCAAAAAGATATTCAAGGCCTCGGCTTTGGGACTCCGGGTCTCGAACTATAACGCCTTCATGGGGGCCTACATCCAGTACCTCATGGAGAGGATGTCCCCCTTGCTGGCTGACCTCCCACAGGAGAAGGCCCCGGCTTCGAACCAGCTCAGGGAGGAGGCACACTCAGTGGCTGGCCTTCTTATCACTTCGGCCAGACACACAGCTGACTGCTCGGCCAAGTCTATGGCTTCCAGTGTGGCCCTTCGGAGACACACCTGGTTTTGGTCGTCGGACCTCACCCCGCAGGCGAAGGCGGCCATAGGAGACATGCCGTTCGATGAAGGGCTCTTTGCCAAGGACACTGATGAGCGGCTGAACTTCAAGTACAGAATGAAGTCAGCCGCCAAAAAGCACGGCATGTCCGCTTCCCAGCAGCCCTTCTCCAGGAGGCGCTTCGGGGCCCAAAGGTCTTCCTTCGGGCAGTCTCAGAGGCTGTTCAAGCAGGAGAGGCAGTACCGTTGCCAGGACACCAGGCAGAGGTTCTCGTCACCATCCTCATCCTCGTTCGGTATGTGACTTCAGTCCTGGTACCAGAAGCTGCTTCCCCAGGAAGCCCAGTTCCGACTCCGGTAAGAAGGGTCACCTTTTATAACATCTGGGCCCAAATCACCACCGACTCGTGGGCTTTGACCATCATATCTAAAGGATATGCCCTCGAGTTCGAAGAGCTCCCGCCTACTGGAGCCCTTCTTTCCATGCTCCCCTCACCCACCCTCCTCGACGAAGTATGCACTCTTTTGGACCAAGGGGCTATTTCCCTGCTGGACTCAGCCCAGGTTCCCCGGGCATTCTTTTCCCGGTACTTCACGGTACCGAAGCCGGATGGAGGCCTCCATCCCATATTGGACCTTCGGGACCTCAACAACTTTCTTGTTTACAAGAAGTTCCGGATGGTAACCCTTGCTTCCATCTTGCCCTTGTTATCTCAGGGACTCTGGTTTGCGACGATAGACCTCAAGGAAGCCTACTTCCAAGTGGCCATTCGAGAGTCGCACAGAAGGTTCCTCTCCTTTGCCATCGGGATGGAGATGTACCATTACAACGTCCTGCCCTTCGGCCTGGCCACGGCACCGAGGGTCTTCACCAAGTGCATGGCTCCGGTTGTTGCCTACCTACATCAGCCAAGAGTCTTCCCCTACCTAGATGACTGGCTCTTCGCGGCAGACTCCAAAGAAGGCCTCTGCCAAGAGATCTCCTTCGCCGTCTCCTTGCTGCAGTCTCTCGGGCTGGTGTTAAACCTCGAGAAGTCCCACTTGAGCCCGGTCACCAGGATCAAATTCATCGACGCTATCCTCGACTCTGACGCTTGCACCGCGTACCTGCCAGAAGACCGTTTGCAGCTCCAGCAGGAGGGTTCGGGCTCGGGACGTCCAGGTGGCTCTCGGACACATGGCCTCGACCACCTTCGTCACCCTGTGGTCAAGACTTCGGTTTCTCCCCCTGCAGTCCTGGTTCCTCTCCGTCTTCGACCCGTTGGTCGACCCTCCAAGCAAATGGCTCACGGTACCGAGGCCTGTCGCTCGGTCCCTATTGTGGTGGCTGGACTCCAGGAACGTCTGTGCAGGCATGCCATTCGTCTCGCCGGATCCACAGGTGGTCCTCACCACAGACGCATCCATGGACGGTTAGGGAGCCCACACTATGGGCCTCACTATAAAGGACAAATGGCAGCTGTGTCACCAGGATCTCCACATCAATGCTCTGGAGATGCTGACGGTCGAGAAGGCTCTGAAGGCTTTCGAACCCGAGCTCAGTGGGAAGGTAATACAGCTCCTGACGGACAACACCACCGTTATGTACTACTTGAACAAGCAGGGTGGGACCAGATCTCCAACCCTGCTGGACATAACCCTTCGGATTTGGCACTGGTGCATCCCGAGAAACATCTTCCTCCAAGCAGTTCATCTCCCCGGAGAAGAGAACGTCTTGGCAGACCAGCTCAGCAGGTCAGATTCGCAGTGCCACAAGTGGACTCTCCATCCCAAGACAGTCGCGGACCTGTTCTCGAGATGGGGCACTCCGCAGATAGACCTGTTTGCGTCGGAGACCAACGCGCATTGCAGCCGGTTTTGCTCCCGGGACCGATCCAGACGATCCCTAGGAGATGCCTTCCTCCACGGTGGATGGCGGAATTCCTCTACGCCTTCCCTCCATTTCCACTCATCACAAGGGTCGTCTCCAAGATGTTGAGAGACCAGGTGGATGCCATCCTGATCACCCCCTGGTGGCCCAGGCAGCTGTGGTTTCCGTCCCTGCTGCATCTGTCGTGGAACCGGTTCCTGAGGATCGAGCTGAGGCCAGATCTGCTCACTCTTCAGGAGGGTTGAGTTCGGCATCTGGACATCGAGGACCTTCCTCTCGTGGCGTGGAGACTCCGGCCTTAGCGGACCTTCCGGCGGTGGTGCGGCGCATGATCCTGGCAGCCCAAGAGGTCCTACTCCGGCAAGTGGCGGAGGTTTCTCCGTTTCCTGGATTCGAGAGGCCTCTCTCCGTCCAGGTGTCGACACCGATGGTGCTGGAGTTCCTGATGACACTGGTGGAGTCAGGGCTGTGCCTCAACTCCATCAAGTGTTATTTGTCTGCAATTTGTTCCCATTTCCAGTTTGATGGGAAACCTTCCTTTTTTAAAGATTCCTTGGTGAAGGAGTTCCTCAAGGGCTTTAACAACCTCCATCCACTGGCCTCGGTACCAGCACTGGCGTGGAGCCTTGAGGTTGTTTTATCTTGTCTTGGTACCAAGCCCTTTGAGCCCATGGCTACTGCTGACCTAAGACTGGTGACTTGGAAGACAGCCTTTTTGGTGGCCATCACTTCTGCCCACCGTGCAGGCAAGCTTTGTGCCTTGAGGAGGGACCAGCCTTTCCTTCGGTTTCATAAGGTGGTTCTCCGTACCGACATTACCTTCTTGCTTAAGGTAGTGTCTGCCTTCCATATGTGCCAAGACAATGTTCTCCCGACCCTGGCCCCAAACCCGACCACCGATACCGAGCGCCGTTTGCACTCGTTGGACATTAGGAGGGCTTTGGCCTTCTATTTGGACAGGACTTCGGGTTCAAGCCGTTCTGACAGACTGTTCCAGTGCTATTCAGAGCCAAAGAAGGGACTACCTGTGACTGCTCAGAGGTTTTCTAAATGGGTGGCTGGTACCATCCACCTCTGCTATGAACTGTCGGGTAGAACTCTTCCTGCCAGGGTCAGGGCACATGCAACTAGGGCGATAGCGACATCCTCCGCTTTTCTGACTGGTGTCCCACTGGAGGATGTCTGTAAGGCTGCTGTCTGGTCCCAACCAATGACTTTCATAAAACATTACCGGTTGGACACCAGGGCAAAGACTGATGCAGCCTTTGGCAGGGCAGTGTTACTATCGGGTTTACACTGATGTCAGTTTGTACCATGCCATGTTTATGATACATTGCATTGTTTTTGTTGCTGTGTCACATTGCATTTTATTGCACTGTTCTGCCTGGTTTATTTGACATTGCTAGCATCTAGCATTGGGTGCTTTGATATATCCATGCACACTGTATATAGTTTTACTCTTTGAGTACATGGTTCTGTTCTGCTCTGTGAGCAGTATTTCACTATTGTTGTTGTTGTTTTATACTTAAAAGAATAAGAAACACACATAGGTTAGTTCAATTTGACAATTTTTATTGTGGACCAATAAACATTCTTTGGTTCATCTTACAACTGTTGTCATGACACTCCCTCCGCCGCTTACCTAAGCTTGCTGGTCTAACCCATTTGTATGATTCGCAGAGACCACGAAGCAGAAGGACAGGTTGCTTACCTGGTAACAGTATTTCTTCGAGTGGTCATCTGCGAATACATTCAAATCCCACCCTTCCTCCCCTCAGTGTCCTGCTCAACACTGGTTCTGCTCCTCTGTCGCTTACGGCGGAAAAATTTCGGAACTGGGGAAAAGAGCGGGAACTGGGCTTATATAGAGGAGGGGCGGGGCTACAGCCAAAAAGTTGCAAAAAGTTGCAAGCTGCTTTTCTGCCCAGTAATTCCAGAGAGTTCCGAATTTGACTGCGCAGGCGCAGAGAACCCATTTGTATGTATTCGCAGATGACCACTCGAAGAAATACTGTTACAGGTAAGCAACCTGCCCATATATATATAATTTAAAATATTGTATGAACTTATCTTCAGACTATGTGTATAAAGTGTATATGAAATATAAATACCTTTTGTGTTTAGACTTGGGCCCCATCTCCTAGATACCTCATTATGTTGTTGCTGTGTGCCTTCAGGTCACTTCCGACTTATGGCAATCCTTAGGCAGATTTATTATGGGGTTTTCTTAACAAGATTTGTTCAGACAAGATTGACCATTGTCTTCCCCTGAGACTGACATATGAAATACAGTACAGGTATTCCAAAATCCAAAATCCAAACACCTCTGGTCCCAAGTATTTTGGATAAGGGAGACTCAAACGGACCTCTCCCCTCTCTGCATCAACACTAAAATTGAATTAAATTACCAATAGCTCTTGATTGACTTTAAAGACATCATTTTAAAACATACTGAAGAAGCAGCTCTTCTGAGGATATCAAGGCCCAGGCAGACTTCTATGTGGAAATGCAGTGTGACAGATAGCCTAGATCTAAGCCATATTGGGCTATATATATTATAATCAGCATATTAAAATTTCCAATAGGGAGTTGCTCATGTTCACAGGTTTCCTAGCTCAAAAGGCTGAATTGAAACACTAATAGAAAATCCTTTTTCTCATCCTTGTTTCCCCCCACCAGATTTTGAGGTGTGGCAAGTAGTCAGGACCTGTACCAAGATACAAAATCCAAAGTGTGGTGACTGGTACTTCGATATCATGACTGGCAAAACGTACATCTACACCTGTTGTTCCAACAAAAATTACTGCAACGACTCTGAGTAGATGAATAAAAACATGCCCACTTGTATCACTGTCCATTTTTGTTTCTGTCCTCCTCTTTGTGGACACAGATGGGGAAAAGGTGATCCTAGTTGTATTTGAAATGGCAAGTAGTAAGTACAGTACCAAGGCATCAGTATTGTAGGTTAATTGACATAGGGTAGGGGGAGGTAACCTGTTACCTTCAGATGTTTTGGATTACCACTCTCATTTAGTTCAGTTCCAAAGGTCAATGGTCAAAAGTGATGGGGCTGTCTACCCAACATCCGGAGTGCTTACAAGGTTGCCGATCTCTAACAGAATGTGAAAGGACGTTATTTATGTTGTCTCTCTTGGTTCCCAAATATCATATTCCTTCTTTGTTTTCTATCTGTGGGGACTTAGATTTTGGATCAAGCACACCCTGACATATACACGCAGGAGTAAGTTATACTTCCATCTTTAACTCATCCACCAAAGCAAGTGAGATTTAACATCGTTCATATGGAATGGATTGCTGCCTTGTGTCAATTTTTGGTTTGACAGTAAATATCCATCAATGTTTGTGGATCTGATTAAGATGAATAAAAACAGACCTTAGTGTGACCATGTCAAGTGTTACTTACAAAACCTGCTGTAGATTTTTTGTCTCAGCAGGGATTCTAGCCTGTTGCTGTATAAGTGTTATGAAGTCAACAGGAAGTGTGGCTTTTCATAGAGTAATATAAACCATAAGGTAGCTTTTTGCTCTCTGGTTGATGCAGTGTAAATGTCAACAAAGGGTAGGATGGGACTGGGGCAAAGAGTACAGATGGAAGGATAATAGGCAGGACCATTAGGTTGTTGTTAACTGCCCTCAAGTCTGCCCAACTCATGGCGACCCTGTGGATGAGACATCTCAAAGACCCCCTACCCTCCACTGCTCTGCTTAGGTCCTGCCAACTCAGGCCAATGTCCTCCCTAATTGAGTCTATCCATCTGGCATTCAGTCTTCCTCTGTTTCCACTTAGATTCAACCTTTTCCTAGCATTATTGTCTTTTCTAATGAGTCATTAAAGTCTCTTCAACAACTACGTCATCAAAGGGAGAGAGAGGCCTGCCACCTCCATCTAAACTAAGAAGAAGAGCCCTCCCTCCAGTCCATCTGCCTTGGTCCAGGCATCAGAGGGAGAGAAGAACTGCTGGACCTGATCCCCTTCCCCATCACCATTCCTTTCTCCTTTTGTGTCGCGTCTTTTTAGATTGTAAGCCTGAGGGCAGGGAACCGTCTAATTAAAAATAATTATTGTAAGCCGCTCTGATAGCCCTTAAGGCTGAAGGGCGGGGTATAAATACTTTAATAAATAAAATAAAATAAAAAAAGCCTTCTCATGATTTGGACAAAGTATGATAGCCTCAGTTTGATTATCTTGACTTCCAAGGAGATTTCAGGTTTGATCTGTTCATGGACCCACTTGTTTGCCTTTTTGGCTGTCCATGGTATCCATTAGAGAGATAATTTCTTGCCTATTCTTTGGGACTTCTCCAGTTGTTACCCTCTGCTGAAGGACAGAAGTATGCATGCCATATAACCTAACTTTTTCATAGTCTACCTTGTTTTCCTTTTTGGGGGGGACTCTGGCAGAAGATAACTCAGGATGGAGGGCCATCATCACTTTTATCCCATAGTCATCAAGATGGTTTGACTAGCTCTTTCATCAGCCCTAGGCAGCATGGCCAATGGGGAGTGATGTTGAGAACTGTCATTCAAAGCACCCAGAGGGAGAACAGAGTTGGGAATGCTGCTGAAGAGGTTGAGAAAATCATAATCTCCCGAATGAAGACAGACAAAAGGCCATGATCCTAATTGATGCAGGTCTGTGAGGTGGTTGCCAGCTCGCAGCACTCCCTACCCAGGTTGGGGTTGGGGACCCACCTGCTCCTGACTTCCATCTGGCAGTTGTTGCACAGCCTCGGACAACCCCTTGCATATGGAGGAGCTGGATATCTCCTTACAAAGGGCTCTTGTAACATCTTTAAGACTTACTTGTGAAAAACACTGTAGCATACATTTTCGTAGACTTGGTCTACTTCCTGAGAATTGCCTTTCTGGACTTCAATAACAGCAACAAATACTGATCTGTTTAATGATTAGAGTAATAAATAACCCAGTGGTTCTCAAACTGTGTGGCAGGATTCCCAGAGGGTGCAAGAGTAGCTCGGGTGGCGGGGAGATGAGACTTGGAGGCTCTGATCCCTCTTCCTCCTCTTCCCACAACTTTTTATGTGTAAAATTTGCATGTCTTGAGTTGAATTTACTTAAATAAAATTATTCTAATTTGAATGATGTTATTTCCTTATAAAATTTTAAAGTATGGATATACCTGAATGTGCAAATGAAAATACGCACATTAAATAAACAAAATATTAATACACTATATTGAGGGAGGGAGGGCATGGCATCTGCATGTGGATGTAAAGCGAAGTCCCAAGGGTAAGTTTGAGTACCACTGAAGTGAAGCAACTAATATAGTTTTTAAAAACTAGCCTTTCAGTCTGTTTGTTAATGGTCCCACTCACTCCGTTCAATCTGGTTGATCTGAGACCCATCCACACTACACAATTATAGTGCTATTATTCCATTTTAAACCTCCATGGTTTCATCCTGTGGAATCCTAGGATTTGTCATTTACTGAGGACCTAGAGGAGCTGACAATGCTCAGTGCCCCTCCTTAAACTGCAAATGGTAGGATTCCACAAGATGAAATTGGCAGTTAAAGTGCAATTTTGTTGCTCCTGAAAATTCTTGGCTGTGGCTTCTATGATTGTGTCTATCCATCTGGAATGTGATCTTCCTCTTTTCCCATTTCCCTCAACTTTGCCAAGCATTATAGTCTTTTCTGGTGAGTCTTTTTTTCTCATGACATGGCCAAAATATTACAACCTCTATTTTCTTTGCTGCCAGGGAGTTTGGGCCTGATCTGCTCTAGGGTCCATCCATTGGTCTTTGAAGGGTTCCATGGTATTCTAAGAACTCTTCTCCAGAAACACATTTCAAATGAATTGATTTCTTTCCCTATCAGCATTCTTCATTGTCCAGCTTTCTTAGCCGTCCATAGAAAAGGGAAATACAATGGCATCAAGAAGCCTAACTTTGGTATTTAATGGTATTTAGTAGAATTACAGTACTATAATTCTGTAGTATGAATGGGCCCTTCTTCTGTAAACCAATTTTAGGACTAAGAAGTATTGGAAAGGGTTTGTGACATGACAGGTTCTAGCCAATCAGTACTGTGTATATAGGCAGCTGTCACAAGTCACTAGGACAGGCAGTTCCTCTGCGTAGGTGCCTCCCACTCCGGCCTAATTGAAAGATGGACAGCCACTTGAAAATCATAGTAAATATCAAGAAGCTATAGGTAAACTTCTCT
Source organism: Urosaurus nigricauda (assembly GCA_034509955.1). NCBI lineage: Eukaryota > Metazoa > Chordata > Lepidosauria > Squamata > Phrynosomatidae > Urosaurus > Urosaurus nigricauda. The sequence continues at coordinate 309,553,212 of JAOEGL010000002.1, forward strand.
ATTTGAGTAAAACTACAAGACCTAATATTGCAGTAGCTGTCAGCATTCTGAGTAGAAAAATGAGTTCACCAAATCATCATGATTGGTGTGCCATAAAAAAAGTGGCAAGATATTTGAGAGGAACAGAGAATTTAAAATTAAAATTATTATCTTGTGAAAATCCTAGACCGGTTGCATATATGGACGCTAATTGGGGAGAAGAGTCAACGGACTATAAGTCAACCAGTGGGTATTTATTTTTCTATGGCAATAACCTCATTGATTGGACTAGTAAAAGACAGATTATTGTGGCACAATCAAGCTCTGGATGCCGGGTGTGCGTATGTGTGTGTGTGTGTGTTACTACTACCAGGCCCAGCGTGCTGCTCAGCTTAGAGTAGAAAGAATGGGCACCAGCCATACTCACAACAGACCGCCTCAACATGTAGTGTATAGTTGAAGGGCAACATGTTTGACTGATGTCTAAAAATATAGGCTCCCCCACCCCGACCCCCATGTCTTATTTAATGTCCATATGCGACAAGGTTTCTAAGGGATATCTCCTACAATAAGTGATATGCTGTTTATAAGCAGACACAAGCAAAAGAAATAAAATATTTCACCTCTTGCAATATTCAAAAAGCCATCCATGATTTCTTGGCCTATCAATCACATTCTTGAGCCACCCCCGGAAAGACAGGTTGAACTTTGGTGGGTGGGTGTCTTTTTACAGATAAAAACCTACCTGCCTTATTGAAAGGTCCGCCAAATGGGGAATGTTTTCTGTGAGATTAAGGGCCTGCCTGTGGCTCCAGCTTGGCTACTTTCCTTTGCCTCAGATGAGCAGGTAAAGTCCACTTTTAAAGAAGTAAAGAGAGATATACTGTCAAGATATATGCTATGTCGGTCCCAGTTTCTTTCCCCAGACTGACAGATTTCTAAAACCCTTTCCAAAATTGAAGAGAATTTGAAAGATCAGCCTGAGGGTGCTCTTGAGATATCTTCTGAAGAACAATCGAGAAAACAGTTGTATATGGAGCTGGCACTCCGTTCAGCCTTGATAGTTCAAAGTTTGTTTGTTATGAAGTGAATTATATTAATATACATGTAATTACATGCAACAGAAAACATTCAGTGAGAAGTTTTACACACACACACACACACCGTGCAGAGTATAGAAAGTTTACTTTTTGGTCTCTAGTCGCCCAGCTTTAATGGCCATGGTCTCTGAGTGAGTTGTTATCCAAAAAAGTAACTTTTCTAAAGTCAGGTTGTATTCCCCATTGACACTATCAGCTGCACTGATGTAACTAAAAATCAGGGTGTTCATAGAATCATAGAATCATAGAGTTGGAAGAGACCACAAGGGCCACCCAGTCCAACCCCATTCTGCCATGCAGAAACTCCCAATCAAAGCATCCCCGACAGATGGCCATCCAGCCTCTGCTTAAAGACCTCTAAGGAAGGAGACTCCACCACCCTCCGAGGGAGTGTGTTCCACCGTCGAACAGCCCTTACTGTCAGGAAGTTCTTCCTAATGTTGAGGTGGAATCTCTTTTCCTGCAGCTTGCATCCATTGTTCCATGTTCTAGTCTCTGCAGCAGCAGAAAACAAGCTTGCTCCCTCCTCAATATGACATCCCTTCAAATATTTGAACAGGGCTATCATATCACCTCTTAACCTTCTCTTCTCCAGGCTAAACATCCCCAGTTCCCTAAGGCGTTCCTCATAGGGCATGGTTTCCAGACCCTTCACCATCTTAGTTGCCTTCCTTTGGACATGCTCCAGTTTCTCCACATCCTTTTTGAATTGTGGTGCCCAGAACTGGACACAGGATTCCAGGTGGGGCCTGACCAAAGCAGAATAGAGTGGCACTATTACTTCCCTTGATCTAGACGCTATACTTCTATTGATGCAGCCTAAAATTGCATTGGCCTTTTTAGCTGCCACATCGCACTGTTGACTCATGTTCAGCTTATGGTCTACTTGGACTCCTAGATCCCTTTCACACATAGTTTCATTAAGCCAGATGTCCCCCATCCTGTATTTGTGCATTTCATTTTTGCACTCTAAGTGCAGTACCTTACATTTCTCCGTATTGAATTTCATTTTGTTAGCATTGGCCCAGCTTCCTAGTCTATTCAGGTCATTTTGAATTTTGATCCTGTCCTCTGGGGTATTAGCTACTCCTCCTAATTTGGTGTCATCTGCAAATTTGATAAGTATGCCCCCAATTCTGTCATCCAAGTGATTAATAAAGATATTGAATAGCACTGGGCCCAGGACAGAACCCTGTGGGACCCCACTGATCACTTCTCTCCAGGTTGAAAAAGAGCCATTGTTGAGCACCCTTTGGATGTGGCCAGTCAACCAATTACAAATCCATGTAACAGTTATATTGTCTAGTCCACATTTTACAAGTTTGTTTGCAAGAATGCCATGGGGAACCTTGTCAAAGGCCTTACTGAAATCAAGATATACTATATCCACAGCATTCCCTTCATCTACCAAACTGGTAATTTTATCAAAAAATGTTCACAGACTCTGTTTAATTATCTGCTCCAGAATCTTTCTTCTTGTCTGGCAATTAACTGGAGATAATTTGCTTCAGTTCCTTTCACAGTCAGTCCCTTTGCTTCTGCTGATGGATTCCATTACTAAGGGGCTTTCTAGATTGGCAGGAAAGTGTGACATGAAGTTGCCTTTTCCTTAATGCTTAGGAGCTGCACCGCAGCCTTTAGATGGAGCTGCGCTGTTCCGTAGTTTTTAAAAAAGAAGCTGGGAAAACCAGCACCTTTTTAAAGGTGCTTCTTCTCCCCTAAAATGCAAAAAAAGCGTTTTCATGGCACACTTTCCCTTTTTCTCATCTAAGGGCTAGACTTTCATGCAGCCATGAACACACTTCTTTTTGCCAATCTAGATCAGGCCTAAAGCTCTTAAAAGAAGACTTAAAATGTTAGCAAAGGCACCAGACCCCATCGAATCTTGGAAGTTAAGCAGATTTTAATAATAATAATAATAATAATAATAATTATTATTATTATTATTATTATTATTATTATTTCTCACTTCTTAACCTTCTCTTCCCCATACTAAAGAGACCCAACTCCCTAGGCCACTCCTCCTAGGCATGTTTTCCATACCTTTCGCCTTTCCCCATTATTTCCTGCTTTTTAATTTCTTCCTCTCTAGTCATTGTGCTACTGCAGGTAGAATTCAGAGACATAGGGGCTGTACAGACCACCCCTGAAGGAGCGGCCTGCAGCTGCCTATATCTTCGCCAGATCGAGGCTGTGGCAACTGCACGCCGCAGCCCGTATGTGGCCTTTCTGTGGAGTAAAAAAGTGGCTCTTTTTTGCACAGTGGAAAGGGCACCATAGCCACCAGAGCCACAGCTTTATGGTGCTCCTTTGGCGCTGCGTCTTTTAAGCGCAGCACCAGAGGAACACTGTGACGCCACCCGCTGTGTGGTATGGCACGTGGTGTCACATGGCCATGAGGGCAGAGTCGGGGCATGCATTGTGTGGACCCCAGACCCTCACTCTGCCCCCAGGCCAGCCTTAATGGCTGATCTGTACAGGCTGATAGTCCGAAATATTAATATGAAGAGACATCTTGTAGCACCTTTGAGACTGAGTACTGTACTAGAAGTTGTAGCAGAAGCTTTCATATCTGAGCAATTAGACTAAATAGAAAAAGGCGCATCTGCATTGTAGAAATAATGCAGCCTGATACTATTTTAACTGCCATAGCTTCACCTTAAAGAATCCTGGGAATTTTTTGTTTCATGAGGCACAAGCACATTTTGGCAGAGAAGGCTAAAGACCTTGTAAAATGACAAATCCCAAGATTCCACAAGATGGAGCTGCAGCACTTAAAGTAGTGTCAAACTACATTATTTTTGCCGTGTAGAAGAGCTGTAAGTTTACAAAAGCAAGGTCTACAATGTCTTTTACTCAGTTAGTCTCAAAAACACTACAAGATCCTTATAGAAAATTGCTACATAAGGTTTTTCAGGTGATATTTAACCCATGATACACTTGAAAAAATGTATAAGGGGATGAATAACAACTGTTGAAGGTGCCATCGGAAAGTGGGAATGTTTTTCCCACCTATGGTGGAGCTGTGAAAAAGCATGGAAATATTGGATAAAAATTAATTCTGTTATACAAAAGGTCTTGAGAGAGTCTTTACACTGGAATTATTTTTATTAAATACAATTGATTTTAAAAATAAAATAGAAAGAGGATAGAAAGCTTTAATATATTATATGATTATAGCTGCAAGATTAGTCTATGCCAAGAATTGGAAAAAAGAAGAGAATGTGAATATTTTAGAATGGCTGGATAAGATGACGGAACTGGTGGAGGTAGCAAAACTAACCAACTTTGTTAAAAGCAATGATATAAATGAATTTTTGAAAATTTGGAAATCTTATATGGATTATATAAAAAAAACTAAGGGAGGATATAGCTCTATGAGGATTTAGTTTGTAAGGAACAGTATGTTAATAACAGAAGTACATAGAATTTTTTCTTTGGCTCTTTCAGACGTGGGAAAGTATAATCCAAGGGCAATCCAAACGCAATCATGGGGTTTCACGTTATTGCGAATTAGAGCTTCTCACGCAATTTGGGGCAAAAGGGAAGTCACTCTGAATGCAATCATAGGTTTCACGTTATTGCAAATTAAAGCTTCTCACGCAATTTTGGGCAAAAAGGGGTCATTTTCGGGTAATGGGAAGTCATTCTGAATGCCTTCCGAATGCAATGGGGATTCACGTAAATTCGCTAAACAAGCGAATTCACATGAATTTGCATTGGCTGCATTCAAAGTTGGGAGAAATTCCTCCAGTGTGAAAGAGTCCATAGAATCATAGAATCATAGAATTGGAAGAGACCACAAGGGCCATCCAGTCCAACCCCATTCTGCCATGCAGGAACTCTCGATCAGAGCTTCCCTTACAGATGGCCATCCAGCCTCTGCTTAAAGACCTCTAAGGAAGGAGACTCCACTACACTCCGAGGGAGTGTGTTCCACTGTCGAACAGCCCTTACTGTCAGGAAGTTCCTCCTAATGTTGAGGTGGAATCTCTTTTCCTGGAGCTTCCTTCCATTGTTCCTGGTCCTGTTCTGTGGAGGTCCTGTTCTGTGGAGCAAGGATTCATCTAAACTGTAGAAACAGTGCAGTTTGAAACCGCTTTAAGTGCCATGGCTCCATCCTAAAGAATCCTGAAATTTGTAATTTTGTCCAAATATTATTTATTAATTTTTCAGATATATATATATATATATAAATTTCCATTTTAGTCAAAAATTCTAACTGTAAAGTTCCCCTCTACTTTCTTCATATACGTTATTAACAGTTCCCATTCCTTATAATAATCTTTCATTGGCTTTTTCTTAATAAGATAAGTTAATTTATCTATCTCCATATAGTCATACACTTTAAGCAACCAAGTATCCATTGAGGGGGTTTCCCAGACTTTTCCATTTAGAAGCATAAAGAATTATAGTGGCACTTACCATATAAAATAGTAATCTACCAAACCTCTTTTCCATCTGTTCATCTTCCACCATATTTAAGAGGTACATTTTTGGGTCTTTTATAAATTTTATTTTTAAAATTTCTGTTATTTTTGCATGAATTTTGATCCAATATTCACGAGCTATTTTATAACCCTACCAACAATTATACCAAGTTCCTTCTTCTTTTTCACATTTCCAACAGGTATGTTTTACATTTATTATTCATCTTTGCCAGTATATAGGGGGTTACATGCCATCTAAATTACATCTTAAAATATTTTCTTTTAAATCATAATTTATAGAATAATTAATTTTTTCCAATTTCCCCCCTTGTTCAATCAATCAATCAATCAATATTTATTTACGGTCATTGACCAAAACATCATAAAAATGTATAAAAATTATTATCACATAAAATCATGGTCGCTACATAGCAGCCAGAACTAAATAACAACAGAATCAAATAAATACAGTAATACAGAGAAACGGTAGGGCCGTATACAATGCGTATCAGCATAGAGAGAGAGAGGTATCGTTAGGCAGCTTGTTGTTCGGATAATACTCATTCTTAAAACAAAAGCATTCAAAAAACATTGTGCTGTTTAACAATTTGTTTGCAAATAACAATAGCTGTTGCACAAAATCGGGCCATTTTCTCAGTTATTTGTGGTATTACATCCTCAAGCAATAACAGCAGATATTGATTTGCTGTTCGTCCTGGAAATTTTTGTAAAATTGGGTAAATTAAAGAGGATTGCACATCTTGATAAAACGGGCAATATAATACAATATGCTGAAGTGATTCAATTAAAGTATCAGAACACGGGCATGTCCTGTTCTCATAAGGGATCTTTTTGTATTTTCCTTCCAAAACCGCAGAAGGGAGGACATTACAGCGGGCTGCGGTGAAGGCTGCCCTGAGTCTAGGGACTGTTAGTTTGGTCAAATAAGTTGATCTCACAAAAGACAAATGCATGATACCCAGAATTGGGTTGTTCTTTATTTTGCCCCTATGATTCTGTAGTTCTATGTCCCAAATTCGTTGTTTAAAGGCTAATTTTGCTCTTTCATATCCCATTTGTATTAGAATGGTTTGTGAGAATCCGCAATCACCCAAAATAAAATCAATCATTGTTTTCCAAGTAGAAAGAAAATTGTCAGATAGACAATTGTTCTAATGGGATATTTTGACCCAGATCTTTCGCCCAATCAATTATGCATTTTTAAATCAGTTCTTGTTCCATATCATATCTCAACAATTTATATAGTCTAGAAATCTCGTGGTTATTCTTTTCTTTAATTATTTTTTTCAAATTCTTGCTCTCTTTTTCCTGTTCCTTGAAACTTTTGATCTTCATTGAATCTTTTTTTATATACATCTGTATAGAAACCAATTACATCTATATCCTGCATTAGAAAATTCTATTTCCATTTTGAATCTTCTTTGGTTTTTCTCTATCATGGTGATGTTTCCATATGTTGGCCATCATTCACATATTAGTTTTTCATTTTTAAAGAGAACTTCATTGATAGAAACCTATAATGGAATTTTACTACACCATTTTGCTTTTATAGTTTGACGGACCTTGTACAAAGATTTTCTTATAAAGTGACTATTAAAGTCTTGGTTAACTCATACTCTGTCATAAAAAAGGTATCCATGAAGACTATAAATTAGACCAGCACTTTCCAAATGTATCATCTTTGATTTTTTAAAAAGGGAATCCAATCCATTATCCAACCTGAATTTGTATTTTAGTGAGGCATCAGCACTATTTGGCAGTGAAGGCTGCAGAACATGTGAAACTATAAACTCCAAGATTCCATACGATGGAGCTAAAACACTTAAAAGCGGTGTCAGATTGCATTATTATTTCTACTGTGTGGATGCATCCTTAACTTGGAACTTTGAATTCTTATGTCTCTCATTGACAAACAATGACAAGCAGAAGGGAAACTCAATACAGTACATTTTTGGGCTCCATCAAACATCCCCAAATAGATGTCTTGATTCTGCCAATTTTCTTACCTGTTAACTTTGATTACTAACTCCATCTTATGTATCTTTGAGGAAAATGTCATTCTGTCCTTGAGTATTGGATCATTGCATTTAAAACATGATGTCCCACATTTTGCTGTAAATGGTAGATGGTAATCTGTTGCACAGAAGAGGTATTTGGAAAAGAAAGGGGCATCTGTGGTCAAGCAGAACATTTATGGGAAAACATAAAAATAGGGAATACTGTGTTCTCACCACTCAAGGGACCATTACCAGTCAAAGAAACACACCAGCCACATCAGCAGAGAAAGGATGGGTGTATTTTTGTTCTCTTATCAATGAGTTTGAGCTAATATAATAGAACTATAATAGTACCTATTGTGCAGAGACCAACTCTGGAATCTTGTTCAGTCCCTAGGTCACCAAAAGAATTCTCCCAGGTTAACCGTCTTTGCATCCAAAAGGGGTGAATTGTATCAGTCAGAAGCCTTCACGGAGGGTTATTCAGCTTTTAAAAGAGGCTACACTTCCCTCTGAAGTGTCTAACATTAAAAAATAACATTTTTTGAAAACCAAAAGTGAATGCACAACTACTTCCAGTTAGCCAACAATGGAGTCAGCACTGCTATTACCAGCCTGATTTAAATAAGTAATGTATTTAACGAATTGTAAATGGACTTATATTCATCAGCGTTAGAAAAGAATATAAACGCCCAGGGATTTGTGAGAAATCTTTCCACAAAACATTTTCAAAATGAACACAAAGATAAATGCCCCCATAACTTTTGAAGAAACAAGTAGGTCAATTGATAATAATAATAATAAAAATAATGATAAAGCACCAGATCTTCTGATGGGTTTGACAGCCAGCGTGGTGTAATGGTTTGAGCATTGGACCATAACCCTGGAAATCTGAATTCAATTCCCCACTTGAGCATAAAAACCCACTGGATGACCTTGGGGAAATTACACTCTCTCAGACTCAGAGGATAGCAATGGTGAATGCCTTCTGAATAAGCTTGGCAAGAAAGCCCTATGATAGATTAACCTTAGAGTCACTACACACACACACATTTCATCTGTGTCCCAAAGAATGAATACATTTATAGTGTTATGTATCCATCCATGCATCATTTGGACTACATACCTTTGTAATGTGAAAGGGTCCTGAGTGGTGGGTAGTGGGTGGGGTGGGCATTTCAGCGTCTTTGAGATCAGAGTCAGAGAACAATTTGTCATATATAAACTAAGATGCCCCCAATTCTAGGACATTCAAGTATGTACATTTTAATACTTCATGTAAACTGCTAACACTGAATGGGTTAATTCTAACATAATAATCAGCCACAACCTTTCTACTATACCTCTTCTTTCAGAATACAGTCAGCCCTCCATATCCATGGATTAATTCAAAATGCAAATAATTCAAAATCCAATTAATCCAAATAGTAGTTTTTTGGTATCCATGGAGGGTCCTGGAATCAAATGCTAGCAGGTATCAAGGGTCCATTGTATAATTATATTTTATGATGGAAGAGAAAAGCACTGGGGACTTGAATCCTCACCAGTGGTGCAGTGTTTGAAGCAATTGCTTGTTTGCTTATTTATTGTTTTATATGCTGCCTTTCTCTTCATAGGCAGCGCACACAAGGAAATCAATTAAAATCTACAGTGCAGCTTTATAGTCACAATTAAAACAATAAAAATTATTCAAAAACATATAAAAGTTTTAAAAAATAAACAAAACACACACCCCAATGGAAAAAAAGTCTCTTTGTTTTCCACATGTGTGTATTTGACTTTCTTCACAATTTCATAGAATCGTAGAATTGGAAGGGATCCCAAGGGCCATCCAGTCCAGCCTCCCTCTGCTATTCAGCATCTCACAATCAAAGCACCACTGACAGATGACCATCCAGCCTCTGTTTAAAGGCCTCCAAAGAAGGAGACTCCACTACACTCCGAGGGAGTGTGTTCCACTGTCCAACAGCTCTTACTGTCAGGAAATTCCTGCTAATGTTGAGGCAGAATCATCCAGCCTCTGTTTAAAAACTTTCAAAGAAGGCAGCAGTACCACGGAGGCAGCATATTCCACTGTTGAACAGGTCTTTCTGTCAGGAAGTTCTTCCAAATCAATATGAATGTTATAATATCTAGTTTCTGGCTCATCAGAGTAATGTGTTTGTCAATGTAAACTGGGCTGCTACAGAGTAAAAATATTGTCTCTTTCTCGCTCTAGCTGCCAGACATAAAACCAGGACAGTCTATAAAAGAACAGACTCCACATTGGCAAGAGATCAGTTTTTCCTCCTTCAGGGCCAAAACTATCCAATGGGCACCAGCATCTTCCTGGGGATTCAAAAACCACACTCGACTCAGGTTTGGCTGCTTGCAGCAGTTTGCATTTTCCTCAGCCTCAGGTCAGAAGGTAAGTCCCAGAAGACTGAAGATATTTGTTGCTGTTGTTGTGTACCTTCAGGTTGCTTCTGACTTATGACAGCCCTAAGGTGAATATATAGTGGGGTTTTCTTGGCAAGTTTCTTGAGAGGGGGTTTGCCCTTGCCATCATATACCTGTGCAGGGACTTCTCCTCTTCTCCAGGAGTTCTCAAAGATTATTGCCAATGGCTCTGATACCACATTTGCCAGTTCTTTTAATACCTTTGGATGTAGTTCATCTGGTCCTGAAGATTTATATTCATTTAGAGTCACCAGGTATTCCTGTACTATCTCTTTACTTATTCTGTGCTGAAATTCCCCTGTTCTGTCCTCTGCTCCATTTTCTTCAGGTTGAGCACCCTTTGCCTTTTCTGAGAATACGGAAGCAAAGAAGGTGTTGAGTAATTCTGTCTTTTCTCTGCTCCCTGTTAGCATCTTGCCATCTTCTCCACATAGTGGCCCTACCGTTTCGTTCTTCTTCCTTTTGCTGCAGACATACCAAAAAGCGCTGTTTACTGTTCTTGACCTCTCTGGAAAGCTTGAGTTCATTCTGCGCTTTAGCTTTTCTAACATTACCCCTACACATGCTAACTATTTGTTTGAATTCCTCATTGGTGATTTCCCCCTTTTTCCATTTCTTATACATGTTCCGTTTAAAACTCAGCTCAGTTGAAAGTTCCTTAGTCATCCATCCTGGTTTCTTGAGACAACTCCCATTTTTCCTCCTCGTTGGAACTGTTTGAAATTGTGTCTTCGATATCTCTCTTTTGAGAAACTCCCATCCGTCTTGAACTCCCTTCTCTTTTAGTATTCCTGACCATGGGATCACTCCCAGTATTTCTCTAAGTTTATTGAAATCAGCTCTCCTAAAGTCTAGAGTGAGTGTCTGACTATGCCTGGCTTCTCCTTTCCACTGTATAACAAACTCCAGGAGAACATGATCACTTCCACCTAAGGATCCCACCACTTGCATCCCATTAACCAGATCATCCCTGTTGGTTAGAATCAGATCTAAAATAGCTGAGCCCTTGTTGCCTCTTTCACCTTTTGGACAATGAAATTGTCTTCCAGGCATGTGAGGAATTTGCTAGAGCTTGAGGGTTTGGCTGGGTTTGATTTCCAGCAAATATCAGTCACGCATCACTACTACATCTCTCCTTTCTGAATGTGTGGTCATCTGTTCTAGAAAGGCATCACCCAATTCCTTGGTCTAACTCAGGGGTTTGTAGTAGACTCCCGCAGTAATATCCCTGTTGTTTCCCTCTCCTTTCATTTTTATCCAGATGCTCTCCACCTGGCTTCCAGGATTGATGTCCTGGATCTCTTCACTGGTGTAAATATCCCTGACATATAATGCCATACCTCTTCTTTTCCTCTTTGGCCTGTTTCGCTTTAAAAGGTTATATCCCTCTTTTTCTACATTCTAATCATGAGACTCATCCCACCAGGTTTCAGTGATGCCTATTATATCATATTTGCTTTGTTGTGCTAGAAGATTGAGTTCTGCTCTGTGTATTAGTGTAGAGACATCTAAGAACATGCACCCCCCACTTGCTGCCTGTGCAAGTTTTTTATTTTGTTTGTTTTTTTGTTTTTTGTTTTTGTTTTGTTTTTTGCCCCTCACTGTTAGGTCTTTGCTCTGTTTGCCTTATTCCCTCTATGACAGTTTGACTGTTTCCTCCAGTGCTTTGCCTTCCAGATTACTGTCTCCCTCACCCAGATAACTCACATTAAAGCCCTCCTGACCAAATTTTTGAGACTATTGGCAAAAATGTTTCTGTCAACTGACGTGAGATGCAACCCATCCCTTGCCAGAAGTCCCCCTTCATGGAACCACCGCCCATGATCCAAGGATCCAAACTGTTCTTGGCAGCACCATCTGTGGAACCAGTTATTTACCTCTGCTATTTTCCTCTCCCTTCCTGGACCACGTCCTTCAACTGGAAGAAGAGACAAGATGACAACCTGTGCATCTGTATCTTTCAGCCTCCTCCCCAGAGCCACACAATCCCTTCACGGATCTTTGCCCTAGGGGGACAACACACCTCCTGAGACATCTTGTCAGGCTCACAAACCACTGCTTTGGTACCCCTCAGTAAGGAGGCCCCACCACCACCACACGCCTCCTCCAAGGCTTAGCAGCAACTGTTCCCTGCAGTGGTACTATCAGGTTCCTCTGCTCTGTCCCTGAAATCTGTCACTGCTGCTCTTCCTCATCACCTCTGATAACAGATAGAGATTCAAATCGATTCTGTAGCTGCAAGCTCCCAGAACGATCCCTGGTTTCCCTTCTTCTGTGTGTGACATTCCTCCAACCATCTGACTCTGTTGTATGTGACGTGACCTCCTCCTCCCCAGCAACTTTCTCTGTGTGTATCCCGTCCAAGACCGTCTGGTCTATTCTGGTCAGGAAAACCTCTTGCTCCCTAAGATGCTGGAGTACAGATACCTGGGCCTCCAACTGCTGTACTTTCTCTTCCAAGAGGGCTACCAACTTGCACTTGGTGCATGTGAAGCTCCCCACATCTGTAGGCAAGAAGACAAACATCCCACCAGTGTTGCAGGTGACTGCAGCAAGTCCCTCAGTGTCCATACTTAGAAGTCTTAAGGAGACACTGAAACAAGACTGTGGGTTTTCCCTGTTAAACATCAGTGTAAAGAAACCCTGTTGACCTGGCCTTTATCCCCAAACTCTGTTAGCGAGCTCAATCCACTGGGACTATAGTTATGTAGAGAGCTCCTGGCTACTAGATCTTTCCAGAGGCAAATCTTGGACTCACTTCCTCTGAGCAAAGTCCATAAGTCCCTTAAGGGAGTAGTGAAAAAAAAGGGGGGGAAATGGAAGGAGATGTCCTCCAACACTGTTCTCAGGCCACCTTCTCCTCTGTACTCCAAACCCTCCTTGACTATAAAAAATAAAAATGAATATGAAAACAAAATTCACATGCCTTCCCTTTTTTTGCAAGGAATGCTCTGGAAGTCCTCTGCCAGCAGTTATATAGAATGAGGCTTCTAACTCCACTCTCCAGTGACCCACAGAAATGGCTCACACTTTAAAAGTTTAAGGTCTTACCTAATCAAAATGGACACAGAGAACCAGCCTTCCCTTTTTTGCATGGGCTCCTCAGAAAGGATTATAGAACCAGAAAGGGTCCAGAATATGTCAACCAGAAATGCCTGGGATGGGGTATGTCACGGCCAGATGGAGCAAATTCTTAATGAGGAAAGACTTGTTTTGTTTTGGGTAGGCATCCAGATGTTTTGAACAATGACACCGATGAATTCCTCCCAGCACAGTTAGGATCATGGGAGTTTTAGTCCAAAAGCTCTGAATGGCATCAGGGTGTCCCCCCATAGTTTAGCAAGTAAAGGGGAGGGCTATTATAGAAGAGAGCCATAATGGTATAGTGATTACTAAGCCGCTGGGGGACTAGGGTCTGAATCCTTGCGCTGTCATGGAAACCACTGTGTGACCTTGGGCAAGTCACATCCTCTCAGCCTTAAAGGAAGGCAATGGAAAACCCCTCTGTGCAGATCTTGCAAGAAAATCCTTATGTGATAAGGTTGCCATAAGTAGCATTTGATTTGAAGGCACATACTAACAAGTGACAGAATTCTCTAAGGCTTCCATGGCTTTTAGAACCTGGCATCTTCCAGTGAAACTGTGTGACCTCCATTGCTATAGATGGCTTTGAAAGGAGACTGGACAAATTCATGATCTGAGCTATTCATGGTGGCTACCTTAGTCTCTGGAGCTCCCTTCCAAGGGAGTGGCTTCCTCCTTGCTGTTCTCCCTTGGTAGGTGAACACTTTTCTGTTCCAGCAGGCTTTGGTGAAGTAGCTGTAAGGGTTTTTAACAGTGTGCTGTTCTATGGACTTTATTATTTTTAATGAATAAGTTTTAAATGTCTTGGATGCTTTGTTGTTGTGCTGTCATGTTGAGCTGACTTTGACTTTCTGCACCTCTATAAAGGAGTCACCAACAGGCCTACTCAGGTCTTTGAAACTCAGGACCATGGATTCCTTAAATGAATCAATCCATCTGTAGTGTAGACTTCCTCTTTCTCTGCTGCTTTCAGCTTTATTAAGTATTATAATATTTTCTACCAAGTCATGTCCTCTCATGATATGTCCAAAGTATGATAGCTTCAGTTTAGCCATTTTAGCTTCTAGGGATTGTTGATTTGTCTTTTTGGTGGTCCCAGATATGTATACTGTTCTCCTCTAGCACCACATTTCAAGCAAGTTTGTTCTTCACTGTCACATCCATACATGGAATTAAGAGAAATGTTGGCATGCACAGTCCTGAGTTTGGTATTCAATATTCTAATGATATTTTAAGAGAACTTGTATGGTGCCCGAAAAACCCACAAAAAACTATGTGTTGTGGTTTGTTTGAACATTGGGCTAGGTCACTGGAAGACTAGGGTTTAAAACCCTGTTCAGCCATGAAAACCCACTGAGTGACCTTGGGCAAGTTACACTTTCTCAGCCTCAGGGGATGGCAAAGCCAAACCTTTTCTGTAGAAACCTGCTGAGAAAATCCACCTTAGGGTCTCCATAAGTCAGAAATGGCTTGAAGCTACACAACAACAATGAAGTGATATTTTAATAATAACATTTTTAGACTGTAAGCCTGAGGGCAGGGATCCGTCTAATTTAAGATTGTATGTACAGCACTGTATAAATTTACAGCTCTATATAAATAAAGGTTAATAACAACAACAATAACAACAACAACAACAACAACATGTTTGTATGTTTTACCTTTATGTTTTAATTTGTGTCTGTTTTAACTATAAGCTACCTTGAGTTCCATCTCAGAGAAAAAAAGAGAGAGATAAATTAAGATGTCATGTATAGGAACATTTTAGGTCTGAAATCCAGGCTTTAGTAGTGAAAACGCACACACACAAAATTATTAGAAAACTATAATTGTTTTCCTTAGATGCATGTTGTCAGGACTGAGAGATTGTTAACACAGTACAGTTAAAGCATACAACAGTTCAGAATTTGAGTGGGATTAGACTCCATTCACCCATAAACCCAAAAAACTTCATTTCTTTCTTTTTCCCATGATTGTCCGTCTTTTCACTGCATACCATCCATCCTTATGAGACCAACCTTGAAACTCCAAGCACAGCCTCTCCTCCCTGTCCCCATCTGCTCATTAACCAGCGAAAGAATGTGAGCAACAGCCTTATCAACTAACTTAGGACAATGTCTTCCATCTTTAGTATCCTACAATACATTGTGAGCAAACAAAGCCATGGTAGGCAAACCAAACTCTATTAACTATGAAATGCAAGCTGAAAGGCTCAGCTCCTGAAAGAAGAAGAAGAAGAAAATGATGGTGTTTCTGTGCACCATCCAGGGCCAGACAGAACCTGCTACTGAATATCAGTTGTTGGGAAGCCACAAGGGTGGGGGGAAGATTTGCCTTCATATCCTCTTTGTATGTTTGCCAGAGATATCTGAACTGGCTATTGAGGAAAGAAGGTTCTGCAGTAGATGGACCCAGCTGGGACTCTTCTTAAGGCTTTTCAAGGAAGAGATAATGCAAAACTCTTTACACAAAGTAATTAAAAATGAATCACTTTTGTTTTAACTTGCAGTGGGTGCTGTAACATGCAGTGACTGTACCATTTTTTTCCCGGGTATCTATTTCACATGTGCCTCTCCAACTGGTACCTGTACAATCGACAATGGAGTCTGCTTAGTCACAAAATTCTACGAAGGTATGGAATTTTTCCAAGGTTTCACATTTTTTTCCTCCTCTCTGTCAGGGAGGCAATGCCTAAGAGGTTCACTCACAGAGGAAAATCTCCTGCACCCTTCAGGGCAAGAGAAATCTCTGTCTCTGTCAAAATGAAGGATGGGTGAGAATTTTGTTTCAGGGGTTTTTATTATAAGGATTTGTCAAAATTTACAACTCCTTCATGTTTCAGAGTGAAATTACTGAAATTTCTTAAATTCAAATTTAAGAGAAACCAAAACGAGGCCTGGATTTTGAGCATTTCCCCCTTAAAAGTCTGGAAGAGGAGCAGTGTTTAGTGCCATTGCCCTCGGCCACAGCTACAAGCCCTAGACTCAGGTTTGATTTCAGGACCATGGAGAGTGGCCATGTAGTTTAGGACTCATCCAGAAGGGGGAGACATGTCTAGAAGTACCGTTAGCTTTCAGTTATTTTTTGGTTTGATTTAATGTGCATGTTCCTAGGTTTGCACCCAAGCTCTCCCCTGAAAAATCTCAGGTTTGTTTCCCTACCTTTCTGCCTCCCCCTCCCACTGATCACATGCAACATTTCAGAAATGTTCATCCATATTAACAGCCTTCTTTATTGTTATTATTCAGGAGTTATCATCCAAGTGCTAAAATGCTTTATCAATGTAACACTAGTTATTCCTAGTGTTTGTTTGTTTGTTTGTTTCAGGGCAGACATTTCTCTTTCCCTTGCATGATTTCTCTTGAATCTTCTTGTCTTGGAAATAATAGTAGACATGTTTACTAGCAGCAGCTGTCTTAGGTAGTTCAGGGATAATACAGACAGACAGCTAAGTAGAGATACATTTCATTTTGGAAACTACTGGGTTAATTTAAACTGGGATGTAGGGACAAAACGTTGCTAGTGATACTGGGAGCTTCCAAGAAATACTTTAGGATGAAGAAAACATCATGGGGATCGCTGAAGTATAATCAGTTTGTATAGGAAAAAAACCTGAAACTAGGGCTGCTGCCACACTGCAGAATTAATTGTAGTTTGACACCTTTTAACTGTCAAATCCTGGGATATGTTGAGGCACCAGAGCTCTCTGACAGAGAAAGCTAAATATCTCACAAGACTACAAATGCCAGAATTCAATAAATGGTAGGTAGATTCAGCAGCTGATCAAAGCTGCATGGTACTAAAGCTGGGAGTGAATAAATTCTGGCTTGGTTCTCGATGGCTGAACCCACTGGGGTTATTTTATTTTATATTCATCCTGAGGTCTTCCTGACTATAGCCATGCATGGAAGCAACTTCTTAAAAATTAATCAAACCAGTTACAAACCAATCTCAATCACAAATAACTAGGTAATGATAATTAATTCATTTCCTGAATAACAATAGTATAACTACTCTGCATAGAAACTGTGGCTGAACAAGGAATAATTTCACTCCTTTTGTAATGTGGCTGGAACTTTTTAGATACTTGTGGGGTTACAGGGAGTATGGCCTTAATAAATGGTTTAGAGCAGTGGTATTCAAGCTTTTTATCCTTGGGACACTCCTTTTACATCTACATGGGGACATTGCCCCCCCTCCAATATTCAGCTTAGAATATTAATTTTAAAAATTTATTTAGTGTACCTGTTTTCATTTTGCACATTCACATATCTTCATATTATAACATTTTATAAGGAAATAACATTGTTCAAATTAGAAAAGTTTTATTTAAGTAAATTCACTATTTAACTCTACGCATGCTTAAATTGTACACATAAAAAAGTTTGGGAAGAGGAGGAGGAGAAAAATTGGGGAATCTACGTTTTGTGTCCAACTTGAGCAACTCTTGTGATCCCCCTGTGAGAGTCTTGCCCCAGTGTTTGAGAATCCCTGGTAGAGAGGGAATATGCTCTGTTTAAAAGCTAGTCAGTTTAAAAGCTAGTCAGCTGTCAAGAATGATGAAAATCTGAAAGTAGGGCATGGCAGGATGACATGGTCAGCTCCACCAGTGACCAAGTATGCAGTAAAGAATTTCAACAGGCCCCTGCAGGGGTCCTATCTTTTGTTCCCCACAGCTTTACTTACTGGTGTGAGGGAGCTGCTCACATCATCCACCAGCAGAACTGATTTCTGTTGCTCCAGATGGCCCACACACACACAGGATTGTCACCATTGCAAATGAAAATATGAAGCAATTTTGATGTCCCAAGTGCAACTTAGGATGTTATAATTGACTAACAGGATGCCAGCCTATGCTAATTAATTACAGCGTTTGTATTTGGAAATCAGTCTGCAAAGGGATCTTGTGGCACCTTTGAAACTAATTGAAAAAGAGAAGCTGGTAGTATGAGCTTTCGTAGACTTGAGTCTATTTCCTCAGATGCAAGTATAACTGTAGTTATTTTTGAAAAGCAACTTTCCAAGCATATACATTTTCTTTCCCATGTAACGAAGAATTAAAGCTCTGAAAGAAAGTCTCCTCTTTTCATCATTGCATTTGGCCTTTCTTTCTCAAATCCCAGGTCGCTGGTTGAAGAAAATGGCCAAAACCTGTTCCAGAGAAAACATTGAAACATGCAGACGTACAGAGATTAGCCAGGATGGAAAACAACGGAAGGAAACCTTCTGTGTTACAGACAAAAAGCAGCAGGGATGAAGGCCCAGCCCTGTAGATGTTCAGGATTATATATGGCTGGGTAAGAAAAACAGTCTTGAACCATAAGGCTGAAGTGAACAACTTGTACAGGCCTTACCATTCACTTGAATTCACACAATAGTGTAGCCTTCTGTTAACACTAATTGACAGTGAACAAAAGGAAAACTACTCCAATTTATCTCGCTTGGTCTCTGATACAAGTGATTACTGAAAACTTCTAAGCAGTAGTGAAGAGAGTACTGAAAAGCACGTTAAAAACAGAAAACAAGTTCCATGTGCTCTTAGATGGTCAACTGTTTGTTCAGTTTTTAAAAAGCTGAATATATTTTGGCCTCAGGGGCTAGAAACAAACACAAACACATGTATGTTCTAGAACACTTAACTATATCACATAAAATCGCATAGGAATACATTATTTTTCGTATTAGAAATAAACATACCCTTCAGCAGAAATCATTGGAGTTGACGTGGGGCTGGGGATCCTCTAGTTGGGCATTTTGAAGAAATGCAACCATCAGTGAGTCCAGAGGTGGCAATCAAAATGGTGAAAGGTGTTAGGGATAACCTGACATAGATAAGCAGGGATAGCAAACCAAACAAGCAAAGATAACGGCAAAGCAAAAGAACAAGCAGAATCATCAGTCCAAAGTCCAAGGGTCCAATCCAGGAACTCAGGCAACAAGAGAGTGTCTGACAAAGATGCTTTTGCTAGGGAAGTCAGTTAACCTCTGACAAAGGTTCTGGCATTCTTCCCAGGCTTTTGTCTTCAGCACTTCCTAGTGCAGCTGCTTCCTAATTGCTTGGCGTTTTTCATAAAGTCTCCTAGAACGACACAGCCCTGCCCTTTGTGATTTTTGCTGGCTGTAAGAAGGCACAGAAGTTGATCCTCTCCACTTCCTCATTGCCCAAGTTAACAGGAGACTCTGCTGCCTGGGTGCCAAGTTCCTGACTGTCCTCTTTAGCATCAGCCTCTGTTGGCACAGGCAATGAGTAACTAGAACTAGATTCAGGGTCAGGTTCCTCCTTGTCTCCCACTCTCCTCTTCTGAATCCTCATTGGGACATGCCTCAAAACCGGGCATGACAAAAAGTCTAGAAACCATGTCCTATGAAGACCAGCTTAGGGAGCTGCAGTGGTGTCACTAGGGTTGGTGTCACCCAGCGTGGTAACTCATGGTGTCATCACCCATTGATCTCCTTCTATACCACACCATACAGAATCCTTAGGAATGTTTTTTGTACTAATGGTACTCATAAATCGTAATTCCCACTACTACTACTACTAATAATAATAATAATCTGCCAGTGAAGAAGACTTGTCTGAGAGAGTGTTTGTTTGCCCTACCTCCACCTGGGCTATTCCCATGCCTGGGCTCCTGGACTTAAGGAGGAGGAATGGCCCTCTTTCCCTCCTCCCCAACATCTGCCAGTGAAGAAGACTTGTCTGAGAGAGTGTTTGTTTGCCCTACCTCCACCTGGGCTACTCCCATGCCTGGGCACTTGGATTTAAGGAGGAGTCTTGTCTCTCCCCCCCCCACACACACACACTTTTTTTCTTTTCCTTTCTTTTTAGATTGTGTATAGTTCACATTGTTTTAGGATTGGGATGGGGGTTGAGAATGGAGATTCTCTTTTTACTTGTTTTGATATGTTAATTGTTATGTATTTTGCTTTGTTGATTTTATTTTTTGTTATAATTACTATGTATTTTTGTTGTTGCTGTAGCTGCTATGTATTTTTGCTATGTTAATTGTTATTCTCTTTTATACCCCACCCCGATTGCTTGTTCAGAGGGGCGGGCTAGAAATGAAACGTATTATTATTATTATTATTATTATTATTATTAATTTATTTATAGCCCGCCCAATCACTGGGAATCTGGGTAGGTTACAGCAGATTAAAATACATAAAATACAATAAAATCAGAATAATCCCTTCCCACCCCCTTCCCAAGCTAAAATGCAATTAAATCATCTCAATTAAAACAATAAGAATACAATGGTGTTAAAATTAGGAGAAAAGCTTGGTAAACAGGGCAATAAGATCATGTCATGGTTATGCTATGCAGGGAGAGAAGTCAGGTTGGGAGGCCTGCCGGAAGAGATCCGGAAGAGTGGAAATCTGGTGCATCTCTTCCGGCAGATCATCCCATAACTTCGGAGCAGCAGTAGAAAAGGCCCTCTGGGTGACTGAAATTAACCTGGACTTTTTCAGATGAAGTTGATTCTTCCCAGAGGAACTTAAGGTGCGGGACGGACAGTATGGAAGAATGTGTTCCCTTACTGAATGTAATGGTAACAGTTGTGACATAAAAAACCCTAGCACAATTAAAATTATACTTTTAAACTACAACATAATGTGCACAGCCTAAATATATTTACATATATATAGTTTCATGTGCTTCAAGTAAAAATTTGGTAAGATATGTTTTTTAATATATATATATAGAGAGAGAGAGAAATTAAAAATTAATTTTTTGAAATTTGATTTAAAAAAACAAACAAACAAACTGGGGCCTCTCTGTTTTTCCCCCACTGAGCCTCACTCCACTAACACCATCTCTTCAGCATTTTAATGGGATACAGGTGAATGCCACAGCCTATCGCTGCCAAAAGGCAGATGTTTGAAGAGTAGTATTGTCACTCCTTCTTAGGGTGTCAGCTGGAGCATTGTTTGTTTGCTATGTTTGTACAAAACCCCAGGCAATTTGTAGCAACTCAAAGCCTCCAGTTAATAATACAGAAGCTGAAACGGAAGAGATTACCCACAAGTAGAGATGGGAAGATCTGGGGAAAAAATCTTGAAAAACTACGGCAATCCCCCCCCCCATTTTTCCTCAAGCCTTTTTTGTCCCCCTTCCCCCCATGGAAAAATTTTAAAAAAGGAAGAAAACAGTTTATGGAATGTTTTATTTCAGCATGATGAATAAAATTTTTAAGATACGGTGTTCATATATTATCCAAATCATTTCTTAAAAACTATGTACATTATCAGATTATTCTAATTTCTGTGCACTGAATAAAGACAAGCAAGTCCTAGGAGTTTATCACATGGGAGGAATTTCTTGCAATTTCGAAAGAAATGGAAGTGAGGCCAGTTCAGAATTGAGTAAATTTGCTAGTTCAGCGAATTTACGTGATTGCGTATTGACACTGCATTGCATTCAGAACTGCCCGAAATTGCCTCCCAGTGCCTGAAATTGCGTGTGATAATTTCTCACGCAATCACGCGAAACCCTACAATTGTATTCGGAAGGACTTCCCTTGGTCCGAAAATGTGTGTGATCAGCTTTCACGCAATCACGCGAAACCCCATGATTTCATTCAGATTGCCATTGGATTATACTTCCAATTCCCTTCGTGTGATAAACTCCCTAGATTACAAACTGAACTCTCCAGTGCAAAAGCAAGATGCATTTCTTCCTTTAGGGGGCAATGAATGAATCAGGTTTATGTTTTAAAACCCTCACTCACACTAAATAAACTAACATGTGAAAGGGTAGAGAAGGTTCTTTTAATCTAGGTACAACTTTGAGTTTCAGAAGTCCGTGATAACTGTGATGATGATGATCTAACATGATCTGCCCAATGGCTGTGTCCAAAGGCTAATAGCAGGAGCTAAGCAGTATGTCTATCTCTGGTGGGCTTCCATGTGATGACAACAAAACACCACTGAAACAGGTGATTTTCTTTGCCCTGGGAAAAAATGGAAGTTTCTCCTCCTTCAGATATTGCCTTAATTCATATTAATTCATATTGTTCTACATTGGTCCATTCTAACCCTTGAATGGACCACCAAAGGCCCCCAAAACATGTCATTCTGTTGGGCTCAGCTCCTAATGACCATAATTATCCTAACACTTTTCCCATTCTTCACATTGTAAACCATAACCCCCCCATTTTAGGATTCGTACTTCTTGTGTAAGAAATATAATATTAACATTATATTATAATGTTATATTATAAAATATTCATATTAGAGGACGTAGACTGAAAGCTATGATAGTCTCCAGCTGTCCAGGCTTGGCTGTGGAAGTGTTTGTGTTACTGTTAATGATAACTGGGGGAAAACCCATGATTTTGATGGAAGTGGTGTAGTAGGAAAGGATATGCCAGACTATATTCTGGGATTGCTAACGTCTGTGCTAAGGAGCAGGATTTTTACCCATAACTCCCAGGGCATCACATGACTTTTCTGCATTGGAGTGAAAGGGAACTCATCATTTAAATAGGGTTAATTAAAAGATTGGAGTTGGGAATTACAGTTTAGAGCAGGCTAAACCATAACTCTCCCTGAAACTATCATTTTTTTGGCCATATTATAAGAAGGCATGACTCACTCAAAAAGACAATAATGCTAGGAAAGGTAGAAGGCAGCAGAAAGAGAGGAAGACTGCACACCAGATGGATAGATTCAAGGAGGATAGAGGGGCTTGGAGATGTTTCATCCACAGGGTTGCCATGAGTTGGGGCCAGCTCAAGGGCAGTTAACAACAACAACAGCAACAACAACAATGCTATTTTTTGACTTTTGATTGGGGTAGGGAATGTCATGATCTAGATCTAGCCCCCATGGTGTCCAAATCTAGCTCACAGAAGTTTTTTCAGAAGGCCCTTCAGATTTGATTCAGGTTCATCTTCTTGCTTACTCTTCCTTGATTCAAGAAAGTGTATCTTAAGCAACCAACTCCTGAGGTGGCAGCTTAGTCTTTTCACCATCCTGACTCTTCTTTATCAAAAGTTGGAAAGAAATATCAAGATAGTTTTGGACCATTTTGGTGAAGGTGCGGGACATTGCAGCCCAGCCCTCTACATGTCAGAAGTGGACTATGGCCCTTTCTCATGTTTCTTGTGACAATACAGACTATACAGACTGCTCCTTCATGGGTGGCCTGCACCTGCCCCTTTTTACCCTGGATTGGGGCCAGGGCAGCCTCACCAGTAGCCTAAAGGCCCTTTGGGATTGCTGTTGTCTAACAAGACCTTGCTAAAACTGATATGAGAGTTTGATGGGCCTGAATTCATTTCAGGGTTGTTGCTGGGACTTTCAAGTGTAAAATTAGAGTAAAGGAATATGCCAGAAATGTACATGTTGTTCTCTCATTACTGTCAAATCCATTACTCTCTTAGGCTGCATCTGCACTGCAAAAATAATGTGGTTTGACACTACTTTAACTACCATGGTTCAACTCCATGGAGCCCTGGGATTAGCACTTTGTTGTGGCACCAGAGCTCTCTGACAGAGAAAGCTAAATATCTCACAGAACTTCAGGTCCCAGAATTCCATTGCAGTGAACCATGATAGTTAAAGTAGAATCACACTGCAATACTTCTGCAGTGCAGGTACAGCCTTGTCCATATGGATTGGGATAAACTGCAGTCCTTGGAAGTTTTTCACATCCGCCATGCATATGCATGTGTGCTTATCTAGGAAATATTAATATTTATTTCTCATTTATGTGCATATGCACAGATTCAAATAGCTTGTCAAATAGCTTGAAAAAAATGAGAACTGCCTCCACATATGGTATCCGGAAATTAAAAACAAACAAACAAACACTGGGACAAGATACATACCACTATTTTTAGAATACTGAAAGTTAACTTTGAAATGAAACCTATCTTTTAAACATGATAAATAAAATATCAAAACATGATGAAAAAAGATATTGGAAATAATGCTTTACATGGTAATCTCAGCTAGAAATCTATTAGCTACAAACTGGAAAAACACAAAAAAATTCATCAATAGACGACTGGTTATTTAAATTACTAAATATGATTAAACTAGATAAATTAACTTGTTATCTAAATTAAAACCATTAAACAGAAAATGCAGAGATACAAGGGGCTCCGGTTGTAACATATTGCTAAAATAGTTGGAAGGAGTAAAGTAGATGAAAGAGCTAATTTAAGAGAGGATTTTCTAAATTATGAAAATAAGTTATTTAGTTTTTTGTGAGGTTTTAGGGTTATGTGGCTATGTTCTGGAAGAGTTTATTCCTGATGTTTCACCAGCATCTGTGGCTGACATCTTCAGAGAATGCTGGCCTACATACATATATACCGTGTGACCCTTGGTTGAGAGGAAGTGATTCCAGCTGTGAAAGCCTTCAACTTCATAAAGTAAGTTACTGTTTGAGATGCAAGAAGATAATATAAAATCAGAAGGGAGAAATAGTAAGAAAATCAAATCTCAAAAATTCAGATACGTAGGAAATCTAAATTTTGTTGTCAATGTTTTGTTGTACTGTATTGAATGTTTTGTAACTGATGTATGCATGTATGGTTTGAATGTTTGTTTTTGTACTCGGAAGTGTTATATTTTCTTCTGCATTTAAATTAATAAAAATTAATGATAAAAAAGAAAACAACAACAATTGGCATTCAATATTGCAGTTACTAATTTTGCAAGATAAAGTTACAGATTTGTAACTGCTATTCCTTTAATAAGAATATTTAATCTTACTGTAACACTATGTAAATGCCTCCCACATCCACCATAACAGCAAGCAGCTAGATCAAATGAAGGAAATCTGTTCACTGGTATTCCAGGCGCAAGAAGGATGACATTTCCATTCCCCTCCTGCCAGTGAGTGAAGTTTGGCACTGTTAAGCTGAAAAGGTAGGGTGTCAGGGATCACGTTCGATTATTAATACCTGCAAATATGAATCATGAAAGTGATCTCATAACTACTGAACAGGATGCCAGTAATTGCTTTGAGTTTATTCCACAGCAGCTCAGATCTGGGTCAGTATTGCCCACTATCAAAGATCCAGATCCTTGCTGCACTGCAAACAAAATAAAACAAACAAACAAAAACCTCGCTGGTGTCAAATGCACTGGGTCAACCCCCCCCCCCCCCCACAGTTGGGGACTATGTGCAAACCTAAGAAATAACCTGGGTTCCACACCGGGTTATTTCATAGTGTGAATGGGGCCTATGTTTGATTTATACTATCTGTTAAGTATAAAGAAGCCAGCTAGGAAAAAGCAGTAGATATTTCTGTTATGTGTTAAGTATAGAGATGCTTACTTGGGTAAAGCAAAAGATATAAAGGTTCATTCGATATGAAAGTATGATGTGTTATCTGCATTGTAATTTAATGAACATAATGTGTCTAGACACTAACAAGTCTATGAGGGGAGTGTGCATTTGTACTACTGTGTTTAATAAAATAGCCTTTAAAAAGAGCATAGAATCTGTTCTTTTTCCCATACTATAAATTCTGAGATTTCAGTACTTAAGAGGTGTGTTGATGCTAATGACAATACCAATAATTTTGGGTCGGGAGCCTAGGTGACCAGAGAATGATAGGAGGGCTCTCCAAACACATACATATTATCTGACAGACACCAAAGAATCCTCAGACCCTCAAGCTAAAGATGGAGGGGTGGGAAATTATATCTCTTTCAGAGGAACTGCAAGAGAGAGACAGAAACACACAAAGAAATAATTTTCTTGTGTATGCTTCTATGTACTTGTGCACCCATATGAAGGGGGAAAGACAGTGAGAATGGAGGGAAAGGAGTCACATCCAAGGCCCATTTGCTCTGACCATGTCCTGGTACACTGTCCACACCTGTGTCTGCTCCTAGAGCCTACCTCTTCTCTAAACAGCAGAGGATTTCGATTGCATAAGCAAGAAACAGACTCAGTGGTGTTAGCAGAAGAAGGCCCTACTGGGTTGCAGACACATACCCCAATCCACCACATGCTGACACCAGGCTTGAATCTATATTTAACAACATATTAAGAAGACCTTGGAAATGTGACTTTTACCAGGGTCATGCTGATTAGGGAATTCTAGGGGTTGTAATAAAAAGTAAATTTCCCAGGCTTTTAAAAATAACACCCACACTCTTGGCGTGCTTCTTTGTTCCCACAGCAAACCATTTGGATGTGAGCTCTACAGAACCCTCCAAATTGCCCATCACAGTTCAAATAGCAGCGTTGGTTTGTTAGTTTTTAAGTGAGATGGAAGAAAGAGTATAGCATTTGCTCAGTTGGTGCACATTTTCCTTCACATCCTGTATGTTAGACTTACCTCCAAAACAAAGACAGAGAAAAACACAGGGAACAAATAGCCAGGCCTGAACCAAATGCAACCTATGATTTTCAAAGAAGAAGCTCTGCCCCACTGGATAGCCTTTTGGTAATATGAGGTCTGAAAGATGAGAACAATCAGGCTTGCAGTTCAAGCAGGCCCAGGCAAAGCTTCCAGGAGACAGTAGTTCAGTTTCCAGTAAGCAACTACTAGATTCAGCAGAAGAACCCAGTTGAGATCTACACTTTTATAATGGCTTCTTGGCTACTCTGTGGACAGAATCTTGAACTGATTTCAGACTTTCTTCTGATCCAGCCTGACTCCTCTTGTTCCTAGGTGGGAGTCTATTGGGTCTTCAGGTTCAGCTGGCATATGTTCTGACAATAAACATAAATGGTACTTAAGTGCAACAAAAATATCACTGGCTGTTCAGCTCCACTGGTCTAGAAATAACAATTAGTTCCAATAAGTTAAGTGGGCAGATAAATGCTGTACAGAATATCCTAGACTCCTGCTGACCCATGATACCAACTTGCTTAGAAGGACCTCTTGTTCCATTTATTAGGTTTTCTTTCCAAGTAAATATTTCCTGATTAACTGAATATTTGTGTGAGGAAAACGGACGAATGCTGGATAAAGGACAATGACCCTCTGACTTTTGAGTCTCCAATTAAGCAAACCAGAAAGGTAACTTTGGCTGACCACTCTAAAGTCTTGGTGGGAAACATGGTCTGATCTGGAAGCCTCCTCACCTCAGATAAAGCAGAAGGTTGAATCATTACATATTTAATCCCCGTGGTCTCTTTTATCATAAGGATCTCTTTATCAGCTGACTTTCAGAAGACTTGCCCTTGGCTTTAGCCCACTGTTTGAGAGATTTATTCATAGGATCCAGGGCAAAATGAAAATCTGAAGATGCTCAGTGACATGTTGTGAATGGAAAAACAAATGGGTCCTTGAATGAATCAGGCCAGCAATGCCCCTGGAGGCCAAGATGATTAAACTGAGACAGTCATACTTTGACCACATCATACGAAGACAATAATGTTGGGAAAAGTTGAGGGTAGAAGAAAGAGAGGTAGACCACACACCAGATGGCTGGTCTCAATTAGGGAGGACATAAGCATGAGTCTGGAAAAAATGATTAGAGCAGTGGAGGACAGGGAGACTTGGGGATGTCTTATCCACATGATCACCATGAGTTGAAGTTGACTCAAGGGCAGTTAACAACAACAAACAGGACTTGATCCTAGATGAGAATGCTGACTTGGCTTGTATTATAGAAACCTGCTGGCTTTAACTGAAAGGGTCCACCTCTCTCAGCTTTGTCCATCTGGGTTCTCTGAAAGAAGGGTAAGACTCACTTAATACATCACTTTGTGGATGATACTCATATCTTCCTATCAGATCATAAGGAATCCATCCCACCTCACAAAGATTGTGAATTTCACATTCATTCTGGACTTAATTTCAACTATGAAAAATTAGAATTATTTTGCTTTAATGCTCAGCAATTGTTGCAGGAAACTCCCCATCTAACAGTAAAATGTTCTTCTGTCAAATATCTAGTATTACCTGTCATTAAGTATATTCATCAAAGTATTAGGGGAAAAGGGGATGCGGTGGCTCAAGTGGTTAAGACGCTGACTCTGTTGATTGCAAGATTGGGAGGTTGGCAGTTCGAGACCCTGGTGCTGCATGATGGGGTGAGCTCCCATCGCTATTCCCAGCTTCTGTTAACCTAGCAGTTCAAAAGCATACAAATGCAATTAGATAAAGAGGTACCACTCCAGTGGGAAGGTAAACAGTGTTCTGTGCAATCATGCTGGCCACATGATCATAGAGTAGTATCTAACAACGTTGGCTCTTTGGCTTAGTAACAGAGATAAGCACTGCCCCCTATGGTTGGACATGACTTGACAAATGTCAACAGGGAATACCTTTACCTTTACCTGTTAGGAAAAATGATCTATTGGTAATTACCTGGGTAATTGTAAGATAAAACTAAAACTATAACTATCCCTTGCTACCTAAAACTAAAACTAAAACTAAAAATATCCTCAGCCTACCCTTTGAAAGTAAATCAGTTAAAAAAGCAATGCATCTGAGGTAGTAGGCCAAGTCTATGAAAGCTCATGCTACAACATCTTTCGCACAGTAGTTTCAAACATGTTGCAAGAATCCTTTGCATACAAGACAGTAGAAGTCTTGACAGTGCACGTGGGACCAAAGTCTCCATTCCTGGCATCACAGAACAGTTTGCAAGCCTTGAGGACTGCTGCCCAGATCTCTTGATACTCATGTAAATGACTGGGAGAAAAAAGTCCTGCAGCTCCAAATCTGGTGGAATCACATGAGCCAAGGAGCCAATAATGTCTTGTATTGCAGATATCTCCTTGAGCATGCTTCTTGGTCCATGGTGAGTTGCTTCAGATTACCTGAGAGCTCTGCTCTAGTGTCTTGAAGTGCTAGTTTGTCTGTCTCCTGCTTACCATCCCATATAGGCAAGGGATTTTTTTAAAAACCCAACAATAACAAACTTTCTAAACTGTTTAACTGGATAGTTCCTCTCCATGCCTAAGAGCTTCACAATGTGGAAGCACTTCTCCTTCCAGAATGCTGTGGCAAACACAGTTCAGGTTTGGTTCCTTGCAGCCTATGTCTTCCTCTGTTTCCAGTCGGGAGGTAAGCCCCCTAATGAGTCAGGGGAGGCATGTCATTAGGATACATGTGTTATTCTTTGCCTCCATTTACTTCTTTCTTTTTAAAGTCTACAAATTATTATTTTTTAAATGGGTAGCAACATATCTTAGCTCTGGTTGGGATCCTAATGCTTGAAATAAGAATCTGCATTTGATTTCACTCAGCTGCCTCCTACTACACTTTCCATCTGTTTACTTTCCTTTGTAGAACTTGGTAGAGCTCTAAGCCTGCACTGCAGAAATAATGCAGTTTGACACTACTTGAACTGTCATGGCTCCATCCCAGGGTTTGTAGTATTGTGAGTCAACAGCACTCTTTGGCATAGAAGGCTAAAGACCATGTCAAATTACAAATCTCACGATTCCATAGGCTGGAGCTACAGCATGTAAAGTGGTGCCAAACTGCATTATTTCTACAGTGTAGATGCACCCCTGGTCTTGGTTTTTTACACTCTGGATTTCAGGTTACTATTTGTATAGTGATTATTCCACAGATGCTTTCAGGGTGTACAAGGGGGTATCCAAAAGATTTAATGATCATCTTTTAAAAAAATTGACAGAACATTTGTTTTGATTTGTAGTTGTTAATGTATCTCTATGTAGTCACCATCCAGATTTACACATTTTACCCAGCGTTTCTTGACCCTCCAAATACCTGATATTGTAGAAGTCTGCAGATTGCGCCTGACAAGGTTTTTACACTTTAGTCACTTCTGGCAGACCCAGTCACAAAAATAAAGAATGCTATGAGCTGATTTTCTTAGCAAAGTGCACTTAGGGACCAATGATGACACTGACAAAATTTCATCAATATGCCATAATAACTTCTGGGTGATAATTATTACTTTAAGATATCCCCTCCTAAGGCGCAATCTGCAGACTTCTACAATATCACATATTTGGAGGGTCAAGATACTCTGGGGAAAATGTATAAATCTAGATAGTGACTACATAGAGATAAGTTAACACTACAAATCAAAACAAACTTTCTGTCAATTTTTTAAAAGGTGATCATTAAAACTTTTGGATACCCCCTCGTAGTTATAAGACGATTCTGTAGGTGAGAGAAGGTCATGTTTTTTAAAGTTATATTTCATACAGCAGATGGTCTTCAATGCCGCAACTGTGTTCTTGAGAGTCCATCGACAGAATGTACACCTGCTGATGAGACCTGTGAGGTTGATGGCCCATATGCGGGCTGTATGACCTACAGCCGCTTTTCAGGCAAGTAGCCCTTCTTTTATGTCCGTGTACTTCTTGTTTTAAAGATGATTTACCTACAAAGGGTAGCCTAAGAATATTAGCAACAAGAAAAACAAGACTTTTATCCCTGTAATGATTGTGCAGTGGAGGACTTGGGCATCCTTTTGTTACAGTGTATTAAAAACCAGTGCTGCCGATGACCAGTTTTGAGAGCAGAGCCCCCTCTCTTCCACTCAGCAACCACTGACCAGCAAATCCTTGGCTTTAAGGGCTGCCAACTCAGACTGTCTCATGCTCTGAGGTTTATAGGCCAAAACCTGGAGACAATCCCTTGCAATGTCATTAAGGCTGAATCTGCACTGCAGAATGAATGCAGTTTGACTCTGCTTTAACTGCCATGGCTCAATGCTATAGAATTCTGGGGCTTATAGTTTTGTGAGATATTTTGACGTCTCTGACAGAGAGCTCTGGTGTCAAAACAACTTCGGATCCCAGGATTCCATAGGATACAGCCATGATAGTTAAAGCAATGCCAAGCTGCATGAATTCTACATAGTGGCAGCAGCCTCAATATTATGCAGTATGTACTAGCCACAGTTGCTTACAGTTTGTCATTCAAACACACACAGACAGAGAATCATGTATACATGTGTGCACACGTGCACGTGTGTGCATGCATGTGCACACACATACAAACACACACAGAGAGAGAAAACATTTTTTTTCTGCTTGGAAAAAGCCACGGTGTAAGAAGCTATTATTCAAAATATTGTAGTTCTTCCTCAACCAAAAATCTGTGCAGCTGTTTGCTTTGTAATGTGTATTTCTTAGGAAAGAACAGGCCTGTTCTCTGCTGCTAAGAGAGTGGGACCAGGTATAATGGTTTCAAGTTACTGTAGAGTAGATTTCAACTGAACATTGGCTGGAACTGACAATCAGAGCAGTTCAACAATTGAACCAATTGCTTAGAGAGATGAAGGGGTTTGGCAGCTGCTACTTGTTGGAGATGCTTTAACTGGAGAGCCTGGATTGAGCAGGGAGTTCAACTTGATGGACCACGAGCCTCCTTCCAGCTCTATGATTCTGTGATTTCTCTAACACATAATCCCTATCCATCATAATGAGAGTTCTTTAAAAAAAAAAAAAGAAGAAGAAGAAGAAGATGCAAATGTTAAAAGCATTGGTCAATTTCTGGGCAACTCTGCACATCTGGGCAGTATTAAGCTTTTAATCTCTGTGTATCTGTTCAACAAAGGAAAGGCTGTGTTTATAATGTTTAAAATTATGTATATATTGTTCAAAAATAAGATGTAAGTTAATGATAGGAAATCTTTATTAGATAATTAATATAAGTGGGAAGTAGAATGGGTTTTGATAAATGGTGGTGTTATAAGAAAGTAAAAAGAAACCAATGGAAAGCAAATGGATTGGATGGAAAGGAAGGGTAGTAGTAGTGTGAATGGATATGTAAGTTGAGGAGAAGGTAAGAGTAAGTGAGAGAGGATTAGATGATGGAGATGAGAAGGAAAGAGATGAATAAGAATGAGAAGGATAACATTGTGATGGAGACAGATAGCTGGTTGTTAGTTACAATTGTACGTATGGGAAGAAGAAGAAGAGTAAGAAAAAAGGAAGAATGATTGGAAATGAGTGAAGGAATGAGAAGGTATGGGTAGGTGAGGTGATCATAAAAGTGCATTTATGTAGTAAGTTATAAAGATGGTAAAGAAACAGGAGGAATTATTGATACTGATATATAAATACTGATATATAAATATATGTTAATGTTATGGTATAGATGGAATATATTTCAATTTTTAAAGTTTGTCTATGGTTTATATGTGTGTAAATGTTTATGTTATTTATTTATGTGTGTGTGAGTATAATTGTTTAATTAAAACAACAACAACAACAACCCTACACTGTTTGGGCCCAGGTTATCAGAAAGACTGTATCTCCCTACATGAACCAATCTGAGTTGTAAGCTTTCTGGTAGAGGGGTTTCTCTCAATCTCAAGCCTTCTCCACAACTCCTCCAAGACTATGGAATTCCCTTCCATGGGAGGCTTATTTGGTTCCCTCTCTGCTCTTTTTGTCTATGCTCTTTTTGTCTTTGGTTCTCATTTGACTAAAGAGTCTTTTAATGTGGTGTGCTGTGCTTTATTTTTTAGGGGGAAAAGTTTAAATGTGTTTAAAACTGTTTTAACTTTGTGTTTTTAATAGAATTGTGTTTTTTAATGTATAGTAAGATTTTAGCTATATTATGTTTTAATTTGGTGTAAACTGCCTTGGATTGCATGCCAGAAGAAAAGCAGGATATAACTAGAATAAATAACACATCTACTTTCCTTTCTCTTCTCAATCACAGGTGATACTTTGGAGAAAAAATATATGTACTGTTACACTATTGATGAAGTCCATAAGTGTAAAACTGTGTGGCTACCAACTTCTGGTTACCGATATGAATTCAAGTGCTGTTCAGATGCAGACTTTTGCAGTGATAATTTGTAATTTGCTTGACAATGAAGGTGAAGACCAGAAACTGGCTGTAGACAGCTGCAGATCATGACTTACTTATTGATTATTTCCCCCAACAATAAAGATATAACAACATTGCAATATTACTTGTAACTTACCGAAAGATAGCACCACATCTTCTGAGGAATAACTTTTAGTTACATTTGTGGTTATGAGATGTGGCCTCATTGAACTGTGGAGAAGGAATAGTCTGTGGTTATGTGTTGCTCATACTTATATTCCTGCATACAGATAGCTAAAATGTAACCATTTTACTTGTGAGAAACAGGAAAGTGAAAAATCACTTTTATGAAACGTTATTGTAAGGACGGGAACTCAGTAACTGTCAAGTTCCCTAGTAGAAATAGGCCTTTTATGAACAGTGTTGATATTACTGACCAAAAGTGTATCCACCCTGCAGAAATAATGCAATATGACACCACTTTAACTGTCATGACTCTGTCCTACAGAAGCCTGAGATTTGTAGTTTGGCAAGGCACCAGAACTCTCTCTGGCAGACTGGCCTGAATACTTCTCTAAACTACAAATCCCAGGGTTCCACAGGACAGAGCCATGACTGTTCAAGAGGTGTCAAACTGCTTTATTTCTGCAGTGTGGAAAAACTACAAGATGTGAAGCTGGCCTCTCCAGCCACTTCCCTCTTTCCAGATCTATGGGACACAGCGATGAGTGACTCACCCAAAGTGACCCATAGCCTAATCAAAGCAAGTTCAATATTTATTTATTTATGGGCTTTAGATCCTGCCTTTCTCCCAAAATGGGATACTCATTATTACAACACAGAAGTGGATATGCAAATAAATGCCAGGAAATCATATACTGTCCCAGTGCAGCCTTTTTTCTCAACATACTCCCTGACCAATTTATAAAACTCTGGCAGCCACCACAATTATGCCTCTGAGCAATCTGTCCCAACTGAGCAATCTGTCCACTGAGGGGGTCAATGCCTCATGATCATTTAATGGCTGATAAAGCACAGGAGGCAAGCCATCTATTCACGTATTCTTTAAAAAAATCTTATCAAAACCTCCTTCAGGCCCTTCAAGACCCTGCCTTGATGAAAAAAGGTATTACAATTGGCCCTCTGCATTTGCAGCTTTGACTTTTGTGGATTTGATTAATATGTTCTCTCTAGGAATCTCAAGGAATCTATGTTTCTTCCAGTGCATCTCTGCCAGAGGTTAACCATAGAATTGTCCTGGGGAACTTAGACAAAACACTTCTCTAGGCATTTGTAGGTCCTCTAACATGATTCTATAATCAGCTTATGGCAGATGTTGAATCTAGAGTTGCAGGGGAGGACCTGGAGATTCCTAGAGAGATGTTCTCTCAGACAAAAAGAATGGTGTTTTCTTATTTGCTGTTTTCCACATTCATGGGGGCCCTAACCCCAGAGAATGTGGAGGCACCACTGCAATCTTTTTCCTTACTCACTCCACCGGTCTTCCTCTGACCTGTTTAATCAGCCAGGAAGGGCAATGGTCTAGTACAAATATGATGGTTATCGGCAAGGACCATGTCTACAGAAACTGGAAGCATAATCCAATGGCAGTCTGAACGCAATCGTGGGGTTTCACGTTATTGCATGAGAAACTATCACATACATTTTCGCTCAATGGGAAGTCCTTCTGAACGCAATCATGGGGTTTCACATTATTGCCTGAGAAACTATCACATGCAATTTCGGGCAATGGGAAGTCATTCCAAATGCAATGCAGCGTCAATCCGCAATCACGTAAATTCACTGAACTTGCAAATTCACCCATTTCCGAACTGGCCCCACTTTCTTTCTTTCGAAACTGAGAGAAATTCCATCTGTGTGATAAACTCCATAGGAAACCATGCCCTATGAGGAGAAACTTAGGGAGCTGGGTATATTCAACCCAGAGAAGAAATGGTTAAGAGAGGATATGATAGCCCTGTTTAAATATTTGAAGAGGTGTGATATTAAGGATGGAACAAGCTTGTTCTCTACTGTTCCAGATAATAGGACCCAGAGCAATGGATTCAAACTACAGGAAAAGAGATTCCACCTAAACATTAGGAGGAAAGTCCTGGCAGTAAGAACCGTTTTGACAGTGGAACACATTCCCTCAAAGGGTGATGGAGTCGTCTTCTTCAGATGTTTTTAAACAGAGGCTGGATGGCCATCATTTTGGAGGTGCTTTGATTGTGTGTGTGTTCCTGCATGGCAGGGGGTTGGACTGGATGGCCCCTGAGGTCTCTTCCAACTCTACAGTTCTATTACTTGCTGTAGTGGTGGCTGCACAAGGTGGCACAGCAGTATGCATGTGAAATAGCCTTCCAGCATCAGAATGGAGGGCCAAGGTAACAGGGGAAGGTTGGGGTGGTTCCAGGGCCAGGAGACTCTGGACAGCTCCCTGAGTATCCTGGCTACTGCAAATAGCACCTATGTCTGACTCACTTCATTCTTGCCAGCTCCTTAGAAGCCCAGCAGGATATGAGAGATGAAATATAAAGAGGAGCTAAGTTATGTAAGGCTTTAAATATTAGAAGCTATTTTGGGGACCAGGTTCTGGACTGCATGGTGGCCTTTCAGCTTTAAGGGTTCCTCTGCAAAATGGGTTATCTAGATCCATTTCAATCTGGCTACAGGCATGTTTATGGCATGGAGAGACAGTGTATCCCTCAATATTCGATTCTGTCCCCCATGCTTTTGACATATATGTGCAACTACTAGGAGCTGGTTTCAGCAATATGTTGAAAACACTGAATTTCTCCTTTTCATCCAATTTGTTTTGGTCCTAGATCAGTGTCTCTCATCATCTGCTGAAAACGTTCCCTGCTTTTCCTTCTTAATTTCTTTCACCTACACTTTTTTGTTAATGAACTCTTTGCAGTCAACAACACCCAGAAGACTTCCCCAGAGTGCTCCTGCATGTTCTTCCCCTCCTACATTTCTATGTGCCAGGACTACAAAGAGCCACCAGAAAAGAAAAGAAAAACACTTTCACCGTAATGGTGCCCTTGGGTGGCCACCATTGCCCCCTGCAATGACTTGCCAGTGTAATGATCTCTTAAGGACTCCAGTGCACCAGAGAACTATCTAAACAGAATGTTACTGCTACTGTCACTTTTATTTCCAACAGGACTGTGAGCCATGGACCCAACAGAACCAACATCCCTGGCCTACCTCTCATTTTGAGCATTTATGGAACAGTGGAAATCAAGCTGCTGTGGACTGTGTGGAAGCCCTGCCCATCCAGCTACCAGCAGCTATAAAAGGAGCACATTGACTGTGCTTCATGTTTACAGGCTAAAAAATGAAGTACAGAGTCCTGAGGATTCAGGGGCCACAAACTGTTTCAGTGTGGCTCCTGGCAGTCTATATTTTTCTCTGCCTGACGGTAGGAGGTAAGTCAGTTGCCAGTGGTAGGATATATGCCCTGAATGACTGTGTACTGTTGTGCAATCTTTCCCTGTTTCATCTCTTAAGAAATTCATTTGGAGTGGTAAGAATGTTTGAGGTTAGGTATCTATGGCCATTGGAAGATACGTGTTATTAGGGGAGATGAGAGAGCATAATGATATCCATAATGTTTTATATTTCCTGGATTTAAATATGCAGCCTCCCTTTGGCACCCTTTTCATCCATGTAAACCCATTAGGTGATCTTGGGCAAGTCACATTCTCTCAGCCTCAGAAGATGGTAATGGGAAACCCCTCTCTGAAGAAATTTGCCAAGAACAAAGAAAACCCTTAGAGTCACCATAAGTTAGAAATGACTTGATGGCACATAGCAACAACAAACATTTATGATATATGTAAAGTCTCTTATTGAAGGAGAATCAGGTCCAAAACATGCTGCAGAAATAATTCAGTTTGAGACTGCTTTAACTGCCCTGACTCGATGCTAGGGAATGCTGGGAGGGGTAGTTTTGTGAGACATTTAACCTTCTCTGTCAAAGAGCTCTGGTGCCACAATAAACTACAATTTCCAGGATTCCCTAGCACTGAGCCAGCGCAGTTAAAGCAGTCTCAAACTGGATTATTTCTGCAATGAGTTTTGGACCATAATCCCTTTACAAGTCTTTTTAATACAACTGATCTGGCAGTGAGTCCAATTGACAGACTTGCCTCTGTGGAGACAGTGATGTTTGCCAGGAGCAATAAGACTTAAAAATATACCGATGATTTCCCTGCAGATGCCATAAAATGCCAGAGATGCACTATGCATAAAAAGAAGGGTTGCTTCCCTCTTCAAAGCATATGTGAGATAATCAGTGATGATGCTTTCTGCGTGGTCAAGAAAGAGCGTCGATATGGTACATTAATTCTGGAAACATGTACAAACTTATGACTGAATAAATCCCACAGGGGAAAACAGGACGTGCTTCTGAATAGACATGTCTTGTACTGTAGGGCTTCTTGTACTACTCCTTTTGGATGACTTTGCTTAGAATGGCCATTGAATATACATAAGAGAATTTGGAAAGTTTTCCTTGCTATTCATTACATACTGCATCTGTCCAATGAAGACAACAGTGTTCAAGATACGCTAGGTTTGTATCAGTGGGAGGTTTCCACACAAGAAGCCCAGGTTTCTCTTCTGCAGTGTGCTCACTACATCATTCGTTTCCCCAATATAATAAATAATGAACTCAAAATCCTATCATATCCAACATCCATGGCTTTGGGGCACACAAAATGCTCAGAAAACTGTTCTTTTTAAAAACTTTTTGGCAGAAAATAACGTGGAGTGAGAACAATATAGGCTTAAATAACAATATATGTAGTTTCTTTTTCTTATCTACTAACAGAAAGGGAAATGGACTAACTACACTAACTACACGCAACCACACACACCCAGAGAGGGAGGGATGGAGATGGAGGGAAAGAATGAGAGAAAGAGAGAGAGGGAGAGAGAGAGAGAGACCACCAAACGTAAAGATCTAATAAATAAAAACAAAGTTTTGTCACTCTAGGACTCATGGACAGAGAATAAATAAAGAAAAGACAGAACCTGAAGCCATGCTATTGCCATCCAATTCCATCCCACTTTATCCCACTCAAGACTTCTCATTGCTTTTAAATAAAAGCTAAACCCAAGCAATGTAACTAGTTAAATGAAAGAAAGGGATTCCTGGATACAGAACTTGGAAACGTTCATTTAAAGCATGCCCAAAGAGGAGGCAGACCTGGCAGCTATTCAGCCCCACTCCCACCTTCCACCCTGTTTCCTGCTCTATGTAGATGTTTTTTCACAAAAACAGCCATTTTGACACCAGATACTCAACATCTGAAGAGAGCATCTGGATCTAGGTTCATCTCTGTTAACTTGGGGGCAGCGGGAAACCTATTTTAATTTAGGAATGCAACACAACTCATCTAAAGGTGTTCACTTCTGCTCAGATTTTGGATTTTGGTCAAATCCAGTGCACTTCAAATTGGGAAAAGCATGCCCCGTGGCCTCATGTGGCCCCTGTGCATCAATATATGTGGAACTAAGTAGGA
This sequence comes from Urosaurus nigricauda, assembly GCA_034509955.1. Lineage (NCBI taxonomy): Eukaryota > Metazoa > Chordata > Lepidosauria > Squamata > Phrynosomatidae > Urosaurus > Urosaurus nigricauda. The sequence continues at coordinate 309,591,484 of JAOEGL010000002.1, forward strand.
AGGTTGAAACAGTAGGCAGGAGAAGGAACCAAGGAACTTATCACACAAGGTGTGAAGGTGTGATAGTAAAGAAAGCAATCCCACTACAACAGTGTTTTTAAATACAACACAGTTGTAGCAGGAGAGGAGGCAATCCGGTAAGGCCCCTAGTGACCCAGACAAAAGAGACAAGATAAGAGAGCAGCTGGCACACATCATTAGGGACACTATTGGAGAGAGACTGTTGGAGTTGACTGCAGTCTTGTTTAAATAAAGTTCCTTTGCTTGTGTTATATAACTCCTGTCTTACTGATAACTAGAACTAAATGAATATGTTGGACCCCATTTTTTCACCCCTCAAAGTATCAGTCCTCCAATGCTCTTAACCCCCAGCACAAAGACGTTGTTGCTGCTGCTGTTGTTTTGCATGATCTTCAGATAAAAATCTCCCCAAAATAATCCCCCAAACCTCCAAAGATACACAAATATGCAGAAAAACCCTCATCTCTGCACCTCAGACACCCCCATAACTACTTTGTCTTCTGTGTCTGTGCAAAATAGTGACCAGAAGTGATGCAACATCATTTTCTGTCACTCTTTTGGAGAGGAGCTGGGACATAAATATTTTGGGGAAAAGAGGTGCACCCCCAATGGTGTACAGATATTGATCCTACTGTAAAGTTAATGCATGCACTTTCTATTTTGCTTCCCAGGATCCATCCTGCAAATGTTACTGGATTGTGGTGAAGACAAGGCCATGTGTGGCAAATCGATACAACCAGCCTTCCATGTTGGTCACCGAATAGAATACAGCTGCTGTTCTGATCAAAACTTTTGTAGCAGTAAAATGTAGTTAATTGGAGTGTGCGTGAAGCCCTGGTATCACTGTTACCTTGGGGCATGAGCATGACTTCTTTCTTTTGACTTTGCAACTTGAATACACACCATTCAATCAAAAGTTGGCTCTGCTCCTGGAATTGTCCTTCTCCCACGCTCCAGGTCACTTTTAAGGACTGTGTTGGAACATAGAAGATCCAGTTTATATTTTCCTGTTTAGCCTTGAAACCCATTGAATAATTTTGGGTCTGTCACTTTTTCTTAGTTTGACCTACCTCACAGGATTTGTGAGAGGATGAAGTGCTAGGGGAGAGCCAGCATGGTGAAGACATTTTGAGCATTGGACTAAGACTCTAGGGACCAGGGCTGAAATCCCTACTCAGCCATGGAAACCCACTGGGTAACCTTGGGCAAGTCATACTTTCTCAGCCCCACAGAAAAGCAAAGGCAAACCCATATCTTGCCAAGAAAATCCCAGGATGGGGTCATTTTAGGGTTGCTCTAAGTCAGAAGTGACTTGAAGGTACACAACAGCAACATGGTGGTAAGGAGGAAAGCTAGGTACTATTATCTTCAATTAATTGTTGGAAAGGCAGAATATAAATCTAACTAATAATTTTTTAAAAAATAATTTATTTATTCATTGTCTGACTTTAAAAATGGTATAAATGTTGGAAACACAACCCTGCTTAAGGAAAGGGTAGAAAATGGTGAGTGAGATCATGGACACCTACCAAATCAGAGCATTGTATAGTTTGGCAGAATTATTCTGGCTCCCATCCCTGCCTTCAATTCTTAAGAAGAATCTACACATAGAGTAACTGTAAACAGGATGTTTCAGGCTAAGCCTGTCTTTGCTTCTTTTTTAAAAAAATTAAAGAGGCAAAACAGATCAAAAAGGATCATCAACAAGTACATACATTAAAACAATATACAAAAAAGAAACCAGCACATGTGCTGAGATGTTCCTGTCTCACTGATTTATAATAAAATCCATTTGTCTAAACTATAAAGGTAAAGGTTTTCCCTTGACAAGATTGTCTAGTCGTGTCTGACTGTAGGGGCCGATGCTTATCTCTGTTACTAGGGGGTTGTACAGAGATGGTGTGGTGGAAGAGTAGGGGTGTGGTGACTGCGCATCGACCACCCTGACTCTGCCTTCAAGCTGGCGTGATGCCACCCAAGCAACCCCATGGAGGGCAGCATCACACTGTGTCTCCAGTGCAGTGTTTGCACACGTTGCACTGAAGAAGAAGAGAAAAACTGCTGCTTCTTTTTGGCCCATGAAGGTCAGATCGGGACCACAGCATAAGGTTGCTGTAGACCCAATCTGGTGTTTCTATGGATGGCACAGAACTGCCTCTCAGGAGTTGTCTGTTCAGCCCCTCAGTCAAAGAGCGACTCTGTCAAAGACGACTCTGTGATCATGTGGCTAGCATGACTGCACAGAATGCTGTTATCTTCCCACCAAAATGGTACCTATTAATCTACTTGCACTTTTACATGCTTTCAAACTGCTATGTTGGTAGAAGCTGGGACTAGTGATGGGAGCTCACTCTGTCATGCAGTACTTGGGTCTCAAACTGCTGACCTTCCAATCTTGCAATCGACAGAGTTGGAGTCTTAACCACTGAGCCATTACATCCCTTTTATTGTCTAGGCAATAATTGTTAATTTAAAAGTATGAATTAATTAATTAATTAATTATAATTGTTAACGGTTTTTACATTATTGCCTAGACAATTATCTAACAGTAATCTCTCTGTAATCTTCATATTTAACACAGAGTTTCCTTATGGTTAAAGAAGAGAGTTATACAATCATTGTTGAAAAAGCCTTCCTAAATCTCACCATACTGAATAGCTATCAGCTGATCTCCAACATGCCATTTCTGGTCAAGATATTGAAGGAGTGTGGTGACTTCCCAGTCTTCAGGTGTCTTTGGATGAGATGAAAAATCTAGATCCATTTCAGATTTGTTTCAAACAAACAAACAAACAGCTTCATTTATATACCGCTTCATACCCTTAATGAGTGTCTAAGCGGTTTACAATTGTAAGCTATTTGCCCCCCAACAATCTGGGTACTCATTTTAGCGACCTCAGAAAGATGCAAGCCTGAGTTGAGCTTCAGCCCTTTGCTGGTCTTGAACTCGCCACCTTATGGTTTTGAGTGAGTGGCTGCAGTACAGGCATTTAACCACAGCGCCACCAGGGCTGTTTCAGATGTGGTTATAGGATAGAGACAGTTTTGACTGCCTTGAGTGGTGACTTATAGTGGGAAAATGGATGGGGAATATGTCCCTGTTGACTCTTGTGACCCTGTCCCTGTACAGGGAGAAGAAGCAAAGCTCTTTCTGGGTGAACATTTTGACGGGGTGAAATTTGATTTTTTTTAAAACGTGAGAGAGTGTGTCTGTTGCTGAGGGAGTGGGGCTTCCATGAGTCACTTCTGTGAGTAACTGTGATGCGGAACTAGCAGCCTAGCTCTATAAAACTGCTGCCAGAGGCTTTCCAACCCAGTCCCTGCACAGGGAAAAGAAGGAAAGCTGTTTGTGGGTGGCCATTTTGACTGGGTGGATTTTTAATTTTTTTAAAAAAAAACTTGGGGGAGTGTGTTTGTTGCTGAGGGAGTGGGGCTTCTCTGAGTCATCTCTGTGAGTCACTGTGGGGTGGCTGCTACCAGAGGATTTCCAGCCCAGTTCCTGCACAGGGAGAAGAAGGAAAGCTGTTTCTGGGTGGCCATTTTGACTGGGTGAGTTTTTCCCCAATTAACTTGGGGGAGTGTTTTATTTCTGAAGGGTTGGGGCTTCTGTGAGTCAGCCACTGGGGGTAGAGCTAGCAGCTCAGCACTTTATAACTACTTCCAGAGGCACATGCCAATTAGGCCTATGAATTTTTGCTGTCAGGAAGACTCAGAGCACAGAGTAGAAGGTGAGGTGGGAACTGTGTTTAAGCAGTTCTCTTTTACTTTTTCAATTTTTTTTCTTTAAGGGGCTTGTGGGGGGCTGTTGCTCAGAGGAAGTGAGTCAGAGTCCTGCCTCAGGAAGGCAGCCAGGAGCTCTCTCTATGGCTATAGCCCCAGTCTCTCACTGACAGAGCTTGGGGACAAAGGCCAGGCCAACAGAGGTCATTTACATGGGTGTTTAACAGGGGACATTTCTAGGGGGAAGCCCACAGTCTTGTTTCAGTGTCTACTTAAGACTTGTCAATATGGACCCTGAGGGTGTTGTTGCAGTCACCTGCAAGAGCTGTGCTATGTTTGTGTTCCTGCCTATGGATGTGGAGAACTTCATCTGCACCAAATGCAGATTGGTAGCCCTATTGGAAGAGAACGTCCAGCAGCTGGAGGCCTGGGTATCTACATTTCAACATATTAGGGAGGAAGAGGTTTTCCTGGACAGAACGGAACAGATGGTTTTGGATGGGGAACATACAGAGGAAGTTGCTGGGGCAGAGGTCACTTTACATACACAGCAAGTAGGCAGTTGGAGGAATGTCACACACTGAAGTAGGCAAACCAGGGATTGTTCTGGAAGCTTGCTGCTACAGAATTGATTTGAAGCTCTCTTCCTTATCAAGGACAACAAGGAAGAGCAGCATGGACAGTCCTCAGGGAAAGTGCAGGGGAGCCCCTGGGAGTACCACCACAGGGAACAGCTGCTGCTAAGCCTCAGAGGAGGCATGTGGTGGTTGTGGAGGACTCCTTACTGTGGGGTACAGAATCAGTGGTTTGTGGGCTTAACAAGATGTCTCAGGAGGTGCGTTGTCTTCCTGGAGCAAAATCCATGATGTGATAGTGAGGCTGACAATAGCAATAGCAAGTACCTTTTTATACCACTTATCAGTGCACTTAAGCACTCCCAAAGTGGTTTACAATGTGTAAGCTAATTGCCTTCAACAGTCTAAGTACTCATTTTAGCAACCCCAGAAAGATGCAAGCCTGAGTTCATTCTGAGTCCCTGGCTGGTACTGAATTCACAACCTTATGGTTTGTGAGCGAGTGGCTGCAGTATAGGCATTTAACCACTGCACCACCAGGAATACCAAAAGAGAAGGGAGTTCAGGAGGAATGGGAATGTCTCAAAAGGAAGATACTAAAGGCACGATTCTCAAGAAACCAGTATGGATGACTAAAGTGTTGGGGCATGTGTAATCAGGGATCAACATGCAGAAGACATACACCAGGTATAAGACGCCACAGAAGAGTCTCTGCTGTGAAGTTTGGTGCAGGCTGCAAAGAAAAAATTCTCCTATGCAGAAGCTGCTGGGAATACAAGAAATCGCTGGACTGCTGAGTTCTCACACAGAAGCTTGATTCTTGATTCCACTATATACATCTGACCAAATAGCCACACTCCTATTTACAATACAATCACACTGAGCATTCAGCTCACATACTTATATACCATTTCTCCTCCTGGGGTTTGAGTCCATTCCCCTACTGGTATGTCACCCAGTTTCATGTCATCTGACAGCTGTGACTCTGCAGAATTGAAGTTTACTGACTTCACCTCCTGCCCCTCTGTCATCAGCTTCCTGTGACTCAGGAAGTTGACACCAAATTAGGAGTAGTAGTTAATACCCCAGGTCAATACCCCAGATCAAAATTTAAAATGACCTGAATAGATTAGAAAGCTGGACCAAAGCTAACAAAATGAAATTCAACATGGAGAAATGTAAGATGCACTGCACTTAGGCAGAAAACATGAAATGCATAGATATAGACTCTTCCAACTCTGTTACTCTATGATTTCATCATTTTCTCAGTGGCTTTTGATATCATTAACCATGTTATACCTCTGGGCTGCCTTACTGGAAAAGGACTTAGAGGCACTGTTTTATGTTGACTCCACTCCAACCTGAGAGTGAGGGATAATCCCAGAAGGTGGTGACAGAGGTTTTCTATTTGACCGCTTGGCTGTTAGCCTGTGGGGTTCTTCAAGGTTCTGTTCTATTGCTCACATTATTAAGCATATACATGAAACAACTGGAAGACATCATCGGGAATTTTGGGTTCTGGTGATATCAGCATAGCACGTGAAAGATCCTGTCATCAGTAAGGTGAAGCTGAACAAACTGAAATTCAATCTAGATAAGAGAGGTGTGCACTTAGTCAAAAGGTAGAACAGAGAAGAAGGATTCTACCTGTTCTGGATGTGAATTTATGTATGACTGGGGGCAGACTCTGTGGGATGCAGGTGAGTGAAACATGGGGCCCATTTGTAGCGTGGAAATAACTGCTGGGGAGGGGTTGAGTGACAGGAAGTGAAGGCTATTCCTTCTGCACCTGAAACTCCAATATTTCCAGAGACTTATGTCCAAGATAAACAGTGGGGATTAAACAGGTCCAAAACAGGCCACTGAGACTTGCTCCTATGCAAGGCCGTACAGGATCTAAGTGCAAGGAGACTCAATCTCACAGCAAAAGCAACTAGATCTATTTTGTTAGATTAGTTTGAAAGCTTCCCCCTTCCCCCTTTTCTTCCCCACAGTTCTATATAAGAACTACCAGACCAAATTTGTTCTTTTCAATTCACTTTTTCCAATGATACTAATACATTCAGGGTGTTTTCTCTCCTTCACTTCCAAATATATTTTTTCACCCACAATCCTGTACCAAGAAGTGCTGTCAGTCAGTGTTCACCAGGCTGGGACACAAAGTGGGGATGTTCCCTGGGCGGGTGCCAAGGATTCCCCCCTTAATCTACCACATTTAGGAGATTATCACATTGCTTTTAAAGCACTTTATCCTCGACGAGACAAAGGCACATTTAATTTTGAAACTAGAAGTTTTATCACACTCACCAGTGGCTAGGGAAATGCAATCCATATGCTGCCCGGATCCCAGTTGCATATATTCAGCGGCTTTTCAAAAATGGCAAAATCTTGAAAAGCCGCTGGATAAGTGCAACTGGGATCTGGGCTCCATACAGGTTGCATTTGCCTGGCCACCGGCGAGTGTGATAACTTCCAGTTTTAAAATTAAATGTGCCTTTATCCCATCAAGGATAAGGCACTTTAAAACCAATGTGATAATCGTCTTAGGGCCCAGGACTCAAAGGAGCAGTAAGGGAATCCACTTTCACAGTATAAATGTGCTCTTGCATGTTCACCCTGCAATACTTTGCTGGTATAATTTTCACAACACCAGTGCAGGCATGTGACCCAGTGTGGGCCTGGTGTGGAAACACTCTGCTGCACAGGACCTGAACCTGCCTAAAACAATCAACCAAAGTTTGCAGTGACTGTTAGGCAAGGAGAAAGAAACAGTTGTTTTAAACTGGTCTTAAACAGTTATTTAAGAAGAACAAATTTCCTGTCAGAATTTCTCAATGATCCCACCCCACAGTGGCAATAATTTTGGGACATCAAACCATGTCTCCCCATATGAGCCTGTCTGCTCTCTCAGATCCTCTAGAAATGTCTTTCTCTCAGTCCCACCACCATCACAAGCAAGGTTGGTGGGGAAATGAGAGAGGGCCTTCTTCGTGGCTGCCCCAGTTCTGGAACTCCTTTCCCAGGGAGGCCACAATGAAGCCCTCCCTGTTGTCCTTCTGGTGGGAAACTAAAAACTTTTTATTCAGACAGGCTTTAACATCAGAAAGTTTGTAACAATGGACAAGGAGATACTGCACTGTTTTAGCTAAACCTTTTCTAAGAGCTTTCTATCTTTTTAATTGCATTTTATTCTGTTAACTTGCAGTGTCAATTGTTTAAATACTGTAGATAGTTGAATTCTATTATAATATTCATTTAGGTATGTGTTAAATTGTATTGTTCTTTTAAATTATGAGCCACTCTTGAATCCAAGTTCTGGGGGAAATCAGTATATAAATAAATATAACAGCAACAACATCCTCTGTCCCTATCCCACCCTACCCCTCTGTTCCTCAGAGAAATCTAATTTTCATGCTCATGTTCTTTCCAGGCAACCTTTCTCATAGATTCATTCTCACAATGAAAGGGGAAAAGATTTGCTTTCAACATGTGTTTCCTCTGAGAAAAGTTTTGAATCCTAATATGGACAGCAGAATCAGCAAGAAGAGACCCAATCTCCATTGCCCCATAGAGCAGTAAATGTTACTGTCACTTTCAGGTTCAACCGGACTAGGAGTCATGAAGACTCTATGTTGGAAGAGACCACAACCTCTTATCATGCAGGAACTCATAATCAAAGCATCTCAAACAGATGGCCATCCAGCATCAGTTTAAAGACCTCAAAAGAAGGAGAAACCACCACAGTCCAAGGGAGTGTTTTTCATTGCCAAACAGCTCTTACCATCAAGAAGTTCCTCCTAATGTTGAGCTGGAATCACTTTTCCTGAAGCTTGCATCCATTGTTCTGGGTCCTATTCTCTGAAGTGGCAAAAAACAAGCTTGCTCTATCCTCAATATGACACCTCTTCAAATACTTATACAGGGCTATCATATCACCTCTTAACCATCTCTTCTCCAGGCTAATCATACCCAGCTCCCTAAGTCTTTTCTCATAAGGCATGGTTTCCAGACCCTTTATCATTCGGGTCGCCTTCCTCTAGACACACTCCAGCTTGTCAACGTCTTTTTTTAAATTGTGGTGCCTAGAACTAGACACAGTATTCCAGGTGAGGCTTGAGCAAAGCAGAATAGAATGGCACTATTACTTCCCTTGATCTAAGTACTATACATCTATCGATGTAGCCGAGAATCACACTGACCTTTCTAGTTGCTGCACCACACTGCTGACTCATGTTCATCATGTGGTCTACTAGGACTCCTAGATCACTTTCACACATAGTCTTGTTAAACTAGGTGTCACCATCCTATAGCTATGAATACCATTTCCCCCCTAAGCGCAGTGAACCTTATATTTCTCTGTGTTGAAATCCATTTTGTTAGTTTTAGCCCAGCTTTCTAAACTATTAAAGTCATTTTGAATTTTGATCCTGTCCTCTGGGGTAGTAGCTATTCCTCCTAATTTGGTGTCATCTGCAAATTTGATAAACATGACCTCTGTTCTCTCATCCAAGTCATTGATAAAGCTGTTGAATAGCCCTGGGCAAAGAACAGAACCCTGTGGCACCCCAGTAGTCACTTCTCTCCAGGATGAACCCTTTGAGTTTGGCCGATCAACCAATAACAAATCCACCTAACAGTTGCATTGTCTAGGCCACATTTTACTACCTTCTTTGCAAGAATATCATGGGGGACCTTGTCAAAGGTCTTACTGAATTCAAGATATGCTATACCCACAGCATTTCCTTCTTCTACCAAGCTGGTAATTTTATCCAAAAAAAGAAAAAAGAAAAGAAATCAGATTAGTCTGGCATGACATGGTTCTCAGAAGCCTACTTTGACTTTTTATGGTTATGGTATTCCCTTCTAAATGGTCACAGACTTTCTGTTTAATGATCTGTTCTAGAATCTTTCCTGATATTCCTGGGCTGGCTCTCTTTTGAAGGATTTATTGCTCAGTGGCTGTCAAACCACTAGAATATTAAGAAACCCTGCATGGCCTGCTCCCATCTGGCCCTACCCATCCACCTCCAGAATAGTTAAAAGGAGAGGACTGACATGGGAGAAGTCATTCTTCTTTCCCTTCATTCCCATAAGCAATCCAATGGGGCATAGCTTCATCCTGGGGTTTCATGCGCCAAAAACTGTTCAAGCATGGCTATTGACCATCTGTTTTTGCCTCTGCTTGTGCCCAAGAGGTAAGTCACAGTAGCAAGTGGTAAGACATATGTGACTAATGTCTATTTGGTATTGCTCCCTTTCTTCGTGAAATAATTAATTTAGGGTGGGTAAAATGGATGGGATGTGGGTCTCTGTGGCCATTGTTGCATGAGAAGGATTAACTAGTAAAACATTTTATTAGGGAAGGAGCGGACACATACAAATGTCAAAAATGTATTTTCTGATTGAGAAACAAACATTGTTACAGCCTTTTCCCTCCATATGGGAAAGTTGTACTTTCACGTTTGAACCAGTGTAGGTAGTGGTTTCAGTGATGGATTAGTACTCTGGGGGACCAGGGTTCAAATCCCCACTTGGCCACAGAAACCCACTGGGTGTCCTTGGCAAGTCACACTCTCTCAGACTTGGGAGGCAATGGCATAGTTGCATTGAGCAAATCTTGCCAAAAAAGAAAAGAAAAGAAGCCCCATGACACTTTTACATTCGTTTTCCTCCATGTGTCAAATTTTAGAACTGTCCTTTTTGATTGAGAGTCAGTGTAGGTAAGGTTTGAATTGCCACATAGCCAGAGAAACCCACTGGATGACCTTGGGCAAGTCACACTCTCTTAGACTTAGAAGAAGGGAATGGCAAAGCTCCTTTGAACATATCTTGCCAAAAGAAAGCCTGTCAGGGTCACTTTAGGGTCACCAAAAATTGGAAACAACCTGAAGGCACATAACAAGCCAACCACAAACTTTTATGATGTATATAAATTTCAGATTCCCTTGTCAAAGGACAATTATTTCCCACATGGAGGAATTATAATCCAACAGATTTGGGAGTAAATCCAACTGAGATGAAGGGAATTTACTTCTCCATATACCTTCGTAAGAAAGTACCCTAAAGGAGATGTTTGTCAGAAAGAACTGGATTTTTTTTTTAAAATCAACACTGTGTTTTCCCAACAGATGCCCTAAAATGCTTGAAGTGCACTTCTAATAATAAGGCAAAGGTTTGCATCCCTCTTCATAGTACATGTGAAATACAAAGTGCTGCAGCGGTCTGCTTAACAAAGACGGAGACTTCAATAAGTATGTAAAGACTGTGGTCGCTCAGGGAAGAAGAAGCCCCGAGGGGGGGGGATATGGGAGTTCTTTCTGAATAGGCATGTCTTGTACTATAAGGGCTTCATCCATCACCAATGTACAATCAAGTAGACACTGGACAATTTGGACAATGCAGAGAGACAATTTTTGCACGTGGTATCTCTGGCAAAAGAAAACAAGAATGCCCCAAGGCATAGATGTCACCAGTGGGGTCACTGGTGGGGGTACCAGGGACACCCTCAGAAGGAGTATACTGTATTTAATTCTGCAGCTTGGTAAAAAGCTTTTTATTCTTCTTCTTTGAAGAGACAAACATCCAGTTTATATCTGCCCTCTTTGGAGAAGGTGCAAAAGGCTGTACAGTTCAGGACAACATTGGTCCCACCCTCCATTTTGTAACCAGGGTTGCTGTTATTTACACACATAAACACACACAAAGAACAAAACATCAGCAAAGCTAAAAGTCAGATTGAAAAAGAAATACCGTTTAATCTCAAGGAAAGATGGAATCAAAAAACACAGAGAGAAAAAGAAATGAAGGAAGGATATAACAGAACATGCACTCATGCCATCCCTACATATCTCCATCAAACCCCATCTCACTCAGTCTTAGATATAAACACTTCCCACGGCCACCAAGAAGCAAACAATTGAAACAATTTAGACACATTAGGGAAAATGGATAGTCCCTGAGTATCTTAATTGAATCACTCCAACAAAGCAAACAAATGGAACAGATTCCTGGAAAGCATATCCAGCAATTCAAAGGTGGATCTATAGTCATTCAACCCCACTCCATCTGTCCCTCCCTCCCTCTCCCTTATCTTGGTGCCCCCAGACATTGTTTTCTGAACTCTCAAATCTGAACAAAGTTTCAGCCTGGCCCTGGTTCAACTCTGATAGCTTTGGGGACAGGGATTAGGGTAGGGACATCTGCTTTGCCCTGGGAAACAGTAAAATCCATCAGAAGGTGCTCATTTCAGCTTGGACACTTTGATAGAATCTGATGTACGTTTCTAGTGTATCTATAGAATGATAAATAGATTATACTATTATTAATGCATGTTTGTGTGTCCCTCCAAGTCGCCTGTAAACCTATAGTGACCACGTGAATTTCATAGGGTATTCTTAGGCAAGGAGAGTAAGATGTAATGTATTCTCTTTCTATTTTCCCTCCCAGCACCAGCTGGTCCTCTTGTGATAAGATCACTGGATTGTACTATTGACCAGACCATGTGTGGCAAAGCAGTAATACCAGGATGTTCCACTCCTGCCAAACGGATAGAATTTCACTGCTGTTCTCATAAAGATCTCTGCAACGAAAATATGTAGGACATGTGAGATTCTGAGTGAAACCAGACACAATAATAAATCAACTTGTAATCAGATAGTTGGGATGTGAGTGTGCCCTTTTTGCCCTGACTTTACAACTTCAATAGAAGAGGTAGACGCTTCTTATGCAAAACATCACTACACTCTAGAAATGGCTCTTCTTCCTCCTTGCTTTAAGTCAGCCATCCACTTTTAGGGGTGAGAATGTTGGTCTGGGACCTGGAAGATCCAGGCTCTAGTTCCTCACTCAGCCATAAAACTCATAGGGTGACTTTGTGTCAGTCACTATCTCTTAGCTTGATATACATCACAGGATTCATGTGAGGGCAAAGGTTGATGCAGGGAGAGTACTGTATACACCCGACTATAAATCGGCTTAACGTACAAGTCAAGGGCAGGTTTTGAGAATTAAATTTGGGATTTTGATGTCATCTGCAGATAAGTTGAGGGTAAAAATTTAGGGCATAAGGGGATTAGTAAAAGAGACTCACTAGAGGCAAGTTGATATGGCAGAATCCTCCCCTGAAACCCCTCCTTGCAGACTCCATGTGTGATGCCTGCAGCAGTTGTTCCAACATTCACCCAGAGCACCCCATCACCACTGCCACTGCTTCTTGCTCTTGTGGGTGAGGCTTCCCTTTGAGAGCCCAGGGGTGCCTGCTTGGCCTCCATGGCTGCTTTAAACCTGGATGTAAGGCGATGACAGGGTGCCTGGACCTAATTTAAAGCAGCCCTGCCCCTTTTCCTTGGAAGCTCGGAGGAGGGTCAGGGAGCCAGGACTTGCCCTCAACTCTTCCTCCCTCCTTGACTGTGTCCCGAGATGCAAGGGACGCCTCACCTAAGAGAGGAAGAAGCAACAACAGTGGTGGTGGGGTGCCCTGGGTGACACATGACATCGAGCCTGCAGGGAGGGCTTTGAGGGGAGGACTCTGCCATATCAACTTGCCTCCTGTGAATTTCTTTTAGTATCAATTGCCTATTCTCTTTTACCATTTTGCCCTGTGTATAAATCAACCCAAGTTTATTTTGGAAGAAAAATTTTTTGAAGAATTTTTTAGAAGAATTTTTAAACTAATGCACGAGTATATAGAGTGTTTGAATGCAAAAGAAAAGAAGAAAGAAAGAAAGAGAAAAAAGGAGAGAAATTGATTAACATAGAATGTTGAAAAGTATATGCAGTACAGATTGAGCCGCTCTTATCCAAAATGCTTGGGACCAGAAGTGTTTTGGATTTCAGATTTTATTATTTCTTTAGTTTTGAAATACTTGTAATTGCATATACGTACACAAAGAGGCATCTTGGGGATAGGTCTCAAATGCAAAAGTCATTTATGTTTTGTATACATCTTACACACATAGCTTGAAAGTAATTTTATACAATATTTTCAATAATTCCAGAAATCAAAGGTTTTTATATGAAAAAGTTTTGCATTTTGGAATCCCAGATTGGGGACACTCAGTGTTTAGCTACAATACATAAATGAAAAACACACATATACAATACACCCAGTCAATCTGACATCAATACGAGGAAAGATTTTTGAGCAGATAATTAAACGGCGAACACTTAGACGTTAGAAAAACTGTTTTCAGTAAACTCAAGGAAATACTGGGAATGATCCTATGGTCAGGAATAGTGAAAGAGAAGGGAGTTAAGAACAAATGGAAATTTCTCAAGAGAAACATTGAAGGCACGATTTCAAACCATTTCCATTCAGGAGGAAAAATGGGAGGTGTCTCAAGAAACCAGGATGGATGGCTAAACCAGGATGGATGGCTAAAGAACTATCAATAGGTTTCAAATAGGACGTGTATAGAAAATGGGAAAAGGGCGAAATTACTAAAGAGAAATTCAAACAAATAACTATAACATATGTTATAAACATAGTTTGAAGGTAATTTTATACTGTACAATATTTTAAAATATTTTTGTGCAATCATTAAGAAAACAAAGGTTTACACATGAAAAAGTTTTGGTTTTATGGAATATTTTGGATTTTAGAATCCCAGATAAGGGAGACTCAATGTTTAGTTACGATACCAAAATTTAAAAACAACAACTCAGAGATACATTTCATATTCAATACGCCCAGTTAATCTGACATCAATACCAGGAAAGATTCTCAAACAGATCATTAAACAGAGAGTCTGTGAACATTTAGACTTTGGGAAAGCTGATTTCAATAAACTTAGAGAAATACTGGGGGCGATCCCATGGTCAGTAATAGTAGAAGAGAAGAGAGTTCAGGAATGAGGAAAAGCACCTTCCTCCCCCAGCTCCCTTGAAGCACCTGCTCTGGGATACTTGGGGAGATATCTCAGCTCTGACCTGCTGCGCTCACAGAGGTCCTGAGCCGACCCACAAGAAGGAAGCAGGCAGGCAGGCAGGCAAGCCCAGCCAATGTGCTCAGCCCCAGAGAATGAGAACAAGGTATTCAGCTTCCTTGGGGCTGAAACCGCCAGTTGGACAGCCAGTCTTTGGGGGCAAACAGCTGGCAGCGGAGTTGCTGTCACCCCCTCTGAGGGTGTCATCTGGTGCAGACTAGACACCCGCACACCCACACCTGCAGTGATGCTACTGTGTCAAATCACTAGAATATTAAGAGGCCTGGCCTGGCCTGCCCCTGTCTGGCCCTACCCATCCACCTCCAGAATTGTTTAAAGGAGAGGTCTGATTCAGGAGAAGTCATTGTTCTTTCCCTTCATTCCCAATGGGGCACAGCTTCACCCTGGGGTTTCACGGGCCAAAAACTGTTCAAGCATGGCTACTGACCATCTACTTTTGCCTCTGCCTGTGCCCAAGAGGTAAGTCCTGGTTGCAAGTGGTAAGACATATGCGACTAATGTCTGTGTGGCATTGCTCCCTTTCATCTTGAAACAGTTCATTTGGGGTAGGGAGAGTGGGTCATGGGTCTCTGTGGCCACTGTTGCATGAGAAGGGTTAACCAGTAAAACATGTTAGGGAAGGAGTGGACACATGCGAATGTCAAAAATGTATTTTCTAGTTGAGAAACAAACATGTTCACAGTCTTTTTCTTCCATGTGTCAAATTTTAGAACTGTACTTTCATGACTGAGAGCCAGTGTAGGTAGGGTCTGAATTGCCACTTAGCCATAGAAACCCATTAGATGACCTTGCGCAAGTCACGCACTCTCAGACTTAGAAGAAGGCAAGGGCAAGGCTGCTTTGAACAAATCTTGCCAGGAAAACCCCATGACAGGGTCACCTTAGGGTCACTATAAATTGGAAACAACCTGACAGTGCAGCACAAGCCAACCACAAACTTTTATGATGTATATAAATTTCAGATTCCCTTGTCAAGGGACAATTATTTCCCCCATGGGGGTTATAATCCAACAAATTTGGGAGTAAACCCAACTGAGATGAAGGGACTTTACTTGTCCATATACCTTTGTAAGAAAGTACCCTTTAGGTGATGCTTGTCAGAAACAACTGGATTTTTTAAAAATCTGTCTTTTCCCAACAGATGCCATAAAATGCTTGAGGTGCTCTATTGACAATAAAACAAAGGTTTGTCTCCCTGCTGAAAGCACATGTGAAATGAAAAGTAACCAAGCTGTCTGCATAACGAGGAAAACGTTTAAAATATGTACGTAAAGGCTGTGGTCACCTATGCCAGAGTAAGCCGGGGGTGGTGGTGGCGGTGGCGGATATGGGAGTTCCTTCTGAATAAGCATGTCTTGCACTGTAAGGGCTTTTTCCATCCCCAAAGTACAGTCATGTGGACATTGGACAACTTGGCCAGGTATACCTTTCTCTGCAGAGAGACAATTTCTCCACATGGTATCTCTGACAAAAGAAAAGAAAAATGCTCCAAGGCATGAGTGTCACTGGGGGTGGCGTGGGGGGTGCCAGGAGACACCCTAAGACAGATGACACCACTCCTCCCCAAACATCTACCTTTTGGAAGAAATAAACCGTTGCATTTGCCTGCATCCCTTGAAAATGCTAAAGAGAGGGTATGAGCGAAGCAAGAATCAGTAGGAAGAGAAAAGAGAGGCCCTAGGTTTTCTTCAAAAATTAAATGTTAACTTGTTTTTTAAATTAAAATTTCATTTTAAAATTTCTTTTAAAATTTTCTCTAAAAATTTACATCTTATTAAATTTTCACGTTAACATCATGTAACAATGAACATGTAAATACATTTAGGCTGTGCATATAATTTTACTTTTGCTAGTTGTTTCATGTCACAGCTATTACCATGACATTCAGTGATATAGGAGAATAACAATTTATGACTAATATTAGTTCAAAAACATTACTAATGATTTTGTATGGTGTGGTGTAGAAGGAGGTCAATTGGGGGGGAAGGAGGGTGGCACTATGAGTAACCGTACGAGATGACATGAAACATAGTGACACCATTGCCCCAAAGTACATTGTTTTGCTACAGAATGCATGTGCCTCTGTCCACAGATAGTTCTGCTGTTCTGCTATGTGCTCATTAAGTTAGTCTTTCCCACTCCATCCCCAGAGGTCTTAGACTACAAACCCTATCATCCTGTACCTCGATGACTGTTGAGCAAGCTAGCTGAAGGTTTGTTTTTTTCATGTGTAAACAGGGTTGGTGCTGGTTACACACACACTGAGCACAACATCAGCAAAGCTAATGATCAGATTGAAATAGAAATATTGTTTAACCACAAGGAATGACAGAATAAAAAAGAGAGTGAGACAGAAATGAAAGAAGGAAACAACAGAACACAAAGCCCTGTCATCACCACCCATCTCTATCACAGCCTCATCTCCCTCAGCACTAAATGGAAACACTTCTCACTGTCATCAAGAAGCAAACAAAAGAAAGAATTTAGGCAATGTAGGGAAAAAGCAAAGTTCCTGACGATCTCAATTGAATCACTCCAACAAATCACACACATGAAACGAATTCCTGGAAAGCATATCCAACAATTCAAAGGTGGATCTGTCAGTCATTCAGCCCCACTCCCTCCCTCCTTCCCTATTTATTATCCCCCCCTTTTTTTTCTGGACTCTGAAATCTGAACAAAGTTTAAGCTGGACCCTGGTTCAATTCTGATAGCTTTTGGGGAGGAATTGGGGGAGGGACCTCTGCTTTGCCTTGGGAAGCAGTACAATCCACCTGAAGGTGACCATTTCTGCTTGGACACTTTGGTAGAATCTGATGCACATTCCTAGTGTATCTATAGAAAGAGGAATGGATAGATACTTTAATGTGTGTGTGTGTGCATGTATGTGCACCTTCATATTGCAGTTCGACTTACAGTTTTTCATAGGGTATCCTTAGGCAAGGATACTCAGAGGTAATTTACAGTTAATGTATACTCTTTCTCTTTTCCCTCCCAGCATTTTTTGGTAATTATGTGAAAAGATCATTGGATTGTACCATTGACAAGACCAAATGTGGCCAAAAGATGTCATTCGGCATCATGGGCGAAGAATACTACTGCTGTTCTGATCGAGATTTCTGCAATAATAATAAATAGGTCACATGAGACTCTGAGCAGAGCTGGACACAATAATAAACCAGCCTATAACCAGAGACTTGAGATGTGAGTGTGGCCTTTTTGTCCTGACTTTGCAACTTGAATAGAAGAGGTAGACAATTCTTGTGCAAAACATCACTACACTCTAGAAATTGGTCTTTCTTCTTGCTTTAGGGCAGCCATCCACTTTGAAGGGTGAGAACGTTGGTTTGGGACCGGTAAGATCCAAGTTCTAGTTTCTCTCTCAGCCATAAAACTTCTAGAGTGACTTTGTGCCAGTCTCTAGCTCTCAGCTTGATATACCTCACAGGATTTACATTAAGGGAAAAGGTGGTGGAGAGAAATCATTTGAATGCAAAAGAAAGCAAGAAATCTTTATCAGTGACTTGGATGACAGAATTGGGGGCATACTTATCAAATTTGCAGATGACACCAAACTAGAAGGAATAGCTAATACCCCAGAGGACAGGATCAAAATTCAAAATGACTGAAATAGATTAGAAAGCTGGGCCAAAGCTAACAAAATGAAATTCAACATGGAGAAATGTAAGATGCACTGCACTTAGGGCAGAAAAATGAAATGCACAGATATAGGATGGGGGACACCTGGCTGAATAAGACTGTGTGAAAGGGATTTGGGAGTCCAAGTAGGCCACAAGTTGAAAATGAGCCAACAGTGCAATGCAGCAGCTAAAAAGGCCAATGCAATTTGAGGCTGCATCAATAGAAGTATAGTGTCTAGATCAAGGGAATAGTGCCATTGTATTCTGCTTTGGTCAGGCCCCACCTGGAATACTGTGTCCAGTTCTGGGCTCCACAATTCAAAAAAGATGTGGAGAAACTGGAGCGTGTCCAAAGGAGGGCAACTAAGATGGTGAAGGGTCTGGAAACCATGCCCTATGAGGAACGCCTTAGGGAGCTGGGGATGTTTAGCCTGGAGAAGAGAAGGTTAAGAGATGATATGATAGCCTTGTTTATGTATTTATTTTTAAATATAATCTTTATTATAGTATCATAAAATACAAATAAAATTCTTGTACACAAAAAAAATATCAAAGTTTGTTTTCTTGTCTTCTTTAGACCCTTGTTATATCTTCCTTTCAGTCTTGTGTTTTTGAAGAGTACCTTTTGTTACTGATAGATCCCTTGATTTCTGACCTGTATTAGACTTTTCTATGTTACATTATTCTTCTGAGAGTTTATATAATAAAATCTATATCATACCTTTTACTTTCTAATTTTATCTTATCCTTCAAAACCTCTTAATACATTCTAAAGTGTGACATCCTTAGCCTCTATCATATCGTGATAAGTATCAGCAGGGGTACCCCTCTGTACCTTTACGACAAAGTTTCCACAACTAGGTTACATAAATGAGTTTTAACACTGTTCAGCTTTACAGCAATTCAAAAAAGAAAATTGACATTTAGACTATAAATAGACATTTAGACATTTAGATTATAGCCTTGTTTAAATCCTTGAAGGGATGTCATATTGAAGAGGCAGCAAGCTTGTTTTCTGCTGTTCCACAGAACAGGACCCGGAACAATGGACACAAGCTACAAGAAAAGAGATTCCACCTCAACATTAGGAGGAACCTCCTGACAGTAAGGGCTGTTCAACAGTGGAACACACTTCCTTGGAGTGTGGTGGAATCTACAGTACCTCCTTGAAGGTCTTTAAACAGAGGCTGGATGGCCATTTATCGAGGATGCTTTGATTGAGAGTTCCTGCATGGCAGAATGGGGTTGGACTAGACCTTTTTGGTCTCTTCCAACTCCAAGATTCTAAGAGAAAGAAAGAAAGAAAGAAGATATTGATTAATAGAATATTGAAAAGTAGAAACACTACAGATTGAGTCCGTCTTATCCAAAATGCTTGAGACCAGATGTGTTTGGGAATTCAGATTTTTTTTTATTTTTTGCAATACCAATATTTACAAATACATACATAATGAGATATCTTGGGGATGGGAACCAAGTCTAAATACAAAGTTTTTGTGGGGCTTTGGGCTATGTGGCCATGTTCTGGCAGAGTTCCTTTCTGACGTTTCGCCAGCATCTGTGGCTGGCATCTTCAGAGAATGATAGCCCGGAAAAGGATTGGGTATATATATCCTGTGTGACCCTAGGAAGGAAGGAGTAATTTGCAAATGTATTGTTCTGTTGCTAATGGCAGTCTTCAGGGTGAGAGGATATGCAAACAAGGATTAATGTCTGCTAACTGGTGCTCATTGTCTGCTGGGAATCCACTGACCTTAGGGTGTTTCTCATTTGCATTGGTTGAGTCTTAACCCTGCTGTCCTTCAGGACTGGTAGCCATGCCTTGTTTATCCTCAGAGTTTCCTCTTTCATTTTGAAATTGTCCAGGTGTTTATGGATTTCAATGGCTTATCTGTGAATTCTGACATGGTAGTTGTTGCATGGTCTAGAATTTCAGTGTTTTCAAAGAGCATTTTATGCCCAGGACCCGCTCCTGGCGAAACGTCAGAAAGGAACTCTTCTAGAACATGGCCACATAGCCTGAAAGCCCCACAAAAAACTATGGATACCAGCCATGAAAGCCTTCGACTCTAAGTACAAAATTCATTTACGTTTCATACACACTTTATGAACATAGCTTGAAGGTAATTTTATACAATATTTTTAAATACTTGTGTGCAATCATCAAGAAAGCAATGGTTTACACATAGAAAAGTTTTGGGTTCTGGAATATTTTGGATTTTAGAATCCCAGATAAGGGAGGCTCAATGTTTAGTTATAAAAAATACCCAACAAAACAGATAAATTCAAAATTCAATATGCCCACTTAGTCCGATTACAGAAAGCACAGCAGAAATTCTCCTTGGGTGATGTTTCCAGATTGTGGTTCTTTCTGTGTTGTTGTATATCTTCAAGACTCGTTCAGCATGAGTTCTTGAAAGAGGCTGCAGCATTGTGGATAGTGCATCTCCATGCCTCCTGATGTGAGGCCTGGGCAGACCATTGTTGGTGATCAATTTGGCCGAGCTTGAGATTTTTTTTCAGGGAGGTATTTTTGGGAGGTAATCGGTGATCAATCTCTTTATCAATCTTGGCATCTGAAGAGACGATGCTTCCCAGGTAGATGAAGCTGAGGATATTCAAAAATAGTTGGGGTTCAAATCTATCCTGTAACCCAACCATCGTCTTTACAGAGCTTCCTCCTTATAATTGATGCCTTGAAAGCAAAACAGGCTATCTTTTCAGAAATGCTTGTTTCAGAGTCCCCTAGTAAAAAGGTGATCAAATATGAGTCAGAGTTGTTTGGTACCAACCCTAAGTCTTTGTATAAGGTATTTCTTATATCTTTATAAATTGGACACTCCAAAAAGTAAGTTAGATCTTCAACTGAGTTGGAGCCACATGGGCAGACTCTTTCTTCCCAGATGGTCCTTTGATAACGCCCTTGCACCACAGCTGTGGTCATTGACTGACAGCGAAGGGCTGTGAAGGCATATCTCTGTTTGAAGTTAGTTATATTATTTAAATATTGTGAGTAAATTGTTTGAAAAGGGAGTTTGGCATACCAAGGAGCACATTTGGATTGGCCAACAGAGGTACAATCTAATTGAAAGTCATGTTTCAAAATATGGGATTTTACTGCTCTATCATAATTTAAAGAGCACAATGAGTCGTTTGAGAGCCCATACAAATCAATAAGTTGTAAAAAAAATGATTCCAAATAAAAGTGTTTTATTTTCAAATTTCAACATTTCTTTGAAAGCAATCAATACAAGGGCTGTTCCTATCCCTTTAGTAAGTTTCAGCCAGTATTTAATAGCTTGAACCTGAGTCATAGCCTTGACAGTACAGAGTCCACCTTCCAACCGAAGGATAGAGGTCTCATTTCCTTTGGGCAGACATAAAATTGCTCGTAATTATTTTGGGCTGATTCTAAGTTAGATTTTATCTTAGTCCCCCATATTTCAGCCTCATAATGAATCTGAGCTATAACTTTAGCCTCATACATTTTAATGGCTGGAGGAAACTGTTCATCACCTCTGCTCTAATAGAATCTTAATAAAGAGTTGGCTGTATTAATAGCAATTGCTTTCGTATTTTCAAAATGACATCTCCAAGATCCAGTTGAGGAAAAATTTAGTCCTAAATATTTGAAGGACTTAGGTTGCCCATCAATTCGCCATATAAATTTTTTATACCTATTGGCAAAAACTAATATTTTTGTCTTTTTTATGATTAATTTTCAGCTTGTCTTGTGTTGCTAGTTGACTAAAAGCTTTTAATAATCTCCTTAAATCTTGCTATGATTGTGACAATAAAACAGTATCACCCACATACATGAGAACTGATATTTTCTTAGGTCCCAATTTAGGGGAGTACATAGTTGTCATTATCCCTCAAATCAATTATTAATGAATTAACATAAACATTAAACAACACTGGTGCTAACAGGCAGCCTTGACAGATGCCTTGGATAGTTGATATTGGATTTAATAGCGAGCCAGCAGAATCTAATCTGACTTGAATTTTAGTATCAGAGTGGAGGGCTTGTATCAGCATCAGGAATCCTTTTCTCTATGGATGTTTTACTTCGTTTATCCCAGAGGTGTTCTCTACTAATAGAGTCGAAGGCTGCTGAAAAATTAATAAATTCAACATATAAACGCTTTCATTTTAATCTGACATATTTGTGTATGAATTGGCATAACACAAAAAATGATGTATTGTTAAGCTTTTGCCTTGAAAACCTGCCTGTTCTTCTGCTATTATCTCATGAAATTCAGTCCAATCATTAAGTTTTTTGATAGCTATTTGGTATATATTTTGGAGGAATTGTCCAACAGACTGATGGGACAAAAATTGGCTGGGTAATTTGGGTTACTTTTTTCAAATATAGGGACAACAATACTGATATTCCATTGGGGAGGGCAGTGAGGGTGATCAGGCTGCAACATCTGTCACCCCATTGATCACCAGGGTTGGTTTGGCTGATCTGGCTGGCTAGGTGGGTGTCCCCTTCCTGAGCTGTAAGGAAGCTCCTAAAGATGGTCTTTCAAAATGGAGCTGCTTGTACCAGGGGAGGCTCAGCACTAGTACTAGAGCACAGTCCTGCCCTCCTCCACCCACACATTTTGGAGGGAAAATCACTTTAACAGCTACAGAGATGTTTGTTTAAATATAAAAAAGTCTCTCTGGACAGTACTTATTACATTATGTAATTTTTGTCCTGCTGCTTCCTTTCATTCGATTTGTTATTATAGTTCACCTTTTCATTAATAGACAAAACCCGTCAATGGGCTCACAATCTCACAGCTATTTTTTACTGCCTTCATGCGATAGATCTCTTCTGTAGCTTCCCAGGCAGTCACATTGTGTGAGTGGGCATGATTCTGCTCCTCTTCCCATCTTGCTCCTCTTCTTTGCATCGATTATGGTTGTCAGTACCATCGTGAAGTCACACAGCAGCCAGCTTCAGAAAGTGGTTGGAAGCTGTGATTACTTGCAGCCAGTTGCTTTCCCATCCCCAGTGTCACCTGGTGTGGAGGGCAGGGTTTCCAAGGTGGCATCAGGTGGGGGCATGGCTTTCTTGGGCAGCTTTCCCCTTCTTCACTGCTGGTGTTGTTGCGGCTGTGGCATCACTTTCATCATGAGGTGAGTGGCGCTGTGGCAGTGAGCTCAGGAGGGCTGCACTTGGCCCTCTCCTTTGCTAAGAGAGTGCTGCTCTCCTCAAAGTGAAAACGATGCTGTGGCAGCAAGGTCAGGAAGGCTGAATTTATCCCTCTCCTTAGGTACCATGGCATCATTCTCTTCATAAAGAGAGTGGCGCCATGGCAGTGGGGTCGGGAGGGCTGAACGCAGCCCTCTTCTTTGCTGCTGTGGCATTGTTCTCACCATGAGACCAGCAAAATTACTGAATAGAGACGTGATTTTATATGGAGACATAATTTTATCAGCACCCCCATTAACAAAAGCTGATAAGACACATCATATTTAGTCATTGCTTACTTGTTTATATCATATTTATATGTTGCTTACTTGTTGCTTCTGCCCCTTTGATAGAGAGTGGCACCATGACAATGAAGTTGAGAGGGGTGAAGAGGAGGCACCTGCTGTAGTGGTCCTCACCCCCCGCCCCCAGGGAGAGCCCAACTGGGTGTCACCAAAGTGGGCCACACCATTGCACTCCCTGGTGAGGCCATTGCTTGCAGCTGAATTTAGAAGGTGGTTGGCAGTCACAGTTGCTCGTTCCTACCCTTCCTCCCTTAAGGCAATGTTTGGCAGTAAAGAAAACAGATCATGCAAGCATGGATCGCCAAAGAGCTACTGTGAGGAAACATGTGATAAGAAATGATGCCAAGCCAGTTTGGTTCCATTCTTACATTCCATTTTAACATTTTAGAGCAATGCCTTGGTCATTTTTGTGGGCCAAGAGTAGGGTTGCTATATCAACGAGACAGCTAAGTTTTCCTCTTTCTAGGCCTGCCAGCTGATGCCCATTTGAGCCATCATCTCCAGACTTCAAGCTTTTATTTAAAAAGAAATAACTCTTTAGCCCTTATAGAAGCCAAGATAAGGGCAAAACATGGAGTCAACCTTTTGTCAAATTGTTCTGCAAAAAAAACAAAAACAAAAAAACCCAAACCCACCTGGGAATTTTATTCATGAGACAAGCAAGAATACTGAACAGACACATGAGAGATAGTTTTATCAGCATCCCCATTAACAAAAGCTGATAAGATGCAACATCACTGACTTGTTTAAAGACACATCATATTTATTTGTTGCTTACTTATTGCTTCTGCCCCTTTGATACAAAATTAAGCTATTTTCCCCGTAGTCTCAAGGGGAAACAGGCAGAAGTCTGAGAGGCCGGTTCTTCTGTACCTGCGATTAAATAAATGTCCTTTTAAATGTAAGACTCTTTTCATTTATATTTCTATGTGTATGGGCATCTCTCCCTGTGTATGAGAGAGAACCTGAATTGGACAGCCATTGCAGTAAAAAGGGGTATGCATGGGTTTTTGTGGCTTATATTTAAAAAATGAAAGAGATTCTAATCAGGGAGGGGGAAAGAGAGAGCAGCCTCCAGGGAAATTGCCAATGAGGAAAAGTGGTGAGGTTAACATTTGGAGGAGGTAATGGGTGAGCGTCTCCAAGTCCTGTGTGTGATAAGGTTTTAGCACAAATGATTGTGGCACACCTCAGAAAGATCCCCAAGGTGTGAAAAGAAAGAGAGGAATCCCAGCTGTATACCATTTGGGGGGATTATGTTATGGAATCTATATTTTAATGCTGTAGGCCGCCCTGGTTGCGTTGCGTAGAGGAGTGGGATAAAAATAAATTTTATTATTATTAATTATTTATTATTATACCACTGCAAATCCCAGCTTGAGCCTACCAATCTCACTTACTGGGAAGCTGTCACTGCTCTTGAGAAGCAGCTGACCACTGTTTCCAACCCTCTCCCATAAAAGCGATCTCCAGTGAGACATGCGAAAGCAGGACACCTGCTGCAATTCATTTCATACTGGAGATTGCTCATGCTAGGGGTAGGTGAAAACATCAGCCAGCTGCTTCCTGAGCAATAGAAGAACAGGCCTCTGTTGATCACACTGGCTGCTTCCTGGTAAGTGGAGGTTGCAAGACATTCACAGTCCCTATATAGCTCCTAAATTAAGGAATACATAGGGACCATGACTACTGGTACTTCTGTACTGTAGAAACAGTGCAGTTTGACATCTCTCTAAATGCTATAGCTCAATACCATGCAATCCTGTGATTTGTAGCTTGACAAGGTCTTTAGCCTTCTCTTGCAAAGAATGCTGGTGCCTCAGAAAACTACAAATTCCAATAGGATGGAGCCATGGCAGTTAAAGTGGTTTCAAACTGTGTTATTTCTGCAGTGTAGATGCACCTTACATAACAGTGATGAGTGTGTAACTCCAGGTTACATGTTTGGAACTACCATAGAGGATTACAGCCATCATAATAATCATTACCAACATCATCATCATCATCATGATTCAGCTTTATAGCTGGCAAGCATTCCCTTGGAAAACATAGTGGTCTGATAAACTATGTGATGAACTTACATAGAATGTTGTATAGGAGTTATGCTTTATATTATATTTTCAACTGTATCATTACTACAGCTATTTTTTGTATGGACTGTATTTTTTAATACATTGAACACTGAAAATTATTTCATTGGAGTCCAACAAAATGACCACAACTTCCCAGAAATAGCCATTGTGCCATCATAAATACTTCTTCTTGTTGTTAACTGGCTTATGGTGACCCTGTGAATGAGACATCATCATTCCTTTATATCCACAACTGTTTTGCTTAAGTTCTGCAGGTCCATGGCCTCCCTGATCGATTCTACCCATCTGGTGTGTGGTCTTCTTTCTGTTTTCTAATGCACCGAAGGAAGTCATGAGAACCTCTGTAATGCACATGTGAATCTTTAGCCATCTGTAATCTCACTGGTTGTTGTTGTTAACTGCCCTTGAGTCCTCCCCGACTCATAGCGACCCTGTGGAAAAGACATCTCCAAGACTCCTTCTCCTCCACTGCTATGCTTAGGTCCTGTAAATTCATACCTGTGACCTCCTAATAGAGTCTATCCATCTAGCATGTGGCCTTCCTCCACGTCTGCTTCCCTCCACCTTTCCTAGCATTATTGCCCTTTCTAATGTGTCATGTCTTCTCATGATGTAGCCAAGCTATGATAGCCTGAGTTTCATCATCCTTGCTTCCAGGGAGAGTTCTGGCTTTGATCTGCTCTAGGATCAATTTGTTTGCCATGGTATCTTCAGCACTTTTCTCCAGGACCACATCTGCAATGAGTTTATCTTCTTTCTGTTGACTTTCTTCACTGCCTTGCTCTCGCATCCAGGTGATGGGGAATACAGTGGTTCGGATGATTCTAAATTTAGTGCTCAGTTGTATATCCCCCTTTATCCAAAGATCTCAGGGCAGTATACAATCAACAAATGTAAAACATTACATATATAATCATTTTTAAAAGCTAGAAAAAATATTAAACAAGTGAAAAGACATGTTAGAGTGAATTAAAAATTTGCTCATGAAAGGGTTTTTGTAAAACCAATTAGTCCTGAAAAGCTTTTAATGAACAACTATGTTTTTACTTGTCTAAACTGCAGCAATGCTGGCGTCAATTGGGCCTCCAAAAGTTAAGAGATCCTAACTGGATGGCCGCAGAAGAAAAGGCCCTATCCCATGACTTCACATAGCTTATTGCCAGGACTGAAGGGACTCAGAGAAGAGGGCATCTCCAGAAGACTTTAAATCTCTGAAAGCTGCATGTACAGAAAAGCACTTTTTCAAGTATTGATTGATTGCATAGGTATGGGCCGTACTTCTTTCTGTGTCTCTTTTTATCACATTAAGATGTAGGTCAATATTACACTACACTGTTACAGCAATATTATTCCACTATAACTACTATTGCTGCCTCCTGTGGAATTCTGGGTTTTGCAGTTTAGTGAGGCCTAAGAGCTCTCTGGCTAAGAATTCTAAATGCCCTCCCTAAACTGCAAATCCCAGGATTCCACAGAAGTTAGCCACAGCAGTTAAAGTGGAATAATAGCACTATAAAGGTGACGTGATATTCTCTGTAGTTGCTTTAAGTGAAGATTTGTAATCTATGTTATGAGTTGTTGGAATTCTATTTAGGACTGTATTTTTGTGATTGTTTACCTTAGTTCACTTGTTATCTGCATGGGCTGTTGTTATTTATTTTGTGTTTATATTATTACAGTTTCTAACATGTGTTTGAGACATCTTTATTTGTTCTGTTGTTTAATATGAGTTCCACTTTAGTCTCCCATCCTGATAATATTTACTCATACATACAATAATTAGAGTAATTTGTCAGGTCTAATGTACTTAATTAGACCCTACCAAACTATATACAAACCTGAATACACTTTTTACAGAATTGTGCAGTTCATTTTGCAACTTAAATACCTCATCCTAAGTGTAGGCATTAAAGAAAAGCACACACAAAATCCATATGTTAAATTCTTACAAAAATACAGTACATTAAGAAAATGTTTGCCAAAATGTGCAAACTCAATGCAGCCCATACAAAATATGTATGGTAGAATCTGTGCCATTTTGGGGGCTGAATTTTCTTAAGCCAACTGTCATGTTCACAAACTGACATTCATACAGGCCAAAATTAATGTACAGTGGGAGAAATTAGAGTTTTGGCAAAACTAAAACCTGTACATTCACTACTGATAACACACATATACAGACCCATAAACACACACAGGTGCACACACACACACATTCCTACTCCACTTACAATCTATTGTGAATGCCAAATTGCGAAGAACTGTAAGATTCCTGATGTTGCAGTTAGTTTCAAACTAATGGTCATTTTCCCAGTGGTTGCACAAATCTGTTTCACAACACTTGACTGTCACAGAATAGCCAACCCTTTGATTCCTTTGTTTGGTACAGTCATAGGAGGAAGTGGTACAGCCTTCCATCCTGTACTTCATTTTGTTTTCTGCAGAGAGAAAGGGAATGGGGCAATGGAAGCAAAAAAGAAAACATGAAATGCAATGACACTTTGTATTTATTCACAGAAGGTGCCAAGAACACTTCTTCATCTGCAAGGGGGAAAAAAGGAGAAGTGAGATTGATTTACAGCTGCCTTTTTGGTATTCTGGCATCTTAAAAAAAGGGCTCCAATCCTCTATTATGGCTATAGTAAACATAGGAAATAGGATCATGCCTATTTGTTACATTGCTGACACCAGTACTGACAATGGACAGTCCTTGAATCTATACCCAACACTACCGTGTATGTATAAAATCAAGACTAGACAGAGCCCAATTTGACATTTATCAAGTTCTTCACAAATAAAGACTATTCACTCATCTCTGGTGGAATGAGGTACCAATGGTGATAGCATTTAAAGGTGTTAATAATTATACAGACATACCCCTATAAATAGAGATAAATTCTATTATTTTAATCAATATTAAATTTAATAAATAGGAATATAATTCAAAGATATGTACAGGCAGCCTTCCGTATCTATGGATTCCTCATCCACAGATTCAACCAACCATGTCTTGAAAATATTCTGAGGGAAATTAAATCCCAAAAACCAAACCTTTATTTTGCCATTTTATATAAGGGATATCATTTTACAAGGCCATTGTATATAATGGGACTGGAACATTCACAGATTTTGGTATCCTTAGAGTGTTCCTGGAACCAAACCCCAGTGGATACCAAAGACCCATTGTACTTCACATCTCAAGACAAAGAGGATGAATCCAGTTTTGGTCAAACTTAGCATTACTGTACACAATCCTTGGTGGTGCAGTGGTTAAATGCCTGTACTGCAGCCACTCAGTCACAAACCACAAAACAAAAAAACAGCTTCATTTATATACAGCCTAAGCAATGTCTATGTGGTTTACCCAACAATCTGGGTACTCATTTTAGCAACCTTGGAAGGATACAAGCATGAGTCGAGCTCGAGCAACCCTTTTGCTGGTATTGAACTTGCAACCTTATGGTTTTTGAGTGAGTGGCTGCATTACAGGCATTTAACCACTGCACCACAAGGTTGCAAGTTCAATAGCAGCCAAGGGCTCAGCCTTGACTCAGACTTGCATCCTTCCGAGGTCGCAAAAAATGAGTACCCAGCTTATTGGAAGCGATTAGCTTACACACTGTAAACTGCTTAGGGAGTGCTTAAGTGCACTGATAAGCAGTATAGCTATTGCTATTGTTATGTGCCTTCCTCAGCTTATAAAGCTGTTTCCAATTTATGGTAATCCTAAAACAAACTTACCAGAGGGCTTTCTTGGCAAGATTTGTTCAGAGGGGGTTTGCCATGATCTTCCTCTGAGGCTGAGAAAATGCAACTTGCCCAAGGTCACCCAGTAGGTTTGAATAACTCAGCCAAGATTCAAACTCATGGTTCCCAGAGTCCTAGTCCAACACTCAAAC
Organism: Urosaurus nigricauda; assembly: GCA_034509955.1. NCBI lineage: Eukaryota > Metazoa > Chordata > Lepidosauria > Squamata > Phrynosomatidae > Urosaurus > Urosaurus nigricauda. The sequence continues at coordinate 309,620,867 of JAOEGL010000002.1, forward strand.
CACTCAACATCACATTGGATCTTGTACTTCCATTGAAATCAATGGATTTTTAGTCCCTAACTCCTGTGATTCTCCTCTAAAACAACCCCACATCTTATTTATAATCATTCTTTTTTTTTTTTTACTTTAAAAACCTGTAAGTGACCATCTGACCACTCCCTGTTTCTTTGAAGGGACTTATGCTGTCCCCTTCCTGAGGATCCTGGAACAAGAAAATTGTCCCCCACAAGGACATGTGGAGTCCAAGAATCCTTCTAGCTGTTGTTGTTGTGTGCCTTCAAATCATTTCTGACTTTTGGTGAATGTAAGGCAAACCTATCATGGGTTTTTCTTGATAAGATTTGTGCAGAGGAGGTTTGCCCTTGCCTTTCTCTGAGGCTGAGAGAATGTGACTTTCCCAAGGTCACCCAGTTGGTTTCACGTCCAAGCCGGAAATTGGAGCCTCGTCCCCAGAATTGTAGTTCCACACTCAAACCACTATGCCACTCTGGTTCCTTGTCCTTCTAGTACCATGATCCCAATTTATCATGAGAATTAAGGATCAAATATGTGCTGTCAATTGGGACAACACAGAGACTAGGAACCAGTGCGCTGGGTGGAGAATCAGTGTCATATGGTCATTTCTTGCAGCAAGCAATTGTCCATTCATGTTTTGAACCAGCTATACTTTCCAGACCATCCTCAAACGCAAAAGGATACTTCTTTGCTGGGTCACAACAGTCCTGCTGAGCATAACCAAAGCTTCAAAAAGAAAAGTTTTGACAATTTGAAAAGAAAAACTTAGCAGTAGTTATCATTGTCATTCTACATAAATCTCAACTTACGATAAAGGACAGTGACTGCAATGCATTTTTGTTTCTCTTTTGGGTAACATACATTGACTTTGCCATCACAGCCTTGAGTTGGGTTCTCCCGTAGACAGTAGTTGCACTTCAGGCTTTGGACTGCAGTAGAGGGAAAAAAGAACAGAATTCCAAAATGCCATGGATTGAGCCTGGCAGAAAGTTGGTAATCTGCTGCACAGAACTGACTTTATCTCAGAGATGGAACTCATGGCAGGTCACAGAAAAATGACATGAATGCAATCCAAACATAAAATTATGAAAAGTGTTAAAAATTAGAACACATTTTCAAGACATCAAAAAAGCACCCATACAGTTAAAGCAGGTGACAACAGTTATTGTCTGAATAAAAAAGGGTCTTTGCCTTTCCATGGAAAGAGAACACCAAGTTTGCAGATGATACAAAATTGGGAGGGGTGGCTCACACATTGGAGGACAGGAACAGAATTCAAAAGGACCTTGATAAACAAGAAAAATGGGCAGAAATTAATAAAATGAAATTCACTTCAATGAAAAGCACCTTCAGATTATTGTTGATCATAAGGAGAATATCAGCCAGCAGTTATGATACTGCAGCAAAAAAAGTGAATGGCATTTTAACCTGCATTAATAGAAGCATAGTTTCTAATTAGAGGGAAATAATGGTCCCACTATATTCTGCACCGGTCAGGCCTCATGTGGAATACAATGTTCAGTTTTGGGTGCCTCCTTTTAAGAAGGATACATACAAGCTGGAGCAAGTTCAGAGAAGGCAGTGTTGTTGTTGTTGTTTCTTACCTGCCTCTCTCCATGGATCAAGGCGGGTAACAACACCAGTGAAAAAATACATGACATCAGTTAAAAACATGTCAGTTAAAACACATATCAATTTAAAAGAACAAATAAGACATGCACATGTTAAAAATGTACATTTAAAATTAATCATTTAAAATTCAAAAAGAAGATGGACAGTTTTAACTGGAGATTCTACACTGAGCAGGGAATTCAATGTGATAGCTTATGAGGCCCCTTCCAATTCTTTGATTCTAACATCCATAAAGAGCAATTCCAGTCCTGCTTTTAACATTGTGACACACACTTATTTTAACACATGAAAGATGTAATCTCAAACTTTTTTCCCTTGTGACAGCCTTTACATCTACATCTGGATGTCACACCCCTTTCCCGCTTGATGTAGCGTATGAATAAAAATATTTTGTTTGTCTCCTGTGCACATTTTCATTCACAGAGTCATGTATATTCATATTTTGAACTTTTATAAGGAAATAGCTCTCCTTCTTCTCCTCTTCCTTTTCCTCTTCCTCCTCATCCCTCAGACAGAGGCCTCTGATAGAGAGGGCTAAATATCTCACCAAACTAGAAATCCCAAAATTCCATAGGATGGAGCAATGCCACTTAAAGCAGTGTCAAACTGCATCATTTCTGCAATACAGATGCAGCCATAAACATAGGTATATGATTAAAACTACCATGACACATTAAAATCATCCAGAACAATGAAACTGAACAAGTTAGAGCACAAGCAGGCCACAAGTTGAACATGAGTCAATAGTGTGATGCCTTAGCTAAAAAGGTCAATACGATCCCAGGCTGCATCTAGATAGTTAAGCTTATCAGATGTCATTTCCAGCTTGATCTGGGGAATGGGCTGGGATTGAAATAGAACAGAATGGAATGGGGGGAGAACGGGTGTTATTGCATGGATTTTCCAGCCAATGCTGTTGGGAGTCCAAAAGCCATTCCCAAGCCGTTCCCCAGCCGTGCTATGGAAGCTTTCCATTCTTCAAAATCAGCAGTCGAAGCATGGCTGGGAACAGCTTGGGGACTCCCGGCAGCATTGGTGGCAAAATCAATATGATAACACCTGTTCCATCCAGTTCCATCCTGATCCCAGGCCATGCCTGGATCGGGCTGGAAATGACATCTGATAAGCTTAAGTGTCTAGATCAAAGGAAGTAAAAGTGCCACTCTATTCTGCTTTGGTCAGGTCCCACCTGGAATATTGTGTCTAGTTCTGGGCACCACAAAAGTGCAAAAAGGATGTTGACAAGCTGGGGTGTGTCCAGAGGAGGGTGACTAAAATAGTGAAGAATCTGGAAACCATGCCCTACGAGGAGAGACTTGGGGAACTGGGTATGTTTAGTCTGGAGACAAGATGGTTAAGAGGCAATAGGATAACCCTGTTTAAGAATTTGATGGGGTGTCATATTGAGGATAGAGCAAGCTTGTTTTCTGCTGCTCCAGAGAATAGGAAACGAAACAATGGATGCAAGCTACAGGAAAAGAGATTCCACCTCAACATTAGGAGGAACTTCCTTATGGCAACAGCTGTTCAACAGTGAACACTCTCCCTTGGAGAGTGGTCGGTTCTCCTTCTTTGGAGGCTGGATGGCCGTCTCTCATGGGTGTTTTGATTGTGAGTTCCCTCATAACAGGGGGTTGGACTGGATGACCCTTGGTGATTCTGTTAGGTGGGAGAATGTGAGGGGGTTGCACCAAAATTTCGCTTGGGTATGAAATAAACAAAACTATTTTCCTGAGAAGGGGGGGGGAGGATGTTGAGTGTTGCCCAGCTTCTTTCCAAACTAATCTGATCTGAACAGAAGACTTACCTGTGAGCACAAAACAAAGCAAAGCCCAGGCTGTGTGGTGGAGAACTCTTGTTGGCATTTTAGTCTTCTGAACTGAATTTCTGGCACAGCAGGTGGCTGGTGTGCTCCAGAGGGGATCTCTGGCCCCAAGCTGGCCTTGCACAAGGGGCTGTGCTATCCCTCCTGGAAGATTTGAGACACTGGGCTTTAGGCTGGACTGTTTGGGAATTGTGATTGTAATCTGAAAGAATTAGACTGCTACCTTCCAGCTGCCCAGGTGTGTGGCTAAACATTAAACAAACACCTTCTTCTGGGACTCTGTGTGTACAAGATTTTGTGTGGGCCCCAGCAAGAGATCTGTAGATGGCATTGCTCTGCCCCCAGAGAGATGCCTTGTTCTCATCCAGCATCATTAAACTGTTTTCACAAGGAATGGATTAATGGAATGGATCAGAAGTTCATTCTGACTTTTGTGGGTCCTGGGCAGGTGTCCACATTTGCAAGACTGCAAGCCCTCTTCTGTCATGGTTCAGTATTTCAAAAATATTTCAAAATCATATTTGAGGAATTCGAAATCATATATGGGGAAAACACAAAGGTCCCTTACTGGTAATCCAATTCTGCCAAAAGACTAAGCCTTCCCTCTACCAGTCCCACACAGCTTGTCCAGTGTTATCCAAAGTGCTACATGCAAGAAGCTGTCCGCAAATGCTCTGAAAAAATCAGATTATACATTGACATAGAGAAAGAAATAGCCTTCTCTGTATATGAACCTGCCTAAGTTTTTGTATCCTTGGGGAAGGATTTTGGTCCTGCCACTTTCACAGACATATTTGGTTAGGAAATAGGAGATGACATTCTCAATGGCTGTTCCTAGGTTGTGGAACTTCCTCCCAGAAGAGGGTAGGCTGTTTCCTCCTCCTTTCTTTCCACTGTCAGGTAGAGAACCTTTTGTTTAGATACAAGTTGAGGTGTTAACTTATCCATGGGTCACATCGAAATCCATAATTTTGGCCCCAAAACCTGTCCTCAATGTATACATGAGGTCAATTTATGGTTGAATATATATGGTACAACAATAATTGTAGGAGAGTCTTTCAATGTGAGAATGTGCTATACTTTTTAAAATTCTTCTTGTTGTGTTTTAAATGCTTTTAAATTGTCTTATATTAGTGCCATTTTTAATAGTACAGTATTGTTGTACTGTAAATACTCAACTATAAGTTGACCTCATGTATAAGTCAAGGACAGGTTTTGGGGCCAACATTATGGATTTTGATATGGCACACGGTTAAGTCAAGAGTAAAATGTAGGGGCATATAGCAAAGGATCTAAAGAATGAAGCAAACAAAAACTATGCCAAAGAACTTACAAAATTCCAGCAGGCATAAATATTTGCGCTCACTCAAAAGGCTGGATGGATGAGAGATAAAGAGGGGGTTAGTGCTTCTTTTAGGTGCTCCAAGGAGGGATTAAGCTCTCATCTTTCACCAGAGGATGGCTAATTTTTGATAAGAATTAAAGTACAGTACTTACATTGACCCTTGGATAAAATAAATAAATAAGCCCAGGTTTGGGGGTCAATTTTTAAAGTAAAATTTCTACACTTATACATGATTATATGCAGTAATTTTTTATTATAATTATTGGTTTTGGCTGTGTTTTATTTTAATCTATATTATGTCTTGGGTTCCATATTGGGATAGGTGTGGGGTTTATATTAAATAAATAAAGAAAAGAAGGTTTTAAAAAAAAACCCTTCCCAATCTCGGAGAGTGACTGGCATTCTTTCTCCCCACTCCACTCCCACTTAGGAAAGTTGTGCTTTTTTATCATCTTAACTGGAGAATCTAGGAGTTTTAGTCCAAACAAGTAACTTTTTCAAGTTCTGGTATTTCTATCCCAATTTTCGCAAGTCTTGCGTGACTGAAGAGGTTCCCTAAATAGTTGATGATGTACAAAAATTATAAAGTAAGAATTTTTAAAAGTCTAAGATCAGGAAAGGCAGATGAAAGGCCATAACAGCAACTGACCATAAAAGCAGAAGCCTGAGTTAGAAACAAATTATGACATCTAAAACATGTTTGCAAATGAAAAAGATCTTCAAGTAAGCCTCGCTAAGGAGAGCATTCTAAATATGGAGTGTAACTTTCCTGCCTCACAATACCCTGCCAAATCTATGAGAACCTGACAAAAACAGAAACAGAAAAGTACTTTCTTGATAGCTGCTCCTGGGAACATTTTTCCTAGATATGTTACATTGGTGGTCTCTTTTCTACCCTTTTGTAGGCACGCAAAGGACTTTCTGTTTTAGCAGGCTTTTGAGAGCTGCTCAGAGGAAAGGGCTTTTCATGTGTTGTGTCATTTATATTTCTTTTTGATGATTTGCTTTTAATTCCTTTTAATTTTTTGGCTGTGTCTGTTTTAACACTTGTAAGCTGCCTTGAGTACTAGTTTTGGGAAAAGGCAGAATATGAATATAAATAGTATACTGGTTGGCATCTTGCAATGCAGTTACAGATTTATAACCTAGGGCATTACCACCCCAGGCTTATGAAGTGTTCAGATCAGGTTTTGTGGGGAAAGAAAACATGATGGGTTGGAGAAAGTAATTATTCCTCATCTCTTCCAAATCACCATGGTGCTGCTTCTGCCCTGGCTCCTGGCTTCGTCACACCAGCTTCCATAGCCCCACATCCCTGTCCTATGCTCTTCCCAGCATGCCTTTTGGTCTGTCTTTTTATTTATTTTAATTTTAGGACAATTGCACAATCATGGCAATCCATTAAGTAAAAAAATAAAGAAAGAAAAAAATTAAAAGAAAGAAAAATAGCCTGCTTGGGAATAGCTAGGGGACGGGAGAGGGGGAGTGGAGCAGAATCCCACCCACTCATAACATGTGACTACCTGCATATTGGAACTACACCAGGAGGAACTTATCACACATGAATCAATAGTAAAAATGCAGCGTGGTTCGGAGACATCAATGAGTTTTGCCCCTCAATGAGAAGGAGAATTCCAGCAACAGATGGACAGGCACAGTGTCGTGATGAGGTACAGTCACAGACTCTGCTATCCTGATCTAATTTTACTTTTCAACTCTTGTGTGATAAAGTCCGTAGGGTTATGGACTTGTAATGGTTCCACATTCATATATGCTACACAGGCACAATTATAGCACATTGCTATGATTATAAATATTCCCTGGAATGCACCTTAAACTTGAAGGAGACACTTCGAGTGATGGGGGTCTGAATAGAGGCACAGGCAAATGGGGTACCCCAGGGGATAGCTGCATCATCCTGAATTGCTCTACAGCACTATAGACCTTTCAGTCGCTGCCTCAAACTTAAGGGTTTATGGTGGATTCCGGGACTCAATTCCTTGGGTCGTTTGTAGCTATGTTTAAATAATTACAAATTCAATGTAGGATCTCAGCCAACAATGTAGGATCTCACCCCTGGAAGCTTTCAGAGGAAGAAGGGAGCAGCAGTCAAGCACTCTCCCAACCTAGATACAATTCCAGAAGAAAGCTTCTCTCCTCCAGCTAGCAGCTGACACTGGTGAGGCATTCAATGGGAGAAGCAACAGCAACTGTTAGGAAGGATCTAATTAGGGGAATTTTAATTCGCTCAAATTCGCAAGAGTGGGGCCTTAACAATACCCCCCCGAGACCAAGTCCCTTCATGTATATCAGAAAGTCCAAGAATTCCTTAAGTGAGAATGCAGAGACAGACTTCTTCAATTAAAGTCTAATATTTATTGGGGAAACAAACATGCAGCAATGAAACACACACTCACACACACACACACACACTCAATGCTCCAAGAAGCAAAAGGGAGGAAAAGCAGGAAAAATGGAAGATGGGCAGAACTACAGGAAATATTCAGTTCCGTGGGCTTCTTTGAGGTCCGATACAGGTGTGGATGATGATGTGGCACAGCCGCCAAAATGTGGAGGAGGGGTGGATGGCCGAGGGAGCTAAAGTCAGAGATCAAACTGGAATGGAGTTCAGCTGCACTCCAAAATAGCACACTTGAGTTGGAAAATCCTAGGTTTATATAGGCTCTCAAACTAGCCTCTAGCGATGAGCTTAATGGTCTGGCCAAGGCCTAGACAAAGGCACTAAGTACCTGGGCTTTGTTAAGCCGAGGTGCAATGATGACTTAAACAATGTGTTTGGGTTTTGACACAATCAGGGAAGGCAGGCAAGTAGGTCTATGGTTGAATCATTTAATACGATCACTAGCACATTGCATGTGAGACTCTGAGCAAACAGGTTGTATTGTCTTATTCTCAAAGGTGATGGCTCTCCCATTTGGACGACTCCCAAATTTTCCTGTGGGGAATTTTGAGAGTCCTTTTGCAGGGTCTGTGAAAGCACACTCCTTTGCCCACCTGACCCTCCATTCAGGGGATTATGGTTGACAGCCTTGGGAGGTCAGTTTGAGGTCATCAATGGAATCGTCCACACCATAATTTGATATAAAACCAGTCTCGATAACACAACTCTGTAATTCATGATTACAACCTGTAGAGCTTTTAATATGTTATCTCTCACACTTCTGACTTTCACTGGGAGCCTTTATAGCTAAAACACTAAATACCAAAAGCTTGAAATAAAGAAGGAAAAACAATAAGCCACAGCCACTTGAAACAGCTTGAGATGACTCATGAAGGTGAACCAAGCCATATTTAGCATGGAAAACATGACAGAATGAAAGACAAGTAGTTTAGAGTTTATATGTCATTGTGCATGAACTTCTGACATAATTTGAATACAAATTTATAGCCTTGAGCTGCCCACATGAACCTGGCTTCCTCAGAATGTAGTCACGGTGGAATCGCTCTACTGTTCAATAACCACAACCACAAACAACCCATTAGATTCCTGGCCACATCCCTGAGAAGGTAGGTGAAAAGAACATACTGTGAGAATTGCTGAATAACAGGGGTAATTTATTCCTGTATCTGGAATTTTCATCTAATGCAAGATATTTTCAGCAGGACACACAGAATCCTAATAAGACTAGCAATAATGTTTTCTACTCAGAAACTTTTTATAAATGTCTTAATAGAATAAATATTTTCTTTCCAGACATGAAATTCTAAATACATGGATACATTCTCTTAATTTCATGTTTGGAAAGAAAATATTTATCATACATGTCACAGTATTTCCCAATAAATATAGATAGTATAGACTGCTAAATGGGTCTGAAAGCAAATTAAGCCTGAATTACTCTGTGGCTATTATTTGTTGTTGATGATGATGTTGTTGTTAGCTGCCTTTGAGTCAACCTCAACTCACAGTGACCCTGTGGATGAGACATCTTCAAGATTCCCTATCCTCCATTACTGTGCTCAGATCCTACAGGTTCAAGCCTGTGGCCTCTTTAATTAAGTCTAACCATCTGGCATGTGGTTTTTCTCACTTTCTACTGCTCTCTACCTGTCCTAGCATTATCATCTCTTCCAATTATTTATGCTTTCTCATAAATGTGGCCGAAGAATGATAGCCTCAATTTAGTCATCCTGGCTTCAAGGAACAGTTTTGGCTTGATCTGCTCTCAAACCCAATTGTTTGTCCTCCTGGCGATCCACAGTATTCTCAGTTGTCTTATCCAGCACCACATCTCAAATAAGCTGATTTTCCTTCTATTGGCTTTTTTCACTGTCCAACTCTCACATCTGTACATGGTGATGGGAAATAGAATGGCTTGAATGATCCTCAGTTTAGTGTTTTAAGTTATATCTGTACACCAGGATCTTGTCTAGTTCTTTCCTAGCTGCTCTTCCCAATCCTAGTCTTCTGATATCTTGACTGCCATCAATGTTCCAGTCAACATTTGATCCCAGGCATGGATCACTGTTTCTATTCTCTCTTTATCTAGGACGAATTCTTGTAGGTCTTCCATAGCCATTATTTTTGTTTTCTTAATATTCTACCTTGGTGCTTTCATCTTTGACCTCCTTCAGTGATTGCTGCAGGTCTTTGCTGGTTTCTGCTACTATTATTGTATCATCTTCATGTCTTAGGTTATTGATGTACCTTCCTCCAATCTTCACTCCTCCTGCCTCTGAGTCTAATCCTGCTCTGTGTATGCTATGATAGGATGAAGCCTTGCCTAACCTCTTTTCCGAATGGCAACCATTCTTTCACTCCGTACTCTGGACGATATCGTGAGACCATGTGCCTCACTGGAAAAGACAATAATGCTGGGGAAAGTGGAAGGCAGGCAAAGAAGAAGACCACATTATCAATGGATTGATTCAATCAAGGAAGTCACAGCCCTGAAGTTGGGGGACATGAGTAGGTCTAATGATGACCAGGGCTCTTGAAAGTTCTTCATTCATGGGTTCACCACAAACTGAAATCAACTTGACAGCAAATAATAACATTTATTTCACTTTTAGAGCCAGCACAGTGTAGTGGTTTGAGTGTTGGGATACGAATTCAGGAGGTCAGTGTTAAAATCCCCGCTCAGCAGTAGAAACCCACTGAGTGACTTTAGATTAGTTCTCTGAATAAGTCTTTCCAAGTAAATCCTTTGATAGGGTTAGCAGAGAACAGCATAATGCAGTGTTTTGAATGTTGGACTGTGACCCTGGGAAGAACTTGTAGGCACATAACAACAAGCATATCCACAGGGATAAGTTGGTGAGAAACAGACAGCCCAAATAAAGTTGCTTCGGGTCACTTTGGAAGTGTGCTGTTTAAATGATGCATGCATCCTAAGAAGTTGGAAGCGGCACCAAAGCCATGCGCCAGTTCTGAAGACTGGAGTGCAACTTTGGCATAGCTTCCGGCCTCTTAAGATGCATGAGTCATTTAAACAGCATACCTCCAAAGTGACCCAAAACAGCTTTATTGTGGCCTGTCTGTTCGGGCCCAATTATTCACAGTAATGGAAGGTTATGAGGAATAAAAATGTTCCTTCAAGGAAGACATTGCATTGTGGAATGCTCCAAGTCAATTGGCCACATTGTGCCCTCATCCATAAAAATTCTTTTCATTTCCCTTTATATCTGGTTTTCTATTTCCTCTCACTTCCAACACAATTCAATAATTAGTCCAGGGCATCTGGTGGGGTAGGAACTCCAGGGTACCCCAAACGTACTGGCCTTCCTCATATGTACTGTGGGAGAGGTGGAGAGGTGGACAGAGGTGGAGGAAGATTCCTACTCTTGTGAGAAGCCTGGAGCAAAATTCTTTTAAACCCAGAAATGGGGATGCCAAAAGAAATGGGGAAAATGCCTTTATGCTGTACTTTCAGATGACTAAAAAAATTATAATATACCACAGGACACACACATACAACACACAGATGGTCAGCATGAATTTTCCATCCTATTTTTCTTGTTCTCCTTTTGCTTCCTCATCCTTCAGTATGGAAGCCACAAGCTACCATTTCCTTCTTTCCACAGATAAAATTGTCTTTTCAGAAAACATACAGTGATGAAATGGAAGAACTTTTGGGAACTGGACAGTCTAATCCATCTTACTGTAAACACAGTATTTGCTCCTGATTTGATTATGGTGGAGTGAGAGTCAGAAAGGAACACACCGAGGAAGATTATATCAAATCTGCACCATAACATTACCATAGAAATCTTCCTTGGATGTAACCTTTAGTTACACTGACTGCCCATGAGACTCAGCTCTGACCCACAATGGCCCAAGTACTACTCTTTGGAACAGCTGGCCTTCTCTTTTGCCTTATACCTGCAGGTAAGTCAAAACAGGTGATTTGGGCTGCTGCCACACTGCAGAATTAATGCAGTTTGACATCACTTTAGGGGCTATACAGATGGGTGACTGCACACTGCCCCTTTTCCCCCAGATGGAGGCTGTGGCAACTGCATGCCACAGTCTTTGCAGGGAGCAATAAGAAGCCCTGAAAAAGGGTTTATTTTGCATCCCAAAAGGGATACCATAGTCGTGCCAGCACGCCATTATGATGCCCCTTCCAAGCAGCATCGTTTAGGCGCTGCGCAGTATGTGCATCATCATACATAGCATGTGCCATGTAGATGGGTGAGCACCAAGATGGTGCCTGGGCAGTGTAGTGAGAACTCAGAGCATCCAGATGCTCAGCCCTCATTATGCGTACAGGCTGGCACAAATTGCGGGTCTATGCAGCCCCTTTAATTGTCATGGCTCCATTTTATGGAATCCTGAGATTTGTAATTTGTTGCGGCACCACTACAACTCTCTGACATAGAAGGCTAAATATCTAACAAAACTACAAATCCAGCATTCCCTAGCATTTAGCCATGTCAATTAAAGTGGTGTCAAAATACATTAGTTCTGCAGTGTAGGTGCAGCCTCTGTCCCTTTCTGGTATATATTCTTCTTGCATGCTTTATACCCATGATTCTGACACTCCACTGACTGGCTTGGAGCCAGAGTCTGAGAAACTATCTGCCTCCTCCTCTGGAATTTTCATTAATGCTCTCGGGTTCGATAATGTGTCTCACTCACCTCAGAAAGTGGTGGGGTTGTCGCTGGTATTTGAAGCAGGGACTTTTGTGTAGCAACACCCCGGTTATGAAATTGCCTCCACACAGGGAAGTTAGTGTGTTTGATTTGCATTGCAGAATAAAGGTCGTTTGACACCGTAACTGTCATGGTTCGGTGTTATGGAATCCTGGGATTTGTAGTCTGTTGTGGCACCAGAGGGAAAAAGCTAAACATCTCACCAAACTACAAATCCTAGAATTCCATAGCATCGAGTCGTTGCAGTTAAAGTAGTGTCAAACTGCATTGTTCTTGCAATGTAGATTAGACCATTGTCTTGTGTTTATTTCCACTTAGATGATTGGCGACTATACAATTATACTGCTGAGCTTTTAACAGTTAGCGACTCTCTCTATCCAGAATCCTATTGGGACATTACATCAGTGTAATTCTGGGTTGCACTAATATTTGTTCTTCTCATATGCTTGAACAAGGAAATATCCAGTACCTCCTTCTGCAAGTAGTTCTCCCTTTGCCTGCAGTGAAACAGGCTCACTGAATAGGTGATAGGGCACATACATAGCTCTACTTCCCCCATGACTGCTTCTATTGTTCCAGGCCATTTACATAAGTACACAGTAGTACTTTATGCTCTGTTGGTATTAGACATGATCTCAGATTTATATCATTTTATTCCAATTTTTTTGTTATTTTGGGGGGTGGGGGGTAATGTAAACCTCACAGTTCTCCCAGTTTTATCCTTGTTTGGCTCATTGGATTTTATCACATGAAGGAGATCGGGAGTTTATCCCATGAATATCCCGGAAAAAATGCGTAATTACGTAAAACATTTTAACACGACGGTGCATAAAACCCGCCATTAAAGTGGTCACAAAGATGCATTAACGCGCTCTTTTTTACTTTTGGGATTTCAGCAACAATGCATTTCCGATACCACTTTATTTGCGCAATTGCGTGTATGATAATCATTCACGCAATTACTCACCATTTTTGCTTTATTTGTGGGATGCTTTAAATATTCCTTACTCTCCCTTTAATGCCAAAATTAGTCACAGTGTGATAAACTCTTTTGTCTGGCAACACTCACCACCTGAATTTGCAGTCTGAAGGAGTGGCTATGAAATGATCTTGCCCAACCCAACTGCAGTCTGAAGTGGTACAGCCCATTTTATCACCTCAGCTCATTCTGCTTCAAGTGCAAACCAGATCTACCTGAGTGAGAAGCAGAGGCATTCAGAAAGACTGAGATTGCTGCAGAGGGACAGAGTCTTGAAAGATTGCAAGAAGGTGGTTCCAGGCATAAGATGTGGGCTTCTGGAAATGGACTTCCACTTTAGCAGTGTGTCATGGGGTGCAGAAGTAATCCAGTTTGAGTCTGTTTTAACTGCTCCGGCTCAATGCTAGGGAAATCTGTGATTTGTAGTTTTTGAGACATTTAGCCTTCTCTGTCAGAGAGCTCTGGTTGCTCAACCTCAGGAGCATGTAAAGAAGGGATATGGATGCAGTAATCGGTCAGCCTAGAGTCTGATTATTTTCCTATTTCCCAAATTCAGAATGACTCTTCCCCAATTCTGCATCAGTTTGCATTTAGTTTTTTAAAAATCTGCATGAAATTTGGTAGTGTATCTTTCTTCACTGTTTGCAACATGTATGTCTTTTGTATGCATTTTCGAGGTTTTTTGTTTTTTTGTTTTTTTGCCTAAGTCGCTTACCACACTACACTCTTATAGTGGTGCTATTCCATCTTAACTGCTATGGCTACCTCCTGTGGCATTCTAGGATTTGCGGTTTAGGGAGGGACATTTAGAATTCTTAGCCAGAGAGCTCATAGACCTCACTGAACTACAAATCCCAGAATGCCACAGGAGGCAGCCAGAGCAATAAAGGTGAAATAGCAGCACTATTAGAATGTAGGGTGGTAATCTACTAAATTTAAGTGTTCTGATTGTCTCTCTTTTATAATACACTTTTCGGTGCCCTTTCTGTACTGTGTACTTTTTTGTATATATGTTTCCAACCAAAAATACCTCTGTCACAAATGTGGGGAAACTTTGCATATCAGCAGTTTACTGAAACTGTGTTTCAGTTCATGTATGTGCCATGAGTCGAAACCGACTTGAGGGCAGCTAACAACAACAAATGGTGTTAGTTACTGCAAATTTGATCTTCTTCAGATAAGGAAAAAAGTCTCTGAAAGTCCCAGTTTTTGTTCCTATACAAACCAATTTTATTTTGGAGAACCACTTGGTGTTTTCTTCATCTTTAAAGTATTTCCTGGGACTCCCTGTATCGCTAAAGACTTTTCATTCCTTCTTCTCTGGTCAGTTTATATTAACCTGTATTTTCCAAAATGAAATATAAATGAAATGGGATAATACAAACTTGGATGCTTGTTTGTATTATCCCAGAGCTAGCTAAGATACATAGGGAGGAGAATTGAGACCTCAGTTCCACTATGATCACCTGGATAATACACAGACTGCGGTTTGGAATCTGTGTGGAAAGATAGTTATCTTTGCCCAAGGAAATTCCCTCCCCTCCAGAATAGAACATCCCAGCACTCTGTAACAGGAACCAAGAAGAACAACTTTATTGACATGATTCCAGAATTTATAGGCTTGCATGGTGATGTTACAGATGGCTAACGATTCACATGTACGTTACAAAAGTACTCATCACTTCCTTTGGTAGTAATGTGTCCACTAGATGTTAGTTTCCAACAATCGACAAACATTCAAGTCGCTTTCCCTTTGTCAGCCCATGCAAAAAGAGATACTTACAACTTCATTTCCCTACACAAAGGATTTGTAATTTGTATTGACATCCTCACATACCAATGGGATATATATGTCTGTACCTGGCTTCCACTCCACCTAATGCATCCAAGGAAGTAGACTGAAGTCTATGAAAGCTCATACAAGAAGGTATCTAAAAGTTTTAATGATCACCTTTTTAAAAAATTGACAGAACGTTTGTTTTGATTTGTAGTTGTTAACTTATCTCTATGTAGTCACTATCTAGATTTATACATTTTTCCCAGCGTATCTTGGCCCTCCGAATACCTGATATTGTAGAAGTCTGCAGATTGCACCTTACGGGGGAGTATCGTAAAGTAATAATTATCACCTGGAAGTTATAGCATATTGATGAAATTTTGTCAGTGTCATCATTGGTCCCTAAGTGCACATTGCTGAGAAAATCGTCTCTCTGTGTCCTTTATTTTTGTGATTGGCTCTGCCAGAAGTGACTAAAGTGTAAAATCCTCATCAGATGCAATCTGCTGGCTTCTACAATATCAGGTATTCAGAGGATCAAGATGCACTGGGAAAAATGTATAAATCTAGGTAGTAACTACATAGAGATAAGTTAACAACTACAAATCAAAACAAACCTTCTGTCAATGTTGGTTCATTACTAGTTTCAGGTCTGGAAGCAGAGAAAAGCAAGTCCAGGGTTCTGGGGGAATGATCTGCCTTCTGTCAGACTCAGAAATACCCAATACTGCTGTCCAGGTACTGAAGTTAGGCATTCAATTAGGGAAACATTTTAAGTTTTTCACTGCTGATTACTTGCAATCAGGGAGATGATCTGTTTTTCAGCTTTCACAACCAGTTGACATGGCTGTTATTTCCAGGACAAAGATTCCACAGAGATCAAGAGAGGAAAAGAGGTGTGTTTTCACCAACGATTAGTATAATACAAGTTGTCTAACCATTATCCAAAACACTTGGGACCTGAAATGTTTTGGATTTTGGATTTTTGACTATTTCACAACATAATGGAAAATATTGGAAGTGAGATCACATAGATGAACACATGTGTTTTTATATACACATAGTCTGAAGGTAATTTTAGATGATATTTTAAATAATTTTGAGCATGAAACAAAGTTAGTGTACATTGAAGCATCAAAAAGCAATGGTGTCATTATCACAGCCATGAAAAATGTTTTGGATGTTGGGTGTTTTGATGAGGGATATTCAACCTATGTTGCTAAAGGAGTTTAGCACTTTGAATATACCTCCTGAATAATACTAAAGAAGGCTCAGTGGAAAATTGTGAAAATCCATTTCTGAAATGAGTTTAAATGTGACTTATAAATAGTGGGAGTGGGAGGGAGAAAACCCAGTATTGGAAGGAATTAAGGAAACCCAGGATATTTCATGAAGGAGTTTGAACATAGACAAGGGAATATGCAGGTACAGTAAAATCAAAATGAAAGAACTGGAACTTCTTGATACTTCCAGAGACTTCTTTTCTTTTTGGGTGAACTCTTTCATAGATTCACATAAAAATGTGACTCTGATGAGTTCATTCCTCCATTCTTAGTTCCAAAAATACAAAAGGATCCCTGACTTCACTGTGTTTTTTGGGCAGGCAGCTACTTATAGTACTCCATCGTTTTGTTCTCTTGTGTTGCAGTCAGCCACCAGCAGTGTAGACAATGTTATCTGGATGTCCCCAACATTGGTTGCCTTCCAAAAGCCACTGTATGTGTCACTAAGCAAGGGCAAGTGTGCATGACTGTCAACCTCATGAAAAGTAAGTTTTGGGCAAGGCACACAGCAGTGGTGTCATTAGCTTTAATGTCACCCAATGCGGGTAACTCATGGTGTCACCCCTCCCACCATTGGCTTCCTCCCATTTCGCACCATACAGAATCCTTAGTAATGCTTTTTTTGCACTAATGTTGCTCATACATCGTAATTGTCTTATGCCACTGAATGGAGTGCTAATAGTTGTGACATAAACAACTAGCAAAATTAAAATTAGACCTTCAAATTACAATGTCATATGCACAACCTAAATGTATGTGCATATACATAATAAGGATTTGGTGAAAATCTGATTTTTTAAAGAAAATTTTAAAAGAATTTTAAAAATTAATTTTAAAAAATTAAATTTGAAATTTGAAAATTTGAAAATCGAAAATTTAATTTTAGAAAATTCTGGGGCCTCTCCTTTCTCCTCCCAGTGAGCATCGCCCCACTCCCACCATCTCTTTGTAGTTTTGTGGGTTCTGATGCCCCACCAAGCTACAAACCCCAAATTGCCATAACATTGAGCCATGGTAGTTAAAGTGGTAATAAAGTGCTTTATTTCTGCAGTATAGCAGAGGCCTTGGACAGCTCCTTTGATGTATGCTATAAATCTCACAGCAGATTCGCTGCATCCCTGACATAGAAATCACCAGCTGTTCCCTGTGCCCATGTAGAAGTGGTTGTTTTCTTTTTCATTTTGTGTTGCCACCTATAGCTCTGGGCTGACCTCTAGCAGACAAACTGAGTAGAGATTACACGAGTAGAGCTCACTGACCTTCTTAGAAGTGGGACATGACATTTGGTCAATTCACTGCTTCTACGTATATTTCAGTGTGTCTATTGGCATAAACAAATCCATGGAGTCTATATATTCTATACACGTACAAGGCCCTGATTCATTTACTTACATTTTGACTGCCCTGTGTTGGGAAAAAATTTACTGCCATTATTAGGTGTACCTGTGTATAATTTACTACAAATCCCTTACATAATTACTTGTCCTCCCACCAGCAAAATCTATAACTGACTCCACAGATAAACCAACCGAAGGTCAAGGTGAAGGAAAGGATCCAATTTTAGGAGAAAAATGGGATACAAGTGCAATAAAAAAGTAAACCCATAACTAATAAAGGGATTCCTGAAGGTTTAAAAAAATCAGACTGAGGCTGCATCTACACAGCAGAATTAATACATTTTGACACCGCATTAACTGCCATGACTCAGTACTACAGAATTCTGGGATTTGTAGTTTTGGGAGCTATTTAATCTTCTCTCTGTCAGAAAGCTCTAGTATCATAACAAACAACAAATCCTAGGATTCCATAGCATTGCACCATATCAGTGAAAACTGTGAAACTACATTAAGTCTGCAGTGTGGCAGCAGCCAGGAAGAAAGATAGGCCTCTTTGAAATGGCTGATCGTTTTTTCAAGATTCCCTGAAGTTTAGCACACCCTTCTGGAACTACAGGTCAAAAAGAGACACATTATATTTTTACGCGATATGAAAGAAACATTCACCATAATGAAGAAAAGGTAAAAAGTGGGAATGGGTGATGCCATTCTACACAGTCTGGGGGATTGTCATGCCACCATTTGGAAAAACAGCTTGAAAAGGAAGGTTTGGAGCAGTAGTCAGAATTCAGTGGCCCATTGGCTGTATGTGCCCACTCACTGTCCCAGGTTGGCTTTATGAGTCTTGGGCCCTTCATGCACCCTTTGAAAAAAACCTCATCCTCTCAAAGTTAGTAATTATCCTTCCATAGTAGCCTCTAGGAAGTGCAATTCTCATTAAAAACAAAGTACCCCACTGCTGCACTTCATCCTTCCCAGAATGGATACAAAACCAGAGATGGATTTTTTAACATGTCCCTGCACCGCAGATTTTGTTTTGGGGGTATGCAGCCCACAATTAATCATGAAGGAAGAAAATTGACCCAGGATGGAGACCTCTAGAGTTTGTTCAACCCTGAATTAAAGGCTGTTGGGCATGTGTTTTTAAATTCTAGGGATAAGAATGCACCATTGGGAGAAACACATAGCTATGTCTCCAGAGCTGCCTCTCCTGGTGCTACCTCCTCCAAGGTTAAAGGTAGAGGTTTTCCCTTGACAAGGTTGACTAGTTGTGACCGTCTGTACAAGGTGGTGCTCATCTCCGTTACTAAGCCAAAGAGCCAGCGTTGTCAAAGACAACCCTGTGATCATGTGGCCAGCATGATTACACAGACACTGTTGCCTTCCTGTCCAAGTGGTACCTATCTATCTACTTGCAATTTTGTATGCTTTTGAACTGCTAGGTTGGCAGAAGCTGGGACTAGTGATGGGAGCTCACTCCATCATGCAGCACATGAGCTGCCAACCTGCTGATCTTGCCATCATCAGAGTCAGCGTCTTAACCACTGAGCTGCTGCATCCACTGTGCCTCCTTCAAACCCACATTTTAAGTTAGGGAACACACACACACCAGCAGAGTCATTTCCATCTCAGTGGAGAGCAGAAGGTTCAGTAGAGACCTGTCCAGCTATTTCCGTACAGCTGGATGCAGTGCAATAGGTGAGTGCAGGTACCTCCAGGTTTCTTCAGGGAGTCCTTGCAGATGACCTCCTTTGGAAATTATAAACTCAGTCTTGTCACTACGATCTCTTGTGTTCTCTCTCCCACTACAGAAGAGAAAGTGTTGTTCAGGATACAAGGCTGTTCGGCTAAAGCTGGGAGGATCTGCGGATTGAAACAAAGAACTTTTTCACGGGGCCAGGTGGTCACCACTTCTTGTTGCAATCAAGGGGACTTTTGCAACAAGTAGAAACAGCAGCTCTTTCTGCCACTTGCTCACCAAGAAGGATTCATCTCTGGTAATCAATTTTGTGAATGGCACAATTTCACAAAAAGATGGAATATCTCACATTTTATTTTGATACAGGAGAGGGTTATGCACAGAACTTGGAAAGATTACTTTCTTAGGTTCCAGGATTCAGTAACCCAGAGATTCCCAGTCCATGGCCTAAAATAAGCCCATCACTGATCTAAGAAGTATAGTCCAAAAGAAATTAAAGAAATGAGGAAGGAAGAAGAGCATACTCAAGGATAATGAGCCCTTTGTAACTGCTGGGGTTTGGTTCCGGGATCCCCATTCCTTGGAAACCAAAATTTGTGGATGCTCCAGTTCCATTATATACAGTGGGGTAGTAAAATGATGTCCCTTATATCAGTGGCATCACTAGGCTTGGTGTCACCCAGTGCGGTAGCTCATGATGTCAGCCCCCCCCCCCCACTGATCTCCTTCCATTTCACACCATACAAAATCCTTTTAGTAATGCTTTTTTGCACTGATGTTACTCGTAGATGATAATTCCCATATATTACTGAATTTAATGCTAGTAGTTGTGACATAAACATCTAGCGTAATTAAAATTATACCTTCAAATTACAATATCATACACACAACCTAAATATATTTGCATATACATAGCAAAGATGTGGTTAAAATGTGATTTTTTAAAAAATAAAATAAAATAATAAAACAACTTTTTTTACAAAATTTAAATTTTGAAATTTGAAATTTTCTATCATTCTTCCAGAACTACAGTTCATCTCTTGAACTGAACACTAGAATACTTTCAAAAACCAATTGTCTTGGTCCAAAGGCAAAGGCTTCACACAAATTGAATCATAAGGCTTGTTGTTGTTGTTGTTTGTATATAGTTAGGATTAACCCCCGAGACAACCTTCCACAGTATCTTAACATCCTCCCAAGCTCTGTCCAGTCATAGAATCGTTGGATCGTAGAATCATAGAGTTGGAAGAGACCACAAGGGCCATCCAGTCCAACCCCCTGCCATGCAGGAACTCCCAATCAAAGCATCCCTGACAGATGGCCATCCAACCTCTGCTTAAAAACCTCCAAGGAAGGAGACTCCACTACACTCTGAGGGAGTGTGTTCCACTGTTGAACAGCCCTTACTGTCAGGAAGTTCCTCCTAATGTTGAGGTGGAATCTCTTTTCCTGCAGCTTACATCCATTGTTCCACATTCTAGTCTTTGGAGCAGCAGAAAACAAGCTTGCTCCCTCCTCAATATGACATCCCTTCAGATATTTAAACAGGGTATCATATCACCTCTTAACCTTCTCTTCTCCAGGCAAAATTTCCTCAGCTTCCTAAGTCGTTCCATTTTAGTCGCCCTCCTTTGGACACACTCCAGTTCCTCCGCATCGTTTTTGAATTGTGGTGCCCAGAACTTGACACAGTATTCCAGGTGGGGCCTGACCAAAGCAGAATACAATGGCACTATTCCCTTGATCTAGACACTATACTTCTATTGATGCAGCCTCAAATTGCATTGGCCTTTTTAGCTGCTGCATCACACTGTTGACTTATGTTCAACTTGCGGTCTACTTGGACTCCTAGATCCCTTTCACACATAGTCTCATTCAGCCAGGTGTCATCCATCCTATATCTGTGCATTTCATTTTTCCGCCCTAAGTGCAGTGCATCTTACATTTCTCTGTGCTGAATTTCATTTTGTTAGCATTGGCCCAGTTTTCTAGTCTATTCAGGTCATTTTGAACTTTGATCCTGTACTCTGGGGTATTAGCTACTCTTCCTAATTTGGTGTCATCTGCAGATTTGTTAAGTATGCTCCCAATTCTGTTATCCAAGTCATTAATAAAGATGTTGAATAGCACTTGGCCCAGGACAGAGCCCTGTGGGGACCCCACTGGTCACTTCCCTCCAGGATGAAAAGGAACCATTGCTGAGCACCCTTTGAGTTCGGCCAGTCAACCAGTTACAAATCCATGTAATGGTTACCTTGTCTAGCCCATATTTTACCAGTTTATTTCCAAGAATGTCATGGGGAACCTTGTCAAAGGCCTTACTGAAATGAAGATATACTACATCCACAGCATTCCCTTCATCTTTCAAGCTGGTAATTTTATCAAAACAAGAGATTTGTCAGGCATGTCTTGTTTCTCTGAAACCCATGTTGACTTTTTGTGATTATGAAATTATGTTCTAGATATTCACAGACTCTCTGCTTAATTATCTGCTCCAGAATCTTTCCTGGTATTGATGTTAAACTAACTGAATGATAATTGTTGGGCTCCTCTTTTTCCCCCTTTTTGAAGATGGGGACAACATTTGCCCTCCTCCAGTCTGCTGGGACTTCTCCTTTTCTCCAGGAGTTCTCAAAGATTATTGCCAATGGCCCCAATATTACATTTGCCAGGATGAAAAGAAGCCATTTTTAGCACCTTTATGTTTGGTCAAACAACCAATTACAAATCCATTTAACAGTTATCTTGTCTAGACCACGTTTTACAAGCTTATTTGCACGAATGTCAGGGGGCACCTTGTCAAAGGCCTTACTGAAATCAATATATACTACATTTACAGCATTCCTTTCATCTATCAAGCTGGTAATTTTATAAAAATCAGAGAGAGAGAGAGAGATCAGAGATCAGGCATGCTATAACAGTCTCTCTACATAATATATATTCCTGTGAAAATCAACCAGTTTTTGATTCTCTTCTCTTTTCCAGGGGCTGAGGGTAATATTTCAGGCATGCTATAACAAGGATGATTGAAAGATGCAAAACGAATGAGGAAAGAAAACATGAAATAAATGGTTATATCTATGCACTAGTGATGGATGTAATCTTTGTGTGGCTGTAGTGAATCTGGCACAGCTGTAAAATCCTCCAACTGGCTTTCAGAACTAATGGATACATTGTTGGCCATGCCCTAGTTTGTCACATCTTACATGGGTGTCAGGATGCTCAGGTAAACAAGATATTAAACAAAATCTTATCTTTTCTCTTTTCTAGTGCATAAATGTTTATATCTGTATTCTGTCTTGTGTGGGTTAAGTTTCAATTTGACCCCATCCATTCAATTACTTACAACAGACATTGGTTCAGTACCATGACAGCTTTCTTGGAATCACATGGAAAGGTCAGTTGGGTGTCATCAGCATACTGGCAACACTGCATCCCATAACTAGGGCTGAAGCCAGATTGAAATGGGTCTAGATAATCTGTCTCATCCAGAAACAAAATGAAAGATGAAGAAAGGCACTGTGGCATCAAAGACCTAGATAAAGTCTCCAATTCAATTTTATATTTATTTTGAAAAGTGAAACAAAGGAAAGATGATGGAAAATGGATAAATCCAGACATATCATACTTACATCAAAGGCAGGATTGACAATTTTTTAAAAAGCAAAACATTTTAAATGTTTTTATTGATAATCAAAACATTGAAACGAAGAAGCAAAGAAGAAGAAAAATTCATAATATCATCATATAAGAAAATGATGTACAAGTACATTCTATAATCCAACTAACAAGACTCCAGTCGTATTGAAGTTATATTCAAAATGTTTAGGAGGCTCTGCACATCCTTTTAATTAAGACTCCAGTTTTCCTAAAAGCTGATCAAATATTATTCAGTTTTCAGGAATTGAATGTATAAACTTTTTGTCCACACTGACAGATTGCATGTTGATCTCAGTGCTTCAGGGGCCCATTCACACTACAGAATTATAGCACTATTATTCTATTCTAGCTGCCATGGTTCTGTCCCATGGAATCCTAGAGCTGGCAGTTTAGGGAGGTGCATTTATAATTCTTAGCCACAGCACTTTAGTGCCTCACTAGATTACTAATCCCAGGATCCCATAGGATGTAGCCAAGATAATTAAAGTGGAATTACAGTGCTATAACTGTGTAGTGTGAATAGGCCCCAAGCAATAGCACACCGGTAACAATCAAGGTATGATACCATTGTTATGTACATTTTGGGTATCTGATCTGAAATATTGCCTAACTAAACAGTGAGAGGGTTCAGCTGTAAAATCCATCTGATTATTTTGATAGTAGTTACAGTCATAATCCTATATTGTTTTAGCAGAAGATAGTACCACTAAATATGGGCAGAAGTACCATTTCCATTTTTACAACACCCAATAGAGTAAATAATTATGGAGAAGTTCTTTTTTTACTTATAATCCTTTTGTATATCAAAATCAGAAACGGTTAGCTTTTCAAATGAAGTGCACTGGTCCATTCCTCTACTTACTTCTTGAAGGTAACTTTTGGTCTATATAGATACATGGAAAAAAAGGGAGGTGTAACATTTCATTCTTTGGACATATGAAACATTTACTCTGGAAACATCAAAATCCTTAAATTTAACCAGATTGCCCTTTAACCAAATCAAGAACTTCTCTTTGAACGCTTACACTACTCATAGTTGGGCAAAAGGAAATATATAAAAGTTGCAATGCTAGTATGAAAGAGATCTCCAGGAATCCAAAAAAACTTTATTTTATTCCTGAGCAAAGATTTATGACCAGAATTAACTCCACTTTGACTGTCAATAAAACCATTGTGCTAATCATAGTAAAATAAAATAAAAACTATGCTAGAATCTTACTAAAAATTGACAAATTGCTCAGTACTCTTGGAAAAGATGTCTTGCATTTGATGATTCCTTGCTTTTCCCTGGTGTGGTGGGATCAAGCTGACCTCTCCTTTTTTCAAATAAATGTCACCTTACTTGTCATGTGGTTGGAAACTGGGCTGGGGGTAATTTACATATTTTAGTACTGCACTCATGCTGTAGTTATTCTGAAATTTCCCATTCATCTGTAGTCCCCCCGTTTCACATTATATATAAAAATAATGCTTGGATAACATTGTGGATGGAGAAGAAGCATCAGCCATTGAGAATAGGGTAGGCAAAATGGAGCCTTCCAGCTGTTGTCAAGACTGCAATTGCCAACAGACCTAACCAGTTTATCCAATGGTGGTGGGTGGGGGGTACTGGGAGGTGCACATCTGAGGAATGCACTTTCCCAGTTCTCTTTCAGGGTGTCACTCTAGTTGCTAAAATTATGCATCTGACTCTGTTTTTCCTTCCTTCTGTTGTCCTAGAGTACTGATAAGCAGTTACCTGAAGGCCAGGCATTCAGAAAGTAATGTTTCTTTTGGCCATTTGTTGTTTGTTGTGAAGTGCCTTCCAATCGACCCCCAACTCATGGTGACCCCATGGATGAGACATCTCCAAGACCCTCTATCCTTCACTGCACTGCTTAGATCCTGCAGACTCAGGCCCATGTCTTCCTTGATTGAATCTAACCATCTGGCATGTAGTCTACCTCTCTTTCTACTACCTTCCAC
Source organism: Urosaurus nigricauda (assembly GCA_034509955.1). Lineage (NCBI taxonomy): Eukaryota > Metazoa > Chordata > Lepidosauria > Squamata > Phrynosomatidae > Urosaurus > Urosaurus nigricauda. The sequence continues at coordinate 309,645,501 of JAOEGL010000002.1, forward strand.
CTTTCCCAGCATTATTGTCTTTTCTGATTAGCCATGCCTCCTCATGTGGCCAAAGTATGACATCTCAGTTTCATCACCATGACTTCCAGTGACAGTTCAGCCTTCATCTGTTCTGGGACCCATTTGTTTGTCTTTTCTTCTGTCCATAGTATCCTCGGCACTCTTTTACAACACCACATTTCAAATGAGTCAATTTTCTTCCTGCCCACCTTCTTCACTGTCCTGCTCATCAGCAATGACTTGGAGTATTCTAACTTTGATCTCATTCAAGTTCTTCTTTCATATCTAGTTCCTTCTTTTTGCCTTTCCCATTCCTAATCCTGCAGGTTCTGTTCTGGTCAATATTTGATCAGGATATTTGGTACAGGAAATTTTTAACTATTTAGATTTCATCACTTTCTAGGTTGAATTTATGTAGATCCTTAGTGATCATTGTTTGTTTGTTTGTTTGTTTGTTTTATTTCTATGCTGCCTTTCTCCCAAAAAGGGATCCAAGCTGGCTCACAATATAAAAACATATTAAAACTAAAAAAAAACAATTAAAATAACCTAATTTAAACACTACAAAGTTAAAATTTAAAACATACAAAACTTAAAAACATAATCTAAAACATGCACACACACACACAATAAAACCAGGCCTGCATGAATAGGAATGTTTTTACCTGCCAGCAAAAGGCCAGCAGGGAGGGAGCCAGTCTAGCCTCACACAGAAGGATGTTCCAGAGGATGGGAGCAACCACTGAGAAGGCTCTTTCTTGTGTCCTCACCAAGCGAGCCTGTGATGGTGGCAGGACTGAGATAAAGCCTTCTCCTGAGGATCTTAGTGCTCTAACTGGTTTGTATGGGGAGATACAGTTTCTCAAATAGTCTGGACCTAAACCATGTAGGGCTTTACAGGTCATGACCAGCACTTTGAATTGTGCTTGGAAACGCACCAATAGCCAGTGAAGCTGTTTCAATATGGGAGTTATATGCTTCCTATAACTGGCTCTGGTCAGCATTGTGGCTGTGGTGTTTTGCACATGCTAAAGTTTCCGAAAAGTTTTCAAAGTCAGCCCCACACAGAGTGCACTGCAGTAGTCCAAACAGGATGTAATCAAGGCATGTGTCACCGTAGCCAAATCTGACATCGAAAGGAATGGGTGCAGCTGGTGCACAAGCTTTAAATGTGCAAATGCAATCCTGACCACTGCTGAGACCTGGGCATCTAGGCTCAGAGTGGAGCCCAGGAGCACACCCAAACTGCGAGCCTGAGATTTCAGGGGGAGTGTAACCCCATCCAGCTCAGGTAAAGCCCCAATTCCCATTGCCTTATGACTGACCAGGAGCACCTCTATCTTGTCTGGATTAAGCTTCAATTTGTTTGCCCCCATCAAGTCCATTACTGGCAGCAGACACTGGTACAGCACAGAGCCAGCGTCCTTGGACTTAGATGGGAAGGAGAGATAGAGTTGGGTGTCATCCACATACCGACGACACCACACACCAAGGCTCCGGATGACCTCTCCCAGCGGTTTCATGTAGATGTTAAATAATATGGGGGACAACACAGAATCCAGTGGCCAAGTAGTTGAACAAGAGTCCCTCAGCACCAGCTTCCGGTATGCAACTTTGCCTGACCCTTTTGCCAAATGGAAAATATTCTGTCCTTTTACAGAGGGCAAATTCAACAGGTAACATGCTTATAATAATATAGCATGTTAATTAGCTGAACTAGGTGTTACCATAGGCAGTTTGTGTATGGCCAATGTTAATTATGCATGTCTCACTGAAACAGAGAAAACAGAGAGTGGAGAGCAACTGGGGTAAGTGGAGACTTCATGAACCAGAGAGAGCAAACATGGGATTGACAGAACAAGACAAGTTTGCTCAAGTCTGCTTGACTGAGCTCTTTGGGATCTGCCTGTGAGTTTTTGTGTGTGTTGGTGGCTATCCTAGAATCATAGAATCATACAGTTGGAAGAGATCACAAGGGCCATCCAGTCCAACCCCATTCTGCCATGCAGGAAGTCCCAATCAAAGCATCCCTGACAGATGGCCATCCAGCCTCTGCTTAAAAACCTCCAAAGAAGGAGACTCCATCACTCTCTGAGGGAGTGTGTTCCACTGTCGAACAGCCCTTACTATCAGGAAGTTTCTCCTAATGTTGAGGTGGAATCTCTTTTCCTGGAGCATAGAATCATAGAATCATAGAGTTGGAAGAGACCACAAAGGCCATCCAGTCCAACCCCCTGCCATGCAGGAACTCCAAATCAAAGCATCCCTGACAGATGGCCATCCAGCCTCTGCTTAAAGATCCCTAAGGAAGGAGACTCCACCACCCTCCGAGGGAGTGTGTTCCACTGTCGAATAGCCCTTACTGTCAGGAAGTTCCTCCTAATGTTGAGGTGGAATCTCTTTTCCTGCAGTTTACATCCATTGTTCCGCGTTCTAGTCTCTGCAGCAGCAGAAAACAAGCTTGCTCCCTCCTTTTGGCATCCCTTGTTCTGGGTCCTGTTCTCTGGAGCAGCAGAAAACAATCTTGCTCCCTCCTCAATGTGACATCCCTTCAAATATTTAAACAGAGCTATCATATCACCTCTTAACTCTCTCTTCTCCAGGCTAAACATCCCCAGTTCCCTAAGTCGCTCCTCATAGGGCATGGCTTCTAGACCCCTCACCATCTTAGTTGCCCTCCTTTGGACATGCTCCAGTTTCTCCACATGTCCAAAGGAGGACAACTAAGATGGTGAGGGGTCTGGAAGCCATGCCCTAGGAGGAGCAACTTAGGGAACTGGGGATCCAGCTTCTGTTTAAAACCCTCCAACAAAGGAGAGTCTACCACTTGATCAATGAATGTTGTTCTATTGTCAAATAGCTTTTACAACTGGAGGATTAGCAGTCATTCCATCCTGGTGTTATGTTTGAACACCTACACTGCTCTCTCGGAATCTGATGGGTGACTTAAATCAAAATTCAAATCAGGGGATTTCATCTCCTGAATTAGTTAGTTTCAGATGCTTTCCCATCATCTCTTTTCAATCTATACACGGCTACCCATAGGAAGCATTAGAGAAATCCTGGAAATTGCCACCAGCTGCTACTTCTTCCTTGTATTTCTCTAGATACCCTCAGCTCCTGGCCACCATTCCTTGCTCTGCTTTTCTCTGCCATTTCTTCATTCATCTAGACATTTAGACATCAACTTGATTCTTGGCTGATATCTTGCAGAAGAATCTTATGTTACTGTGTATTGTAATGTTAGGATATTGCAGAATATTCAATATAGGAGGGATCTCCTTGCAAATTTATAGCCTGATTGATAGCAGTAAGGATGAGGTCAAGGTCCAAAGGGGGAGTTACTCAGTCAAAAACAGAGGAAGGTCAGGGGGGATGCACAGCTATAGTGATAACTGATTTCATTTATATATTTTTTATATTTCTTTTCTTTTCTCTTTTTGAAACTTAAATTGTATGCACAGAACTCTGGAACTGCATTAAAAAGTAAAAGTAAAAATAAAAAAACAAAAAGGCATGCTAGGGAAGGTATAGGGCAGGGAGGCAGGGGTAAAGAGGAATGCGGAAGAGGTGTCACAAGCAGCCCCAATTCTGTATTGTGGAGACATGCAATAATGGCTGCTCTGAGGTGGAAAAGTTCCCATTGTTAGTAGCTAAAATGATTTTAGCCAGAAAGGGGTTTGTGTGGCAATGTCCTTAATTATGCAAACATAACTTAGAAGTCAGGGTAGAATATTAGCAAAAGTGTCTAACATTTTAATTTGTTTTAACATGTTAAACGGTATGTTTCGAGTTAGCGTAAATGGTTTTAAATTTTATTTTGAAATCCTATATTGTTATGAACTGTCTTGATTGAGTTTATTATATCCCACTTGAAAATCCCATGAGAAACAAAATAGGACATACATACTTAAATAAACAAACAAATAAATGTAGCTTGCTTACCTAATGAGTACTTGTTAAGGCTTACTTCCATTAGCATGAGATGGGCAGGTGCAAATGGCTTTTCCAGTGATTGGGTTGGTGTCACAGCTGCAGCCTTCATTGCATGGATTTCCAATGCAGGCATCACTGAGATGGCACAGCAGACCTGTGGGTGATGAACATTATTACAGTAGGTCCTCCACATTCACCAAGGTTAGGGCACGGGATCCCCATGAAGGTGGAAAAACCACACACACACACACACAAAAAAAAACCCTAATTATTTTTTACCTAAGAGAACACCCCTCTAGGAATCTCTAGGTCCTCCAGTGCAGCTCTATGGTCAACATCCACTAGCACTGACCATAGAATGGTGATAGAGGACATACAACTGCCTAGAGAAGTGTTTTCTCTAGGAATTGCTAGGTCCTCCATCCCAACTCTGTGGGCAACTTCTGCAAGAGTTGCACTGGAAGACCTAGAGATTCCTAGAGAGAACATGGCCCTAAATAGATGGGCCAAAAGGTCCACCAGCAGGCTGCATTGGGGGCATAGCGTTCAGATGACGCACATCCCAAACATGGCTGGAAGTTGCTCCGGGCAGGGCTCTTTTCCAAAGAGCTAGCCCAAAAAGGAGCTGTAAAAAATCGCTCCTTGCTGGTGCCCAGGTCAGGACTGAAGCAGTGGACGGGATCAAGGCCAAGCATATGAGGCTTCTGCGGTCCTGGGGTGAACAGCAGTGGCACAGTCCCAGTGCAGACCTTTTGCACCATCTGCTTAATCCCCATATTACTCAAATCTCTGAATAATCAAATCTGCAAAAGGCAAACCCACAAATGTGGAAGGCTGACTGTACTTAGAGAGTAGCACTTCCAAGTGAACCTGCCTTTTCTCTTTCCTCCTCCCTCCCTCCCTCTGCAACTGGCTCTTCCACAGGAATCCCAAACCAGCCATTGTTCCATAGACCAATGAGAAACAGGATCCTTACACACACACACACTCCTGCCTGAAAGGAAGGCAAATCTCAGCTCAACACAATTCAGTGCAACTTGGAGAGGCCAGTAGTAATAGGGTTAGATAGTTTGAGTGATCCAAAGCATCCTCCCATCTTGTCCTGACTCCTTTGTGATGTAAACTGATACTCTTACGGATATTTAATCACCTCTTGTCTTCCTGCCAGTCTTCTCTCAGCTCTTCCCTAGAATGAGGCTAGGGAGATTATCATACCGCCTTTTTCTCCCACGCTAGATGCGGAATAAAAACTTAAATAGGTGGATTTTATCGCATACCTGGGCAATAGGCATCCTGTACCCGATCCAGGCTTCTATTCAGACTTTGCAAAGAATGGGATTTCCCCATTCTTTGCAAGGTGCCAGAGAAGCCCAGATCAGGTACAGAATGCCTACTGCCCGGCACAGGAAGTGCAATAAAATTCACCTATTTTAGCTTACATCCTACATCTAGCACTGGAGGAAAGGCAGTTGATGATCTCAATGGAGTTCCTATAATAAAGTAGTTTGTCTTGGTTTTTGTTTTGTTTCTTCAATATGCTAACAAAATTTCTGTTGCCCCAGAGTATTTTCTGGAAATTACTGACACCAGCTGCAACATTTTATTTCCTCTCTCAGGTAGGTTTCTTTCTGAAATATATTGAAACAGTATGCTCCCTTTTCGTCTCTTCTCCTCTCCTCTCCCCTTCTCTTTCCCTTCCTTCCTTCCTTCCTTCTCTTTTTTTTTACAGTTATAATGCATTGGTGAAATAGCACACTTGCACTATAACTGAAGACAACAACAACAAATAATAATTTAGGGGAGGGGAATTTGCCATCCCAATCATAGTAGGACCATCTCATTAAACTTAGTTTTTAAAAAGCCTTTGGAAGATCCCTAGTGCAGATCCAAGAAATCACTACCAACTCACAAAGAGAAAGCAATGAGTGGATGCAGAGGAGACCACAATCAGCTAAATAAACCAGGAAAAAACAAAAGGTGCTACGCTACAAGAATTCATGGTTGTTTAGACCAGTCTAGAAGAACCTCAAGTTACCGGCAGTAAGAGTGCTAAACTAAAATATCCTGCTGGTTTTTTTATCTCACTCTTTTACCTTTGGCTCCACCCATCACATTGAAACATGGCCTTCACAAACTTTTCTGAAATTGAATTAAACCCTCTGGCTACAGAAATGGTACTTAAACATGTATTTTGTGCAGAATAAAGGCAGGCACACAGATCAATGGATGTACAATGTAAGTCCAGGACTAAACTTTTTTTTGTTCAATTTATCTGGAATAGCTCTCTCACACCATCAAGAGGGTGTGAAGTTTAAGGCTTCTGGCCTTTTTTAAGAAAAGGAGAGACCTCTTTTCTAAAGCCAAAGTGACATGTATTCACTTCTTGTGAAAGAAAGAAAGAAAGAAAGAAAGAAAGAAAGAAAGAACTCTCCTGCTCCTAAAAAAAGCCATCTCAGCTACAAATCTGGTGGAATTAACCCCTACAGATCGTAGTTAATGCGGGAGAAGTCCATTTTTTGGATATAAGTGTGGTATGGTAGAGAGGGTGCATCTTACTCATCCCTGTTCTATGGTATACAGTACAATTGGATAGGCTACATTTCTGATGCCAAGACACTTGTGAATTAACTTAGGGCAAGGATTTCATTAGAGGCACTGGATTGCATAACATACAAAAGCCTCCAGACTGAAACCTCTCTTCCCAGACAGGATCATTTTTATTATATCAATGATTGCTTACAAAACATGCAGAAATGCAAACTTCTTACTTGTGTACTACAACTAGAATCTGGGGAACACAGTGGCCTCTAAGAATTCTGATGTTCTGAAATATGCAAGAGACAAATGGGTGCATAATTCAAGTCTAGGGTTATGCTCCATCTCTCTCATGACACTTGTGGATCATCCTGGGGTAATGACAGAGGGTTTCATTGTAGGGATGGGGCCACACTTGTACCTGTCTTCCCTGGTGGGCATTGACAGTAAAAGGAGTCCACACCGTCATGGCAAGTGGCCCCTGCGAAGCAGACTTCGCTAAGACAATCATCGATGTTCTCGCTGCAGTCCTTGCCAGTCCAGCCATTGGCACAGTCACAGTTGTAGCTCCCAGGAGTGTTGTGGCAAGTGCCTCCATTTTGGCAGACACTGGGGATCAGTTGGCATTCATCTACATCTTCCATGCAGTCCTGGCCTAGGAGATATTGGGAGAACACTATGAAGACAAGAATCTGTTGAAAGCCCAAGAGCAGCAAATGGAATCCAGAAGGGCTTTTCAAGCCATTCCCAACATGGACCAGAAACTGCATAAAACACAGTCACTGATCTTGCAGTTTTCTCAGCTCACCAACAAATGTTAAAGTGGAGAACAGAACACAGCATTAAAATAACTGAACCTCTGTGGTTTTTCTTCTGTTACGCTTTGTGTTATCCTATAAATGTGCTATACATGGAGATGGGCTCAGTGGTGACTGCCTTAAGAGTGTATATTCATCCTGAATCGAAATTTGCTACCTGTAATATGTGCAATGGCTTGCTGTGTGGTTAAGGATCAAAAATAAGAGTTTGATCATATTAATCATGGCAATGTCCAGGTTTGCTATGTAGACCTAAGGTGACATCCTCTCACTGACTTTCTTTTTTTATTGTTGTGGAGGCTGGAATCTTTGCCAAACACACCTAGGGACGAACACACCTTTTAACTGCATCAGGAACCTGTCTCTACACCTGTTTCATGACTATTGGGCATGATGGATGTAACTGTTCTGCAGCTGGCTACAAGCAGACATAGCCAGACATTCCTGTGATGCCCACTGCTGTTCACACATCACTAAAAAGCCATAGATTTGGAACTCTTGCAGCGTAAAGGTGGATTCTTGGGAGATGAAAAAAGAGACATAATATAGTTCTGCATGTGGAACTTTTATGCTGTGTTTCTGCAATGCAGGATCTCAACTAATGACTCCTCTTTCAAAGCATGGTAAAGTTACATTTGGGGGTCTACAGCTTCCAGCATTCTCTCACTAGCATGGCCACTATCCATACTGGCTATGGGATTCTGTATCTAGTATTCCATATATATACATATCAGGAAGCATAAAAAAAGAAAAAAAGTAACATTTCCCTTCCAGCTCTACGATTCTATGATTCTACATGAGACAAACATTTTCTCTTTCCCAAACTCTGTTGCTTCACAGCAAAGATGCTGTGTTATCACTTCACAATACTATTTTCAGCTGAGTATCTGTATGGGACCTTGGATACAAGAAGTTCAAGTTCCAAGTCAGGTAATTAAAATTATATACATGCACTCTCTTTCTCAAAGGGACTGAACTCACTCATGCATGTTGCATTCACCATCAGATTGACCAGGAAATCACAATGTGGAATAGGTGACACTGGTTTGAGCTGGGGCGGCCCTGTGCTGATGTGAAAGAACTTCTTCTCTTTGGCATTGTACACTGGCCATTCCACCTCACTGGGTGTTGCTCCGGTAGGATTCCTATGAATATGAAAAATAAATCATGTTTTAAAGCGAGACTTAAGGCAAATTTAACACATTTCCTCATCTATACAATTGCAATTCCTTAGTAATTCAGGCAAATTAAGCCTATGTTGATTTTCCCATAGCAATCACAAGAAAATCTAGATGCAAGATATGCCAATGAGGAAAACCACAAGCTATAACAAAAAGATGTCTTTTATTGCTTGAGAAAGCACCTTGTTTTTTAAAAAAATCATTTAAAAAATCATCAACTTTAACAATCATTCACAGTGTTTTTCCAGCATACGAATGACACCAGAATCAACATCAAATAATCACTAGAATTTAAACATAAATATATTTTCTGGCTTTTTGTCTATTTATAAAATGGAAATAGTTATATCTGCATATACACACATACATCGATATATGGTTTGATTATGTTTTCCCATTTTTCTCCTTCAACTAAAGGGAAATATAGTTATAAATGCTAACATATCCATGGCTGAAAGGATAACTCCAGAACTGAAAAGACCAGTAGCTTGGAATAGCCACTATTTAAATTTCCCGCATTGCGAATTTAGATATTGTCTAGGTCCAATCGCTCAGCACTGCTTGGAGAGCTGGACTGTAATAAAAAATTAAAGAAACTCTATGGCAGATTCTAGCAGCAGACAATTACCCATAGATGTATTAATATCGGATTGTCTTTTTTCAAAATGGCCATGATATAATACAGTCCCACTAGACCAAGGCTCATGGACATTCTGATATAATTTTGCTGATGGTGCCATGTCCTGCTTCCAGAACATGGAAATGGACTCAGAGACTGAAGTAATGGACCTGCTGGGACCTGCTGCTGAAATGGAGTAGGAGTGGGTTCCAGAGCCACATATCTCAGATACAGACCAGAGTGTGGTACCACCTCTGGCAGAGAGTCCTATTCAGATACATAAGACAATTTATGCATAACTTTGCCAAGCAGAGACAACAAAGGGAGGGCTTCAGGCTGACTCAGAGGATTTATAGGAAGCAGCAATTAAGCAGCAGCTGTGTTGAACTGCTGATCTATAAATTCCCAGCCCTACTCTCCAAGAGTTCTCAGAAATTATTTGACGTACTGTACCCAGCTCCCTGTTGTGTTCCTCAACTGTGTGTGTTTGACCTAGACTGTGTTGTTGATTCTGGATACCATTCACCTTGATCTCTCTTGTCAGACCTGAAGCTTGTGACTCAGGGGCTGTACAAACAGTCCAGCCACCCCTCTTCATCTGGATCGGGGCCATGGCAACCTCAAACCATGGCCCCAATCTGGCCTTTCCAGGGCATGAAAAGGAGCGGCAAAAAGCAACTCCTTTTTGTGCCCTATAAAGGGTGACATAGCCATGTTGTCATGGCTATACAGCACTCCTTCAGCGCTGCGTCATATGGACTCAGCACCGGAGGAGCACCATGATGCCCGTCCTGTGTGGAGCAGTGTGCGGCATCATGGTGACCTGGGGGTGGAGTTGGGGCATGCATCATCTGGATGCAATGGCCCGACTCCGCCCCCAGGTTGATCTTTCAGGCCGGTGTGGACAGGCCTTAGTTAGTTTTCTGAACAACATTTTTATAGTGATTGTTAGACAACCTGTGTGTTTATGAGGAATGGTAGAGCATAGATTAAATTATTTTTCATCATCATCTATTTCATCCTTATCGAGCATGGTCTTATGACCCAGAATAGTTTATGACTTACCCACTTCTGGCAAATTCAGCCCAATATCGCATCACTCTATGGCTCAGTGCCTTCTCATCCTCTGTGACAGACTGGCTTGTTTGTAGAGCTGCTGTGAAGCTTCCAAACAGATAAGGTACTTCAGATCCATAAGGTGTCTCTACCCATTCAGGCCATATGGATCCAGATGTGCGGTGATCAAAGGAGTAAACATACACAGGCCTTCCAGCTTCTCTGATTTTTGCAGCAAATTCATTCAAAGAGCAGACAAAGAAGTAATCTCTAAAATACTGAGCAAAAGCCAAACGGTACCGCTCTGGACCATGAAAGCTTTCACTAAACTTCAGTGCAACAGCCTTAGCAACAGCTTCATCTGTTCCTTTTGGCATAGTTCTCATCACCCCTTGATGAAGCTGCTCCCAGGTCAATGTCCCACCATTTGCTTTAGTACTAGGATACATATATAGTACAAATGTAGATCCTTCATCAGTTAGGATGCCAGTAAGAATTGATTTGTCCCGAAGATCTGCTGTCTCCAGAAGCTTTTCAGGCTCATCTAGCAAGAACTCTCCATCTACTGTCAAGGAATTGATAGCAGTCAGATGAGAAAACTTTTTGTCCCAAGTTTCTATTCTCTGTAGACATCTCACCACATCAATGTCAGCATTTTGAGTACACCCCACTTGTTTGCTTAGCGTCTCTGCATCTAACTTTGCTTCTTCGGGGTTCTTCCAAGGCCAGAGGGCATTGGGAACTCCACTCTGAAGCACAGCATGGGAAAAAAGTGGTTGGCTTATTGGTGAGAGAAGATGGAACCCCACCATAGCTGCTCCAGCACTATGGCCAACAAGAGTCAATTGAGTTGGATTTCCACCAAAGACAGCTGCATTCTCCTTCAGCCACTTCAGTGCTAGATGTTGGTCCCACAAGCCAAGGTTTCCTGGGGCATGTGGTGGCATGTAGAGAAAACCCAAAGCCCCCAAGCGGTAATTCATGGAGGCCACAATGACATTCTCTGTGACAGCTAAAACTGCTCCATCATAGATCTCCAATGACGCAGTGCCAGTGACATAACCCATACCTTGGATCCATACAAGAACAGGTGTGGGGGTGGAAGGCTTTGGGTGGGGCACCCAGACATTGAGGAAGAGACAGTCCTCTGAAAGTGGTGTGTTGGCAATCCATATGTCTACATCAAGGAGGCCAGAAGCATTTGTCTGGGGACAAGAGTTGCCAAATCTGGTAGTCTCCAACACATGGCTCCAGGGTGGATGTGGAAGGGGCTTCTGGAAACGCAGTTTCCCTAAAGGCGGTTTAGCGTAGGGGATACCCAGATAGGCAGTCACAGAGCCAGAACCAGCCAGGATTCTCTTGCCTTTAATGGGGCCGCTGCTAGTCACCACCAAAGTGTCATCTTCAGAGGTACAGATGGAAGTCAGTGAGAGGAAGAAAAGGCCAAAAACTGAAAGGAGGAGGTGAGGCATAACAGCTGTAGCTGAAAGAGCCAGAATTGCTGAGGAGGAGGAGGAAAGAGAACACATTATATTACCCCCCTCCTTTAGGATATCTATGCCATGCTAGCCAAATAAAGTGTCCAAAGACAAACACTGTTTGCCTTTTTACAGGGGGAAAAACTCAACTTGAATTCTGTGCTACTTTTAAATGGAATCATTCTGAGCCTAGAAATAAGATGCATGCCTGGAAAATCTCCCTCCTCTGGAATCACTGAGCATCAATGCTTGTGTGCAGCTCTATGTTTCCTTGAGAAGGGGTGACGTCTTCCACACAGGAACACTGATGCATAGCTCTATGGTCATTTGGTCAGTGTGACTGTTAGATCACTTCCCACACACCACCATTTCTGGGAGTCAATAAACTTTATTCCCTTAATTCAGTCTCTTCCTCTCTCTGCTCTTGTCAAGCATGGAAGCAGAAACCAGGTTGTGTTATTAAAGATGTTTTCCTTCTTACTTCTTTCAAGTATAGTTTTTAGTTATTTTTTGAAGTACCTAGATGTAGCAATAAAGTAAGTTTCTTTTTACCTACCAATGAATCCTGTATATTTGCCAGAAGCTCAGATCTAGTTGTTTTTACCAAATACATGTGGATTTGTACATGCTTGTTGCTGTGTTGGTGGTGGTGGTGCTGCTGCTGCTAAACTGATTTAACAAAAAAAACCCTAATAATATTTTCTAACAAGAATCTTGTTAATCCCAATCAATTGATTTACAGATTCTGTGTGACCACTTATTAAAAGTATCAGCAGAGACCATGTTATGTTTCTACCACTGTCTGTTGTATTATTTATTGATTGTGTCTCCCTTTGGCCCTACCAGATGTAATCCATAGACTGAGATTCTATCAGAGCTTGAAAATATTACTTTAATGGACTCACACTCCCTAGTTCTTCCTGCATTGCCCATGTTGACTGAGGAACTGGGAACTGTTATCCAAAAGTTTTATAATACTTCTGTCTATCGATTCTTATTTGAATGAGTTGCAGCTGGGGAGGAAACCAAACTGTAAAAATTTCCTGGATGTTATCTGGCCATTCAAACCCTCTCTCAAGCACATTAGGGCCAATCCAGCTCTTCGCAACCCATCTTTAAACATGCAAATTAGTTAGATAAGGGTTGCATGTGTGCATTAGTCCAAAGGTGTTAATTTCAGAATCATTTTCGTTCTAGAAGGAATAGGAAAACACAGTGGTATAAGTAAGGGTTCCTGATTTCAGTTCCAGAGCCACCTGTCTCCCGATTCCCTAAAGACCACCCTGCATTTCTCCGCTATTTCTCAACTATGTTTTTTAGTTTTCTGGTGTGCTATGAGGTAACATGCACACTCAACTTCCTTAACCCTTCTTTACATTATTAACTCACCTCTTTCTCCTTGGTGGATTCTTGCCCCTCAGCGTCCCCAGCAGCTCAGACCAACATTAATGTATAATCTCTTGTAAATAACACAAGAAGACAGTTATATAAAGGTCAACAACCATACGGGATTGGCCCACAATGTGGGAGGACGCTAGATCTTGGCAAAATAGGAATAGCTGGGGGAGGGGTGATGGTTAAAAAACATTTCTTTGTATAATTTGGCTTGCAAATGGTAAAAAAAAAATAAAGAAAGAAACTTTACTTTTACATAACTTGGCAAGTACTGAATAAAAACAAAGAGGACAAAGTTATTTACCTTCTCTTTTCTCATCTACAGCTAGTAGCAGCCAGGCTCACAAGACAAAGAAATGCAGGGCTTAAAGTAATAAGAGCCATTTCAAACCCATCTACCTCTCTCTGGTTTTATGAAGTACTGGTACATCCCACTCATCTGTAAATCAGATGAGTAAATTCTGTAAATTCTGATGAGGACATTTCCCCTGATTGATTGATTGGTTGGTTGGTTGGTTGAACTGATGGGTAGATTGTTTGACATTAGATACATTTATATCCCACCTTTCCTTAAGTGAAATCAAAGTACTGTAGTGCATTTGGCTTTCCTCCAACACTTTATCCTCACAACAACCCTGGGGCATACTGAGATGTTGACATGGCTCTCCCAAGCCCCAGTTCAACACTCTAACCACTATGAAAAACTGGTTCATGCTATGATTTATCTTCTGTGTTGTTGACCACCTAAATAATTCCAAGCTCCATCAGATTCCAATCAGCCAGATATCTTTGGAACTTCAGAACAAACATGTCAAATTGATAGCCACTATTTAAGTTGCCTCACTGTAATTACAATTTTATTGTAATTTTATTGCAGTTTGAATAATTGATTTTTATGCTGTTGTAGCTTAAATTGTGGGTTAGGGACAGTGTTCTTTTACTATGTTTCATTTTGACTGTAACCTGCCTTGATCCTCCTGGGAGAGGTGGGCTATAAATATTTAATAATAATAATAATAATAATAATAATAAATTTTATTTCTAACCTGCCTCTCTGCAAAGTAACTGAGGCAGCGTACAACAGAATTAAAATAAACACTCTATCGACTTAGTCTTTAACCCTCCCACCCCTTAAAACTAGATTAAAGTAATGCAAAGTTAAAATGACAATAGAACAACATAAATACAATAAAACCAGCTTTAGGACAACACAGGCAGTGTTTGGGACAGTATAGGCAGTGGCATTGAGGGGGGCGGGTAGTAGTCGTCTCCATTAAGCCAGGAAGTTATTCCGGGAACGCCATTCTAGAATGAACCTATCCAGTTTTCTCTGATATGAGAAGATAAACAGGTTGGGCCTGGTTAGTAGTGCCTAAGTGAGAAAACACAAGGGAATATGTTTTTCCAATCTGTACTGGGGAAAACTCTTGTCTGAAACTCTAGGGGGCCACTTTCACCCAGAGTTAATCATTCTGTGTTAGATGAATCAATGGCCAGATTCTCTATAGGGAGGCTTCCTATGTCCGTCTGGCTAACCAATGCTATCCATTTTCAGAATGTGAAATGTTTACCGTTTAGACAACTTCCATCAATTCTCTAACAGATCTTTTGGTTAAAAAAAATAAAAAATGCTCATGGCCATCATGATATCTTGTCATGTTTTCCAGTTCAGTGTCAACACTAGGAAGGAGCCTATTAGGGGCCATTCAGACTATCATAAGAACCGGTTAGCAAACTGGTTTAAAATCAAGAAGTTCATACTGAAACCGGTTTTAACACTACTGAATCTGGATCTTGCACACGCGTAGCGGGGCAAATCCCTCATAACCCGGTTTCTGCCAAAGCAGTATATTTACCATTTCTTTTGGGAGAAACCAGTTCGCAGGGAATGTGAACTTGGCTCTGATCATGATCGGGTCAAGTTCAGGGGAGGGGAAAAGGCCAGGGGATGGAACATGCCTCCTCTCCTGGCAAAATCGGGCACTCCTGAATTTTAAAAATATTTTTTACTGTATTTTTAATTAATTATTCATTGTATTATTTTATTTTATTTTATAGTTATTTTATTTATTATTTATTTCATTGTATTTTATTGTATTTTATTTATTAGTAATTTTATTGTATTTTATTATATTTTATTTTAGGATTTTTTAATATTTTTTTATTTCTTATATTTTTTATTTTATTTTTTCAGTTTGACAGCTCGTGCGCATTCTACGAGGCTCCTTTCCCCTCTGTTTTTATGAATGGGGCAGAGGGGAAACCCCTGTCCATATATGGATTGGGGTTCCCTTTCAATGTGTAAAGGGCCCCATTCATTCCCCTCCAGTTTAAAGAATAATGGATTCGATTTATATCTTATGTTATGTTTTATGATTTATTTTTGACTCATTTGGGTTCTATGGGTGTATTTCCTGTGTTTTTATTTGTTTATTTGTCTTTTGAAAAAAACAATAAGAAATTTTTTTAAAAAACCCGTAGGTGATTTCAAAAGGAGAACGACCTGTGCTCCGGTGGATGGCACTGTTGAAAGCCACCTCAGCATGGGGCAACAAATCATACCAATCATCCTGCAAATAGTTGGCATAACATCGAAGGTACCTTTCAAGGGCCATGTTAGTTTTTTCACATTGACCATCCATCTGAGGATGATGGGACGTGCTCAATGCTAATTCTACTCCCAATTTTTTCTGTAGAATCCTCCAAAACTTGGAAGTGAAAGTACTTCCTCGGCCGCTTACAATTCTGTCTGGCAAGCCATGATATTTATATATATGCATAATGAATAAGTCAGCCAGTTTAGTTGCACTCGGCATGCCTTTACATGCTACGTAATGGGCTTGCTCAGAAAACAAATCCACCACCACCCAAATGGTGTTTCTCCCCTTGCTCTCAGGCAAGTCAGTAATAAAATCCATAGCAATGTGTTTCCAGGGTCCATCTGGCATAGGCAGAGGCTGCAAAAGACCTCTTGGCTTTCCCATGACTGGTTTAGCTCTTGCACAAACCGGACAACTTTTTACATAGTCCTCTACCTCTGTTCGCACTCCCTCCCACCAGTAGGTCTTTCAAACTTTGTGCCAGGTCTTTAGGTATCCCCAATGCCCGGCAGCCCTGGAGTCATGGCACAGATTCAATATTTCCGGTCACATTGGAGTCCTTAGCCTACAAACCTTGTGCGTTTAAAGTCAATCGATCCCTGTGTTTTTGTAGCCATTCATCTTTCTCAGCCTCCCGTTTCACCTTTTGCAACAGACTGTCCAACAGGGGCAAAGTTTTGACAGGTCCTTGTTTAGCTTGGCTCCCTTTACTACAAAGTTCCTGTGTTTAGCGATATTGACTCTCTGGGCTAGGCAGGAGCCTGTTCCGCAATGATCACAGTTGCTGTGCTGGTGGCTGGGGTCATTGTGGTGGCAGGACCAGGAGTGAAGCTGTTGGTGGCTGCAATTGCTGCAAGGGGGAGGAGAATTGAAGAGGAGCATGTGATTGCTTGAGAAGTGGAACTGCAGCAGAAGGGACCTATCTCAAAAAGGCAGTAATGGAACAGCAGCAAGACTGAGAGCCTATTGTTGGGTTGGACATAACTAAACCATCATGTCAAAAGGTAAATCTTTACCTTTTACCTTAGAGTGAAAACTGGAGGGCTCCTAGATCTTTAATGGTTGTGTAGAAGAGTTGGTTCAGAAGGAGACAGAGATGGAGAGAAGTTATAGTTATCAGCTTCGGCTGATACACCAGCTACGTCCTTTCCTGGAATGGGGGGACCTAGACGACTTGATTTCTGCAATGCGCTCTACATGGGGCTACCCTTGTGCCTAGTCCAGAAACTTCATTTAGTTCAAAATACAGTGGTCCCCTGGGATACGAAGCCCCCGGGGCCGAAATCCCCAGGAGCCGAAACCGGCGGGACCGCAAAACAGCCCCTGGGATCCAAAAAAAACCCGGGGTACGAAAGGGAAAAACCGCGCTGCCCCTTGAAATCGGCCGCGCGGTCCGTCCCTTAAAGCGGTCCCCTGGGAAACGAAGATTTCCGGGTTACGAAAGGGGGACCACTGTATGGCATTCAGGTTGGTTACTGGGAGACCTAGGAGTGACCACATAACACCTATCTTAAAATTGTTTCATTGGTGGCCTATTAGTTTCTGGGCACTATGAGGAACAACTTAGGGAGCTGGGAATGTTTAGCCTGGAGAAGAGAAGGTTAAGAGGTGATATGATAGCCCTGTTTAAATATCTGAAGGGATGTCACATTGAGGAGGGAAGAAGCTTGTTTTCTGCTGCTCCAGAGAACAGGACCCAGAACAAGTGATGCAAACTGCAGGAAAAGAGATTCCACCTGAACATTAGGAAGAACTTCCTGACAGTAAGGGCTGTTCAACAGTGGAACACACTCCCTCGGAGAGAGGTGGAGTCGCCTTTCTTGGAGGTTTTTAAGCAGAGGCTGGATGGCCATCTGTTGGGTGTACTTTGATTGGGAGTTCCTGCATGGCAGGGGGTTGGACTGGATGGCCCTTGTGGTCTCTTCCAACTCTATGATTCTATGATTCTAAGGTGTTGGTTATTACCTGTAAAGCCCTACATGACTTGGATCCAACCAATTTACGGGATTGCCTACTTCTGTATAATCCACCCTGCACAGTCGGGTCGTCTAGGGGGAACCTACTGCAGCCTATAAGAACCAGGTTGACTGCAACTACTGCTCCCAGATTATGGAATGTCCTGCAAGAGGAAATCCGTCAGATTACGAGTTTGGATAAATTTGAAAAGGCCATTAAGACGGATCTCTTCCAGCAGGCCTTTCCTGAATAGTATACATGGCTGCTAAATTGAATCCACCACCTTATGAATTTTCTGAAGCCCCATTCAACCGTCTTTGATTATTATAATGTATAGTTTTTAATTGTTATTGTGTTTAACTGGTGTTTTAAGGGGATGGAGGGAATAATTGGGTTACTATGTATGTATTGTACTGTATGGATTTTTAACTGTAAGTCACTTTGATTGTCCTTGGACAGAGAAGTGGGGTTTAAATAAAACTTTTATTTATTTTTTATTATTAGTTGCCAGAGAAAAGAAGCAGAAGGAGAAAAAATAGCTGCAAGAAAAGGAAGGCAGAGAAGGAGTGGAAGGAAAACAAAAGGTAAAGGAATGCAGTAGGAAGAGAAAGAGAGGGGCAGCAAGCATGACAAGGAAAGGTGCAAATCCCCTCCTGAAAGCAGGGACAAATCAGAAGAGGAATTGCTTTCTGCTGCCTTGGGATGCTCCTGCTTGTTTGCCAGAGTATTGCCTGGATACACCTGTTGGACCCACAGGTCCTGCCTGTGCTACTTTATGGACTGTTCATTTTTTTAAAAAAAATAGTAGTCTAAATTGGCTTCTGCTATAGTATTAATTGTGATAATACAAAATTGTGGGTATTGAGCAGTGGGAGAATAAACCCTGACAAATGAAAATGCCTGACTTTCTGTCTTATTTATGCTCCTTTTTAAAAAAGAAAATACTGTCTGGAGCTTATTTCCATGTTTCCAGCTGTGAATGAAATTATTCCCTGGAGAGGAAGGATAACTTTCTCTCCAAAGGCAAGATATCCCTCTATCAACAATGAAGGGATGTGAGTGAAGATGAAGTGAAGGCCTTCTTAGTTAGGTGCCATCTGCTTGACTGGTGGAACATACTGGGTGGGAACCAAGTCTAGACGGGCAAAAAGCAGCGCGTTTAAGGCTAAAAAGCTTGCCTTTAGGGTTAGCGAGGGTGCAGCGTCTACACTCTCCCTAACCCTAAAGCGTATGGACGCTGCCATTTTAAGATGACACATGACACTCTAGCACCACGGGAGGGCACCAATCGTGTCTTTTCCGCAGCACCAAAAAGGAGCTCCAAACGGAGCTCCTTTTTGGAGGCAGGTCTTTGCGGCGGCCCCTTCCTCCCTTCTGCCCTGCCTCCACAAGCGGGGTGCAGCGGGCATCCAGGGCAACCCCTGCAGCCCGCTTAGAGGCCGCGGGGAATGGGCAGTTTGCCGCTTCCCTGCGGCCTCCAGAAGCAGCACGATGGGGCCACTGAGGCTGCCAGCATGGCAGCCTCGGCCCCATCCCGCCGTGTCTGGAGGCGGGTAGAGACCACCCCAATTGCTTCTTGTGTCACTCTGGTTATCTTGTCACAGCCTCTAAGATGCTGTGAGTGCTACAATTCCTGATGATGTAGTTCTGCTGCATGAATTTTTTTCCCCAAGGCTGTAATGTTGATTAGCAAACTTTTAACTTCCGTTTATTTTCAAGTAGCCATTCAATTCCCCCTTCTTGTCTCTTATTCTACCACTTATCTTAAATTTGACTAGCAGTATTCACATAGGTTTCTGACCACCTCATGAGAGGTTTCTTTTCATGCCTGCCTTGCCACTGGGAACCATCTGACTGGGCCTGCATATTTGGGTGAGCAATAAATAACAGGAAAAAAGTTTTTTTGAAGGAAGGGAGGGAGGGAAGGAGGCAAAATAGGGAAACATGGCAGCACTTTTAATACTAATGGCTTTTATTTTTGCATGAGCTTTCATGGATAACAGAACTGCCCCTGACAAAGAAAATGCAGAATTCAATGAAACTGAACGAACAGGTCATTTTATTGTATTTATTTTAATCTGGAAAGAAAGAAAGAAAAAGAAATCTGAAAATCAGGCGAGGTTGCTTTTTGGTGACAGCAACTTTTTAAAAAAAATTATGAAAAGAAGATAACAGAAAACTGAAAGGCATTATTCAATTTCTAAGAAGAGAAGTGCATGAGAGAGAGGCAGGAAACGTCTTCTGTAAGGCCTGGTACTTATAACTGAGGCAGGGAGAAGTGGTGTGTAATTCAAGAGAGAGACGAGTACGGTGGTTCTTGCTTGGTAGAAATTAGTCAACAGGATGCTTAGAAAGGTTTCTGTGACTGTTCCTATCAAGAGAATAATCCAGGCTTCCCAGCTGATCTTTCATGGAGATTCTTGCAACTGAGGACTGGACTCTCCATCTTCCTTCTTGCGTGGAAAAGGAGATTCCTCTTCTTATTCCCCTGCAGAAGAAGAAGAAAAAAAAAACCAATGGAAGATAATATTTCCGTGCACAACTAAGAAGCCACAGATAAGTTTGATTAGAGCAGGAATTAAGAGGATTTCACAGATTCTGGAAGAGAGTAATAGATCTCCAAGGTACAGTACAGGAATCTGGAAGTTTTTAGGAGTTTAGCTGCCATGGCTTATCCTTTCCCCAAGGAATTCTGGGGTGTTGTATCTTGTTGAGGGTGCAGGGATAGATAGTGTGTTAGTGCTTTTTGCTACCATACAAACACATAGACACATATTCCTTGGGAAGAAGGAATGAACTCTTGTTAATGTAAATTAATTTCATAGAATAGTTATGTTTGAAGTAATCTAAGGCCAGATACGAGGGGGTATTCAAAATTTTTAATGATCATCTTTTGAAAAAAAACAATTGACAGAAAGTTTGTTTTGATTTGTAGTTGTTAACTTATCTCTATGTAGTCACTATCTAGATTTATACATTTTTCCCAGTGTATCTTGACCGTCCGAATACCTGATATTGTAGAAGCCTGCAGATTACACCTGATGAGGATTTTACATTTTTGTCACTTCTGGCAGAGCCAGTCACAAAAATAAAGGACGCAATGAGCTGATTTTCTCAGCGATGTGCACTTAGGGACCAATGATGCCACTGACAAAATTACATCAATATGCCATAATAACTTCCAGGTGATAATTATTACTTTACAATACTCCCTCGTAAGGTGCAATCTGCAGACTTCTACAATATTTATTGCTTAGTAAAGATGTTCACTAACATTTAATAAATAATAAACACTAGTTAGATTTTATTACCCAAATCTAGTAGGCATAACAGATACCTGAGACTTTGTTTTTTTCCTGATTTTTTTCTTTTTTCTTTTTTGCTCTCTTATTTTTCCTTAGTTTTAGACTTTATTGTCTAAATTACAGATCTCTATGGATTATATTTGAAGGCTTATAATATGAGTTAGTACTTTAGTATTTTATTAAATATTCCGTCTTTACAGCACAGGAAGTGTATGGTAGGTATTAGTAAATGATCGTGTTTATGTTTAGGTCTATATGTTTGTATGTTATGTTTATATGAAATATGCTGATTTGAAATTTTGTATGTTTTATTACGTGAATTTTAAAAAGAGGAACTCTTGAAAGTAACAAGAAACTATTACATATCTTCCAATATTTGGCAGATGAAAACTATTTTAAACCTGAATAAAGATATAGAGAAATATTTTAGCCCCTTTGATTCTAACAAACAAAAATAAATTTCTATTACTGTATAACCTTTTGTGGTGTCCAGGCCACTTCATCAAAGATCTGAATAAAGGTTTCTATTGTCACAAATGCTCATCTTTGGTTTTGGCTAACATATCTGTGCCACATTTGTCTAATACATTTGTTCTAGCTGTAATTAGCAGGGTCATTAGCTTGAGATGTCAGACACAACATATCATTCTCCTAGAAATGGGAAGTTAATACGAGGAGAGAAACCCACAAATAACATGCTGTGTTGATCTGTTTGTATACAGGTTTCCTAGCTGTCTCTTCAATATGTACAACTGGTATAGGAAATTCCTGGTTGAAGAACCAGTATATTGTCATAAGTCAGAGTGTTCACAATCTAATGACCAATTTGGGCCCTGTCATTCATCATTGTAAAAATGAGGTCCGGTCAGGAGAGATAAGAAGAACTAAAAAATGCATCGGTCATGTGACCTAAAATAATCCGATACAATGAGCATGTGAAGCTGGTATAAATGCCCTTTTGTATTGAGATGACGTCAGGGTGATGGAACTGTGCGACTTTCAAAACCAATTTGAGTTTGGATTAAAACAGGTGAGTTGACAGGATCAATGATGGCAAGACCTGAGTTGGCAGGACCTGAGTAGGATTGTTGATGATAGTGGGAATTGGCGGTCTCTCATTCATTCATTCTCATTCTCATTCATAGGGTTGTCACAAGTCAGCCTTGACTAGACAGCAATTAACAAGCAGCTTTAAGCCAAACATGTATTCCATTGCACTCAGATACACTGTGCAAAATAAAAAGCTGAACTCACTTGGATTTCCAGATCCTCTTTTAAAAAGATCACAGTGTCGGGCAGGCGAGAGCTGTAAAACCCCAGAAGGCTCAGTACTTAAACTGATGAAATTCTTCTGTGTAGCATTATAGAGTGGCCACACTTCTTCACTGGCCTCTGGCCCTATTGGATTCCTGTGGAAGAGGTAACAATATATGTATAATTTGGTATGCAATATGATTGAATTAAAAATTGCAAAAAAGGAAAATGATTTAAAAGAATCTTGTAGTGCCTCTCAGACTAACTGAGAAAAAGAAATTTTTAGCATAAGCTTTTATGGACTACAGTCAGCTCAAATGCTCCATCTCATTTAGTGGACTAGCATCCACAAACACTAATGCTAGAAATTTCTTTTTCTCAATTTCTTCCAAAAGGGCTACAGGATTCCTTTATATCTTTCTATGCTGAAACCAACATGCCTGCATCTTTGAACTCGGCAAAAAGAAAATTATTAATTTCTTCCTCTTTTATTTTTAATAAAGGCCTTTCAACCACCATAAACATGACAATTTATGGACATGATAGGCTCTGAGGGGGAGGTGCCCTCTAAAAGAAGAGGCACACCTTTTGAGACCACAAGATCTTTCCACAAAGTAACAGGAAAATAGAATTCCGGGAAGCAGCCAGCCAATTCATCAGCAAGGCAAGATACTGAGGATAACTTCCTATGCTGCTTACTGTAGACATGGATTGGGACCCAGGAACAGGTGTGTATTTTTCTATGTCTATTGATGGATTGCTCTTCCTTTCCATAAACAATGAGAGACAACTAATTTTTGTCTTACCCACTTCTGGCGAATTCTGCCCAGTATCGCATCACGCGACGACTCAGTGCCACCTCAGCTTCGGTATATGTTTGGTTAACAGCCAGTACTGCGTCAAGGGTTCCAAACACGTAAGGTACATCACCACCATGGGGTGCCCCAGCCCACTCAGGCCAGACAGAGCCAGAGGTATAATGCGTGAAGGAATATGTATACACGGGACTCCCAGCTTCTCTCATCTTTGCAGCAAACTGAGCTGCTGGGCATACAAAGTGATAATCGCCCAAAAAGTGTGACACTGCCAAGAGGTATGGTACTTTGGCATCTTCAGTGTATTTCTGTGCAATAGCCTGGGCAACATCATCAGTCACATTTTGCAATTCCCGTCGTACCACTTGTAAAAGTTGTTCCCACGACACGAGACTGTGATTGGTGCCAGGAAAAAGCAACAGTGCAAAAACTGCTCCTTCATTAGAACTGAAACCGACAAGAGTTGGTTTAAGCTGAATACGCCCCATCTCCAGAAGCTTTTGTGGGTCATCAGGTAAAAAATCCCCATCTGTTGTGGGTAAAAATTGAAGGTCCATAAGAAAATTCATTTTCTCAATATTGGACCTTTCATCTAGAGGAAATTTTGTTGCATTTTTTCCCAATAAGCATGTCATAATTTCACTTTCATTGCCTTCCTTGCAGCCCAGCAGCTGGCTAAATTCAAGTGATCTCTGCCTGGCCTTCTCAGGGCTCACCCAAGCCCAGATGGCATTGGGAGCTCCACTCTGAAGTGCAGCATAGGCAAAAAGGGGCTCGCTTTTTGGTGAAAGGAGATGGAAGCCAGCAGAGGTTCCTCCAGAACTGTGTCCCACAATGGTCACTCGATTTGGATCTCCACCAAAGGCAGCTGCATTCTCCTTTATCCAGGTCAGGGCCAGCAGTTGATCCCACATGCCCATGTTTCCTGGGACAGCTGGTGGTAAGTAAAGGAAGCCTAGAGCTCCCAGGCGGTAATTGATGGTGACCACAATGACATTCTCAGTTGCAGCTAAGGAAGCCCCATTGTAGAAGTCCAGGGAACCTGTGCCAGTGAAATAGCCCCCTCCATGTATCCAGACAAGGACAGGAACTGGTGTAGAGGGCTGTGGATGGGGCGCCCAAATGTTGAGAAAGAGACAATCTTCTGACTGAGGCCTATTGGCAGCCCACTTGTCTGCATCAGGTGGGGTAGACAGAAAAACCTGGGGACAGGCATTGCCATAGTCATTGGCCTCCAAGACTTGACTCCATGGCTGATGTGGACGGGGCTTCTGAAGACGCAGCTTCCCCACAGGAGGCTCAGCATAGGGGATTCCCAGGAAGGCTGTCGCAGAGCCAGAGCCAACCATGAGACGTTTACCCTTGATGGGGCCAGTGGTGGTGTTCACCACAGGATCATCCTCAGAGGCAGAATTGGTGGTCAATGAAATTAGGATGATGAGGAGGCAGGAAACAGAAGAGTGAGCACTAAACATTGCAATCACTGCAGGGAGGAAATCCCAAATAAGTTTACAACAATGCATTGTGGGCTATTGCTGTTGTTGTTTAAAATTATTTAAATCCACCTTTCTCCTGAGATGGGACCCAAGGGAGCTTACAACAACATTAAAGTGAGATTGAGCTTGTTATTTTGTTGTTGTGTGCCTTGGAGTCGTTTTGAACTTATGACAACCCTAAGGCACATTTATCATGAAGTTTTCTTGGCAAGATTTGTTCAGAGGGGTTTTTCCCCCTTCCTCTGAGGCTAAGAGATTGTGACTTGCCCAAGGGCACCTAAGTACTTTCCATGGCGAAGCTAGGATTGAACCCTTCTTTCCAGAGTCCTAGATGCAACTTCAGGCTCTCTCAGTCAGGGTTCCCTGAAACTCTAGGCTTCCTCAAGAAACCACCAATTTTTTTAATTATAAACATTTTTGACCTATAGATATAATTAGGCCTCTACTTTTTATGCAGAGTTTCCCTGAGATCTTCACTTTTTATATAGAGGTTCCATAAGACCTGTATGTTTCGCACAATAGTTCATTTCAAAGACATACCCATGTTGGTCTGGAAAATCAGTATGCAATGGGATCTTGCAGCATCTTTGAGACTATCTGAGGAGTTTATCATACCACGGAATTTGGGGGTATGATGCCATGGCAATCCAAATGCAATCATGGGGTTTCACGTAATTGTGAATGAGTGTATCTCATGCAATTTCGGGCAATGGGAAGTCATTCCGAACGCAATCATGAGATTTCACGTAATTGCGTATTAAAGTATCTCATGTAATTTCGGGCAATGGGGGGTCATTTTTGGTAAATGGGAAGTCATTCTGAACGCATTCCAAATGCAATTAGAATTCACGTAAATTCGCTAAACTAGCAAATTTACGTGAATTTGAATTGGCTCCATTCAAAATTGGGAGAAATTCCTCCCATGTGATAAACTCCTGAGACAGAAGTTGGTAGCATGAGCTTTCATAGGCTTGAGCCTATTTTCATTTGGTAGAACTGAAAGATAGAAATTGGTAGCATGCGCTTTCATAGACTTGATCCTACTTCCTCAGGTGCATTTGGTAGAATTGAAAGATAGAAGTTGGAAGCATCACCTTTGGTAGACTTCAGTCTACTTCCTCAGATGCATTTGATAGAATTGACAGATAGAAGTTGGTAGCATGCACTTTTGTAGACCTGAGCCTACTTCCTCAGATGCATTTGGTGCATCCAACAAATGCATCTCAGGAAGAAGGCTCAAGTCTAAGCTCATGCTACTAGCTGCTATCTTTTAGTTAGTCTCAGAGGTGCTGCAAGGCCCCTTTGCATACAGGGGTTCCTTGAGTCCTGAAAATGATTTCAAGGGTTCATCCAGGATTAAAAGGTTTTGGAGTTATGTTGATTTAGCTTGTTCAAATAGAATACCTGTACAGTGGAGGCAAATACAGTTTGGAGGGGGAAAAAAAACCAGATCCTGCCCCTCAGTCTCTTGCAGTTGCCAGAAATCAAAGGTGAGAGATATGCTATCCTACGACCCCCTGCACCCAAAAGGCTGTTTTTGAAGCCAAAGTTGTCCCTTTCCTGGCTAAAAGGAGGAGTCATAGAATCATAGAATCATAGAGTTGGAAGAGACCACAAGAGTCATCCAGTCCAATCCCCTGCCATGCAGGAACTCTCCATCAAAGCATTCCCGACAGATGGCCATCCAGCCTCTGCTTAAAGACCTCCAAGGAAGAAGACTCCACCACCCTCCAAGGGAGTGTGTTCCACTGTCAAACAGCCCTTACTGTCAGGACGTTCCTCCTAATGTTGAGGTGGAATCTCTTTTCCTGGAGCTTGCATCCATTGTTCCGCGTTCTAGTCTCTGGAGCAGCAGAAAACAAGCTTGCTCCCTCCTCAATGTGACATCCCTTCAAATATTTGAACAGGGCGATCATATCACCTCTTAACCTTCTCTTCTCCAGGCTAAACATCCCCAGTTCCCTAAGGCGTACCTCATAGGGCATGGTTTCCAGACCCTTCACCATCTTAGTTGCCCTCCTTTGGACATGCTCCAATTTCTCTGCATCCTTTTTGAATTGTGGTGCCCAGAACTGGACACAGTATTCCAGGTGGGGCCTGATCAAAGCAGTATAGAGTGGCACTATTACTTCCCTTGATCCAGACACTATACTTCTATTGATGCAGCCTAAAATTGCATTGGCATTTTTAGCTGCTGCATCACACTACTATTATGGGATTTGATATCTAGGAAGCAAAATTAAATTCATGAGATTTAGGAAAGAAAGGCTGATATACAATAGATAATTAGTGAAGAGTAAAGACAAAACAACAAAAGGAGGAGAAACCAGAATATATAGTTAAATGATTAAAAGAAGGCAGTCATTTTTAATTGGGGGAGGGGTATAGGTTATGTAATATGTCATTAGGGTTTATATTTTTATTCAGAGATATATATATATATATATATATATACACACACTGAAGTCTACATATGTAAGTACTTATTTTAGAAACTATTAATACTTTTTTAAAGTGAAAGAGTGAATGTTTTAGAAACATAGAATCAGAGAGTTGAAAGAGGTCCAACCCAATTCTTCTATGCAGGAAGACACCATCAAAGCACTCTTGACCAATGACTATCCATCCTTTGTTTAAAGACCTCCAAAGAAGGAGATTCTACTACACTCCAAGGGAGCGTGTTCCACTGTGAAACTGCTGCTGGTTTTGAAAGCCCTCAGAATTGATAAGATAATGACAGGAAAATGTATGCCGAAATGCCACTGAAAGTAACTTTTGAAAGAAATCATTGCACTAGTAAAGAAAATTTCCCCTTCAGTTGCTTTTGAAATATAATTTCTTTACCATTGTTATTCCCCTTCTTCTAAAAAGATCCTCAAAAGTAATTATTGGTAATTAACTACAGGTAACTTCCAGGCTCTGGGCTGAACTAACATCACTTTGCACCAGTGTGTTCTAGGACCTGAAATGCTATTTCCACATCAGTAACGGCTGGCTGAATCACATAACCGCTTTCACACTGCATAATTGTAGCTGTTTGATAATAATAATAATAATAATAATAATAGTTTATTTATAGCCCGCTCCTCTGTTCATACACTCGGAGCGGGGTACAAGTAAAAGAAAAAACATAGATTAAAACAATCCCATAACCCGTTTCCAAACCTCCCACCCCTTAAAAATAGATTAAACCGGCAGTGATTAAAACAGTAATTATTTAAAAACATATAACAGCATCCTAACCCTTCCTTATGCGGCCACGTCATAAGTGGGGATCAGAAACATGGGAGTAAGCAGGAAATCAAAGTCTGGAACCGAAGCCGGAGATAGGAAATTTCAGGGGAAGGCCTGCCGGAAGAGATGCGTCTTTAGGGCTTTTTTGAAGCAATCTAAAGATGTCATGAGACGCATCTCATCCGGCAGACCATTCCAGAGCTTGGGAGCGGTCGCAGAGAAGGCCCTCTGGGAGGTCTGTGCCAGCCTGGTCTTGATAGGCTGTAGTAGGTTCCTCCCAGAGGATCGAAGTGTGCGGGGAGGATCGTACGGGGAGAGGCGGTCCCTGAGATAAGATACCACTTCAGCTGCCAATGGTACATCTTACTGAACCTGGGGATTTGTAGTTTGGTGAGGCACTAGAGCTTTCTAGCAGGAAACTCCGCATACCTTATTAAACTACAAATCACAGAATTCTATACCAAAGAACCATGATGATTAAAGTAGACTGAATAGCTATAACTAGGCGGTATGAAAGGGCCTCGTTTTTAGAAGACAACTCTTTGGGAGTCTAAGCAGGACCATAGCAGAGGTCCAAGGAGGATAGGAGGGCACTGGGTAGGCAGGAAAACCTGAAGTTTCTATCCTAACATTACTACTCAAACCCAAAACTTCTGTCAATTTTCCAAAGATCACTGAAGTAAAATTTCTGGATTGCATGGACTCACCTCCTTGAAAGGGTTTTGCCACCCTCACAGTCCAGTCCAAAAGGGGAAAATCAAGGCAGAGTGTTTCTCTGGAACAGTTACAAGTAGTAGCCAGGGAGACAGCAACTCTCTATATGTACTGTTGGAAAGAGCAATGACCACCCGGACTGTGTCCATGCTGTGGGAGGAGGCTGGAAAATACAGGGAAGGCTTTTAACGCCAGCAAATGTCAGTGTCTTGCCCGTGGGGTGCAGGTAGGTCAGGAGGACCAGAAAGTGTGCCTCCAACTGCCCATGGCATGCCCATTCCTGGAATAAAGTGTGCAAAAGTTTGATAATCACCATGGTAGGTGACAGTTGACTATGCAACCTATTATATGAAATGCCATTATATGAAGAGAATGGCATTGGGAACATTTCCTTGCAATGTCCTTTCATAGTTATGGTGACCCTAAGGTGAAGGCTTTTCTTGACAAGATTTGTGCCGAGGTGAGTTGCCATGTTGTACTAAGTCTCTTGAGACTAGGTTTCAAACTCCAGTCAGCCATGGAAACCCACTGGGTGACCTTGGGCAAGTCACGCACTCTCAGCCTCAGGGGGAGGCAATAGCATACCTCCTCTGAACAAATCATGCAAAAAAAAAAAAGATGATAGGGTCACCATAAGTTAGAAATGACTTGATGGCACACCACCGCCATCACAATAATTCTTTTGGAAAGGGGAACCAAGAACATTCTGTGCTAGACTGTTTGTATACAGGTTTTCTAGCTGCCTCTTTAATATGTACAACTGGTCCAAGAAAGTGCAGGGATGAAGAAAGAGTACTGTATATACTCATGTATAAAGAAATTTTTAGTCAAAAAAAAATTGACACCAAAACTCTTATAAAAAAGAAAAGAAAAAGATAGCAGGAACCATTCCCTGGTGAAAAGCAAGAGCGTAATCTGCCCTGGAAGCTCTCTCTCTCTGGACTCTTTCATACAAGGCTAAATTGGAAGTATAATTTAAGGTCAATTCGAATGCAATCATGGGTTTTATGTTATTGCAAATTAACTCTTCGCACGCAAATTCGGGCAAGAGGGAAGCCAATTCGAATGCAATCATGGGTTTTACCTTATTGCGAATTAAAGCTTCGCATGCAAATTCGGGCAGGAGGGGGTGATTTTCAGGTAATGGGAAGTAATTCCGAACGGAGCAGGGGTTCATGTAAATTCGCTAAACAAGCGAATTTACATAAATCCACATTGGCTCCATTCGGAGTTGGGAGAAATTCCTCCCCGTTTGAAAGAGTCCTCACACACACACACACACTCACAAACACACACCACACACATCTATTTCTCTCATCTATCCAGCCTTTAAGATGAGCATAAACAGTTATGCAGCTTATGCCTGCTGAAATCTTGTAAGTTTCTTTGGCCTTGTTTTCCTTAGCTTCATCTTTGAAATCAGTGATTCTCAAACTTGGTCCTCCAGGTGTTTTGGACTTCAGCTCCCAGAACCCAACAGTCAGTTGGCCAACAGTCAGGAATTCTGGGATCTGAAGTCCAAAACATCTGAAAGACCAAAGTTTGGGAATCACTGCTTTAGATCCTTTGTTATATGGAAGTAAGTTTTATCCTCACTCTATCTACAAGTTATATCAAAATCCCTCATTTTGGCCCCAGAACCTGCCCTCAATTTATACATGAGGTCAACTTATAGTCGTGTATATATGATATATTGTTTAAAGTCATGGAGTGTTTATAATCTAAGGAACTGTGACTCTTCATTATCATAAAATCATAGAATTATAGAGCTGGAAGAGTCCAGTCCTACCCCCTGCCATGCAGGAACTCACAATCAAAGCATCCCCGACAGATGGCCATCCAGCCTCTGCTTAAAGACCTCCAAGGAGGAAGACTCCACTATACTCCAAGGAAGTGTGTTCCACTGTTGAACAGCCCTTACTGTCAGGAGGTTCCTCCTAATGTTGAGATGGAATCTCCTTTCCTGGAGTTTGCATTCATTGTTCCGGCCCCTGTTCTCTGGAGCAACAGAAAACAAGCTTGCCCACTCCTCAATATGACATCCCTTGAAATATTTAAAGGGCTATCGTATCACCCAGCTCCCTCATAGGGCATGGTTTCCAGACCCTTCACCATTTTAGTTGCCTTCCTTTGGACACGCTCCAGTTTCTCATCATCTTTTTTGAATTGTGGTGCCAAGAACTGGGCACAGTATTCCAGGTGGGGCATGACCAAAGCAGAACAGAGTGGCACTATTGCTTCCCTTGATCTAGACACTATACTTCTATTGATGAAGCCTAAAATTGCATTGGTCTTTAAAGCTGCCGCATTGCACTGCTGACTCATATTCAACTTGTGATCTACTTGGACTTCTAGATCTCTTTCATACAATTCAGCCAGATGTCCCCCATCCTATATCTGTTCATTTTTCTGCCCTAAGTGCAGTACCTTACATTTCTCTGCATTGAATTTCATTTTGTTAGCTTTGGCCCAACTTTCTAGTCTATTCAGGTCATTTTGAATTTTGATGCTGTCCTCTGGAGTATTAGCTAATTTGGTGTCATCTGCAAATTTGATGTATGCCCCCAATTCTGTCACCCAAGTCATTGATAAAGATGTTGAATAGCACTGAACGACCCCTTCACAGGGGTTGCCTAGGACCATCGGAAAACACATATTTCCGATGGTCTTAGGAACCACAATTTTGTAGTTGGGGGTCACCATAACATGAGAACCTGAGAACCACTGCTTTAAAGAAAAGGATCCCCCCCCATCTCTTGGGATTGCCATAAATCAAGGTAGGTAAAGTGATGCCCCAGGGACCCATTCAGTCCCCAAAAGCTATTTTTGCCATTCTTTATCTCCCCAGACTGCCCTTTTTCTGGATAAAAGGTGGTTTTAATTTTCTTTCCTGGGAACCTTCAAGAAAGACAATACATCTTTTCAATAGGTTTTGCAGGACTCTCCTGTACAGTGGAACATAAGAAGTATCCCTTTTCAAAGTACAGATGAACTGCTTAGCTCTTTGAAGTGGGGTCTTTTGGCATTTTTAACAACCCATGTGGCCCCTTTAAGGTCCGATGGGCTCACCTCATCATAACCCAGCATCTTTAATTGGTTGTCAATGGTTATGACTTGTTAAAAGTAATTTGTTCTCAGTTCTTTGATTACAGAATTTGTCAGGTGAGTGATATTATCATGAAACAATTATTTACTTGATGCACAGCTCCTTATATTTCTGTTAACCTTCCATGCCTTTTTTTTAAGGGAAAAATCCTCAGAACTGATGATGATGGAAACATGTCTCCCAAAATGCCACTAAAAGTAACTTTTGAAAGTAACTTTTACAAGCAATCAAAACATCTTTCTTTACATAAATAAAATAACTTTGGTCTTCAGTTGCTTTTGAAATGTAATTAATTTATACCTTTATTTGTTTATTTATTTCTCTTAAAAAACCCACAACTAGTTACAGATAACTAAATACAGGTAACTTCCAAGCTGTGGACTGAAATACCTCTGCATCTTCATTCTTTTCTGGGTGCCTAAAGCATTTTTCCCAATAGGCTGGATGAACTACATGTCTCCTTTCACATTGTACAATTTAGCCATTTGATACCATCTGAACTGCCATGGCTTCATGTTATGGAATCCTGAGATGTGTAGTTTGGTGAGATATTATAGCTTTCTGGAAGAAAATTTTGCAATAACTTGCAAAAGTGCAAATCCAGAGATTTCATTGGGATAGATTCGTGACACTTAAAGAACGATTAAAGTACTCTGACTTTGTGCTGCCCCACGCCGATAAGGAGCCCCATCTTTAGAAGACAAGTCTCTGGAAACCTAAGCAAGACCTCAACAGAAGTAGGATAGGAGGGCATTGATTAGCTGGAAGATTTGAGCTTCCTGTTGCAGCATTAGCGCTCAGCTCCAAAACCTTTGTCCCTTTCCCAAAGATCACACAAGTAGATTTTGTTGATCATATAGATTTATCTCCTGGGTTGGCTTTTGCCACCCTCACAGTTCAGTCCAGTGGGATACATGCAAAGCTGACTGATGGGAGAAGAAAACTCTCTGTATGTACTGCTGGGAAGAGCAATGACCACGTGGACAGTGCCCATGATGTGGGAGGAGGCTGCAAACCTCAGGGAAGGCAGAAGGCCATGCCAGGTCAAAGGGAGAAAAAAACCCAGATTTTGTATTAATATATGACATGGAACATGAGGCAACGAACATTTGACCTCCCTGAACTGCTGTACCACAGCCTTGGTCTGAACTCTGCTCCCGAAATGCAGGATTAATGTGGTTTGACACCACTATAACTGTCATGGCTCCATCCTGTGGAATCCTGGGATTTGTAGATTGTTGTGGCACCAGAGGTCTCAAACAGAAAAGGCCAAATATGTCACAAAACTACAAATTCCAGAGTTCCATAGCATTGAGCCATGGCAGTTAAAGTGGTGTCAAAAAACTGCATTAATTCTGCAGTGTAGATGCAGCCAGAGTCAACTAGAAGTAAAAGAAAATCAGGATGTGAAGTTGTTAGACCATTGATCTGTGATGATTAGTATTATCTACTGTACCTTGTCACCCCCCCATTCCCCCCCCCCCATGGTACCATGGGCCTCCACAACAATCAAGTTACCACCAAACTTACTGTCAGACAATTGAACCCAAACCAAGGGATTCGAATTACAAGAAACACAGCTCTAATGAAACATGAGGAAGGACTTCCAATCCTGACAGTAAAAGCGGTTTGATAGTGGAATTGATCAATTTGACATTGGATCGTGGTTCCCACTACATTTGCTGTCATGTAATCACATCAAAATAACCCACTTATGGTTCTCATTCACAAATGAATCAGTTCTATTTAAACTGGTTCCTGAGGCAGATAACCCACTTGTGGTTCACTTTGGGAAATGAATCAATTTAAATAGAATCAGTTCCTGCACAGGATATCCATTTCCGCTGTATTGCATCTCATAATAAATTGATTCTAATCCACATCCGGTTCACATTTGCACTGAAGTGATTCATTTAAGATCGAATTGTGAAATCAAATCCAATTTGGTTCTGCTTCCCACTTACGCTGATTCGATTTGGTTGAAAAGAAGCAAGAAAAAATCAGTTTCAAAATTTAAATTTATCGCTTAAAAACTAATTCTGTGGCATCCATGCTATCATAAACAGAATAATTATTATAAACTGGAATGTTTATAATTATCGTCACATATTTCCAGGTGAATGGAGACAATTGCTCTGAAGTTCATAGAAGAGTCATCTGGGAAGATTCCTACAGGGTTACATTTCTTGCTCTTCTACTATACATCATTTATGGGGCACTTTCTAAGATAGGGGAGTTTTATCATTGTTGTTGGTTTTTGAAATATCTCTGCACTACACCAGGCCTCCAGGATCACAGATTATCATCAGTGATTCTAAAGGAAAAATTAATTGGTCAGGGTAGAGTTTGACCACATTTTTCAAATTGTCTAACTATTGTTATTGCCTTCAAGTCATTTCCAGCTTATGGTGACCCAAAGAAAACCTATCATGGGGTTTTCTTGGCAAGATTTGGTTAGAAGGGGTTTGCCATTGCCTTCACCTGAGGATGAGAGCATGTGACTTGCCCAAGGTTATGCATTAGGAGTCTATGGCTGACCGGTGATTCAAACCCTGGTCTCCAAAGTCATAATCCAGCACTCCAGCCATTACACCAAGCTGGATCTCTAACCACTAGACAATCTCTGTAACCATTTGACATTCTATCTAGGATAGGCTTTCTAGCCACTAGGCAGTAAAAAATATGCAGAGCCGCAGTGAATTTTTCATAACACAGTTCGCCTTTATTGTTCATATGAGTAATAGCAAAAGCATTTATTCTCCTACAGTTACACACTGTAACTTTACAGAAAGTTCTCTTCAGATAAATGTACATTGTAGGCTCAAGTCTATGAAAGCTCATGCTACCAATCTCTTTCTTTCAATTAATCTCAAAGTTCCTACAAGATCATTTTGTATATGATTTTTCAGACTAACATAGCTATGTCTTTGTATTCTGCTTCTTCACATGTTAATTATGTGCTTTCAGTTTCTTGATTGTCTTTCATACTTTGTTTTTTGTTTTGAATGAATTTCTGGCTAAAAGCACTTTAAAATAATTTGAGTGAAAACCAAGAGTTTGTTGAGTCCCAAAAAAGAATACATACATTACAAACTAACTTCTCTTTGGAGTTTATCACATGGGAGGAATTTCTCTCAAGTAATTTGCGTAGTCAATTCGGAATTTCGCGTGATTGCGTGAAAGATTATCCCACGATTAGATGCCCTGATAATTGCGCTATCAATTCGAAATTCACGCGATTACACGAAAGCTTATTATACATTTTCACGGTTATCTCAGCTTATTTCGAACCCAAAACAAACGCATTCAGGAATATGTTATTATACCAGTGGATTTTTGAATGCGAAATTGCTCTCCTGCGCATGCCCACTTCTCAACCTATGCCATGGTGACCTCATATACGTTTGGGTCATTGGGTTGGGGGTATTTGCTCCAAGCCCCATTGGGTTGGGGGTATTTGCCCCAAGCCCCATGTGCGCTGAGAAGTTCGTGTGCCATGCAGGAATTCCCCATCAAAGCATCCTCCATGTTGGACCGGTGCCCCAAGCCCCATGTGCACTGAGAAGTTGGTGTGCCATGCAGGAATTCCACATCAAAGCATCCTCCATTTTGGACCGGTGCCCCAAGCCCCATGTGCACTGAGAAGTTGGTGTGCCATGCAGAAATTCCACATCAAAGCATGCTGCAAGTTGGACCGGTGCCCCAAGCCCCATGTGCCCTGAGAAGTTGGTGTGCCATGCAGGAATTCCCCATCAAAGCATGCTGCATGTTATGGGTCAGAATAGAAGACTCTCAGGACCCCATGCCCCATGACGTGAGTGTCATCTTGAAATCACTGTAACAGTGCCAATTCTTATCTACCCGGACAAGTGGTGCCATGCACGAATTCTATGGAATGAATGGGAACCAGGGCAGATGGGGGGTCTGTTTGGATAGCCCTTGGGGTCCTCATCACAACTGGGCAAGTGAAGGACACATTGCTGTGGCAACTGTTGGAAGCCAGCAATCAAGCAAAACATATGAGGGCCAAAGCACTAGAGGAGCGTAAAAGTGCTCCCTCCTCTGACCACCGGTTCATGCGTGGCAAAACATTTTTGGGACTACAGGAAGTAAAAAGGAAAAGCCAGTGCCATGAGGGATCATGGGAAGAAGCGAAATGAATATGAAATTGTAAGGGAATAGGAATTGTAAGTCCACTAGTTCACCGAATTTGCCTACGTTCTGATTGTGTTTGGACCGCGTACGCACATCAAGCAAAAGCATGTAATATTCTTTCACGCAATTACGTGAAAACTCCCATTTCGTTCGCAAAAAACAGGAATTGCATGTGATGAGAAATCAACCCCATGATTGCGTTTGGTTTTTCAGTAAAAATTTGGTCATGTGATAAACTCCTTTGTTAATATGCAAAGTGATCATGTAGTATCTTTGAGACTTAACTGTGCCTCTGAGCAAGTACACCAAACCTACAATAGCTTATGCTACAACTTCTTTCGCAGTGAGACTCAATGGTGTTACAAGATCTCTTTGCATACTGATATTCCAGACTAACATGGCTATGTCTCTGAATTCTCTTTATTAAGGTAGTGATGAGTGATGTACATTATTGGGAAGGATGTGAAATTCTCTGTCCCCAAATCCATTTCTCCTTTGAACATCACAAAACAAAAGAGTTGAGAATGAAAATTAGAAACGTCTCTTTAGTCATGATATTTTGACATTACAATTTGGAAGCTCTTCACAGTTCTTCATCATTTTCTGGCCCCAAGAGCTCAATTGCATTCTCACTAGAGAACACCTCTCATAAGGATGTGACAAATTTCAGCCAGAGGATTCAAGAAATTGTACCCACAGCTTTATTTGTTTTCAAAGATCTGTGGGTTAAAAAATCTGGAAAGATCCATCACTGCTCCCACAAGTATCTCACGCAATTTCGGGCAATGGGGGGGGGGTCATTTTCGGGAAATGGGAAGTCATTCTGAACGCATTCTGAACACAATCAGATTTCACATAAATTCGCTAAACTAGCAAATTTATGTGAATTCGAATTGGCTCCATTCAAAATTGGGAGAAATTCCTCCTGTGTGATAAACTCTTCTGAAACTCCCTTCCTAGATAAGTTAGACTGGCATCCTCCTTGTTATCCTTCCAGAAACAGATGAATATTTTTTTAGTTCAACAGGCCTTTGAGGGCCGATTGCTCAGGGGGAAAAGGGCCTTTAATAATGTACTGTATTGCCTATCTGAATGCCTGTCTTAATGAGGTAATGGACTGGATGAGGGAAAACAAACTCAAGTTGAATCCAGATAAGACGGAGGTACTTGTAATAGGGACTCCCACTCCAGGTATGGAGTTATGCCATCCAGTTCTGGATGGGGTCACACTTCCCCTGAAGGACTCTGTCCGCAGTCTGGGGGTCCTCCTAGACTCGTCTCTCCATCTGACAGCTCAGGTGGATGCAACAGTCAGGAGCACTTGTTATCAGCTTCGGCTGATGCGCCAGCTGCACCCCTTCCTGGAGCAGGAAGACCTTGAAACACTGCTACACGCCCTGGTAACCTCTCGGCTTGATTTCTGTAACACACTCTACATGGGGCTACCCTTGTGTCAAGTTCGGAAACTTCAATTGGTACAGAATATGGCAGCCAGGCTGGTTACTGATACTCCTCAATCAGCCCACAACACACCAGTTTTAAAATCTCTCCATTGGCTGCCTATTAGTTTCCGGGCAAGACACAAGGTGTTGGTTTTAACCTTTAAAGCCCTACATGGCTTGGGTCCTGACTTCTTGCGGGAGCATCTTCTCCCATATCATCCCCCCTGCACTCTTCTTTCTGCTGGGAAGAATCTGCTTCAAACTAAGAGGACTAGACTTTCTGCAGTGACCCAGCATTCCTTCTCATCAGCTGCTCCTAGACTCTGGAATGAACTGCCGGATGAGATCCATCAGATTACCACCCTGGATACCTTTAAGAAGGCTATTAAGATGGATCTCTTCTGGCAGGCCTCCCCCTCCCTTCCTCCCTCCCTTCTTTTCTCTCATTATCCTTTACCTTTTCTTAATCCATTCAGACTCTGCCTAAATTTTTACTGCAGTTTAATTTATATATATATATATATATATGTATGTATGTATATGTATATCAATGTTTTAATTATTCAATCAATCAATCTTTATTGCCTTTAGCCAATGGCCATTTAATTATTCTTCAGTTTAATTCGTTTTTTTATTGCCCAACTATGTTTTTATATGGGGGGGGAGGGTTGGGGATTTTGGAATTTTAATGCAATTCTCTTTTAATCTGTATCCTGTTTTTACTGTTGTAATCCGCTTGGATTCCTCGAGATTAAGCAGAATAGAAATTATTATTATTATTATTATTATTATTATTATTATTTTGCTTCCCCCCTTCTTTTTGTTAATGGTTATGCTTTCAGTTGTTTTTAATTCTCTTTATAGTTTAACTATATTTTACATTTTGTGTGAGTAATACTTCTGGCCGTGTCTTTTTAAACTTTTG
The DNA here is from genome assembly GCA_034509955.1 of Urosaurus nigricauda. Classification (NCBI taxonomy): domain Eukaryota; kingdom Metazoa; phylum Chordata; class Lepidosauria; order Squamata; family Phrynosomatidae; genus Urosaurus; species Urosaurus nigricauda. The sequence goes on from JAOEGL010000002.1 coordinate 309,683,521, forward strand.
CAAGCTGCCTTGAATTCCAGAGCTAAGCTGGGGGACTCAAGGTGGCTTGCAAGGCAAGCGGTGTGGGTGTGGATATAAACAAACAAGAAATGACAGCCTTGGGTGTGTGGATCAATCTTATCTCTGAACATATACATTCTTACTTCAGTTTGCAATTATTTTGATCGTATCGCTATTGTTCTGTTCTGTTGTTACCTGTCTTGATGTCACTTTGTCACAGGTGTACCAAAAGAGGTGCTGATGGTGCCTAAGGCAATATCTAATGTTGTGGCAACACAGAAGTATTCTCTCTCACACTCACACACACACACACACACACACACACACACACATTTACAAAATCTGTCTCTTCTTCCTTGTTCATTTGGGTCAGTGAGTATGTCTTAGAATTCCTGTAACTCGCAAATTGAGACATTGAAGATGTTCAAACTTTTAAGTTTTATGTTTGCCATGTTTTCCTGGACACTTCACCCTGTCCTCCTCTCTGTGGGTGCCTAAAATATTTCTAAAAACGCAAGTGAAATGTGAAGGTACTGCAATGCTAGAAATCTGGAAGCTAGAAGAAAATTTCAGAGGGGGCAGAATTATCATTGGGGTAAACACTTTTATTTCTCCCCAACACCATGCTATCTCTATATGATTTTGCTCAGAGGAAATTTGCTTGCAAGACACCTAGAAAAATATTTGGAATCATTCCTACAAGGAGAAAGGTAGCAGGTCTTCTGACTTTCCTGTTGACCTTTCATAGAAATTGCTACTACTGAGGACTAGATTCCCTGTCTTCTTCCTTTCCTGTTGAATGAGAATCATCTTCCAGTTTCTCTGCAAAAGGAAAGAAACAACGGAAAAAAGATAGTTTTTCCAAGTACAACTGTATAAAAATCAGTAATGCCAGATGATATTAACAACTGCCACCATTCACCATAGCTGTTACCAAATCTGCTATTACATAGATGCTAGTGAAGATAATATCATTTCAGTGGACTTTCTCACTACCTGTAAGTACTGTGACTGGAGAGTACCAGCAAGATTCTTGTACTAGATTGAATTATTTAGGAGAGAGTCCACCTCTCATACTCCCCATGCACACCATACCATCATAGTGGAGATTATCACACTTAGACGGGATAGTGAAGAGATCGCTCTGCTGTCCTTATCCCATCCATGTGGCAGATCATGCGAAAGCCTTTGATATCATAGTGCTGATCCTGTCATTATCCTATCATTGAAAGAGCATTGCAATAACGTGAACTCACATTAAGGCAAAATGCTAGGGCAATGCCACTTCAATGACAGGACAATGACAGGAACAGCATGACATCATTTGAAAGGCTTTTGCGTGATCACTGTCACTGTCACTTTCTGCATGGGACAATGTCCATATAAGCACGACATCGTATAAAAGTCCTTCCTATGATCATGCAGGAAGGATGAGACAGAGATGGAACAATGATGGCTCATCCCACGTGTGATAATCTCCAAAGTTTTTTGTGGGGGTTTTTGTTTTTTGTTTTTTGGACTATGTGACCATGTTCTAGAACAGTTTATTCCTGACGTTTCGCCAGCATCTGTGGCTGGCATCTTCAGAGAAGATTCTCTGAAGATTCTCTTCATTCTCTGAAGATGCCAGCCACAGATGCTGATGAAAGAAACGTCAGGAATAAACTCTTCTAGAACATGGTCACATAGCCTGAAAAACCCACAAAAAACTATGGATGCCTGTCATGAAAGCCTTCGACAATCTCCAAAGTCTTCTTTAAATAGTTATGTTGGAAAAACACTTTCTGTCTTTTTTTGTAAAATTCAATTAACACTTAATTTTCAGTTCTCTGAGTTGGTTCTAAGTGCTTCCGAACTGTGCCATTCCATTCTACAACCACATCAGCTCATTCTATTCTGATCCAGAATATGTACAAATCAGTACAAATCATCTTGAATTGCTCCATTGTTTGGGATTCAGATGAACCAGTTGTACAGCCCTGAGTTATATTCATACCTATGGACCACCAAAAAAAACAAATAAATAGATCTGGGAGCAGTTTAAGTCTGCACTCTCACTAGAAACCAACAATGAATAAACAGAATCTATTCTAATTTGGATATATCATGACTTAATCCTATTAAAGATAAAGCTCAATAAAGTGGAAGGCAGTAAGAAAAGAAGAACAGATTATTGGATAGACTCATTCAATGAAGCCATGGCTGTTAATGACCAGGGCTCATAAATTTCTCTCATTCATATAGTCACCATAAGCTGAAGTTGACTAGATGACACATAATGTCAGATCTCATAGCACTCAGAAAATACAGTGCTACATGAAACTTACTTGGCTGTGCAAATTTAGTTCTGAAAAGACCACATTGTTGGGCCGGTGATACCGGCATAACCGTGGATGGTTCAGTGCTAAGCTGGAAGAAGTTCTCCTGGGTGGCATTGTACAATGGCCACAGTACATCATTGGCCTCTGACCCTGTGGGGTTCCTGTGGAGGAAGTAAAATACATTTATAATATGACATGAATAAATGTGAAACCATGCCCTATGAGAAGCAATTTAGGGAGCTGGGCATGTAAAAAATGGCCCTGGAACCACATTTATCCCCAGTTTTTTTTCTTCCAGGGGGGACCCTCTTTCCCAGAATCCTTCAGATTGCCCTTTTCTTCGTACACAGAAAAGGGTGACTTGCCTCTCATTGGGCAAGTCACACGCACTCCCATGGCAAACCCCCTCTGAAGAAGCATGCCAAGAAAATCCCATGATAGGTTTCCCTAAGGATGCCATAAGTCAGAAACAACTTGACAGCACACAGCAGCAACAACAACTTTAATGTCTTACCCACTTCTGGCAAACTCTGCCCAATACTGCATCACCCTATGGCTTAGTGTTGACTCAGCCTCCGTGTGTGTTTTGTTGACAATCAGTGCTGCCTTAAAGCTTCCAAATACATAAGGCACCTCAGCTCCATGGGGTGCGCCAGTCCATTCAGGCCAGACGGAGCCAGAAGTGTGATGTGTGAAGACATAAACATACAAGGAACTCCCAGCTTCTTGGACCTGTGCAGCATATTCAGCTGCAGGACATACAAAGAAGTAATCACTCAAAGACTGTGTCATGGCCTGACCGTATCGTGCTGGACCACTGTGTTGTTCACTGTATTTCTGAGACACAGCTTGAATGTCTTCTTTAGTTGCATTCCGCATTGTCCTATTCACTGAGTACAGAAGTTGCTCCCAAGTGATTAGGTTGTGATCAGTGACACGAAAAAGAGGCGTCACAAAGAAAGACCCTTCATCAGAAGTGATGCCAATTAGAGTTGGTTTAATCTGAAGGTGTCCATCCTCCAGAAGCTTGTGTGGCATATCAGTCAAAAACTCCCCATCGGTTGTTGGTGAGAAGGGGAGTTCGATGAAGAACTTGCTAGTTTGACCTATAGATATCTCATGCTGAGCAAATTCCATTGCATTTTTCCCCTGTAGGCATCTCACAATTTCACTTTCATTACCTTCCTTGCAGCCCAACAGCTGGCTGAAAAGAAGAGATTTCTGTTTGGCCTCCTCAGGACTCATCCAAGCCCAGACGGCATTCGGAGTTCCACTCTGAAGTACAGCATGGGCAAAAAGGGGCTGGCTTCTTGGTGAAAGGAGATGGAAGCCAACAGAGGCTGCTCCAGCACTGTGACCCAAAATAGTCACTCGTTTTGGATCTCCACCAAAGACAGCTGCATTCTCTTTGACCCAGGTCAGAGCCAGCTGTTGATCCCACAGGCCCATGTTTCCTAGGATGGCTGGTGGCAAGGAAAGGAAACCCAGAGCTCCCAGGCGGTAATTCATGGAGACCACAATGACATTCTCTTTTGCTGCTAAGGAAGCTCCATTGTACAAATCTAAGGAAGCTGCACCAGAAAAAAATCCCCCTCCATGTATCCAGACAAGAACAGGAGTTGGTGTAGAGGGCTGCGGATGGGGCACCCAGATGTTGAGAAAAAGGCAATCTTCTGACACTGGTGTATTGGGTTTCCACATGTCTGCATCAGGGGTACTAAGAAGAACATACTGGGGACAGGCATTGCCATAGTCATTGGCCTCCAAGACTTGACTCCAGGGCTGATGTGGATGGGGCTTCTGGAAACGGAGTTTCCCTAGGGGGGGCTCAGCATAAGGGATTCCCAGGAAGGCCATCACAGAACCAGAGTCAGCTGGAAGAAGTTTGCCTTTAACAGGGCCACTGCTGGTGTTCACCACATGGTCACTGTCAGCAGCAGAAGTGGAGGCGAGTGAAAAAAGGAGGAGGATGAGACAGAAGTTGAAAGAGAGGAAATCATGCATTGCAGCAGCTGGAAGGAAAAAAGTTGCAAAGAAGATTAGCCAAATATAAGTGGTAAGTGTGTTCCAGTTTTACCTCATGAATATTTGTGAAAGTAATGGGTCTATTTTGCTTTAAACTTAGGTCTTCCCTATAGAAATACTATTTTTATAGAGAACAATATGTCATTTATACATTTCTATCAAAACCCCCACTTTAGAAATACAGTTGGCCCCCCATTTTCATGGGTGATCTGTTCCAGACACACACCCCCCGCAAAACAGAGGCTCGTGCTTATTCAAGCCCCATAGGCTTGAATGGAGCATGTTCCCATGCATGTGGCATAGCTGCACATGCCATTGCAAATAGTGGCAATCACTTCTCCGTGTATACAAAGAAGTAGCCAGGATTTGAGAAAGGGGGCTTGGGCACGGTGGTGCAGTGGCACACACATGCAATGGGCACACATGCCATTCATTGTATTCCAGGGAGCATACAGATCCTGGTGAATATTCAAGGGCACAGATCTCAGATCCACGCATTAGGAGGGGCAACTGTACAGCACTGTTCAGGACCAAATGTGAAGTTGTGAAAGGGGAGCTCAACTGATTGGCCTAGGGTTTTGTTTTGTTTTTTTCTTGCACTGAGTATTTTCTTTTTGTGCCCTTTTAGGGTAGACACTTGTAGAGCAGATACCTCTACTAATGAGAGAACAGAATATTTTAACTCAATATTGCTGATGTTTCGTGTGGTCCACTCCATCCTAGCTGCACAGAATAATTTTTGTAAAGTACTAGCAGAGCTACCTAGACTGTTCATGCTCCTTAGAAACCCCTTCATACTCATCTCATAGCACCCCTCATCCACCCAACAACATAAGTGATCTTCATGTCAGAAATTGCCTTACCCTTTTCGATCATTCCTCCCATGGGGAAGCAGCTGTTGTTGCATACATTCAAGTCATTTCCAACTTTTGGTGACCCTAAGGAGAACCTATCACAGGGTTGCCAGTGCCTTCATCTGAGTTTCCATGGCTGAATTGGGATTCCAATCCTGGTCTCCAGAGCTGTAGTCCAATGCTCAAATCACTACTCCATGTTGGCTTTATGATAAATCTAAGTTCCTTTTATTTCTTATTATGCACCATCTTGATCCTTCTTTCTCTTTACCCATCCTGGTACTCTTTCTCCTCTTAACTTTGTACTTCAGAAATAATGTGTACTATCTTAAAAACCTCACCTCCTCTAATGAGGACAGGGAATGTATTTGCAGGTTCTGAGACAGCATGTTTGCCTACTGATTAGTTTTCATTCCCTAGTACTAAAAGGGCACTTTCACATTATACAGTTATAGCACAATGATCCACTTGAAATGCCCTGGCTCATTTCTAGAGAATCCTGTTACTCTATGTTAGAGAGGGGTACTTAGAATTCTCTGCCAGAGAGCTCTAGTGCCACACCAAACTGCAGACCCCAGACTTTCATAGGATGCAGCCTTGGCAGCTGGAGTCCTATTGTTGGGTAATGTGAATGAGCCCACAATGGAATACTTAACTCTGATTTTCTGACAGTCTGTCAGGCTATTTACTGAAATATTTAAACTGTGTCAAATGAAATCTTACAACAATTGTGCATATCCTTAAATCTGCACCAAACTTCTCCCAGGGGAGGGAGATTAATTTTTTAAATAAAATTATTCTAGACTATTTCCAACTGGCCAGGCAGCTTCTAATTCTGTCTTCAAATTTCAGCTATTCAAATCACTTTGCCCTGGAATATTTTGACTGTGGGGTCTATTAATTTACCTTTAGGAAATATAAATATTAAAATAAACCATCACTGTCTCTCAACAATTGTTAGAGCTGAATTGACATGTCGCTTCCAGGACAAGGTTTCTGGAAACAAAACACTCAAATATTTGAAAAGGAGACACTGCTCTGTTTGCCCTACATTGATTTTTTTTTCCCCTGTGCTGAAATGAAAACCAGCAATATTGTGTTTTTATAAAATTAATCTTGAACCGTTCCTCTTTTCAGGAGTCATCCAATCCAACCATCATTCTTCTAAGGCCAATCATACATAGTAGTGGTGGTAACTAATTAATCTGCATCTTTCATCTGTTCCAAGGATAGGAAGTACTTTTCTCACCGTCAGAATGGACTGTTGAATGGAGTTAGCTTTTCCGTACATGTTCTTGGAAGCTTGCCCTACAACATTTCACAAATGAAAACCTGGACATGTGTGGCCAAGCAACATCAGAGTGGAATTAAGATGGCAAAAGTTATAAATGAGGAAGAACACACATGCAAGGAGAGGTTGCTGCAGTTTGCTTTTCCCTAAACCCACTGGGAAGAGCAAAATTCCACTCTCTCCTCTTCTGTCCATTCTGCTGAGTTAGCTGAGTACAGACTTATTTCTCACATTGAACATAGTTTGTAGCAATTGAAGTAACTGAGGACCAGGGAGGGAAATGGGAAGAGGAAAGAAAAATTGAGATTTTTAAAGCAGCATCTGAAAAAGTGGAATGTCAAAGGATTAACCGAGACTGTCCCTGCCAAATCAGGACAGTTGGATGGTATAAATAAGGCTTTCTGGCCATGAAGACAAGGCAAGGCCTCAGGCCTTCTCATGTTAGCAAGATTAATTTGCCAATGATCACTTCCCCATCCTCAAAGGGTAGTGAGTTTTTCTGAATTATATAGACTCACCTCTTTAATGAGCTTTTGCCACTCTTCAGTAAAGATTCTTCGGTTTCAGTCCAAAGGGGGAAGGTGATTGCAGAGCTGACTGAGCGATGCCCTTTATGTAACACCAACAAATGGAGGGCAGGGGCCAAGGGACTATAGTAATTGTAGAGATCAATGACCAGCTGGACTCTCCTTGTCCTTGCAGTGGGTGGATGATGTAAGGTGTAAATTCGTAACAAGGGTCAAAAAGAAAGAAGAACAGAGACCTTATTTCAACTTTTCAAAGAAAACAGGCAAGCCATAATTTTATTTTCCTAAAACGCCATTTCAAAAGTCAATTTTAAGCATCTTCTTTGGAGACACTGTTTGGTGTCTATACAATTGTAGCACCATGATTCCACTTTAACTGCTCATTGGCTGCAATCCATGGTAACCAGGATTTGCAGTCAGTGAGATACTAGCATGCTCTAGCTGAGAACACCACCACTGCTAAAGATCCCAGGATTCCATAGCATGTTGCCATGGCAGTTAATGTGGAATTATAATGCCATAACTGTATAGTGTGAAAAGGCCCTATTTCTTAAAAGGTACAAAGCAGCACAACTGGTATCTTTGGCCCATTCAGAATCTCTCTCTCTCTCTCTTCTAAAAATCTTTCCCTAGCTTTCCCAAGGCTTCTAGAACCATAAAACAGGAAACTAAATAGCTCTTAAATTGACACCTTCTGAGCCCAAACAGTGATAAGTGGGTTTGCTCTATTTCATATCCTCTAGACTGTATCTGTACTGCAGAATTAATGCTGTTTGATACCGCTTTAACTGCCATGGCCCAATACTATGTATTTTGTACATATTTATCCTTCTTTCTCAGAAAGCTCTGTATGTATTTATCCTTCTTTCTCAGAAAGCTCTGGTGCCACAAGAAATTACAAATCCTAGGATTCCATATGATGGAGTCATGACAGTTAAAGCAGTGTCAAACTGCATTAATGCTGCAGTGTGGCAGCAGCCCTAGATACAGGGTGACCAGAGGCTCATCCTTAGTAACAAGCCATTTGTCTGTAAATGTGTAGAGCACTTAGAGATCCCGATTAAACACTTTTTATAGGAAATCTGTTTTAATGTAGAAAAGTTACTTAGGCTGGGAAGAACAAGGGCGAAAAGCATTCCTAAGACTGTCATCTAGCATTATAGAGGGATCGAGAGGATAGATTGGGAAGGGTGGTGGGCATTTTAGTATCTAACCTTCTTATTTCTGTCCTCCATGGGGCATTCTTGACTCCTCATTGCTAAGCATTACTGTTGTGCTAACCGTGTGTTTGTGGAAACAGATTGGGTAAGCACCCCTGCTCACTCTAGGTGCAACAATCAAAATGGAACACAGCTCTCCATCATTTTGTCACTCTGCCTCCCCTTCACATTTCTTGATGGTTGCAGTTTCCCAGGTCATTCCTAGACTGTCAATATTGTATCTCCAGGTCCTGAGCTTAGGTTAGCTGAGGTTTAGTTTCTTTATTTTCCAATATCCATTCTTTCCCCTTTTCTCTGCGTAAATATGGCTCTACAGAAAGTGACAAGGGTGGCTGATGACCAACAAAAAAGAAACTTCCACTTACCCTGGTCTCCCAGAATGTTAGTCCAACATTCAAACTACTATCCTATACTGGCTCAATGGTATAGGTTAGTAGTTTCAGTGTTGGACCAGCACTCTGGGGACCAGGGTTCGAATCTTCACTCATCTATGGAAATCCACTGTAGGACCTTAGACAAGTTGTACTCTCTCATCCTCAGAAGAAGGAAATAGCAAACCACTGTGAACAAATCTTGCCAAGAAAACCCCATAGTAGGTTTGCTTTAGAGTTGGCATAAGTCAAAAATTACTTGAAGGCATACAGCAACAAATGGACAACATGGGGGACCCAGTAGCAGAGCTGTGAAAGTTCCTTTTTTGCTGGGCATCAGCCATCATTTACTGTTGGCTCTATCTGGAAAGTTGAGTGCATGCTCAGGTATGCATAGTTGTCCTGTTGGATCTCTATGGAAAGCTGAGCGCATGCGCACACAGGTAAGAAAGAGACACATTCACACTTTTAAGAAGGATCTCCTTTATACCTCAACTCCTTGGCTTTTGATGACTTGTTGTTTTAGTAACTTTTGTCTTTTTAATGAATTTGTTTTAGATAATAATAATAATTATTATTATTATAAAGAGTGAATCAGATGCCCAAAACTCTGTATTTGATGGTGTGAGCCCTGAATAAAGACAGAAATGTCTGCATCATGTAATTTATTAATGTAGACAATATACTAATTTTACAGAGATTCGCGACTGGATAAATTAACTGTAATCAGTATTATAGTTTGGTATTTTGGTAGATGTAAACTTAACAACTATTTCCTGTTTGTCAACCTTCCATGTCATGAATTTGAACTGCCCCTTATTGCTATTTTGAAAACCGGCAACACTGCCAATAGGTCATTTGCAGCTGACAGGCTGCATAAGTTTCAGTCCTGTGTTAATGGGACTTCTCTACTGCTTGCTGCAGTTATTTTGCCTGTTCCTCCAAAGAATTTTCCCAGCTTGAGAAACTGAGTTACCTGACTGGGAAAACAGGCTACTGAAAGCATGAGCCCAGATTTACTGCAGTCTAGCTCAATGGTGTCTGAACTTGACCGAGTCTGGCTTATCCATAAATATTTGCCCCTCTCTATTAATGTGGTCTCCGAAATGCTGCTAAATCCTTCATGAGCCAATCAATTCATTTCTGCTTTCTGTGCTTCATTTCTGATTCTTTATCATCTTCATTATCTCTGTATTGCCTACAGCTGTAGCAAGGCTTGCTGGCCTTACATGGAGACGCCCACTATGTGGAATGGGACTTCTTGCCATCTTCACTTGGCGAAAGAGAACCCTCTTCAGGTTTGTCTGTAGAAGAAAGAGAGAAAAGAGAGACAGCAATTTTTTGTGTGATTACAAGTTGATAGCTAGAAACAAATTTGGGAGATAGTACCTTCCTAAACTACAGAATCATTAGCACTTTGATAGCAATGCCACAGACTGATACCATGGACCAAGCTCAAGAGTTCTAGGACGGTCTTTTCACAAGAGTTGAGATTCATGCCAAGCAGCTTGGTCCAAATTAGCAAGGTATGCAAGCATGGAGTCAGGGGAAAAAGTTTTTATTTCTGCAGCAAAAATAGGTACACACTTTGAAGGGACATCCAAAGTGAGATAAAAATTTATTTCAGAGCCCACACTATATACCTTTTTACAACTTGTTTGTTTGTTTTTTATTTGTATGTCACCTTTCCTCCAGAAAGGTGCCCAAAGTGGCTCACAGATAAAAACATTTTTTAAAACTTTACAATAATTAAAAACAATTAAAATCATCTGACTAAAAACAGTATAAAATTGCATTAAAATATATAGAAGTTTTTAAAAACATAACTAAAGCATATAGCCCATAGAAAAGGCAACCTGTTTTTCTCATGTGGGCATTAAGAAGAATTTTAATAACTATTTCAAAGCACATCCTCCCTGCCTGTCATCTGTTAATACTTCCAGCCTTGTACTAATCCATTTACTATAGCCAATAGCATGGGAAATTCAATCATCAGGAACTCTGGGTTCTTTAAATCACACAGTCTGTCACTTTAAACAAGGAATGTAATCAATAGTTGTAAATCAAGGAGGAAGCTCCCTTTCTCACCTATAGCTTAAAACACAGAATGGGGTTATCTATAATCTATGTGTCTCACGTCCTAGAAATTGAGATATCAGGGCACTGAGTCCGGTGAATTTCTAAACTAGGAGTAAAAGGAGGAGGAGGAGGAGGAGGAGGAGGAGGAGGAGGAGGAGGAGGAGGAGGAGGAGGAGGAGGAGGATTTTATTATATTTCTAGAGTCCAAAATGACTAAACTGAGGCTGTCGTATTTTGGCCATATCATGAGAAGCTATGACTCACTAGAAAAGACAGTAATGCTAGAAATGGTAAGTAAGAGAAGAGGAAGACTGCATTCCAGATTGACGGTCTCAGTCAAGAAAGCCACAGTCCTGAGTCTGCAAGACCTGAGCAGGACTGTTGATGACAGAGTGACTTGTAGGTCTCTCCTTCATGGGGTCAGCATAATTTTAAGTCAATCTGATGGCAGTTAACAACACAACAAAAGCAAACTGCTACAGCCTCTCCTAGACTGGGCCTTCTTACTCATTAATAATGTTGCCATTGTGACTGTACTCTGAAGGTGTTTGGTCACATGTGTCCTAGTTATCATCTATGAAATGTTGGAAAGTATGGTATGAGGGGACAGCAAGATTTGTTTAGAGTTTGGAAAACTTACCTTTTGGAATACACATGCATAGTTTTTATTTATTTATTTATTTATTTATTTCATTTTTGAGCCGCCTTTCTCCCAGAAAGGGACTCAAGGCGGCTCTCTCAGGTAGCATGACTAATGCCCATTCTAAATGAGGAAATGCATTTATTTCTGCACAAAGGAATAACTTTTAAAGGCTCTGCAGTGTCTGCTGAAGTGGGGTGATGGCATGAACTCCCTTGTAACTTCACAGGTCCCACTCCCTATGACAGTTTGGCTATTTATAAGTCAATGCAAATATGACTTAAAGCCTCAAATGTCCCCTAAATCCTTTCTAAGGGAAACTGTACCCTAACTGCTTTTTACATTAATGATCGCTGGAAAGCATGGTGCCTTCATGTAAAAGTATAAAATTCAGATCCAGGGTATCAGTTCCAACGCAAGTCAATGTTCTTAGAAACATCTATCTCATGATATGCAAACACACACTGCAAGATAGAAAGCATAACTCACTTGGCTTCAAGAAATCACAGTATCGGGCAGGAGAGACCTGCACAGTTTGGGAAGTCTCTGTACTAAGAAGGAAGAATTTCTGCTGTGTAGCATTGTAGAGGGGCCACTTTACCTCCTTGGCCCCTGACTTTGTGGGATCCCTGCAGTAAAAGTAAGAATATATTTTAATCCAACATGATTCTGTGTGAACTCCACAAGACACAGAGTTCCTTATTCCTTTATTTCCATTTTAAGTACACTTTCCTAGAACCCTCAGCAGTGCTGCTTAGAAATATACTTGTAAAAAAACAATTCATTCCATTACTCATCACAGCGTACCAAAAGCAGCCTGTTGCCTCTGCTCATTACTGGAGTGACGATCAGTAAATTGTTACATTATTTCTTGCACTTTGTTAACAGCTGCCAAAGGGATCTACTCCAACTTTAGTCCAGAATTTAATGGTGCTATAGCTACTGAACCCTGTTGTCATGATAGGTTTAGCACCATGGATAGTACTGGTAAGGCTCAGCCTGAAACCCAGAGTGGATTCACTGCTCCACTCACATGGGGTTGCTGAGCCACCAAAGCGAAATACCAGAAGCTGAAGTTGTGGGAAGGTGCTCCTGTGCTCATGTCTTACTCAGACCTGGAAGCAATATAGTTGGTCCTCCATATCCATGGAGGAAAACCAGTATGTAAAGGGATCTTGTAGCACCTTTGAGACTAACTGAAAGAAATAATAGTTAGAAAGGTGGGGAATAAATAAATGTCTCGAAGGTGCTACAAGAATCTTTTGCATACTTAAAGATAGTGTTAAAACGGTAAAAGTAGGGCAAGTGTTAGTGTCAGAGTTGGAAGGTGGAATCAACCTTTGTATTAAAGGAGGTCTTACCACACCTCCAGAGTGCACATTTCTTGATCCAAACCTGTCTCAGTCTCATGCTGCATCATATATGGGCATGGATCTTATGGGAGCCACATACTGCCTTTGAACATGGTAAATAAACACTATCAGTGATTCCTTCTGCTAGACAGAGATAGCTATTTCCTGGGCTGTTTAGTGCTGAGATTAATCTTGGTGAAGAAAACATTGTACATCTTGTTATGCCTGATGTATGGCTAGACTTTTATTCTATATAAAGTAGTAAGGAAAAAGCAATGCCTTACCCACTTCTGGCAAACTCTGCCCAATAGTGCATGATCCTATGGCTTAATGCAGCCTCCGCCTCTGTGTAGGTTTTGTTGACACCCACTGCTGACTCAAGAGTGCCAAACACATATGGGAGCTCAGCTCCATGGGGTGCCCCAATCCACTCTGGGAACACAGAGCCAGAAGTGTGGTGAGAGAAGATGTAAGCATACACAGGACTCCCAGCTTCTTGGCTCTTTGCTGCAAATTCAGCTAATGGGCAAAAAAACCCATAGTCGCCAATCATCTGTGACATGGCCCACCGGTACCGCGCAGCACCATGACCTTCTTCACTGTATTTCAGTGCCACAGCCCGCACATCTTCGGCAGTTGCCTTGCGAATTGTCATTCTTGCTGCTTCCAGAAGTTGCTCCCAAGAGATTAAGCCATGACTGGTATCAGGATAATAATACAGCACGAAGGCAGATGCTTCATCAGAGGTTGCACCAAGGAGAGTTGGTTTGACCTGAAAGCGTCCTGATTGAAGGAGCTTTTGTGGATCATCAGGCAGAAAGTCTTCATCTGTTGTTGGTAAGAAAGGGAGATCTAGAAGGAATTCACTCTTCCCAATCATAGATAACTCATGCTGACCATATTCCGTCACATTTTTTTCCTTTAGGCAGCTCAATACAGCATTTCCATCACCTTCCACACAGCCTAGGAGCTGGCTGAAGGCAAGGGTTTTCTGCTTAACCTCCTCAGGACTCTTCCATGCCCAGAGGACATTGGATGCTCCACTCTGTAGGACAGCCTGGCTGAAAAGTGACTGGCTTTTGGGGGAAAGGAGATGCAAACCCACAGACACTGCTCCACTGTTTTGACCAAAAAGGGTCACCCGGTTGGGATCTCCACCAAAGGCAGCTGCATTGTCCTTGATCCAGGTCAGAGCCAGCTGTTGATCCCACAGGCCCATATTTCCTGGAATGGCTGGTGGCAAGGAAAGGAAGCCCAGAGCCCCCAGGCGGTAATTCATGGAGGCAACAATAACATTCTCAGTTGCAGCTAAGGAAGCCCCATTGTACAAGTCCAGTGAAGCTGTGCCAGTGAAAAACCCAGATCCTCCATGTATCCAGACTAGAACTGGAGTTGGCATGGAGGGCCGTGGTTGGGGCACCCAGATGTTGAGGAAAAGGCAGTCTTCTGACTGGGGTCTGTTGGGAGCCCATGTGCCTGAATCTGGGAAATCTGGGTAAGTGAACTGGGGGCAGACATTACCAAAGTTGGTGGCCTCCAAGACTTGACTCCATGGCTGATGTGGATGAGGCTTCTGGAAACGCAGGTTCCCCAAAGGAGGCTTAGCATAGGGGATGCCCAGGTAGGCCATTACAGAACCGGAGCCCCCTGGGAGAAGTTTGCCCTTGACAGGACCGCTGTTGGTGATCACCATAGTGTCATCTCCAGTGGCAGAAGTGGATGCCAATGAAAAGAGGAGGAGGAAACAGAAACTGGAAAAAGGGGGCATCATAGCAACTGGAAGGAGAAAATGATAGACAAGGTTAAGCAAATGCAAGAGGGACAGTGAAGTATCTGTTTTGCTCATAACCTCGTCTCTGGCCTACCTGCACCCACCTTCAAGTTGCCTGTCAGTTTATGCCAAACTCATGAATTTCATAGGATTTTCTTAGGCAAGGAATACTCAGAGGTGATTTTCTGTTGTCTTTCCCCAAAGTATAGCCTACAGCTCCTGATATCCTTTGGCATCCATCATTCAAATACAGACCAGGCCTCACTCTGCTTAGTATCCAAGATCAAATGACATCTGTTACCTTCAGGATATACAGGCCTGCCCAAGAGTACACCTCTCCAGAAGGACAGTTCACCTCCTTCATCATGACTCCCTTCAGCAATAATGCAGTGGTTACTCACTAAGGGGCACCATGGTCGATGATATCCACAGTCTCTTTAGTGTGTTTGAGGGGGGACCTTTCAGAAAGGTCTCTTGGTTGTGCTTATTTAATTGTTAATGAAATGTGTTGCCTCCACTTAACATTGCTAGGGCCCATTCCTTTCTCATATACTTTCTCTAGTGCCTTTGCACAGCCCTGCTGTTGCATCAAATATATTTTTATAAACAACTCCCAGTCCTAGCTTAGCAGAGTATGAACAGCAATGCTCAGAGGAGAGGCCTTGCAAGCACTCTGTGTAAACCACTCCGTGCCTACTAAAGTCTCTAAGGATACTTATGCAAGGAGAGCCAGCATGGTGCAGTGGTTTGAGTACTGAACTATGACTCTGGAGATCACAGTTCAAAACCCTGCTTGGTCATGGAGACCAAGGGTGACCTTGGCCAAGTCACACTCTCTCAGCCTCAGAGGAAGGCAAAGGCAAACCTCCTTTGAACAAATCTTGCCAGAAAAACCCTGTGATAGGTTCATCTTATGGGCATCATGAGTCAGAAATAAGGTGAAGGCACACAACAACTATGCAAGGATATGGACCTTACCAATATCAACAGGGAGCAATTAACTTGGGATTCCAGCCTATCAATGGATCTCTTTCTTCTATGCCTGATGCTCTCTCAAAGAGCCTCACTAAGGCAGCCTCCTGGATACAACTGTGGCACGCTGAGGGAACAAACTCTCAGGACCTCAAAGGTCTCATTATTATTTATTTATCTCCTGATTTCTCCTGCAGAACTGGAACTCCAGGCAGCTTTCAAAATTAAATCAGATGCAGATAACTTACAAATATATACATGTGTGTGTGTTGTGTACCTTCAAGTCATTTCTGATTTATGCCACCCTGTTCAGCAATTGCGAGATCATAAAAGGACTTTCAATCTTGTATCTGCTGGGGATTCACATTTACAGTAGTTCATGACCAAGCATGACCCCCTAAAAAATCTACTATTTCAGGCTTGCAGCCTTTTGACTGAAATGTTTCTAAGGTACTATGATTCTACTGGGGATGCAACCCTGGAAAATAATGTCTGTAGCACTCTCTCAATATTGAGAAAAGCAGATATGCAGGATCCTGAACAGTCTCCAGCTGCCTGTCTATTGATGTGCTCTGTGGCCAGGAGAGAACTGCTGGTGTCATTTCCCAACATCCTGATCTCTAGCATCTCAGGAATGCTTCAGTCAGGGCACTGTCAGGCTGCAAAGGTAGTTGGGAGGTGGCATGGTCAGACATAATTATAATGATGGAGTTCCCTCATTGTAGTTGTGATGACAATGGAGGAGCTCAACCATCGTTAAATGTAATAAAATTTTCTATGCCGTTTAAAGCAATCCAATTTTATTGTGTATTTTAATCTGATTTTTTTAATTTAAAAAATTGCTATTTTAGATTATTGTTTTTATGCTGTATTGTATTGTTATTTGTTTGTTTTTTCTGTTCTTGCTTGTTGTTACCTGCCTTGATCCAACACAGGGAGAGGTGGGATACAAATACATACTGTAAATAAATAAAATTATTATTATTATTATTATTGCTCACTCACCCTGTTACAAAAAGAGCAGCTTAGTTGCTGCTTGTGTTCAGTAGTGGCACTCTCTTCAGTCGATTCCTTGACTGTTTCCTGCTCCCTCTTTCTTTTCACTACCACCTTCCTTCTCTTCTCTTCTCTTCCCTTCCCACATTTTTAAACTTTTTCTTGCCAAGCCCTGTCACTGTCACCACAGAAACCAAGCATTTGTTTCCTCCCTCCAGCCTGGTATGGCTCTCTGTTTCCTGCCCGACTGGGAAGATTAATCTGCTCTTGTCCACCCAGTGAGTTCCTATGGGCTGTCCCCAACCAAAATTTATGTAGTAGTAGCACAGCTCCAGGAAACAGAAGCTCATAGGGACAGAGAAGATCCAATCCAAAGGGGCCCCTAATTTTGCATCAGGAAAAGTTCCTGTACAAGTTCCTGGGACCAGCTGCAAGTGTGGATTACAAGTTCAAGCTTCAGGCCTTGGCATCTCCACTTGAAGGCGCTGAAGGTGGAGGTCTGGGCCAAATCTGTGCCTAAGATTCCCATTGTGAGATATGTTAGCAGAAGGTGGCTCCATCATTCTGCAGCCTTCAATACATTGTTGGGCTGCGACTCCCAGCAGCCTTATCCGGCATAGCATGGTATGGAAAGCTCAGAGTTGTAGTCCAGCCTTTTGGAGGCCCACATCTTTTCCACCCCTGACCTAAGCAATACTACAGTCTCAGATTTTCTGCAGTGTGTTTTGAACCTATGTTAGTGAAGTAGTGAATCTCTTCCATGTTTTAGAATGGTCCTTAGAAAAATCAAAGTACTAAACCCTGTTACCAAAATGAGTTCAGTACCTTGGACAATTCCTTTAAAGTCTGAAAGAACTTTTCAAAAACACATCCTTTTATGTTTCAGGATGAAAAAAGGAAAGGAGAGAGATCCAGAAGCATCTTTAAGATTCAACTGATTTACTTTATCATGCGCTTTCATGGATTTCAGCCCACTTCTTCAGCGTGGTGAAGTAAAATATTAGGATCATGAGTGGCTGTACCACTTCGCTTCATCAGTGCATCTGAAGAACAGGACTGAAATCCACGAATGCCTATGTGAAAATAAATTGGTCTTAAAGGTTCTGTTAGATTCTTTCTCTGCTTTCTTTTAAAGTTTGGACTAAATCTTGGAGTGGATTCACTGCCCAACTGATATGCCTGTGCTCATATAACTGCAGTCTTAGTCATACCCCTGGACCCAAGAGCAATGGCAGGTCAACATTAGGTAGTGATTATCTGTCATCATTCCTGGATACAAGGGAGTGAGTAAGGCTGCAATTAACCATCTTTAAGTGGGAGAAAAAGTCTGAATCAAATTAGAGATAAGGGAAAATATATCCCCCCCCTTCTTTCTTTCTTTCTTTCTTTCTCATTCTCCCTCGCATCCACCCTCTGTAGCTGACACATGTGGCTGTACATGGAGACTAGATGCATGTAAGCCAAGGGATGTGAAATCCAGGAAACTATAGAGATGATCTTCCCCATTCAGTGCCCTGGAGTGGGAGTAATTGATAGGTCTGCATCTCCCAGGGACCTGAAACATTTTTCGTATTCCATCGGTGGGTGCTCTGAAACAAACAGGCATCTTTGGAAGTCTTTGGAGTTCACTCAGGTATATTGGTTAGGAGAACAAGGTGCTTGACCTCAAGTCTCTTAATGTTAAAGCTCCAATCCAGCTCTCCTGTCCCTAAAGACCATTCATATCCTCCAAAGCATGTGGATGTACTGGGTTGTTTGGGACTTACCCCCTTGAAAGGTGTTTGCTGCTCTTCAGTGAGGCTCCCACACAGTTCAGTGAATACAGTGTTTTGCTAATACACTCAGCTGCAACACTTCCAAATAGCAGGGACAGCAACAGTATTAACAGACTAAATCTAGTTTCTCCCCTTTGCATGGATAGTCCTCAGCTGGTCAATGCCCTTTCCAATAGTACATAAAGGGCATTGACCAGCTGAGGACTATCCATGCAAAAGGGAGAAACTAGATTTATTCTGGTTGTTAAGCTGACTGGAAGTCCAAGTCAGGTTCGAAAGAAGAACACTTTAAAAAAATGGAATGGGCAGGGGTTCAGGGAAAAGAGAGTCAGAAGCATGGAAATGCAATCCCTCCCTTCCCCGTTGCTTTGAAAAGAGAACACCGTGATCTGGATTTCACAGAGCTTGTACAAGTTTTCGACTACAGCTCACAGAATTCCCCAGCCAGCTTGGCCAGTATTCCATTATTATTCATTGTATGTTCTGGGAAAGCAAAAGACTCCTGCCAGCCTCTTTTCTTATGACATTTTGGGAATTTCCTTCCTTGTTACTAACTAGCTGTACCCAGCCACGCATTGCTGTGGCTCAGTCTGGTTAAATGGGAAAGAAAGAAAAGAGAAAGTGCACGTTTCCAAAATATTTAATTTCACAATGCCTGTGGGTATACAATATTTTTTGTTGTTCCATTGTCTTTGTAGATACAGAGATTTGTCTGGTTTGCCGACTATAGAACACGCAACATATAATTGTCCATGTGAGAAGCAATATTGTATTGTATTGTATTACCATGGTTGTAAGCCACCTAGATCCAGATGGAATGGTGGGATAAAAATAAATTGTTGTTGTTGTTGTTGTTGTTGTTGTTATTTGAAATTCTCACAATTATTGTTCAAAGGAGAGCCGTCTAACAAAGACTCTTAAGCCCTTTGCCAGGCTACAAATCCGAAGATTCCACATACTCTGGTCACTCTCTCTAGACCTTTGTCTCTGGTATTCATCAGCTCCTCAGTGTACCCTTCGGAAAGCGACCCTTTCATTTTGTTGTGAATTCAACTGGTGCAGTAAATGTGGTATCAGTCTCCACTTAACATGGGTAATACTGTGCCCCTTTCTCAGGAAAACTCATTGTTTTAACACAGCCTCATTGTTAAACTCTGGTCAAAATGACCTGTTCCTACACCCATCCTGATGAAGTACAAAATATGTCAAGAAAAGAAATATTGCGTGAAGCACTCTGAGGTAATTAAAACATAAGGGATATAGAATCATAGAACTATAGAGCTGGAAGGGACCCAAAAAGTCATTTAGTCTAATCTCCTATTAGTAGATGAAGCTACTAGTAAAGCATCCCTGACAGGTAGCAACTCTTAAATACATCTACTGAAGCAAATTTGCAAGTTCCAAGTCAGTCTCTTCCACTTCAAAAAGCTGTAACCAAGGACACCAGAAGAAGCAGAATTGGGTACTATCTAAAATAAGTCTGAGAGGGATGAACCCACCCACCCGCTCCATTGATTTGACAAAATTGGACCTTCGAGATGCCTATGCAACTGAATACCCTCGGGAATTATCAGTGGGAAAAAATACTAAATGATCATTGCAATGGGCCTTTAGTATCCACGGGGTTTGGTTCCAGGACCCCCACCCCACCAAAATCCATTGATGCTCAAATCCTCTAATATACAATGGCATAGTAAAATGGTGTCCTGTGTTTTAAAAACGGCAAAATCAAGGCTTGCTTTTTGGAATTTATTTTGGGAGGGGAACATTTTCAAGCCACGGATGGTAAAATCTGTGGGTGCAGAATCCATGGATATGGATGGCCACCTGCATTTTGCAGTTGCATTCATGGTACTCATATTATTACCTTCAGCTGGATGATGATGATGATGATGATGATGATGATGATTGTTTTAATGTTTTCATTGTTTTGTAAAAACATAATAAGTAAGTGGGAATAGAAATGACCTGCCTGCCAAGGGTAACCCCTTTAAAACTAATCCTGAGTCCTTGAGTGTGGTCCTAAAGCTTAACTGGGATTTTCTTTCTTGTAATTAGAATCTATTGGTTTGGACCCTAACACCCAGAGCAGCAAAAAACAAGATGCCCCATGGCAGCCCTTCCAGTATTTGAAAACAGCTATTCAATCACCTCTAAATTGCTCCTTCTCCGGGATGAATATTCCCATCTCCCCTGATCTTTCTTCATAGGGCTTGATTTCCAGACCTTTGACATATAGAAGGAAATGAGCGTAATCAATAGCAGTGTGGTGTTTTTAATGCTAGAAAAATATGCAAAAGAAACAACTGGCCAGAACATGTACAGCAGCAAAACTAGTGTAAAAGCCAGACATCTTAAGCAAATATACGCACAGGTCAAGAACACAGGAGATGTACAATAGCTTGATTGTGTTTTGTTTTGTTTTGTTTGTTGTTCTGGGTCTGGTCCTAAGCAACTGCACCTGAAGGACCTCAGAAGTCAAGATGAGAGAAATCTCTCCCCAGGCCCCTACAATCTGCATGGCCAAACTGGTTAGGCAGGAGCTGAGTCTGTTGCTCAGGCTAAGCAAATTGACCTGACTTCGGATTTAACAACTTGTGTTTGCCAATTGTCAGCCATCCAAAATTAATTCCTTTTGCAGAATTCTATTGTACAATATGGAACCTGCTGGACAGATCCAAGTTTTTCTTGACAAAGAGTGATTCGGTTGTAGGGAAATCCCCTTCTTACTGTCCTGAAGTGCTTGGTGGATGGGAAAGTTCTGTTTTTCCTCCAGCTGCTCTCTCAGTAACTGGAAATTACGGAATGTGGAAATGCAAATATTTCTGGAGCGTATTGGAGAAAATCTGTAGCCTCATTACTGATCTGCAGAATAATTATCCTCTTCTCACCCCTGTGCCACCACTACCATTTAAAGATATTTTGCTGTCGGACACAAAGCCCAAATGACATCTCTCTTCAAAAAGTCTTCTTAATACATTTCATAGCCCTGAATATCCTGCCTAGTCCCACCAAAATGGTTAGTTATACCTACAGTTTTTAAACTAACCCTTGATTGATTGAACTAACCTTTTCCAGTCATGTTGTTCAAATGTAACTATAATAGTTCCTTTATAGTTGTTGTTGTTATTGTTAATGAGAGTGGTATGAGTGACTGTCCTATGGTAAAAAGCATGACAGAGTCAGGCCATACACACCTTGTAAATATAAAAATAACTAAACCTGTTACAATTACAGTGCGAAAAAGAGTGGACCCTTTTTTTGGATTTTTTGGATTTTGATATGACTCATGGATATGTTGAGGATAAAACCTAGGGGCATGTAACAAAGGACCTAAAGGACGAAGCAAAGGAAAATAATGCCAAAGAACTTACAAAATTCTTGCATGCCCCCTAGGTTTTACCCTCAACATATCCATGAGTCATATCAAAATCCATAATTTTGGCCCCAAAACCTGCCTTCAATTTATACATGAGGTTGACTTATCTGTTGTTGTTGAGTTGATCTCTACTCATGGCGACCCTGTGGATAAGACATATCCAATAATCCCTATCCTTCACTACTCACCCAGTTTCTGCAGATTCATACCTGTGACCTTCTTAATTAAGTCCATCCATCTAGCATGTGGTCTTCCTCACTTCCTAATTCCTAATTCCAATGAGTCCTGTCTTCTTGTGATGTGATCAAAGTATGACAGCCTCAGTTTAGTCATCTTTGCCTCCAGGGAAATTTCAGGTTTGATCTGCTCTTGGACCCATTTGTTCTTTTTGCTTTCCATGGTACCATTGGTGCTCTTCTCCAGCACCACATCTCGAATGAATTTACTCTCTTTTTGTCAATTTTCTTAATTGTCCATCTCTCACATCCATACATGGTAATGGGGAATACAATTGCTGGTACGATCCTGACTTTTGTGCTTAGTTCTATATCTTTGCTTTTTAGGACCTTTTCTAGTTCTTTCATAGCTGCCCTCCCCATTCTTAGTCTTCTTCTGATTTCTTGACTGCAGTTCCTGTTCTATGTTTGATCCCAGGTATAGGAACTCTTTTACTATTTCCATTTCCTCATTATCTAGACTGAACTTGTGAAGATCCTCTATGGTTATTCTTTTGTTTTCTTTATGTTCAGCAGTAATCCTGCCTTTGCACTTACTTCCTTGACCTTTCTCAGTAGTTGCTTTAGGTCTCCAATTTTTTTTTGCTAATAGTATGGTGTTGTCTGCATATCTTAGATTGTTGATATTCCTTTCTCTTATTTTCACTCCTCTTTCTTCTGTGTCCAAACCTGCTTTTCTTACAATAAGTTCTGCATATAAGTTAAACAGGGTGAAAGGAAGCATCCTTTTCAGGCTCCTTTGCCAATCTGTTTCTCTATGTTCTGTTCTAACCATAGCCTCTTGTCCTGAGTACAGATTCCTCCTCAGGATTATTAGATGTGTTGGCACTCCCATGTCTTTAATGGTATTCTATAGCTTTTCATGATCTATGCAGTCAAAGGTTTTGCTACATCTAAAAACAAATGCTTATTTTCTTTTGGAATTGCTTGGTGCACTCCATTAGCCATCGTATATTTGCAATGTGGTCCCTAGTTCCTCTTCCTCTACTGAACTCTTCTTGAATTTCTGAGATTTCTCTCTCCATGTATGGATGGAGTTTATGTTGCAGAATTTTGAGCATGTTTTTGCTTGTGTAGGAGATTAGCACTATGGCCCTATAGTTGCTGCAATCTTTTGTGTCTCCTTTCTTCTGGATGGGGATGTAAATTTATCATTTCTGATCTCATCGGCCACTGTTTTGTTTTCCATATCTGTTGACATATGTTGATTAAGATTGGAATTGATTCTGTCAGTGTGAGTTGCAGTAGTTTGATTGGAATGTCATCTGTTCCAGGTTTCTTTTTTCCATTTCTCTTATTGCAGCTTCTACCGAATATATACAGTAGGTAACTAGATGGTATGGAGGCTAGTTGGATAGAGACAGCTAGAGATTCCACAGAGGTCTAAATACTACAGGGCAATGGGGGAGCAAAAAGGAATTTAGATATGATATTTTTGCTTGATTTCTTTTCTGCTCCCAAACCAGGGCATTGACGGAAAACAGTGGCCATTGACATACAAAGTATGAAGGTTGCTCAAGATAAGCATTGATCATTCTGATGAGCCATATGAGATCCCACGTAGATTTTAAATCTGCACTACAAACACCTAAATCAAATTGTTAGTCTCAACTGTAGAAAATCCATGGAATCAATAGGGAAGTGCTGAATCAATACGCATTTATTCAGTGAGACTGCTGTATTTAGGCCACACTTCTCCAATGGATGCCCTTCAGTGGCTTCATTGTGAATGACTGCATTGTAATCCAGCACTTCTGGAGGACACTGAATTGTGGAAAGCTGATTTAGGAATTTAAATCATCGCATGTGATAATCCATACCACCCAAGAAGAAGACCAGTAGTGGACATAATAAAAGATTATTGTCATAATAAAAGATTCAACTACTGACCACACCCATGTGTGAAATCTATACCTTGCATGTGATAATCCACACCACCCAAGTAGAAGACCAGTAGTGGACATAATAAAAGGTTATTCTATAGTGTAACATATTCAAAACTGGCTTGATAAATAACAACAACAAAAAACCCCCACACATTCCTATAGTTGCTGGCCTATTTTATTTGCTTGTGGACTGGAGAGCTATAGTAGTAAGGCTGAAATATTATTTTAAAGCTACTGTTAATGATTTCAAAAAGTTTGGAAGACCCTTTATAATATTAAAATGAGATCCTGAAAAGTCTTTTCTCCTGCAAATTAAAAATGCCATAGAGGAATCCATACAATGGAACTTTGCTTCAGGGTAGAAAAACAGAGAAGTGATCTTGATACTGCTGAGAAAAATCTCTAATCTTTTGTTGATTGTCAGAAATTTTCTCCTTACATTCTCCAGTGAATGTTCTCCCAATCACATTTCAGAATCTGGAAAACAATTTTTAAAGTGTAGTTCAAGGAAGGTGTGATGAGAAGACTTCTGAAGAGCGCAAAGTGAATTCTCATCTGCCCAGGGCACTTTTACACCCAAGCAAAAATATAGAAATTATTTGTCACATCTGCATGAGCTCCAATATTGACAGATCAGCAGGGTAAAGTCCCACCTAGGTTCCTCTGTCGTCTCCTTGATTGTAAAGATATCTCTACCACTGTCTCTGAGAAGCATAGCTTTTGTAATGCTTAGCCAGCCAGCAGCCTCAATTTCATCAAGAAGCCAGGAAGCTCTGGAAGATATTTATTCCAAAGTACAAAGTAAAATAATCTCAGTTTGGTCATCTTGGCTTCCAAGGACTGCTCAGGTTTGATCTGTTTAAGTCCCCAATTGTTTGACTTTCTGGCGGTCCACAGTATTCTCAGCACTTTTCTCCAGCACCACATTTTAAATGAATTTATTTTCTTTCTATATGCTTTCTTCACTGTCCAGCTCTCACATCCATACATGGTGATGTGGAACACAATGGGGAACACTCTCATCTTTTAGGAATCATACGACTTACCTCTGGGGTCCAACAACTCCCAGAATCCACAATACAGGGTGGGTGACAGTTTCTTAGCCTGAGCTGTCTCTGTGTCAATATGGAAGAAATTCTGCCCAGTGAAGAGAGGCCACTCTGTGCCATTTTCCCCATTAGGAGACCTGTAATGGGAAGAAAATGTCACCTATCAAGTTAAAACAAGTTTTTAAAAAAAAATGGAGAAAAGGTAGATTATTGTGCAGTCTCCCAATCCTCCCAAACCTACAAAAATATCAAGTCCAGAAAGTAAAATAATAACTGAAGTCACTATATTTTAAGGTGGTCTAAATAACTACTTTATAATGGATGCTGATTTACAGACACACACACACATATGATGCAAGCTTTAGGAGCTGTTGTATCAAAGTAAAGGTAAATTTCTTTGGTCCAACTTGTTTTCCAAGATGGAATACAGGAAAAAAAAAAAAGAGAGCCAATATGACTCTCTAGGTAATGGAGCACTAAGAGAGAAATAACTGCAGAGATGGAAGCAGGAGGATCCATAGCTGTCTACTGCAATGTATGTGAAATGTTTGTCTTCTTGCCAGAAAACCTCACCAGCTACACCTACAGCAAGTGCAGATTGGTAGCATCCTTGGAAGAGAAGCTGTGCTACAGCTATGTGTTGAGTCTCTTCAATGCATCAGAGAACTGGAGAACATTCTGGATAGAACACAGGGAGAAATGACCATACAAAACTAACTAGAAGAAAATGGCAGGTAAAATAGAAAAGAGTGTAATGTTGAGTATACACCCTTAAGGACAGTCACTGTCAGAAGCAGATAGGAATCAGAACCTCTTCACCTAAGCAATTACTTTGTAAATCATCAAGAGGACAGCAGCATCGCAGATGCTCAAACAGGAAATCAGCAACATGGGATACTGCATGCCATGGAAGGAATCAAGATAACTATCCACCACAACAAGAAGAAAAGCAGGACTTGTTGCTCAGGTGTATTGAAGCACTTTTGTGTGCCAGCCTGACCAGATGAATCAGGAAGTGTGCTGCCTTCCTGGTGCCTGTATCCAGGATGTCACTGACCACTTGCAAAAACTCAACAATAACACAGATCAGTACCTCTTTCTCTTTATTCGTGTGGGTACCAATGACATGGCCAAGAGCATGTTTGAGCAGATCACCGCTGACTATGAAGCATTGGGCAGGAAGCAGAAAGAGTGTGAGCACAGATGGTATTCTCATAAATTCTACCAGTCCTACACAAGGACAGAAAGATACCAAAAGTGGATGACTGATTATGCAAATGATATAGATGGGAGAGGTTTGGCTTCTGGGATTAGTCTTGATTTCTTAGACAGAGGACTACTGGCTACAGATGGGGTGCTCCTCACAAGGACTGGGAAAAATATCTTTAGTAGTAGCTTCACAAGTTTGATCAAGAGGGTTTTAAACAAAATTCTACAGGGCTGGGGATGATAACTCAGACCTTAACCCAAACACAAGCTCTAAACACAAGGATGTAAATTCTAGAAGATATGATGAGGGGGGAAATGGGATCCATAAACAAACTGACAGTAGAAATTACTTATATTAAATAATAGGGGGGAAAGTTAATAAAATTAAGATTAAGAATAAACATTGCTTCACATGTCTGTACACCAACACAAAGTTTGAGAAACAAGATCAGCTTGAAGTCCTAGTGCAGAAAAATAAATATGATTTTATAAGCATAAAGAGACCTGGTGGGATGACTCCTATGATTAGAATATTATAATTGAAGGGTATAACCTATTTTTTAAAAATAGATGTCATAGAAAAGAAGTAGCAGTAGCATTATATGCCAAAGACAAATCAGCTTGTTCAGAAATCCATGAGAGTGACCAGAGTGGGTAAAAATAAATGTGACATTGTGGTCAAAGTTTCCTATAGGTTACCAAACCGAGAAGAGATGGAGGATGGTGTTTTTCAGAAAGAAATCTCAGAAATCTCAACGATTCAAGAATTACTCTATATACCCAGCTATAAGTCAATCTCATGTATAAGTGGAAGGCAGGTTTTGGGCCCCAAATTATGGATTTTGATATGCCCCATGGATAAGTTGAGGATAAAACTTAGGGGCATATGATAAAAGATGCCAAGAACAAAGCAAAGGAAAATGATGCTAAAGAACTTACAAAATTCCACCAGGCATAACTATTTGTGTTCACCCTAAAAAACTGAATGGATAAGGAGGGGACTACAGAACGTGACTGCTGTGCAATGTGCGAGTGAGACAACCAAGCACAGGTAGGGCTAGGAAAATGCACACATCTCAAAAAGGCTGAAAAAGGAAATCAAAGAAAATAGTGACAGCTCTATGAGAGACAAACATACACAGAAGTCTTGTTCAAAGCCTGATTGCTCTTTGAGGAGAAGTGCCAAAGAGTTGCCATTTGCCTAACCAAGCATTCAAAAAGGTCAAAAGCAGTCCCACAGCAGAGACTAGAGGGGGTCAGTGCTTCTTTTTGATGCTCCTGAAACAGACTAAGCTGCTGCCTTTTGCCACTCCATTCAGAGAATGAGACAGGTCCTTTTTTGAAAACGAGTTAAAGTACAGTACTAAAATTTGTAGAGCAATTCAAGTTTCCTAAGGCTTCAGCCTTTCTTAAGGAAACAAAAATATTTAATTATAAAAAATATCAAATCCACACCTGTTCGAGTCTAGCTTTAAATCAGCAGAGTAGCAGAACTTGTCCTTGTCTAACTATGCTTCTCTAAAAACTGAGACTGACTCAAAAAACAACACAAGTAGCTTGCAGTTTAAACAAAAGTTTACTAATGGCTTTAATGTACATATACATAGAGGCTATGTCCTAAAGCTAGTGAATAGTTCGGGTTAAGAAAAAATATTTATCTCACCATCTTTCCAAAGAAAATTGAGAAAGGAGGGAGATGGAGAACCCAACAGGGCAGGAGAAAAATCTTTGTGTGAAAGAGAGAATTTTCCAAATGGAGGAGTGACCTAAATCACATGGTTTGTTTACCAATTTGCAAAGTTATTGCCCTGTGATTCAGTAGGAGAAAATGGGGTGTTTGCAAGAGGGGAGACGGCAGGGTTTGCATGCAGGAAAATCTATCTAAGGAAGAGTAGAGAGAATGCCCCCCCCAAAAAACTTCCCACAACATTGACCTATGGATACATTGACCCAGGTTTTTCATGTCAATTTTTGGGTCAAAAATTCTAGATTTATGTATGAATATATGCAGTATGGGGGTCAATGAAGGAGCTTATCTCATTAACAAATAATCTAGTTTACCTCTTCCTGCTTGAATTCAAGATCTGGGATGCCCCCGGATGTTATCATGCCTAAATTGCCAGCTATCTGGCTGGGTTACCACCACCCAATTGCATCCCGGGTCAAAGCCTCACTCAGCTGGCCAATTTTTGAGGCTCCCCAACTTCGAAAAAGTGCTGGCTGAGTGAGGCTTCAACCTGGGATGCAACCGGCTGGCAGACGGCATCCCTGCTAGATCAGCAGCGATTTAGGTATGATAACATCCAGGGGCATCCTGGATCCTGAATTCAAGCCGGAAGAGGTAAAGCGGCTTATTTGATAATGGGATAAGAGCCATAGTTATGCAAGATATCTGCTGGCAGACTAACTCTGCTAATAGACTCTCCAATTCCTGATATGGCTTGGAGATAATTTCTTATTTCAAAAGGCATACGAAGGGGATTGGCAATCCTGGACTTGGTTCTAACCAGTAGGGAGGGGTTGGTCACTAGAATTTAAGGAGTCAGTACTTTACAGGGAAATGACCATGTTATGCTAGAATTCACAACTGTGAGATAGGGCAAAGTAGAATGTAATGAAACACAGAGCTTGGACTTCAGGAAAGCTGATTTTAAGAACTTTAGAGAATTACTGGGTGGAATACATGGCTCATCAATACTACATGCAAAAAGGACCTTCAGATTATTGTTGATCAGCAAAGAAGGTTAATGCTGTTTCCAAGTAGAGGGAAGTAATAGTCCCACTATATTCTACACTGAACAGACCTCATCTGGAGTACTGCACCCAGTCCTGAGTGCCTCATTTTAAGAAGGTTATAGATAAGTTGGAGCAAGTTCAGAGAAAGGCTGTGAGGATGGTAAGAGGTACGGAGAGCAAACCGTATGAGAAAAGGTAGAAAGGGTTGGGCATGTTCTGCTTGGTGAACAGGAGACTGAGAAGCAACATTATTGCATACGTCAAGTACCACATAGAGGAGGGAGCAGGCCTGTGTTCTGCTGTCCCAGAGGACAGGACCAGCTCTAATGGTTTGAAAGTACAGGGGAGTAGATTTTGCCTGAACGTTCAAACGTCTTTACAGTAAGAGCAGTTTGGCAATGGAAACAATAGAGAGGTGCTGGGGTTTCTGTCTCCGGACGTTTGCAGAAAGAGGCTGGTACCTACTTGATAGGGATGCTTCAGATGAACATATTGTGCTGAGCAATGGGTTGGATTCAATGGCCTATGACTCTATGACAACCTTGCCTAAGAGTGAAGAGCATTTAGTATTTCCTATGATCAATATCTAACGCAGCAATGTTATCTAGCCTTTCATGTTATCAAGATTTGTCCAGATTGACCTGTTGGAATATCTGTGATTGCTTCTGAGGCCAACTTAACTCAAGACACTTTTTCAAATGCTTTGCAAAGTGTGACTTTTCAAGGACCTGAGTTGTGTTTCAAGTCCAACACCACCATCACCCCCCCAAAAAACTACCAATGAGAAGCACAGAACAAAACTAAAATGAAGATAAGAAACTGAATTTTTACATGTAGAAGAGAAAGCTAGACTAGTAGGATTCTGATACTCAGAAAAAGAGAGGATTGAAGTGGGCACAAAAAGAGGAGAAGGGTGGGAGTACAAGAATAATATGTAAAAAGGAACACTTACCCAGTTCTCAGAAACTGTCCCCAGTAATGCATAACTCTTTGGCTCAATATCGTTTCAGTCTCTGTGTCTGTGAAATTGCTTCCTGTCATAGACAGAATGTTACCAAACAGATAAGGCAACTCAGCACAATGGGGCACCCCAATCCAGTCAGGTGCACCTTCGAAGGGGGGGCGGTGAGTAAAGATGTAGGCAAAAACCTGGCTTCCAGCTTCTGCCATCCGGGAGGCCACCTCAGCCACGGAGCACAAAAAGAGATGGTCCCCAGTAGCTTTAACCATTGCATTGCGATATCGCTCTTCCCCATCCTTCCAATGTGTATAGATGAATGCAGCAGCCTTAATGGCACAGTCAGAAGCCTTTGGTGCCACAAGATGAAGGCCCTCCAATAACTGCTCATGACTGATCAGGCTCTCACTGGATAGGCTGAAACCAGGAGCATTATCATAGAGGAATATGGTGCCCTCATCAAGGGTGAAGCCAGTCAAGATGGGCTTAAGTGGGAACTTCCTAGTGTCCAGAAGAGTCTGAGGGTCATCTGGAAGGAATTCCCCATCTGTTGTTGGCACAAATGTAGTAGCTACCAAATCCCTTGGCTCAATATCAGGTAACTTCTGCATGAGTTCTCCTGGATCCTTCCTCTTCAGACATCTCATCACATCTGTGTCGTCATTCTCTGCACAGCCCAACATCTGGCCTAGAGTTCTTGCTCTAACCTTGGCCTCCTCAGGACTCACCCAAGCCCAAGGGGAAATGGCAGCTCCACTTTGTAAAGTTGCCTGAGCAAAGACATGTTGGCTGATCGGTGAGAGGAGGTGGAAACCAACTGATGCACTCCCAGCACTTTGCCCCCCTATAGTTATCCGAGTTGGATCTCCCCCAAAGGCAGCTATGCTTCCCTTCAACCAACTCAATGCCAAGTGTTGGTCCCACAAACCAGCATTCCCTGGAGCACCTGGGGGTAAAGCAAGAAAGCCTAGGGCACCCAGTCGATAGTTCATAGAAGCCACAATGATGTTCTCAGAGGCAGCTAGGAGGCTTTTATCATAAGAGCCAGTACCCATGAAAAAGGCACCTCCATGGATCCAAACAAAGACAGGGGCTGGTGCAGAGGGCCTAGGATGTGGCACCCAGATGTTCAGGAAGAGGCAGTCTTCAGAAACTGGCAAGGTGGGTTCTGAATCTAGCATGTGGTGATATGTAGGGAGACCCGAACTCTCTTGGTGGCAGGAATTACCAAAGCTTGTGGCCACCAGGGTGTGACTCCAGGGCTGATGGGGACGGGGCTTCTGGAAACGCAGTTCCCCCACAGGAGGTTCAGCATATGGGATTCCCAAGAAAGCTGTCACCCTCCCAGATTCTGTCACGATGTGTTTTCCCTGGATTGGGCCACTGCTAGTGACTACCACATTATCTTCTCTAGAGGCAGAACTGAGGCCAAGCCAGGAGAGAAGGAGCAGGCAGGGAAGTGCTCCAAACATTACAGTAACTGAAAAAGAATTATTCTCCATGAGTTAATAGCAGATCAAATACAGGGGCCCTTGATGTCCAATGGGACTTGGTTACAGGACACCCCACCCCTGACACACACACACACTGCCACCAAAATATGTGGATACTCAGGTCCCATGATATGCAGTGGTGTAATAAAATAATGTCCCTTATGTAAAATGTCAAAATCAAAATTTTCCTTTTGGAATTTTTATACATATTTTTTAATATTTTCAAACCTTGGATGGTTGAATCCATGCATAAAGAATCAATGGATTTGGAGTGCTATCTGTATGCTGCATGATTTGGGGCTTCCTTGTCATTTGGCTTTTTTTAGAGTACAGCTCCCATCTGAGGTGGCTGATGGTTTCCATGTCAGTGGGCAGTAAATCCATCCTGTGTTTTGGATACCTTTAGAAGACCTCTTCAAGGTCCTCTATTTTTTAGGAATAGAGTTCTTTGCCTTAGAGATTTCCTTTAAAGCTCAGGTTAAAACCAGGAGTGGATTCACTGGCACACTGATACAGGAGACATCACACAACCACCACTGGTATAGCCATAATCGCTCCCTATCAGCCATAGACCTGTGGGACCTGTAGTTTAACACATCTACAGGGCACCAACCTGCCTAACTCCATCAAAAATTAGACTTATTAGGGCTTTGTGAGGTCATTAAATGTACTGCTTCACAAAGTAAGTGGCAATAATGAAACATTCATTTCTTTTCCAGGCTATTGTCAGGAACTGAGTATTTAATGATTGAGTTGGATGTTATAGCCTTGCTTGCTCACAGTGTATTACAGAGTAGTGCTGCTATGATGGGACATCTCATTGAATCTTAGAGTTGGAAATGACCACAAGGGCTATCCAGTCCTACCACCTGCCATATAGGAAGTCACAATCAAAGCATTCCCATCAGATGGCCATCCAGCCTTTACTTGAAAACTTCCAAAGAAGGAGACTCCACCACTCTATGAGCATATTCCATTGTCAAACAGCTCTTCCTAATTACTTCCCACTGTTTAGGTAGATTCTCTTTTCCTGTAGCTTGAATCCATTGCTCTGTGACCTACCTAGTCTCTGAAGTAGCAGAAAATAAGCTTGCTCTCTCCTCAATATGACAATCCTTCAAATGTTTCACAATGGCTATCATGCCACTCTTAACCTTCTCTTCTCCAAACTAAACATCTCCAGCTCCCTAAGCTACTCCTCATAGATCTTGGTTACCAGATTTTTAACCATTGTGTTCAACCTCCTCTGGGCATGCTCCAGCTTGTCCACATCCTTCTTGAATTGTGGACACAGTATTTCAGGTGAGGTCCAACCAAACCAGAATAATGTTATACTATTATCTCTCTTGATCTAGACATTCTACTCCTATTGATGCGGCCTAGGATCATGTCATGGGAGATTATCACATCGACAAATAACTTAACTGCTCCCCTACAGGATACAGCCAGTTTGCGGGATGCATGCAGGTTCTGTCATACTAAACTTGCTGCTGATGCCACCAAGCAATTGCAACCCAGCTGCATCCCAGGTCTCAGGTGTGCATCTGAAGCCACTTTTCATGCCTGAGATCCAGGATGTAACTGGGTTGATTTGCTTTCAGCCCCTGAAGAAGGCCTAGAGTGGCCAAAACACATTGGACTTTTTAAACACTGAATAAACACGGAGTAAACAGTTAACCATCTTAGAGCACATGGAGCTTCTCTCTTCTTGGTTTGCTGCTTGGCTACATGCTTTCAATTTCTTGCCTATTCTTCAATATGATGCACCTGGACTTTTATCCTGAAATTTCTCAATTCATTCCCAGAACCTTGCAAGTGCATCCAGATTTTATCTTCCATTTGGAAACATCTTCTGCTTCCATCTTCTTTGTTTACCGCCTCCCAAAAAATGCAATTGCTTCAAAATGTCTTTTGTGAGGTAGTATCAGGAACATTTCATCTGAAATTGCCCCTCAGCAAAGTCAGGGAAGAAAGGGGACATTTATTTCATGGTAGGAGCTATCAATCACCTCTAGGGGGAAAAGAGATCAAGGAATGCAGGAGCAGCTTTGAGAAAGACATTTCTAGAGCTGCATCTGCACTGCAGAAATAATCCAGCTTGACATTCTTTTAATTGTTATGGCTCAATGCTATGGAATCCTGGGATTTGTAGTTTGTCATGGCCCCAGAGTTCTCAGACTGGGAGGGCTAAATGTCTCACAAAACTGCAGATCCCAGACTTCCATAGCATGGAGCCAAGTCAGTTAAAGCAATGTCAACCTTGATTATTTCTGCAGTGTAGATGCAGTCAATGATACATTTCATGGTTTCCAGTCCATTTCATCAGATGCAAATCAGAGTTCAATTCTTTGGTCAGCCATGAAACCCACTGGGTGACTTTGGACAAGTCACACTCTCTCAGCCTCAGTGGAAGGCAGTGGTAAACCTCCTTTGAACAAATCTTGCCAAGAAAACCCCATGATAAGTCTGCCTTAGGGTCAGAAATGGCACACAACAACAAACAATTTTTTCTCCCATGCTTTTGCAAATTGCCATATCTAAACCTGTAACTTCATAAGTTGCCATACCTATACTTGTGACTTCCAGTCATGTAGATCACCAATGGCTTCAGAGGGTCTGAAGCCTCATCTCCAGAGTAACCATTCAACATTCAAACCACTGTGCCAGCATGGTAGAAATGTTGTTTGTTCCATAAGGGCAATTAACTCCAGCAAAAGGAACAATGATAACAATTCAATGTAACATACAGTATCTCATTTAGTGGAGGGGGGGGCATAGCTTCCAGGCTATGTGGCCATGTTCTAGGAGAGTTCCTTTCTGATGTTTCGCCATCATCTGTGGCTGGCATCTTCAGAGAAATGAAGATGCCAGCCACAGATGCTGGTGAAACGTCAGAAAGGAACTCTTCTAGAACATGGCCACATAGCCCACAAGCCCCACAAAAAAACTATAAATATAAATTTCAAAAAGCAAAGCTTGATTTTGCCATTTTATATAGGGGGTACCATTTTACTATGGCATTGCTTTTAATGGGATTTGAGCATCCATGGATTTTTGTATCCAAGTGAGGTCCTGGAACAAAACCCTAGAAGATATCAAGGGTCCAATGTATAGGACTCATTCAGCCCTTATGCATTGGGATGCCATACATGAAAGGGAGGGAATGAAGAAACTCACCTCCCATGCCCAAAAGGCAGAAGTGGGTCTGAAGTTCTCAGTCAAATTCACAGTTCAGGCTGGAGGAGTGTGCAACACCTGAACCAAGCACACTTGTCAACCTCTAAGAGGAACAACCAGCCAGTCAGGAGTTATATGCAGCAGTATTTGCTCCTGAGTCAACAATATTTGTACCCATGGAGGAATCATATCATGTGACCTGGAAGGCCCCAAGAATGAAGGCCAAAGGGACCATGCAACAAATATTTTATTTAATAAGACCAGATGGTATCATAAGATTAAAGGAAATCTCAGTTGCAAATGTCCTCCCAGGATTAAACAGGTAAACCAGTATCAAGTTGCTTCTATGAAGCGTGTGAAGTATGCATTGGAACACAGCTTGAACTTTGACTTGAGATGGTAGTTTTATCAGAGATAACCTCAGTACTTATTTTAACTGCAAATGGTATCAATGGATCTAATACTGGACATCATATTTTTGGTGGGTATAATCTTGGGCTTGGTTGAGTGATAGTTTGGTTCAAATGCCTACAAAATCACAAAACTCATCTCCTGTGGGCCTCCCAGCCTAGTCTTACTGAAAGGCTAAAATTGTTATCAAACCATGAGAATTTGCACTGTTGGCCCTGGGGTGGTCCTGAAAGAATTCTTGATCTAGGAGCCCAATTCTAACACTTGCTACAAACCTTCCTCTGCTGTACACTCTCTGCTCTGTCATTTACCATCAATTCACTATCTCCTGGAGGCTCGCACAAAGACTCTAAACTATCTAGTCCGTGAGCTGCTTTTCATAGATGATGGTACCCTTGTTGCCCATACAGAAGCAGCTCTGCAGCGCCTAACATCCTCCTTTGCAACAGCTGCAGAGCTGTTTGGGCTGGAAGTCAGCCTGAAGAAAACGGAAGTTCTCTACCAGCCTGCACCACAGGAAGAGCACTATCACCCCCACGTCACCATAGGCAAATCTGTGCTTAAGTCCGTCCAGCAGTTCATCTACCTGGGAAATATCATCTCCTCAGATGCTAAGATTGACAAAGAGATCGGTCATAGATTAGCAAAGGTATATAGTGCATTTGGAAGGCTTCACAAAAGAGTCTGGAGTAACAAACACCTGAGGCGAAGCACAAAAATCAGTGTGTACAGAGCCATTATACTGTCCATTCTCCTGTATGAGTCTGAAACATGGGTCACCTATTGTCAAATCTATGACTCCTCGAATGCTTTCATCAGCGCTGTCTATGTACAATTCTAAACATACACTGGACTGACTATGTGACGAATGTTGCTGTCCTTGAGCAAGCAGAGATCACCAGCATTGAGGCCATGCTACTGAAAACACAGCTGTGCTGGGCAGGTCACGTTTCTAGGATGGAGGACCACCACCTACCAAAAATAGTACTCTACAGTGAACTCGCCATGGGTCAGAGTAAGAGGGGTGCCCCAAAGAAGAGATACAAGGACTCCCTGAAACAACATCTCAAGCTTGGCCAAATTGATCACCAACAATGGTCTGCCCTGGCCTCACATCCGGAGGCATGGAGATGTGCTATCTACAATGCTGCAGCCTCTTTTGAGAACTC
Organism: Urosaurus nigricauda; assembly: GCA_034509955.1. Classification (NCBI taxonomy): domain Eukaryota; kingdom Metazoa; phylum Chordata; class Lepidosauria; order Squamata; family Phrynosomatidae; genus Urosaurus; species Urosaurus nigricauda. The sequence continues at coordinate 309,719,418 of JAOEGL010000002.1, forward strand.
ACACTGAACGAGTCTCGAGGAGAAACGACAACGCAGAAAGAACCACAACTTGGAAATATCACCCAAGGAGACTTTCTGCTGTGCTTTTTGTAACCGGACTTGTCTATCTCGGATCAGCCTTTTTAGTCATCAACGCGCTTGTAGAAAGCGTGGGATGAGTCTTTCCTCAATCTTGGTTAGCGAAGAAAAGCCAGAGAGACTATCTCCTGGAAGTGGTGCCCATACCAGGCAGATCTTGGAGGAGACCTCTGACTGTACCCACTTCCAGCAAAAAGCATGAGCTAGATATTGAGCTTAGAAAGTGATATCCTCTTTCAGATGTCCACCCAATTACAAAATTGACCTCATGTGAGTCTCTCAGCCTAGTCTCACTGGAGGACTAAAATGGCCACTTCACCTCCTTGGAAGAAGGTGGGAATATAAAGAGTTCCACATTTGAGAGCCAGTGTACTGTAGCAGTTAGAGTGTTGGTTTGGAAATTGAAAGATATTAGTTATACTCTCCACTAAGCTACAAATTCCATAGGGTGGCCAGTGACACTCTCTCAGCCTCATCTACTTCACAGGATTGTTGGGAAGTTCAGAGGAAGAGAGCCATGTATGATACTCTCCTCGGATAAAAACAGGCTCCACATACAAATAATTTGTTTTTACATGTAAACACAGGGACATGTTCAAAGTCCCTTCTACACTGAGTAGTCATAAACAGCACAGCTGAAAAAAATCTGCCTCTGGCATAAAGGGTTTTGGAGATGAACAAATACTTTTTATCTTAGAAAATAAGCAGCTATATTTTAGCTAGAGGGGCAGCCTGTGGCCCTCTAGAAGTTCTTGGATTCTTCCATTGCCCCAATCATTGGCCATATTGTTTTGGGCTAATGGGAGTTGTAGTCACACAATCGTGTGAAACCCCATGATTGCATTCGGTTTTTCAGTAAAAAATTGGTCGTGTGATAAACTCCTAAAAGTATGAGATGCCACAGGTTGCTCACCCCTGTTAGGATAAGGCAACTCAACCTGCGCATTTGACATATGATGACAGAAGGCCACTCTTGTGTATTATAAATTATATTATGTTGATGATGATGATCTTGCTTGTAGCACTGTATGACCTTTCTTACTTGTAGTATTGTATGAATGCTTCTTTCTACACTTTAAACCCAATGGCCTTCCACCAATTTTCCTCCCAAGAGCATTTATTCTGGCAGGCATTTGCTTTGTCAAGCTGGAACCCTGTATTGATTTCCTACTGATTGATTTCCAAGCAGTAGGAAGGAAGCATGGCATTGGCAAGGCCATTTTCAGAACTGCCACCACCTGCTTATCAGTTCCACTCTCCTTTTATCAGTCATAGGATTACAAGCATGTGATAACTCTGTGAATTATAACTGCTGTTGTGGCTACTTTCCTAAACCATATGTTCTTTCAGAGTCCAGCACTCACACCAACATTTTTTGTTTTGTTTTGTTACTGTGTGCCTTCAGGTCATTACTGACTTTTGATGACCCTAAGGCAAACCTATTATGGGGTTTTCTTGGCAAGATTTGTTCAGAGGTGGTTTGCCATTGCTTTCCCCTGATGCTGAGAGATTGTGACTTACCCAAGGTCACCAGTATACCCCACTTGTAAAAACAGTCCGTTTCTGTTTTGCAGTTGGATGGTAGGTAAAACTATGGGAGTAGGAAGGCTGAGACTGTTGCCACACTGCAGAAACAGAACAGTTTCATACCATTTCCATGACTCAATGGTACGGAATTCTGGTATTTGTGGTTGTGTAAATATTTAGCTTTCTTTGTCCGAGAGCTCTGGTGGCCCACCAAACTACAGATTCCAGAATTCCATTGCACTGAGCCATGGAAGTTAAAGTGGTGTCAAACTGCTTGATTTCTGCAGTGTGGCAGCAACCTGAGTGACAGCTGTGGAATGTCTGGTGGAGAATAGATTTGTATATAGTTGGTAAATGGCTGAGAATTAGAGGAGGAGATGTTGTTGGAACAATATGTGATGTTTATGGAAGCTTTTCAGATCTCACCCTTCCCTGATATACATTGGACTGGTTAGATTGAGAGCTTATTGCTGCTCCATAGTTCACTCTTTTAGAGTTACTTGATGTTTAAATTGTTATGTTTTATCATTTTGACTTTAAGCCATTGGCAGGATTTAATTTATTTTTACTTTGTTTTATGATTATGTAAAGTGCCATGTAAACCATGCAGTGCTATATAAATAAACAAGAACAACAACAACAACAACAACAATAGACAGTAGACCTATTCAGGAGCTTTTTCACAAGACGCAATTCGAGCACTTTGATTCCACCACAACTGCCATGGCTGCATTCTATGGGATCTTGGGGTTTGTAGTCTGGAGATCTCTAGATGAGAATTTTAAATGCCTCTCTGCAAAACCCAGAATTCTATAAGATGCAGTTAAAGTTGCATCATAGAGCTATAAATGTGTAGTATGAAAAGGCCCCAGCATTGACCCGAACCCACATAGAGCTAAAATTGTTGACAAAAACACGAGCGTCCAATTATGCCCTTTCTCCAACCTTCACAAACAATATCATCCCAAAATCCACGAAACAGTGATACGTTTATAGGATCAACCAAAATGCACATTATACATGTTGCAAGCTTTTGAAGCTCCACTGGCTTCTTCATCAGGAAAAAAGGTGTTTAAAATCATACAGGAGAAAGTGGGGAAAATGACAATGTTCATCACCCTGTATTTTGTCCAGATGTTGTGGTTCTTGTCCTCAGTTCAGATGGTATGGAAGAATATTCATGTTAGTGGATCCCTCCTCCTTCTGGCCATGTGGGCACTGGGAGATTCAGTCCCTGAAATAAATATTAAATTTCATTAGCAAGACAAAAAGCTACTGCCTTTGAGATCCAGTTTGTCTTGAATCCTTTGTGAAGCTACAAGCCCCTTTGTTAGGAATGGAACACTAAATTTTTCAGGATGTCTCCATCCTTTCGCATCAGGACAACCTTTAGGTGTTGTTAAGGTAAAACATGCCAATGCAGTCCCAGTTTAAAAAGAAAAAAAAGTTTTACCTTTGTTGAAGGTAGAAACCTCAAAAAGTAAATCACCTTGGCTTTAGGCAACATCCTTTCTGTTTATTTCTTTTATTTATTTCTCCCAGAAAGGCACCCAAGGAGGCTCAAAGATAAAATCATTTTAAAATTTTACCAAAAAAATTTAAAAAACAAATAATAACATCAATCTAAAGCAGTATAAAATGACATTAAAATGTAAACTTATTATACAGTTTTAAAAAATGACTTACTCCTGCCAAATTGAATTCAAATTTGGGATACATCTGGATTTTATCGCACGTTTCTATGCCGCCAGGCAAGTGCATCCCAGATAACATCCTGCTAGAATCCGAATTCACCTGGCTGATTTGCAAAACCAGGGGCTTCCCAGCTTTGCAAATCGGCCAGCTGAACTCAGATTGTAGCCAGGTGTTACCCGAGATGCACCTGCCTGGCAGCATCAGCGAAAAAACATGTGTGATTAAGTCCAGGTGTATCCCAAATTTGAATTGAATTCGGCAGCAGTAAGTTAGTTTTTTAAACTGTGTGATGATCTCCAAAGTTAAAAAAATACATACTTGAAGCACACAATCTGTCCCCAAAGACCATAATTGAAACTGAACGTATCACTTCATCTCCATATCCACAAGTTTTGCATTTTTACCACACACACTACACCATCAGGGCAGAATAATCTGCCATCCCAGATGGGATAGTCTACGTATCAATCATTTCCTTCTCCTCACCATCAATATCTGTAGTAAAATGAAGAAAGACATGAGGATCAGTCCTGATAACTCCTCAATCTCATGCCACATGCCAGAGGAAGGTAAACCAGCCTATTGGCATCAAGCCGCCACAACCATCATCCCCTCCCACAACACACACACCTGTTCACATCCTTCAGGCATCATGCTCCTCACCTCAGGTCTCCAGCAAGTCCCAGACTACACAGTACTGTATGGGTGACATTTCCTTGGGCTGAGCTGTCTCTGTGTCGATGCGGAAAAAATTATCTCCTGTGTAGGGAAGCCACTCTTTGCCACTTTCCCCATCAGGAGATCTGAGAGAGGAATAAACACTTACCAGTCCAATTCAAACAAAGGCGGATTTTAAAAAGCAGGGCGAAGAGAGAGACATTGGAGTTTATCGCATTGAAAAATAATCTGCTTTATCACTGCCATTTTCAGTCCTAATTTGGGATGCATCTGGGTATTATCACATGCAAAATGCCACTGGTGCCTCTGCCCGGCTGCATCTCGCCTAAAACCCATTCAGCTGGCTGATTTGCAAAACTGGGCGCTTCCCATTCTTGAAAAGCGGCTGCCTGAGCACCACTTGTAGCGGGGTTTAAGGCAGGATGCAGCCAGGCAGCGGCAACAGCAGCATTTTGCATGTGATAATACCTGGATGCATCCAAAATTAGGATAGAAAATGGCAGCAGTAAATCAGATTATTCTTCAATGCGATAAATTCCATTATTGTATAGTCTTCTAATCTTCTTGTGTCTGTACCTGCCTTCAAATCATCTGTCAATTTGTGTTGACCCCATAAATTTCATAAGGTTTTCTTAGGCAAGGAATATTCAGAAGCGACTTTGCTAGTACACTTTACTACGGAGTTTATCACATGGGAGGAATTTCTCTAAATTTCGAAAGAAATGGAAGTGAGGCCACTTCGGAATTGAGAAAATTCGCTAGTTCAGCGAATTTACGTGATTGCTTATTGACATTGCATTGCATTTGGAGCTGCCCGAAATTGCCTCCCCAGTGCCCAAAATTGCATATGATAGTTTCTCACGCAATAACGTGAAACCCCATACAGTGGTCCCCTGGGTTACGAATACCCCAGGGTACGAAAGAGCCAGGGCCACAAAAACGGCCCCGGCTTACGAATAAAACCCCGGGATCCGGAAAAAAACCTGCGCGGCCCCTTTAAATTTGCCGCGCGATCCGTCAACTAAAGCGGTCCCCCGGGTTATAAAAATTTCCGGATTACGAAAAGTAATCCGGAACGGATTACTTTCGTAACTCGGGGGACCACTGTAATTGCGTTCGGAAGGACTTCCCTTTGCCCGAAAATGTGTGTGATCAGCTTTCATGCAATCGCGCAAAACCCCATGATTACGTTCAGAATGCCATTGGATTATACTTCCAATTCCCTTCGTGTGATAAATTCCTACCTTGTATTCATTGACCATCTCCCATCTACATACAGACTCAGCCTGAGTCTGCTTAGCTTCCAAGATCAGATGTATTTATGGTATTTAGACCTACAGTGGTCCCCTGGGATACGAATCCCCCGCCTAACGAAAATCCCGGGATACGAAAGCGCCGGGGCCAGAAAAACGGCCCCGGCTTACGAATGTAGCCCCAGGATACGAAAAAAAAAATTCCCGCGCGGACTCACCAGAAGCCCGGTCGAGCTTTCCCTTCCCCTCCGAGGTCTGCTCGCTGCTCGCTGGAGGAGGGGAAGGGACAGCTCAAGCCTGGTGGAGCCGTCCCTTCCCCTCTGAGGTCTGCTCGCTGGCGGAGGGGAAGGGACAGCTCAAGCCTGGTGGAGCCGTCTGCTCGCTGGCGGAGGGGAAGGGACAGCTCAAGCCTGGTGGAGCCGTCCCTTCCCCTCCGAGGTCTGTGAATGGCTTTGGCAACTTTGGTTCTTTGGTGCTTTGCAAATTGGGCTGAGAGAGTGTTCAGAGTGCATTGCCTTGCAGTTCCAAAGGTTTCTGGGGTTCTGTTCTGCTTCCAATGTGTCCATGGGCCTTTTAAAGGCCTGTGCATTGAATGGCTCTGGCAACTTTGGTTCTTTGGTGCTTTGCAAATTGGGCTGAGACAGTGTTCAGAGTGCATTGCCTTGCAGTTTGAAAGGTTTCTGGGGGTCTTTTGCTTACAATGTGTCCTTGGGCCTTGGAAAGGCCAGTGCATTGCATGGCTCTGGCAACGTTGGTTCTTTGCTTCTTTGCAAATTGGGCTGAGACAGTGTTCAGAGTGCATTGCCTTGCAGTTTGAAAGGTTTCTGGGGGTCTTCTGCTTACAATGTGTCCTTGGGCCTTGGAAAGGCCTGTGCATTGCATGGCTCTGGCAACTTTGGTTCTTTGCTTCTTTGCAAATTGGGCTGAGACAGTGTTCAGAGTGCATTGCATTCCAGTTTGAAAGGTTTCTGGGGTTCTGTTCTGCTTACAATGTGTCCTTGGGCCTTGGCAAGGCCTGTGCATTGAATGTCTTTGGCAACTTTGGTTCTTTGCTTCTTTGCAAATCTTTTTTTTTATTCTTTAGATTGGCCCTGCAAGTCATTCTTAACTTCTTTAGTGCCTTAGGCAAGTTTCTATTAGAGTGTATTGTAGGGTACTTAAGGAAATAGGCCTCTATTGTAACCTTCCATTGACTTGCAGGGTCAATCTGGGGTCATGGAACGGATTAGTCATTTTCAATGGGAAATAGGCCCCGGGTTACGAAATTTTCGGCTTACGAAAAAGGTGCTGGAACGCATTAATTTCGTAACCCGGGGGACCACTGTACTCCTAAGCCGCTTACCAACTGGAAAAAGTTTTGTTTGTTTTTTTTAAGTGAGGGGAGGAATTCAACCAATAATCATTTATATTTCTATGGTTCTAACTAAGGGGCTATACAAATCATCCCAAAGGCATAGCTTGCAGCCGTGTTACGGAAAACAAAGGGTTAATTAACCCATTCACAACCAATTATGCAAAGTGAGGCATTTGTGAAGATTTCCAACCAGATCCATTTATTCAAAACAGCCTTAGTCTGCAAGCAGTGTTCAGCCAAGAATCATTCCATTGACTGAATGCCCCAAACATGGCGCAAACAGTTTTTATTAACCCACAAAATATTCATTGAGCATGCATAGTTTAACATTCATCATCATCATCATATATATCTGTATTATTCAGCTAGTCTGAACTGGTTGGCTCTCTGCTGGCCTGATTTACAATGAATGCCTTGTAGAACCTTATCAGCTTGGCTGACTAGCAGTGACCTTGAGGAGAGGCCCATCTCTTCCTCAGTGAAGAGAAATTCATGCTTTAGCTTTCTTCCTCTTGTCTTTCCCCCTCCTTCCTCAGCCCACAACTCAAGCCTAATTCAAAGTACAAGTTTTTCCTTTGCTCTATGGCTGAACTAATGATCATTAATGGCAGAGATTATTGGTTTCATTTGGTTATCAATGGCTTTATTAGCTTTTACCTTAACATTTCCTCCCTTTTTTTCTGCTGACAAATCAAGTCATTGATTTGTCTGCATTTATTCCAATAAAGCCATTGATTGCCACAGATGACATACATTATGATGCAAAACAGTTTATGTATCAATAACAGCAATATACCCTTTTCATCATTTTTCTTTTCCCCAAACCCAATTGAACCATGAATAAGTTTTTGATAGCTGGGAATGAGAATTTTAACACAATTTCAGAACCTTCCATTGGCTAAGTCCATTTCTTTTTTTTAGGGACTTTGGCCACAAAAGATTAATGAAAATTGTAAAACCAACAGGTCTCTTGACATCCACTGGCTGTGTGGATTTGTTCCTCTTCCACTGTCACTTCTCTGCAAAAGTGAAACACAAATTTTTACCAACATCAGGAACTTGGAAAGGTTTTCTTCTTTTCCCAAAACTCAGAGAAGAAGGTGTGAGACCGAGTGACCCTCTCTTCAGTGTATCTGGTAGTTCTGAGATAGAATAATCCAAAGAGGTCACTTACCAAATTCTTACCATCAATTCCCATTTCACACTGCATTGTTTGGCCTTACAATCTGTGTGTACTGGAACTCTGTGTAACTTAGCATCAGTGTCTATTGTTCCCAAGTTTTAACAATGTGAATTCTGTGGACTGACACAATCAGTATTGGCCTTCTGGGTGTCCCATGACATGTGTATTTGTTTTTAAGTGAGTAGGCTCTTTGCCACTCTAAAATTCCTCAGTTTGGCCATTTTGCAAATGCTCAGTGCTCTAAGGGTTATTCTGGCACCTTGGTGTGGGGAATCCCACCCTAACTCTTGACAATGAGATTCCATTGGCATGATTGTGATGTGTCTACAAATGCCACTGGACTGGATTTTCTGCAGGCCCATAGCAAGTGTTTTCTCTCTAGTTCATGACATGTTGAGTTATGTGATGTTGTGAAAACTTCAGGCCAATTGTATACTAGTGCATGAATATACTCAGTGTTTGCCCAATTATGTTCCTCAATTCTACTGCTCTGATGTATATGTCTGGCAGGGATCACCTTTTCCCATATCAGATAGCGAACCAAAAGTAAAACCCACATAATAACTATAATCAACAACAATATTATGACCAAATGAAACAGTTTAAAAAAACAAAGCCTTCTGGCTGAAAGTATGTGAATCTTCAGGTGGTGACCACTCTTCTCTCCAGGTAGGGAGTGGTTGCAGCACCCTCCAGAACTTCGCTAACTCGGTTTTCCAGGTCCTAAGTTAGGCTTCTCCTGGCCGTGTCCTGTTGACTTTGCTACCTTGATCCTAGATTCAAGGAGGCTTCGATGGGCGACTGGCGTTGGGCCTTTCATCTCCAGGGTCATCCGGAACTCTCTGGTTGGTAACAGATCAGGTTACTGGAATCAGCTCTGTGGCTGGTTTAGCTGTTGCTTCAATGGGTGCAAACAGAATTCCCATTAACTTTCAAGGAAGTGGGAGTAGTCAACAAAACAGCAAAGAGTCTTTTCCATGTCTTCTTTGTAGCTTTTAATCCAAACTGTGTCTCCCGGGCTGAACTCTTGGGCAAGTACTATTTGGTCAAGTTGCTTGCTTCTTTAGTATCAGAGTCTCTACTATGGCAGGCAAAATAGCAAGGATCTTTTCACAAGGAATTAGACCACTGGCTTCAGGAATGTCTCTCTAGGTCCAATGGGGCTTTTAATTTAACTTGAGCGCTGCACTCCATTCTCTGGAATGAGGCATTGTTGCCACTATTAGTCTGTTGGGGTAACCTATATCTGGAGATGATGTCTCCAAGGGGATGCTTGACTACTTCTCTGACCATGCTTTCACTCATCTGAAAAGGGTATATATGGCTACTAAAACAGTCTTTTAGCCATCAACAGGTGGCATGTGGGTAAAGTCTACTTGAATACTTGAAATAGTCTGTTGCCTTTGCTAGTTTCCACTTGCTTTAAGTAAAAGTTTGACTTCTGCATCATATCTTTTTGTAGCCCATTTTAAAACTTTGATGAGGGCTATCAGTCTCTGATTTCACTAGCCACCACAGTTAATATTTGCCAGGCCCTATTTTTCTCTGTTCTTATTTTCATTTACTTCAGCAGTTAAGTTGATGTCATTATCTGCATATCTTTTGCACTCTTATTTTTCACTGGATATTCTTCTATCCATTCTTAACTCAGTCTGTAAACTTGTTGCTGTTGTTATTGTTTCACACAAGCTGTGATTCTGCTCTTCCTTTATCATGATCTTCCACATATTGCACACAGTCTATTTGAGTGATATTGAATCACTCTAACACCCATTCCTTAATTTTCTGCCTTTTAGATATTCCAGGCTTTTATCTCTCTTTCTTCTAGTTCTTCTCCTATTTTTGTTCCCTTCTTAATCTTCGCTTTGCTCCCTTTTACAAATTTGAAACACAGTCCTCGGAGCAAGCACACATAGGCATTTCCAAATTTCTCATCTTAAGTCTCTGGTTTAAAACAATTTCCTTTCAAAGGGGTACCGGCATCCAGGAGCACTTTACATATTGGAGTTTCTAGAAATCCTTTTCTTTGTAGATAGCCCATATCAATAAGGTCTACTTGGAATCAGTATAAATCTTAATGCAATGCTTTCATTAAGGCAATTAGCTCAACCTTTTTCAATTGAAGTCCTTCCTGGAAGGGGATCAGCTCTGATGACCTCACCTTCCTGAAACCACAGCACATCCAGCTTGTGGATTCTCTGGATTACACTCAGGTGCTGGACCAACAGGGACTGGATTTAAGGTAATCACATTAAGGCTTTCACACAGTTCCTCGGGTCTCTAATAGGTCTTGAATACGGTGGGAAGACATAATCTCAATGTCTTGACCATAGGTGAATTTGATTGCTTCCTCTAATAGGAGGGTATAGCAGCAATGCATAGGAAACTACCAGGCTAGATCTGTATTCTTGCTGGACAATTTCATGTTCCAAGCTTCTGGGTGAGCACTCCCACTACTGTTCCTCTTCTATCATCCACAAACAATTGGAAGGATTTGCTCACGTCTGGTAGTCCCTGGGCTGGTAAGCTGCTAAAGGCTCTTTCCAGTTGTCTTATCTTCACCAGTCCATTCAAATGGGGTAGGTTCTGGTCTTTGGAAATAACTAGTCCTGATTACTTCTTGCTGACATATCTGGCTTTTAGCCTTGCTGGCTTTATCCAGTCTCCAGGCTAACTGAACAGTTCACAGGCATCATTTAGGCATTTCTCTCTTGTTTTGCATGACTAAAGTAGATTATTCACATACTGTAGCACAAACTCTATTTCTTCTTGGAACTATTGCAAATCTTTAGGTTAATTGTTGCCTCAAAGTAAAAGGACAGGGTTGCTTATACTTTGCAAGATGAATCTTTGCCAATCAGTGGTGTGGGCAAATTATGAACAAATGTCCTATTTGAATTCATTTTGTATTTTACAGTTACCAATTTTCAGCTCCAGCATGAAAACAAATTGTTACACACACATTCTTTATCAAAAGGCAGCTGGCTAGTAATGTCCTTGAGCTCACATCAATCTTTGTTTTCACTGAAGTGCTCCTTTGCTTTCCCCCCTCCTTTCTGAACTTGTGGGCTGTTGCCCCTCCTTTCTGAAGCCGAATTCAAAGTGCACCTTTTTCCTTCAATAGCATAAGCAACTGGGGTCAACTACTGAGGCTGGACTCCTCTTCTTTTTTTTTTCTGCTTTCTCTTTCAACGTCCACATCCACTCTCTCCTCTCGTTCTCCCTTTGCTGGCTGCTCTGGACACTGGTGTCCACTACTGCGCCAGTGAACTTGTGAAACTTATTCTTCAGTGCCAACTACTGACACAAATGTCTCCTTAGGCAGCTAGGTGTTAACTATGAGCGCACTAGGCTCTTGAGTTTAAAAGTCACAGTGATTTCCTATCACTTCACACAGTGATCTCTGCATGGGGGCGGGTGGCCCCATTGACACCTTCAGTCCTCTGTATAGCATTTCCTTCACTCTCCTGCTTCATTAACATCTCTCCTGCAGGCTGTGCTGGCAAGGTGGAGCTTGGCTCTCTTCCAGCTTTTCATCTATATCGATATCTACCTCTTCTCCCATCTCTGGCAGCTTTTCCCTACTGCAGCCAGTAAACTTGCTTTATGTCTCCTTCATTCTCACTTGCTTCATCTCTCTCCTTGTGTATCCACTTGTCAGGGCCCTTAACTGGACTGAAAACATTCTCTTCTAAAGCCTTCTGTCTTTCGTGGTTCCTTCTAACATCAAGGGCATTTTGGGAAACATCTGCTTTGGGGTCTTCAGGGTTCACATCATGGATCTCTTCCAGGTTTGTCATGTGTCTCTATCCCTTCTTTATTGCCTGAGTGAAACCATCTTGGTATCCCTACAGGGCATTTGGGCATATCTAACCAAGTAACATGTATTGAGTGAGTATGCCCAGTTATTATTATTATTATTATTATTATTATTTTCATCATCTTATCCAAATGCATCTGATGAAGTGAACTTCAGTCTAGGAAGCTTTATCCAAATGCATCTGAGGAAGTGGACTTCAGTCTAGGAAGCTCATGCTGTCCACTTTTTCTTTCAGTCTATTATTATTATTATTATTATTATTATTATTTGCTTTCAGGATTGCTCCTTCCATGTTCAGTGGTCCATAATCAGTTGCAATGTATCAAGTCTGGACCTTGGCTTCAAAGCTGAGCCATGCAAGATAGTAGAGAGGCCTCAGCTGGCTAAAGTTTCTTTGTTCATTGTTCTATCCTCTCAGTAGGTCATGTGCATGCGCACATTCACTCCAAATATTAGTTTTCCCTTTTTTTTTTCTTTTTTTTTTCTTTTTCCTTTTTTTTTTCCTTTCTTGGCTTTTGGGCTCTTTTGGAGGCCTGGCTTACTTAAAATCCATTCTTTGAACACTTCAAGCTTTCTATCATCACATTCCTGAGGTGGGAGGTGGCGGGGGAACCAAAGTTGAGCCATCTTCAAAAAAGACCTGTTTCAGACTTTCATGGCTCTGTGCCAAAAGGGAAAGCCATTTTAGACTTCTTTTGTCTTCTGGCTTCTACAGATTTCTGTGGCGTCGAAGATGCACGACTAGATCCAAAAGGGTAAGGAGGACCTCCCACCATCCCTTCTTTCCTACCTGCCTATTCTATTTGAGTCTAACAAGGATAGATCAACAGACACAAAAGGAATTTTGACCGGGGATCGAGCCAACTATAGGAATTGGGGGAGTTGGACTCTTGAAGGGGTCAGGAATTCACTCATTCACTGCAATGCAATGCCTCCCAGAATACCAATTTACCCAGGGCCACCCCCAGGCACCAAATGGTTGGCAAGCATGCAGTCACACACACACACAATCTCTTGACAATAAAACCCACAACCCATTTGCCTCCCCATAGAGAAACCAGAAATCCTAGGGGGTGGATCCAAGCCCCCTCTTCGGTTCATAGGAACCGGGCAACAACCTATTAAAAGTAGAGTATGAGAGAGAGCCCTTTTTCTCATACTTACCCAGCACGTGCTTTCCCCCCCCCCCCCCTTTCTCCAGCGCTGGATTCTAAGGCTGTTTGGAGCTGAATCCCTCAAAGGTCACTTTGCTAATATGTGGGCTTCTCCAGCGGTCTCCAGCTCAACAGGCACCAGAAATAATCTGGGGTGGACACTTTCCTGATAAGATAGATAACAGCCAGAAAATCCCGCATATTTCAAAGTGATGCGAGGTGGAAACCTCCCTGTCTTGGATCTCTTCACAAAGCCAGGGTCAGGGGCAGAGGTGATGACTTCTTTAGGCCCCACGTTGGGCGCCAATTATGTTACGGAAAATAAAGGGTTAATTAACCCATTCACAACCAATTATGCAAAGTGAGGCATTTGTGAAGATTTCCAACCAGATCCATTTATTCAAAACAGCCTTAGTCTGCAAGCAGTGTTCAGCCAAGAATCATTCCATTGACTGAATGCCCCAAACATGGCGCAAACAGTTTTTATTAACCCACAAAATATTCATTGAGCATGCGTAGTTTAACATTCATCATCATCATCATATATATCTGTATTATTCAGCTAGTCTGAACTGGTTGGCTCTCTGCTGGCCTGATTTACAATGAATGCCTTGTAGAACCTTATCAGCTTGGCTGACTAGCAGTGACCTTGAGGAGAGGCCCATCTCTTCCTCAGTGAAGAGAAATTCACGCTTTAGCTTTCTTCCTCTTGTCTTTCCTCCTCCTTCCTCAGCCCACAACTCAAGCCTAATTCAAAGTACAAGTTTTTCCTTTGCTCTATGGCTGAACTATCGATCATTAATGGCAGAGATTATTGGTTTCATTTGGTTATCAATGGCTTTATTAGCTTTTACCTTAACAGCCGCTCCTTTCTTGGACAGATCAGGGTCGTAGCAAACTCATGCCGCGGCCCCAATCTGGCCTCTAGAAGGCGCAAAAAAGGAGCTGTAAAAAGCAACTCCTTTTTGCGTGCTCCAAAGGATGCCATAGTCGCAGCAGCGCAGCTGTATGGTGCCCCTTTGGTGTTGCACCATCTGGATGCCGCTCCGGAGGCACGCCATGATGTCATGAGCCATCAGTGCATCCATTGTTAGGACACTGCACCCTCACTCAGTCCACAGGTCGGCCTTTCAGGCCGGTCTGTATAGGGCCTAAGGCAGCCTGGATACGTACAATGACAATTCTAACATCTAAGCGCATTTTTTATATAGTTGCCAAGATAAAAAGCTTGCAGCACAATGTTGTCTAACATTTCAGATTCACCAACATCTGTACTTATCAGTTTCTTGATAATTTGTGAAGGATCTTAATTTAGTTGTCAGGAAACCTTGCCCTATGAAGAACGCCTTAGGGAGCTGGGGATGTTTAGCCTGGAGAAGAGAAGGTTAAGAGGTGATATGATAGCCCTGTTTAAATATTTGAAGGGATGTCATATTGAGGAGGGAGCAAGCTTGTTTTCTGCTGCTGCAGAGACTAGAACGCGGAACAATGGATGCAAACTGCAGGAAAAGAGATTCCACCTCAACATTAGGAGGAACTTCCTGACAGTAAGGGCTGTTCGACAGTGGAACACACTCCCTCGGAGTGTAGTGGAGTCTCCTTCCTTAGGGGTCTTTAAGCAGAGGCTGGATGGCCATCTGTCAGGGATGCTTTGACTTGGAGTTCCTGCATGGCAGGGGGTTGGACTGGATGGCCCTTGTGGTCTCTTCCAACTCTATGATTCTATGATTCTAGGACATTTGTCAAAATGCTCTCCAATTATGGCTTCACAAGGATCAGAATTGTATTCCGAAATGTTTTGCTTTCAAATTAATTTAGGAAACTGCCAATGGAAGACAAAGGCAATAGACTTGGTCTTAGACTGTAGAAAAGGAAGAATGTATGTAAAGAGGAATTCTGATACTCAGAGAGGGAGGAGAACAGAGTGGAACCAAAATGAGAGGAAGCAATAGAGAGGTAATACAAACCATTAGAGTAATTAGAAGGGATCACTCACCCAGTTCTCACAAACTGTCCCCAGTAATGCATAACTCTGTGGCTCAGTATCATTTCAGTCTCCGTGTCTGTGAAATTGCTTCCTGTCATAGGCAGTATGTTACCAAACAAATAAGGCAGCTCAGCACAATGGGGCACCCCAATCCAGTCAGGCATTCCTGGAAATGGGGGCTGGTGAGTGAAGATGTAGGCAAAAACTGAGCTTCCAGCTTCTGCCATCCGCATGGCCACTTCAGCCACAGGGCACAAGAAGAGACGGTCCCCTGAAGCTTTGATCATAGCATTGCGATATCGCTCTTCCTCATCATTTTGTTGTGTGTAGATCAAGGCTGCTGCCTCAATAGCACTGTCAGAAGCATTTGGTGCCACAAGATGGAGGCCCTCCAATAACTGCTTATGACTGATCAGGCTCTCATTGGATAAACTAAAACCAGGAGCATTATCTGGGAGTAATATGGTGCTCTCATCATAGGTGAAGCCAGTCAAAATGGGCTTGACTGGAATACTCCTGGCTTCCAGAAGGTTCTGAGGGCTATCTGGAAGGAATTCCCCATCTGTTGTTGGCACAAAAGCAGTATTTGTCAAATCCTTTGGCTCAGTAGCAGAAAAATTCTGCATGAGTGCTTGTGGATCTCTCCTCTTCAGGCAGCTCACCACATCTTTATCAAAATTCTCTGCACAGCCCAACATCTGACCTAGAGTTCTTGCTATCACCTTGGCCGCCTCAGGACTCACCCAAGCCCAAGAAGAAATGGCAGCTCCACCAGTTGGCTGATTGGTGAGAGGAGGTGGAAGCCCACTGATGCACTCCCAGCACTTTGGCCCCCTATGGTTATCCGAGTTGGATCTCTCCCAAAGACAGCTATATTTTCCTTCAGCCAGTGCAATGCCAAGTATTGGTCCCACAATCCAGCATTCCCTGGAGCATCTGGGGGTAGAGCGAGAAAGCCCAGGGCGCCCAGACGGTAGTTCATAGATGCCACAATGATGTTCTCAGTGGCAGCCAGCAAGCTTCTATCACTAGAGCCTGTGCCCATGAAAAAGCCACCTCCATGGATCCAGACAAGGGCAGAGGCTGGCACAGATGGCCAAGGATGAGGCACCCAGATATTGAGGAAGAGACAGTCCTCAGACACTGGCAAGATGGGTTCTGAGTATATTGCTTTGTGATAGCTGGTAACAGGTGAACTCTCAGAGTAGCAGGAATTTCCAAAGCTGGTGGTCTTCATGACATGGCTCCAAGGCTGATGGGGACGGGGCTTCTGGAAACGCAGTTCCCCCACAGGAGGTTCAGCATATGGGATTCCCAAGAAAGCTGTCACCATCCCAGACTCTGTCATGACGTGTTTTCCGTGGATCGGGCCACTGCTAGTGACCACCACATTATTTCTTCTAGAGGCAGAACTAAAGCCCAGCCAGAAGAGAAGGAACAGGCAAGGAAATGTTCCAAACATCACAGTAACTGAAAAGAAATTAAACTCCATGAATTATAAACAGATTAAATATGCAGTGTGATTTAGGGCTTCTGTGCACTCAAGTGTTGCTCCTATAGCTCCTGTCAGTGGTGGCTGATGGTTTCCAAGCTAATCAAAACCATTCCAAATTTTGGATACCTTTAACAGAGTTCTTCAATGTACTGGCCCTTTTTTAGGAATAGCATTCAACAATTTAGCTCTTTTAAAGCCTGGATTAAAACCAGGAGTGGACACCATGACCCCTGACATGGCAGACAGCCATCAGTGGTTTCCATAACCCCAGCCTATCAGTGTCATTCTCAAAATGGAGGACATTTTAGAATTCCTCCTGGGCAGAAGACTGAAATGGAAGACATGTCCTGGAAAAGGAGGACCTGCCCATACCACCCCATACAGAATCCTTAGTAATGCTTTTTTGTACTAATGATATTTTAAAATCATAATTGCTGTAGTGTCATCTCCCTCAGTAGCAGCAGCTGCTGGGGGCACCATCATCAGACTCTGAAAGCTTGGGGGGGGATGCAGTGGTCTGGGTGGATGGGTGGGCAGCAGGAGGGATGGCAAAGTAGTTCACATGCACACACACACACAGAGCAGATGACACCAGCCTCAGGGAAGCCACTGCACCCATTGAAGGAGAGGGCGAAGAGGCTCACCTCCTGTGCCCAAAATACAGTTGTCTGTCTGAGGTTCTCGGCCAAATTGACAGTTCAGTCTGGAGGAGTATCAAACACTTGAACCTAGAACACTTCAACAATATATGAAAGGAACAAAGAGCTGCCAGAATCTTTATGAAGAAGTGTTTGCTTCTGAGTCAACAATGTTTGTCCCCATGTAGAGTCATACCATGTGTGACCTGGAGAGCCCTGAGAATGAGGGCCACAAGCTCCAAACAACAAATTCTTTAATTAAAACCCAGATGGTATCAGACATCTTGGTTGTGCTGGGTATAATCTAGGACTTGGGAGTTTGTTAAGTGAGGGTGGGTTGGGGTGAGGCTGTTTAGTTTGTTTGATCTTGGTAGAAGCTTGCTTGTGTGCACATTAGTGTCTATGGTTCTGTTGTAATTTGGTGAACTTGTATCTGTTGGCTCAAGGTTTATTGTTTGTATGAACTGAGTGGAGTTGTGAATGTATGATCATTAGCATTCTATTTTTTGTGTGTTGTTGCTGCTGCTGCTGTTGTGTGCATTCAAGTTGTTTCCCAGTTATGGCAACCCAGTTATGGCAACCCAGTTATGGCATTTTCCTTTAAGAAAGGAGGAGAAGGAGAAGAAGGAGGAGGGGGCTTTAGTCCATGTGCTTGGGTGAGATCTAATCTAATTTACTCTTGAGCCCATTGTAATACTGGGAGCAACTGCTGGGAGAACCCAAACCTCTTAAGGCTACACAAGGCTTGGAGAGGCTGCATTTTCCTTTAAGAAAGGAGGAGAAGGAGGAGGGGGCTTTAGTCCATGTGCTTGGGTGAGATCTAATCTAATTTACTCTTGAGCCCATTGTAATACTGGGAGCAACTGCTGGGAGAACCCAAACCTCTTAAGGCTACACAAGGCTTGGAGAGGCTGCATTTTCCTTTAAGAAAGGAGGAGAAGGAGGAGGGGGCTTTAGTCCATGTGCTTGGGTGAGATCTAATCTAATTTCCTCTTGAGCCCATTCTAATACTGGGAGCAACTGCTGGGAGAACCCAAACCTCTTAAGGCTACACAAGGCTTGGAGAGGCTGCATTTTCCTTTAAGAAAGGAGGAGAAGGAGGAGAAGGAGGAGGGGGCTTTAGTCCATGTGCTTGGGTGAGATCTAATCTAATTTCCTCTTGAGCCCATTGTAATACTGGGAGCAACTGCTGGGAGAACCCAAACCTCTTAAGGCTACACAAGGCTTGGAGAGGCTGCATTTTCCTTTAAGAAAGGAGGAGAAGGAGGAGAAGGAGGAGGGGGCTTTAGTCCATGTGCTTGGGTGAGATCTAATCTAATTTCCTCTTGAGCCCATTGTAATACTGGGAGCAACTGCTGGGAGAACCCAAACCTCTTAAGGCTACACAAGGCTTGGAGAGGCTGCATTTTCCTTTAAGAAAGGAGGAGAAGGAGGAGAAGGAGGAGGGGGCTTTAGTCCATGTGCTTGGGTGAGATCTAATCTAATTTACTCTTGAGCCCATTGTAATACTGGGAGCAACTGCTGGGAGAACCCAAACCTCTTAAGGCTACACAAGGCTTGGAGAGGCGCGCGCCTAACGGCACGCGAATTTTCATTTTTCTTATCTAGTCAAGGAAGTTTTTAGACAATAGAAGGGAAGCTGGCCTGAAGCATCAGAGGAAGTGAATCTGAGACTTGCCTCTGGAAGAAGCTATTAGCCAGGAGCTCACTACATACCTATAGGCCCCGTGACTTGAACTCAGTGTTAGAGCTTGGGAACAAAGACCAAGCCTAGCAAGGGAAGCCCACAGTCTTGTTTCAGTGCCTCTTTAAGACTTCCCAGTATGGACACTGAAGGCCCTGCAGCAGTCACCTGCAACATCTGTGGGATGTTTGTCTTCTTGCCTACAGAGGTGGGGAACTACTCCTGCCCTAAGTGCAAGTTGGTAGCCCTCTTAGAAGAGAAAGTACAGCAGCTAGAGGAGCAGATATCTGCACTCCAGCATCATAGAGAGCAGCAGATTCTCCTGAACAGAACAGGCCAGAATGTCTTGGGTGGGAAACACACAGAGGAAGTTGCTGGGGTGGAGGAGGTCACTGCACATAAAACAGAGGTAGATGCTTGGAGGAAGGTCACACACAGAAGTAAGGAAGCCAGGGAACGTTCTGTGAGCGGCTTGCAGCTACAGAATCGCTTTGAATCTCTCTCTGTTGTCAGAGATGATGAGGAAAAGCAGCAGGGACAGACGTCAGGGACAGAGCTGGGGAGCCTGAGAATAGCACCAAAGGGAACGGCCACTGCTAAACCTCGGAGGAGGCGCATAGTCGTGGTGGGGGACTCCTTGCTGAGGGGTACGGAAGCAGTGGTTTGTGGGCCTGACAAGATGTCTCGGGAGGTGTGTTGTCTCCCCGGGGCAAAGATCCATCATGTGACGGAGAGGCTGACAAGACTTGTCAAGCCTACTGATCAATACCCCCTTCTTTTGGTTCATGTGGGAACCAATGATACTGCAAGGCACAGCCTTCAGAATATCAAAAGGGATTATGAGGCTCTGGGAAGGAAGCTGAAAGAGATGGATGCACAGGTTGTCATCTCATCTCTACTCCCGGTAGAAGGGCATGGTCCAGGAAGGGAGAGGAAAATAGCAGAGGTGAATAACTGGCTCCGTAGATGGTGCCGCCAAGAACAGTTTGGATTCTTGGATCATGGGCTGCAGTTCCATGAGGAGGGACTTCTGGCAAGGGATGGGCTTCATCTCACGCCAGTTGGCAAAAACATTTTTGCCAACAGTCTGAAGAATCTGATCAGGAGGGCTTTAAACTGAGTTATGTGGGGGAGGGAGACATTATACTGGAAGGCAAAAGGGATGGAGAGAAAAGTCCAAGTGGCATAGAGGGAACAAGGCAAACAGTGCAAGGACCCAACAGTAGGAAGCAAAAAACCATGCAAAAGCAGCAAGACAAGAGGACACATGGTCTTAGATGTCTCTACACTAATGCACAAAGTATGGGAAATAAGCAGAATGAACTTGAACTCTTAGCACAACAAGGGAAATATGATATAATAGGCATCACTGAAACCTGGTGGGATGAGTCTCATGATTGGAATGTAGAAATAGAGGGATATAACCTTTTTAAAAGAAACAGGCCAAACAGGAAAGGATGAGGAATAGCATTATATGTCAGGGATATTTACACCAGTGAAGAGATCCAGGAAGTCAATGCTGGAAGTCAGGTGGAGAGTATCTGGATAAAAATTAAAGGAGAGGGAAATAACAGGGATGTTACTGTGGGAGTCTACTACAGACCCCCAACTCAGGCAGAGGAATTGGATGATGCCTTTCTAGAACAGATGAGCACACACTCAGAAAGGAGAGATGTAGTAGTGATGGGGGACTTCAACTATCCGGATATTTGCTGGATGTCAAACTCAGCCAAATCCTCAAGGTCTAGCAAATTCCTCACTTGCCTGGAAGACAATTTCATTGTCCAAAAGGTGGAAGAGGCAACAAGGGGATCAGCCATCTTAGACCTTATCTTAACCAACAGGGAAGACCTAGTTGATGGGGTGCAAGTGGTGGGATCCTTAGGTGGAAGTGACCATGTTCTCCTGGAGTTTGCTATACAGTGGAAAGGTGAAGCTAGGCATAGTCAGACACGAATTCTAGACTTTAGGAGAGCTGATTTCAATAAACTTAGAGAAATACTGGGGGTGATCCCATGGTCAAGAATACTAAAAGAGAAGGGAGTTCAAGATGGATGGGAGTTCCTCAAAAGGGAGATACTGAAAGCACAATTTCAGACAGTCCCAATGAGGAAGAAAAATGGGAGATGTCTCAAGAAACCGGACTAAGGAACTTACAACTGAGCTAAGTTTTAAACGGAACATGTATAAAAAATGGAAAAATGGGGAAATCACCAAAGAGGAATTCAAACAAATAGCCAGCACATGTAGGGATAAAGTCAGAAAAGCTAAAGCGCAAAATGAACTCAGGCTTGCTAGAGAGGTTAAGAACAATAAAAAGGGCTTTTTTGGATATGTCCGCAGCAAAAGGAAGAAGAAGGAAATGGTAGGACCACTGCGTGCAGAAGATGGCAAAATACTAACAGGGGACAGAGAAAAGGCAGAATTACTCAACACCTTCTTTGCTTCAGTCTTCTCAGAAAAGGCAAAATGTGCTCAACCTGAGGACAGTGAAGAAGGGGACAGAGTGGGGGAATTTCAGCACAGAATAAGTAAAGAGACAGTACAGGAATACCTGGTTACTCTAAATGAATACAAATCTCCAGGACCAGATGAACTACATCCAAGGGTATTAAAAGAACTGGCAAAGGTGATATCGGAGCCATTGGCAATAATCTTTGAGAACTCCTGGAGAACAGGAGAAGTCCCAGAAGACTGGAGGAGGGCAAACGTTGTTCCCATCTTCAAAAAGGGAAAAAAAGAGGATCCCAACAATTATCGTCCAGTTAGTCTGACATCAATACCAGGAAAGATTCTAGAGCAGATCATTAAGCAGAGAGTCTGTGAACATTTAGAAGCCAATGCCATAATCACAAAAAGCCAACATGGGTTTCAGAGAAACAGGTCATGCCAAACGAACCTGATCTCTTTTTTTGATAAAATTACCAGCTTGGTAGATGAAGGGAATGCTGTGGATATTGTTTACCTCGATTTCAGTAAGGCCTTTGACAAGGTTCCCCATGACATTCTTGCAAATAAGCTTGCAAAATGTGGGATAGACAAGTTAACTGTTACATGGATTTGTAATTGGTTGAGTGGCCGAACTCAAAGGGTGCTCAACAATGGCTCCTTTTCATCCTGGAGAGAAGTGACCAGTGGGGTCCCACAGGGTTCTGTCCTGGGCCCAATGCTGTTCAACATCTTTATTAATGATTTGGATGACAGAATTGGGAGCATACTTATCAAATTTGCAGATGACACTAAACTAGGAGGAGTAGCTAATGCCCCAGAGGACAGGATCAAAATTCAAAATGACCTGAATAGACTAGAAAGGTGGGCCAATGCTAACAAGATGAAATTCAACACAGAGAAATGTAAGGTTCTGCACTTAGGGAGGAAAAATGAAATGCACAGATATAAAATGGGGGACACTTGGCTGAATGAGACCACATGTGAAAGGGATCTAGGAGTCCAAGTAGACCATAAGCTGAACATGAGTCAACAGTGCGATGCGGCAGCTAAAAAGGCCAATGCAATTTTAGGCTGCATCAATAGAAGTATAGTGTCTAGATCAAGGGAAGTAATAGTGCCACTCTATTCTGCTTTGGTCAGGCCCCACCTGGAATACTGTGTCCAGTTCTGGGCACCACAATTCAAAAAGGATGTTGAGAAACTGGAGCAGGTCCAAAGGAGGGCAACTAAGATGGTGAAGGGACTGGAAACCATGCCCTATGAGGAACGCCTTAGGGAACTGGGGATGTTTAGCCTGGAGAAGAGAAGGTTAAGAGGTGATATGATAGCCCTGTTTAAATATTTGAAGGGATGTCATATTGAGGAGGGAGCAAGCTTGTTTTCTGCTGCTGCAGAGACTAGGACGCGGAATAATGGATATAAATTGCAGGAAAAGAGATTCCACCTCAACATTAGGAGGAACTTCCTGACAGTAAGGGCTGTTCGACAGTGGAACACACTCCCTCGGAGCGTAGTGGAGTCTCCTTCCTTGGAGGCCTTTAAACAGAGGCTGGATGGTCATCTGTCAGGGATGCTTTGATTTGGACGTCCTGCATGGCAGGGGGTTGGACTAGATGGCCCTTGTGGTCTCTTCCAACTCTATGATTCTATGATTCTATGATTCTATGAACCCTATGGTGAACCTAACACAGTTGCCTGCAACAGATACTGCAGTCTCCTGCAACAGCTATGGTATCTTTGTGTTCTTGGCAAAGGATGTGGATGGCTACACCTGCAGCAAGTGCAAGTTGGTTTCCCTGTTGGAAGACAAGGTCCAGCAACTTGAGGCCCATTTATCCAGTCTGAGACATATCAGGGAGCATGAGGATTTTTAAGACAGAGCAGAGAAGACTGTCCTAGTTGAGGAACACACATCTATGAGGAGGAGGGGTGGTGTTTATGAGGAGGAGTTCAGTTCCTATACACAGGGAATAGACAATAGGAGGAATATGACACATAGAAGTAAATGGTTCAGGGATTATTCTGAGAGTTTGGAGCCGCAGAGTCATTTTAAAGCTCTCCCTTATCAGTGATGACGAGGGGAAGCAAGAAGAGCAGCCGTGCCAGTCCTCAGAAAATGTGCATGAGACTTTAGAAGATTCAGCACATGAAATGGTCTCTGCTAAATCTGAGAGGAAGCATATGGGGATGGTAGGAGACACCTTACTGAGGGGTACAGAATCAACAGTTTGCAGGCCTGACAAAATGTCTCAAGAACTGTTCTGGGGCAAAAATCTGTGATATAGCAGAGAGGCTGACAAGATTCATCAAGCCCACTGACCATTATCCCTTCCTTTTGGCCCGTTAGGGAAGCATCAGGTAGCTTTAACAGAGCTCTTCAGTGTCATGGCCCTTTATTAGGAATAGCATTCAGCAATTTAGCTCTTTTAGAGTGTGAATTAAAACCAGGAATGGACTACCTGGCAGCCAGCCATCAGAGGTTCCCATAACTCCTGCTTATCAGTGATGTTGACTGAAACTTACAGAACCTGTAACTTAAAACACCAGAGTACTTAACTTTAGCTTGAAAGGCTTAAAACTCTCTGTCCTCTCTGTAAATGGAACTCAGGAAAATTTAAGTTCTAGAGCAATTTTGGTATTGATTGACCATGATGAATCTCTTAGGCTGAAAGGCCATTGTGATGTAATGGTTTGCGTGCTGGACTATGACTTCAGGAGACCAAGAAAGACTCTCTTGGCCTTATAGGAAGGTCATGGTAAACCTCTGAATAAAGTTTACCAAGAATAAAGTCACTGTAAGTTGGAGTCTTTCACTGCTTCACAAAATAAAGGCAACATAAAATGCACATCTGATGAAGTAATCCATTAAAGCTTATGCTAGATGTTTCTTTTCCATAGTTAGTCTCAAAAATGTTGCTGGATTCCCTAATATCTTTTTATGATAAAACATGCTAACATGGTTCTCTCTTTGAATACCACTAGAGGACTGTCTTGTATAATTATAACGTTGTAATATACACAGTAGCCCAGCAATTCAAGCTCTCCATCCCATTGTATATAGAAGGGCGGTTACACCACAAAAGAGGGGGCAACACCCGGTTGGTCCCCCACTCCCTGCGGGGCCTTCCTGGGGCCTCGAAACTACTCTCCAAGCTGCAATGGGTTTTTCTGGGCTGCCGCAGGGCTGTATGTGCGTTTTTCCAGTGCACTCACTTATGCACTCACTCCCATGCAACACGTGCCATACGTCCCGTCCCCAGAAGCCCCACACACACACCATATGACACCAAGTCAGGGTACGCCACTGCACATGCATGCACACATACATAGGAAAAGACATGTAAAGAGAGTGGGAAGAAAGGAAATTTTTAAATGAAGTTTTTTTATTCTAAACAATTGATCTACATTGGGAAAAAAATTATCTTTACTTCAAGACACAGTACTTTCAGGCAGTTACTTACAAGCAATTACAAAACAGCCTGGGTCATATTACGGTGAGATTTAAAAAGAACCATAATGCATCTAGTTAAGATACTACTATCCTTCTCATGATACAGATGTCTTGGATGTCCATGAGAAAAACTGGCAGCCTTCGACCAGAACCTCCAGCACCCAGGTGCAGCAGGAACCTCAGTCCCAAGTCTCTTTTTGTTTGACTTTGCCTCGTGGTCCTTGGGTTTTTATAAACTCCTCTGGGAAAGATCTCAAAGCTTGGCACTGGTCATCCTCTTTGGCTGGTTGTCTCTCATGATCTCTGTGACTCTTCCAAGACATTGACACCCAATAAATGTCACTTAGCCCAACACCTCATTAGCCCTTTGTTTTTCTGGCAAGGGTAAGTGGCACTGACTAGATAATGGGGAGCACCCATTATCACACAGCCCCCTGTTGGAAGATTTTTGCATTTTCTTTCCCCTACCTAAGATAGACAGGGATTTCCTGCATGCAAACTCCCCCCTCCTCGTTCAAACTAGCCATGTGACTTACATCGCTCCCCCATTGGGACTAAAAGATATTATCTTCTCTCTCAAGATTTTCTCCTGAGCTGTTTGGTTTTTCTTCTTCCTTCTCCATCAACTTTCTTTAGAAAAATGGTGAGATAAATATGTCTTCTTAACTTGAACTATTCAATAGCTAGATTAGGATATAGCCTCAAGGGAGTTTATCACACAAAGGGAATTGGAAGTATAATCCAATGCCAATCTGAATGCAATCATGGGGTTTCGCGTGATTGCGTGAAAGCTGATCACACACATTTTCGGGCAAAGGGAAGTCCTTCCAAATGCAATTGTGGGGTTTCGTGTGATTGCGTGAGAAACTATCACATGCAATTTCGGGCACTGGGAGGCAATTTCAGGCAGTTCCGAATGCAATGCAGCATCAATACGCAATCACGTAAATTCGCTGAACTAGTGAATTTACTCAATTCCGAACTGGCCTCACTTTCATTTCTTTCGAAATTGAAAGAAATTCCTCCCATGTGATAAACTCCTATGTATATATAGATTAAGTCCATTAGTAAACTTTTGTTTTAAACTACAGGCTTCCTGTTTGTTGGTTTTGGAGTCAGTTCTTAGGGAACCATAGTTAGACAAGAGAATGTTTCTTTTGATGATTTAAAGATAACCCCTAATAGGCTTGGCTTTGACATGTTTTATATGTAAATATTTTTGTTTCCTTTACAAAGGCTAAAGCCTTAGGAAACTTAAATTACCCTAAATCCCCAACTTCAGATGTTCTGGGAACAGCTAGATGCTGGACCCACTCTGATTATGGTTTCATACTGTAACCTAGGAAAGAACAAAACAAAACAGGCATGCAAATGCACAAATACTAGCTATGGAGTGCTCCGCCTGCAGAGGCTGAACTTGCCTCCTCACTGATGATCTTTAAGGGTCAACCCTACCATAAGACAAAGTGAGGCAGTTGCCTCATCCAGGAGGAGCAATGTGGAGCTATGGCAAGGGACGTCACACAGCCTCCCCTGTGTGCCGTGTGGACTGTCCTATGACCCATAATGTCTTCAAATACAGTGCAGGGTGCTGTCCCGTTATTTCACAGCCAATCCGGTCAGCTTTTGTATGTGGAACTGGGATGGACTACTTCTCATTTTCACTGGGCAGTAAACTGTCTTGGATCTATGTATGCCCTCTGCCATTAGGCCAATGGGTTCTAAACAGTATCATGACGAAACATTAAAATCTATCCAGTGATGTAAAAAGAATCTATTTGTGTTCAGAAGCCCCTGCAGCCTCTGTTTAAAGACCTCCAAAGAAGGAGACTCCACTACACTCCAAGGAAGTGTGTTCCACTGTCAAACAGCCCTTACTGTCAGGAAGTTCCTCCTAATGTTGAGATGGAATCTCTTTTCCTGGAGCTTGCATCCATTGTTCTGAGTCCTGTTCTCTGGAGCAGCAGAAAACAAGCTTGCTCCCTCCTCAATGTGACATCCCTTCAGATATTTAAACAGGGCTATCAGATCTCCTCTTAACCTTCCTTTCTTCAGGCTAAACATCCCCAGTTCCCTAAGGCGTTCCTCATAGGGCATGGTTTCTATACCCTTCACCATTTTAGTCGCCCTCCTTTGGACATGCTCCAATTTCTCCACATCCTTTTTGAATTGTGGTGCCCAGAACTGGACACAGTATTCCAGGTGGGGCCTGACCAAAGCAGGGTAGAGTGGCACTATTACTTCTCTTGATCTAGACACTATACTTCTGCTGCGAAAAATTGCATTTGCTTTTTTAGCTGCTGCATCGCATTGTTGACTCATGTTCAACTTGTGGTCTACTTGGACTCCTAGATCCCTTTCACACGTAGTCTCGTTCAGCCAGGTGCCTCTCATCCTATATCAGTGCATTTCATTTTTCCGCCCTAAATGCAGAACTTTACATTTCTCTGTATTGAATTTCATTTTGTTATCTTTGGCCCAGTTTTCTAGTCTATTAAGGTCATTTTGAATTTTGATCCTGTCCTCTGGGGTATTAGCTACTCCTCCTAATTTGGTGTCATTTGCAAATTTGATAACTAGGCCCCTAAAACTGTCATCCAAATCATTAATAAAGATATTGAATAGCACTGGGCCCAGGACAGAACCTTATGGCACCCCACTTGTCACTTCTCTCCAGGATGATGATGATGATGATGATGATGATGATGATGATGATTAATTTTATTTTTATAGTGCTGTAAATTTACACAGTGCTGTACATACAATTTTAAATTAGACGGATCCCTGCCCTCAGGCTTAGAGTCTAAAAGAGACAACACAAAAGGAAAGGGGAAGGTGGTGGGAAGGGGATGTTGTCCAGTGGTTCTTCTCTCCCTCTGGGGCCAGGACCAAGGCAGATGGACTGGAGGGAGGGCTATGGTTCTTAATACATAGTTAAAAGGAGGCATCCTGGGGCAGATGGCACAATCCTGGGAACGCTTCCCTAAACAATATAGTCTTTAACTTACTTTTGAACCTGGTTAGAGAAGTGATGAGGCGCGCGTGTGGGGGAAGAAGGTTCCAGGAGTGAGGGGCAGCAAGTGAGAAGGGACAAATCCGGGCCAGGGCAGTGGAAATCCTTGGCTGGGACAGGAGACCTTGAATACCAGAACGGAGGGTATGAGAAGGAGTGTGAGGAGAAAGAAGGTCAGACAAGTAAGGAGGGGCCAGTCCGTGGAGGGCTTTGAAGGTCAATAACAAAAGGTTGCACTGGATGCAGAAGGGGAAGAGGAGCCAATGAAGGGAGGAGAAAAGAGGAGAAACATGGTCAAAGCAGCGAGCGAATGTGATAATACATGCAGCTGAGTTCTGGACAGAGGTTAAAGGATGGAGGTGAGAGAGAGGAAGCCCTGTCAAAAGAAGGTTACAATAATCTAGTCGTGAGACCACTAGGGTATGGACCAGAGTCTTGGCAGTGGAGGCTGAGAGGAATGGATGAATTTTAACAATGTTATAAAGGGAGACCACCTGTGACCATTGCAAACAATCTGTCTGACAGGTAAGATTTAAACCAGTTGAGAACAGAGTCAGAGAACCCGAGGTTGGAAAGTAAGTCAAGCAAGAGACAGTGGTCCACGGTGTTGAAGGCTGCAGACAAATCTAGAAGAATGAGAGTAGAGTAGAGTCCCTTCGCCTTGGCCTGCAAGAGATCATTTGAGATCTTGGTGAGGGCCGTCTTTGTGGAGTGCCATGGGTGGAAACCAGACTGAAAAGGGTCCAGGATGGAGTTGGCTTCAAGAAACTCAAGACAGCGAGAATAAACGACCCGTTCCAAGATGAAAAGGAACCATTATTGAGCACCCTTTGGGTGCGGCCAGTCAACCAGTTACATATCCATGTAATGGTTACCTTGTCTAGCCCACATTTTACAAGCTTGTTTGCAAGAAACTTTTTTTATTTAATTTTATTTATTCATTTATTCATTTTATTTATGAAAGCTTTTATTTATTTCATTTCGTTTCTATGCTGCCTTTCTCCCAGAAAGGAACTGTAGGAGGGTCACAGATAACATCATTTTAAAACTTTACAAAACAAATAATATCATCTATCTAAAGCAGTATAAAATTACATTAAAACATAAGATTATTATCCAATTTAATAAACCAACTTACCGCTGTCAAATTCAATTCGAATTTGGGATACATCTGGATTTTATCGCACATGTTTTTGCTGCCACCACTGATGGACAAGTGCATCTGGATAACATCCAGCTAGAATCTGAGTTCAGCCATCTGATTTGCAAAGGTGGGGCCTTCCCAGCTTTTTTAATCAGCTATCTGAACTCAAATTCTAGCTGGATGTTACCTGGGATGCACTTGCCCAGTGGTGGCAGCGGCAAAAACATGTGTTATAAAATCTGGATGTACCCCAAATTTGAATCGAATTCAGCAGTGGTAAATTGTTCTTTTAATCTCTACCATAATCTCCAAAGTTCAAAAATATATACTTGGAGCACACAACCTGTCCCCAAAGACCATAATTGAAACTGAACATATCAATTCATCTCCATATCCTCAAGTTTTGCATTTTTACCGCACACACTACACCATCAGGGCAGAATAATCTTCCATCCCAGAAGAGACAGTCTACTGATCAATCACTTCCTTCTCTTCACTATCTTTATCTGTAGTAAAATGAAGAAAGACATGAGGATAACTCCTAAATCACATGCCACAGGCCAGAGGAAGGTAAACCAGCTTATTGTCATCAACCACCACACTATCATCCACCCCCCCACACACACACACTTGCTCCCATCCCTCAGGCATTATGATTCTCACCTCTGGGTTCCAGCTAGTCCCAGACTCCACAGTACTGTGTGGGTGACGTTTCCTCAGGCTGAGCTGTCTCTGTGTCGATGCGGAAGAAATTCTCTCCTGTGTAAGGAGGCCACTCTTTGCCATCAGGAGATCTGAGAGAGAAATAAACTCTTACCAATCCAATTCAAACAAAGGAGGATTTTAAAAAGTGGGACTGAAGAGAGACATTGGAGTTTATCACACTGAAGAATAATCCGATTTACTGCTGCCATTCTCCATCCTAATTCAGGATGCATCCGTGTATTATTGCATGCAAAATGCTGCCGCTGCTGCTGCTGCCTGGCTGCATCTTGCCTAAAACCTGGCTAGAAGCCACACTCAGATGCATGATTTGCAAAGCCAGGAGCTTCCCATTTTTAAAAAGTAGCTGACTGAGCACCACTTGAAGCTGGGATCAGGCAGGATGCAGCCAGGGGCAACATCGGTGGCATTTTTTCATGTGATAATATCTGGACACATCCCAAATTAGGACTGAAAACAACATTGGTAAATCAGATTATTCTTCAATGCAATAAAGTCAATTATTATGCATTCCTCTAATCCTCTTGTGTCTGTACCTGTCTTCGTCTGCCAATTTGTGGTGACCCCATGAATTTCATAGGATTTTATTAGGCAAAGAATATTCAGAAGTGGCTTGGCCAGTACCCTTTTGCTACCTTGTACTCAGTGGCCATCTCCCATGTACGTACAGAACCAGGCTTAGTCTGCTTATCTTCCAAGATCAGATGTGATCTGGCACCCTTAAGGGATTTAGACCTATTCCTAAACCTCTCAAGCT
Source organism: Urosaurus nigricauda (assembly GCA_034509955.1). NCBI lineage: Eukaryota > Metazoa > Chordata > Lepidosauria > Squamata > Phrynosomatidae > Urosaurus > Urosaurus nigricauda. Next base: position 309,749,503 of record JAOEGL010000002.1, read on the forward strand.
CATAAAAAAACCAACTCCAGAAAGGTTGTTTTTTTTTTCAGTGGGGGAAGGAATTCAACCAATAATCATTGATGTTTTTATGGTTTTAACTATGGCAGCCTGAATACTTATGATGACAACTCTGTGTAACATCTAAGCGCATTTTTTTATATATTTGCCAAGACAAAAAAGCTCAGTACACAATGTTATCTAACATTTCAGATTCATCAAATCTGTACTTATTGATTTCTCAAGTATCTGTGAAGGCTCCTAATTTAGCTGTTAAAGGACATTTGTCAAAATACTCTCAAATTATGGCTTCAGAAGGATCTGAGTTGTATTCTAAGGTGTTTTTCTTTCATATTAATTTAGGAAATTGCGAAGGCAAAGATCATGACTCAAAAAAAGCAAGAGAGAGTTAATACAAACAATTAATTTGAAGGGATCACTTACCCAGTTCTCACAAACTGTCCCCAGTAATGCATAACTCTTTGGCTCAGTATCATTTCAGTCTCCGTGTCTGTGAAATTGCTTCCTAACAGAGATAGTATGTTACCAAACAGATAAGGTAACTCAGCACAATGGGGCACCCCAATCCAGTCAGGCATTCCTGGAAATGGGGGCTGGTGAGTGAAGATGTAGGCAAAAACTGAGCTTCCAGCTTCTGCCATCCGTGTGGCCACTTCAGCCACAGGGCACAAGAAGAGATGGTCCCCTGAAGCTTTGATCATAGCATTGCGATATCGTTCTTCCCCATCATTTTGTTGTGTGTAGATCAAGGCTGCTTCCTCCATAACACTGTCAGAAGCATCTGGTGCCAGAAGATGGAGACCCTCCAATAACTGCTTATGACTGATCAGGCTCTCATTGGATAAACTAAAACCAGGAGCATTATCTGGGAGGAATATTGTGCCCTCATCAGGAGTGAAGCCAGTCAAGATGGGCTTGACTGGAATACTCCAGGCTTCCAGAAGGTTCTGAGGGCTATCTGGAAGGAATTCCCCATCTGTTGTTGGCACAAAAGCGGTCTGCGTCAAATCCTTTGGCTCAGGTAATTTCTGCATGAGTTCTCCCGGATCCCTCCTCTTCAGGCAGCTCACCACATCTTTATCAAAATTCTCTGCACAGCCCAACATCTGGCCTAGAGTTCTTGCTCTCACCTTGGCCTCCTCAGGACTCACCCAAGCCCAGTAGGCAATGGCAGCTCCGCTTTGTAAAGTTGCCTGAGCAAAGACCGGTTGGCTGATTGGTGAGAGGAGGTGGAAGCCGACTGATGCACTCCCAGCACTTTGGCCCCCTATGGTTATTCGAGTTGGATCTCCCCCAAAGACAGCTATATTTTCCTTCAGCCAGTGCAATGCCAAGTATTGGTCCCACAATCCAGCATTCCCTGGAGCATCTGGGGGTAGAGCGAGAAAGCCCAGGGCGCCCAGACGGTAGTTCATAGATGCCACAATGATGTTCTCAATGGCAGCCAGCAAGCTTCTATCACTAGAGCCTGTGCCCATGAAAAAGCCACCTCCATGGATCCAGACAAGGACAGAGGCTGGCACAGATGGCCGGGGATGAGGCACCCAGATATTGAGGAAGAGACAGTCCTCAGACACTGGCAGGATGGGTTCTGAGTATATTGCTTTGTGATAGCTGGTAACAGGTGAACTCTCAGAGTAGCAGGAATTTCCAAAGCTGGTGGTCTTCATGACATGGCTCCAAGGCTGATGGGGACGGGGCTTCTGGAAACGCAGTTCCCCCACAGGAGGTTCAGCATATGGGATTCCCAAGAAAGCTGTCACCATCCCAGACTCTGTCATGATGCGTTTTCCGTGGATCGGGCCACTGCTAGTGACCACCACATTATCTCTTCTAGAGGCAGAACTAATGACCAGCCAGAGGAGAAGGAACAGGGAAGGAAATGTTCCAAACATCACAGTAACTGAAAAGGAATTATCCTCCATTAATTGTAAACAGATTATATATGCTGAATGATTTAGAGCTTCCTTGCCACTCAGGTGTTACTCCTACTGCTCCTATCAGTGGTGGGTGACGATTCCCAAGCTAGTCAAATCCATTCTAAGTTTTGGATAGCTTTAACAAAGCTCTTCAATGTGCTGGCCCTTATTTAAGAATAGAATTCAGCAATTTAATTCTGGATTAAAACCAGGAGTGGACTCCATGCCTCCCTGACATGGCAGACAGCCATCAGTGGCTCCCATAGCCCCAGCCTATCAGTGTCATGCTCGAAATGGAGGACATTTTAGAATTCCATCTGGGCAGAAGGTTGAAATGGAAGACATGTCCTGGAAAAGGAGGAGTTCTGGTCACCCTGCTCATACCACACCAGACAGAATCCTTATTAATGCTTTTTTATACTAATGTTACTTTAAAATCAGAATTGCTGTAGTGCCACCCCCCTCAATACAGACCCTGAAAGTTTGGGGCTGGATGCAGCGGTCTAGGTGGATGCATGAGCAGCTGGAGGGAGAACAAAGTAGCAAACACACACACGCACCAGGGAAGGGCAAAAAGACTCACCTCCTGTGCCCAAATCACAGTTGTCAGTCTGAGGTTCTCAGCCAAATTGGCAGTTCAGTCTGGAGGAATATGAAACACCTGAGCCTAGCACAGTTTAGCAATATCTGAAAGGAACAATGATCTCCCAGGACCTATATGAAGAAGTGTTTGCTCCTGAGTCAACAATGTTTGTCCCCATGTAGGAGTCATACCATGTGTGACCTGGAGAGACTTGAGAATGAAGGCCAAAAGCTCCAAGCAACACATTCTTTGTTTAATTAAAAGCTAGATAGTATCAGACATCTTGGTTGTGCTGGGTATAATCTAGGACTTGGGAGTTTGTTAAGTGAGGGTAGGTTGGCTGTTCAATTTGTTTGAACTTAGTGGAGGCTTGCTTGTCTGCACATTAGTGTCTATTGTTCTGTTGTAATAGATCTTGCGTCTGTTGCATCAAGCTTATTGTTTGTATGAGCTGAGTAGAGTTGTGAGTATGTGATCATTAGCATTCTATTGTTTGTCTGTGCGTGTGTGTTGTTGTTGTCTGCCTTCAAGTTGTATCCCAGTTGTGGCAACCCTATGGTGAACTTAACACAGTGAGGGAGCTACTGTAGTCGCCTGCAACAGCTATGGCATCTTTGTGTTCTTGGCAAAGGGTGTGGATAACTACACCTGCAGCAAGTACAAGTTGGTTCCCCTTTTGGAAGAGAAGGTCCCACAACTCGAGGCCCATTTATCCAGTCTGTGGCATATTGGGGAGCATGAAGATTTCTTGGAAGGATAAAACTGTCCTGGTTGAGGAACATGTGGGGGATAACTATGAAGAGGAGGTTGGTTCTTATAGACAGGGGATAGACAATTGGAGGAATGTGACACATCTAGATGGAAATGGCTCAGGGATTATTCTGTGAGTTTTGAGCCACAGAATCATTTTGAAGCTCTCTCCTTTATCAGTGATAATGAGGGGAAGCAAGAAGAGCAGGCGTTCCAGTACTCAGAAAATGTGCCTGAGACTTTAGATGGTTCAACACATGAAATGGTCTCTGCTAAATCTCAGAGGAATCATGTGGGGATAGTAGGGACTTCTTACTCAGAGGTACAGAATCAAGCTTGTAGGCCTGACAAAATGTCTCATGAGGTGTCCTGTTGTCTTGGGGCAAAAATCTGTGATGTAGTGGAGAGGCTGAGAAGACTCATCAAGTCCCCTGACCATTATCCCTTCCTTTTAGTCCATGTGGGAAACATCGGGTAGCTTTAACAGAGCTCTTCAGTGTGCTAGCCCTTTATTAGGAATACCATTCAGCAATTTAGCTGTTTTAGAACCTGGATTAAAACCAGGAGTGGACTCCCTGGCAGGCAGCCATCAGTGGTTCCCTTAATTCCTGCCTATCAGTGATGTTGACTGAAATCTATGGAACATGTAATTTAATACACTTGAGGACACCACAAGTACCTAACCCTAGCTTCAAATGAGATTTATTAACGCCTAATACTCTCTGTCCTCTCTGCAAATGGAACTCAGGAAATTTTAAGTTCTAAAGCAGTTTTGGTATTGATTGACCATGATGAATCTCTTAGGCTGAAAAGCCATTGAGATGTAATGGTTTGAGTGTTTGACTGTGACTCCAGGAGACTGAGACAGACTCTCTTGGCCGTAGAGGAAGATCATGGTAAACCTCTGAATAAGGTTTTCTAGAATAAGGTCACTGGAAGTTGGAGTCTTTCACTGTTTCACAAGAGAAAGGCCACATTTGATGCACATCTGATGAAGTAGTCCATGAAACTTATGCTAGACACTTCTTTTCCCCAATTAGTCTCAAAGATGCTGCTGGATTCCCTAATATCTTTTTATGATAAACATGTTAACATGGCTCTCTTTGGCTGCGTTCACACTGGAGAAATAAACCGGTTTAAGTGCCATGGCTCAATGCTGTGAAATTCTGGGAATTGTAGTTTGTTGTGGGGCCCAGAGCGGAGCTCTGCTCCGCTCTGGGCCCCACAACAAACTACAATTCCCAGAATTTCACAGCATTGAGCCATGGCACTTAAACCGGTTTATTTCTCCAGTGTGAATGCAGCCTTTGAATACCACTAGGAAAGTCTTGTGTAGTTATCATGTTGCGATATACACAGTAGCCCAGCAGCTCAAGCTCTCCAGCCCGTTGTATACAGCAGCAAAACAGGTGAGGGGATTTGTTCAGAGAAAGACAAGCCCATACACAAAAGAGATACCCACAGATATGCACATTTACTCACCTCGATTTTAATCATGTATTTCTTTCACACATTTCTCACATACACTTGGTAGCCATAATGGCCAAGTCTAACCAATGGAAGAGGGCTGCTGGAGTGAAATACATACTATAGACCCTGCGTCGAATTCCCACAGGCCAAGTAGCTATCTCCTTAGGCCAGGATGAAAAGAAGCTGTAATAGTTTTGTGCTTTTGACACCACATATAGGCATTGCCTTTGTTTTTGTTGTTGTGTGTCTTCAAGTTGTTTCCAATTTAGGGCAACCCAAAGGCATATCCATCATGTTTTTTTCTGGGCAAGATTTATTCAAAGGGGTTTTATCTTTGTCTTCTTCTGAGGAAAAAAAAAAGTGTGATTTGCCCAAGGTCAGCAGTTGGGTTTCCATGGCTGAGCAGAGATTCAAACCTGGTCTCCAGGGCTCCTACCGTGTTTCCCCGAAAATAAGACAGCATCTTATAATAATTTTTGCTCCCAAAGATGCGCTAGGTCTTATTTTCAGGGGATGTCTTATTTTTCCATGAAGAATTCACACTTATTGTTGAACAAAAAAAATGAACATTTATTATATACTGTATATATATTTATATACAAAAACTTTGTTAGGTCTTACTTTCGGGGGAGGCCTTATATTTAGCAATTCAGCAAAACCTCTACAAGGTCTTATTTTCTGCCGATGTCTTATTTTTGGGGAAACAGGGTAGTCCAATATCACACCATGCTGGCTCTCATGTATAGCCTTTACACATAGATAAAAGTAAGTGTCTTTAGTTTTAACAATAGTTGTGTACTATAATCTTTCCATCCTGAAGGTTAGTGAGGGGGTTACTCTTTTCCTAGGAATGTTGTGTTGTTGTTGTTATATTTTGCTGTTATTATATTTCATTCATCTTGATCAAATAATGTTTTTTGTTTGTTTTGGTTGCATTGTGTTTGTTGTTCATAGAATCATAGAATCATAGAGTTGGAAGAGACCACAAGGGCCATCCAGTCCAATCCCCCTGCCATGCAGGAACTCCCAATCAAAGCATCCCTGACATATGGCCATCCAGCCATCTGTGTGCCTTTGAGTCATTTCTGACACGGCAACCCCAAGGCAAACCAGTCACAGGGCTTTCTTAGCAAGATTTCTTCAGAGTGGGTTTGCCATTGCCATCCTGTGGACTGAGAGATTGTGACTTGCCGAAGGCCACCCACTGGGTTTCCATGGCTGAGCCGGGATTCAAATCCTGGTCTCCCAAAGTCCTAGTCCAACACTCAACCACTGCTCCAGTTGTGTTGTGTTCCTGACTTTATGTCCTGGAATAGTACTGGAGAAAGGCTTTTAAAAAACAAAATCCCCAAGTTTGTATAGTTTGAATAAAGTTTGCAGTTGCAAAACTGACCACTTACGAGCAAATATATATGACATGAACATGCATGTAAGGGTGCCATGGGGGGGGGGGGGGACTTTGACACTACAAATTACAAAAGTATAGAGGTATGATCTACTGCCATTTTTCCATCTTTAAGGGCAAATATATATGACACACATATAATAATGCCACCTTGATTTTGATGGGCTTTTCATAAAAAGCACAGTGATCAAAATTACAGGGATGGGATAGATTTTCCCTTTTTTGATAGATGCATTGAAGGGTATGATGGGGCCTGAACATCCCTGACTTTGTCTGAAAACCAAACTAGACATAGATGGGGGAGACCATGATTTACAAAGTTTTACAAAGTCTTTAGCCTGGTTCCTCACAAAACTACAAATCCCATGATTCTGTAGGATGGAGCCATAGCAGTTCAAGAGGTATCAAACTGCATTATTTCCAGTGATGTAGACTTGAGCCAACTGACTCAGACAAAAGTCGGACTCAAGTCACTTCAGTCACTTTAGTGACTTGACTTGGACTCAACTTGGGAATAAATGATTCACTGACTCAACTTGATTAAAGTGTGAGACCACTTTAACTGTCCTGGCTCAGTGCTAGGGAACCCCAGTAATTGTAGTTTATTATGGCACCAGAGCTTTTTGACAGAGAAGGGTAAATGTCTCACAAAAATACAGGCTATCTGGAATGATCACCATGGGAATGGGAGGAGAATATTTTATTTGGTCTATTCAGATAGGGCCTCTGGGTTCTATGGAGTTTATCAGATGACGGAAATTGGAAGCATAATCTAAGGGCAATCCGAACGCAATCATGAGTTTTCACGTTATTGCTTATTAAAGTATCACACACAATTTCGGGAAAAAGGGAGGTCATTCCGAATGCAATCATGGATTTTACGTTATTTCATATTAAAGTATCTCACGCAATTTCGGGCAATAGGCAGTCATTTTTGGGTAATGGGAAGACATTTTGAACACATTCCGAACGCAATTGGAATTTATGTAAATTTGCTAAACTAACAAATTCACGTGAATTCGAATTGGCTCCAATTGACTCCATTCGAAATAAAGAGAAATTCCTCCCGTCTGATAAACTCCTCAGTCTCTTGCTTTGGGTGAGCAGAGGATGTCACGTGTTGGACCTCTACATTATATGAACCAAAGAACTAAAACATGTAACAGCAGCTATGTATGTCAATACAACAACTGTTATGACTAACAAATTATATTAATGTGACACTATATGTGCGTGTGCTATCTCAATGTTATTACAATACTCTTCTACAAACGCATAATCTATTTCCATTTAAAGACACATATACCTAGAAAACAATCATACAATGTTACCTATGTTGTAAAATAAATCTCATATTCCAACAACAAATGTTTTGGTTCTCTATAAAGATCTTTTTCTTTAATACTTGCTGTTGCCTCCTTTAATACTTGCTGTTATTAACTTTGTCCTCTTTCAGCTTACATGAGTGGGAGGCTGGTGTATACAGTTTTGGTGGATATAACCTTGCCTCTTGCTTGTCCAGCTTTGATGGATAATTTCCAGTTTGTGCAGCACAAGGATGTGGACAGGATCCTTGGAGAGGTGAGAGCTACTACATGTATACTAGATCCTTTCCCTTCCTGGTTTTTTAAACAAGCCAGAGAAGGACTGGTGGAGTGGGTTAGGGAAGAGATTAATGCAACTTTACAGCAAGGCAGGGTCCCAACATGCCTAAAAGAGGCTGTGATAACACCTCTTTTGAAAAAAAAAGCTTCACTGGATCCTACTGTACTAGATAATTACAGGCCAGTCTCCAATCTTCCATTTTTGGGCAAGGTGCTGGAGCATGTCATGGTGTGATGGACAAATTTTTATAATCAATAGTTAGTGAGCAATGTGCATATAAAGAGTGAATTAAAATGGCTGTTTGAACCAAAGTACATACATTCTAAGGGAAAAACTAGAATGCAAGCTTCTGGGAGAAATGTAGGGGGAAAACCAAACTAAGCACATAGAGAGAAACTAGAGTTAAAGGTTTTTGAGGAATGCTGAAAAGGCTTTAACAATAAGAATGTTTGAAGTACAGATTGCCCTTTTGAAGGTCCTGGTGCATCCAGGTGCCATACAGTCACAATAAATCACAGATAGAAGGCAAGACTCTGTACAAAAGGGCCTTATGGTACCATCTTCTGCTGATAAAGGGGGGCAATGGAATGTGGGCAGATGAGTCTTGAGTGGATTATAATTTATGCATGTATTCCTTGCCTGATTGCTTGAGATCCTCTATATTTGAACTTTGAACCAACCAATAGAATGCATTTTATGGGTTCCTTTGTGTAAAATACTATAAAACCCACCATTTTGTGTTGTTCTGGGCCTCAGTCTTCGGAAAACTCAATTCCACTGGGGACTACTCTGCATGCAGATAATAAACCTGAGTTCTCAACCATAATTCTGGATCCTTTGTCTACTTCACTCTGTCAAGCTAAGAATTTTTATAAGTTCATTTACAAAATAATTCTTAGCAGAGCCCATCATCCACAACATTGGCTTCCCAACTCCAGGCATTTCTGGATGACATAGATTATCCAGATCCATGTCAGTCTGGTTTTAGGCCTGGTTATGGGGCAGAAACAACTTTGGGCACTTTGGTGGATGACCTACGCAGAGAACTGGTAGGTGTCCATGTTGGTTTTGCTAGACCACTCTGAAGTTTTCAATCATGGCATACTTCTGAGTTGCCTCTCTGGAATGGGGCTTGGAGGTACTGTTCTACAGTGGCTCTGCTCTTTCCTGGAGGAGCGCTCTCAAACGGCAAAAAGAAGTCTGCCTTTGCACATTCAGCCTGTCTTTGCACTTTCATCTTTGACCTTCCTTAGTAATTGTTCCATATCAGAGGTGTTTTCCACTAGTATTATAGTGTCATCATGTAAATTGTTGATGTTCCTTCTTCCTATTTTCACTCCTCCTTCATCTGAGTCTAACCTTGCTCTTCTTATTATGTTTTCTGCATACATGTTGAACAAATAGGGTGATATGATGCAGTTAGGAGCCAATCTTTTTCTCCAAATTCTGTTCTGATGGTAATCTCTTGTCCTGAGTACAGATTTCACATTAGGACTATCAAATGTAGTGGTACTCCCATGTCTTTGAGAGCATTCCGTAGATTTTTGTGGTCTGTACAATCAAATGCTTGGCTCAGTAGCATCACTAGGGAGTTGTGGGGAAGAGGAGGAATCAGTCTGCACCAGATGGCACCCCAGAAGAGGGGTGACACCCAGTTGATCCCCTCACCTTGATGCCATTGCCTCATTCTCTTTATTGGGAGAATGACACAACAGCACAAAGGAATGTTGAGTATATCCCCCACCTTGGTGCTGTTTCATCCTTCTACTAATGAGGAGAATGAGTGCACTACCTCTGGAAGTGCCACTCCCCACACCAGAGGCCCCACACCAGGAAACCCTAACCCATACACACCAGAAACTCTACCCAGCTGCCCCATGCCAGGTGATACCAGGGGCAGGGGCATCATTGGCTTGGTTATAGTCTATAAAGCATATGATGTTTTGTTTTTTCTGGAATTCCTTAGTGCACTGTACTAGCCATTAATTTTTTCATCTCTTTTATACAACTCTTCTGTGTATTTCCTCCAATGTCTTTTTGTTTCTTATTGAACTTGTATTATGTTCTTTTTCTTGTAATAGAGCATTCCAGCCCTTAATTTGAACTTCCCCTTAAATTCCCGGATTTTGTGAAATAGTTCTCTTGTTCTTTCTTTTTTGCTATTGTCTTCTATTTTCCTGCATTGCTCATTATAATAATTTTTGTTATCCTTACACTCTATACATTGCACAGTTGCATTCATGATTCTGGCTCTTTTTCTATCTCCCTTTCTTTTTGCCTGTCTTGTTTCCTTTACTGCATGGAGTACAGTAACACAAAACTTTAGCAAGTTGAGATCTAGGATTACTCAGGACAGAGACAACCTTGATCTCAATGCAGGTTTTCTTTTCTGTTGCTAATATACTTTAAATTTCATTTCTTGGAGATTATGACCCATTGTCCTACACAGCTCACATGGCCAAGGAGGAGGAATGGCTTCTGTCTACATGGATATCCTTCCATACCATCTTAACTGAGAACTATAACAACATCTTAACAAAATGTAGGCCTATGACACCAACATCATTGTTTTATTAACCTTTATTTATATAGCGCTGTAAATTTACACAGTGCTGTACATACGATCTTATAAATTAGACGGTTCACTGCCCTCAGGCTTACAATCTAAGAGAGACAACACAAAAAGAGAAGGGAAAGGTGGTGGGAAAGGGGATGAGGTCCAGTAGTTCTTCTCTCCCTCTGGGGCCTGGACCAAAGCAGATTGACTGCAGGGAGGACTAGGGTTCTTAATTCATAGTTAGAAAGAGGCATCCTGGGGCAGACGGCACAATTCTGGGAATGCTTCCCTAAACAATATGGTCTTTAACTCAGTTTTGGAACTGGTTAGAGAAGTGATGAGGCGCACATGTGCGGGAAGAAGGTTCCAGGAGTGAGGGGCAGCAAGTGAGAAGGGACAAATCCGGGACAGAATTTTTGTTTTGCTTTTTTCTTTGTTCTGTTTGATTTTTGCCTGATAAAGAAGCCAGTGGACAGGGACAGGAACATATATCATATGCTTCCTTCCCATTAGTACTAAGGCTTGAAAATGTGTGAGGGGTAGGATTCCAGATTGAAATAACACTGTGTGACAGGAATCTTTGAGAGCTGCCCAAGTTTACCTGGTTTGGGACCATGTATGAGAAGCTCAGAGGAGTACCCTATTTGTGCCCAGTTCCCACTCGCAGTGGCAGGCAAACATCCAAAATTGTTGCACTGCCATGGACAGAGCAGAAGGGGCTGAAGGACCATCACTCACGTGGAAAAGGGTATAAATGTCACACATTCAACTTTCTTAAATGTATACATGGACATAGTGAATATTAAAACAGCCTGCTTGGCTATGGAAATGAATTTTTAACTCTGCGAGCTTTGTCTCTACAACTTCAGAAAAGTGAGTAAGCAGCCTCTGACTGAAGAATACCACCCGAGGCCTGGCCATCAACAACAGAAGAATACACAGATTAACATGCAAATCATTCCTCTCTACCAAGGGTCATACAGTATATATATATACCCAACTCTCTTCCATGCAACCATTCTCTGAAGATGCCAGCCACAGATGCTGGAGAAACGTCAGGGATAAGCTCTTCTAGAACATGGCCACATAGCCTGAAAAAAACCACAAAAATCTAGAAATTTAGACCAAGTTTGAACCTCCCTTAAAAGACTCTACAACAGTTTTTGATACTAAATAATAAACTAGGAAATATTTAATGAGACTTATATAGATTATATAATGAATGTTATTTTGAACTTGGAACTGTTCACTTTAACAACTAAATTAACAACTGAAGCAATATTCAGCATGGAAGGAGTTAAAAAGAAAGGAATGTTGACTCACCTCTCTATTAAACATCCAAATAGTTCCCCTCCTGAAAACTCAATGTGGAATGAAATTCTGGAGAAAAGTTAACTAGTTAACGTTGAAAATAGAGCTGCAGTGACGTCCAATGGTCAAGCAGCATTATTGCAGGGTTGTTGTTGTTTTTTTAAGTGAATAATTAAAAAGACTTGTAAGCAATTTGACAGTTCTCATCATGGCTTCAGATACAGTACTTGAGTTAAATCTGCACATCCTCAACCATCTCAGTCGGAAAATAATACTTTTTAGCTTGCTTTTTGGTCTAGATGAAGGATTGGATAATATTAGAAAGTATACGACTTTTACAATTAAAAGGTTTTAAGATTTGGATGGCATTTTATTATGTTATAACAATCTCAAAGCTAATGCTGACTTTAATAATCATTTTGTTAGAAGATTTATATTAAGAAACTGGTAAAAATATAGAGTTAGAATTTGTCCTAAATTACCACTTTGAATTTCACCATATAAGCTTTGTTTACTAGAGAATCTATATTTTATGGCAAACAATTGAAAGGACCTTTTAAGATATAGTACGAATCAGAATTTTAAAAAGAATCAGTTGAGGAATTGGAGTTGCAAGATATTAACATACACTGGTTCTTTTAAAGATAATTAAAAGAAAGATTTATAATGGATCTGAAGATATTTTCCTTTAAGGATTTAGGCTGAATTTAAATAACCTTTATCTTCAAATGGTGGGAAGTTGATATTTAAGAAGTATAAAATGTTACTGAAAATGGAAAGGGAGGATGAACACATTAAATAATGTATGGTTAAATGGACACAAAACTTAAGTCATAATGTACTCATAATAATATATCAGAGACTTAGCGGAGAGAGGAGCTACCAGCCACTATGCAGGGGCCAGAAAAATGTATATGTTCATCGCTTGTGTATAATTTTGGACTCCACCGTGAGCAGTGACCAGGAGTACATTTGCACACACACACACATACACATATATGTGTATATATATCCACACACACACTACATAAACATATAGCATATATATTACATACTGTATAGGAAGAGAGAGAGAGAGACTTTCCCTCTATCAATTCCTCCCCAAAGTCTAATATACACACAGGTATATATATATATATATATGACACTATAATATACACACAAGACTACAGGATTAAAAGTAGAGACTATCCTGCTATCAACTCTTCCCCAAAGTCTAATATACATGCAGGACTCTCTCTGTGTCATATATATATATATATATATTATGATATAACATACACACAGGACTATATATATAAACTTTCCCCCTATCAGCCCCTCCTCAAAGTGTTATATACACACAGGACTATATGCATACATGCATACATGCATAGATATAGATAGGACTATATAATACACACATGACCATATTTTGTATGTATACATATATAGAGAGAGGAGAGATTTCCCCCTATCAACTCCTCCCCAAAGTCTAATATATGCACAGGACTATGTACACACATGTATAGATATAGATATATGGATATAGATATAGACATAGATAAGGCTATATAATACATACATGACTATATATATAAGATTTCCCCCTATTAACTCCTCCCCAAAGTCTAATGTACACATGGGACTAGATACATACATGTGTAGATGGGTAAACATGGATAGGACTATATAATATGCACATACTATACATATATATATATATATATATATATGACTTCCCCATCAGCTCTAATAATACACACAGAGGACTTTGCCCTCCATCCTCCTGCAGGATTCCTTTGCAATTGCATTGCAATGCAAAGGAGAGAAGCAATTTGCAAAGCTATTAAGGCAATGCTATGCCTCCAGGCTGCTAGACTCCTCCTGCCTGGCTGGTACCACCCTTTTCCTATTTGAATGAATGGGATGGGAGTGGACTACATTTCCCAAGTGCCTTTGCTGCTTGGAAACCGGAACAAAGGTCTGCATTTGGGATTTCCATTTTCCACCCAGCCCTTTGCAGGTTTGCAGTTGCAGCAGGAGGAGGACCAGCAGCAGTCTGGAAGCCAAGGTACTCTCTCCATCAGTGGTGTTTGGGAGTTGTTCACATAAAGAGACCTGGGATCAGAGTTTGCAGTGTGGATGGAGGTCTGGGTCTAAGTTGCTTTTTCCCTGGAGGGCACCCAGGTAAGCAGCAAACAGGCCAACAAACAAACAATAAACAGTGGAGGCCTCCTAGAACCCACTGCTAAGGGAGGTCAAGGGAGAAAGTGCAAAGGCAGGACATAGAAGGAAACCAAAACCAGGGAGGATTTGCACACAATTTCAACCTAGACAACGAGGAAAATAGAAATAGTTAAAAGAGTTCTCATGCCTGGGATCAAACATTGATAGCAATTGGGACTTTAGTCAAGAACTCATAAGAAGATGAAGGATGGGGAGGGTGACTATGAAAGAACTAGGAAAGGTCCTGAAATGAAAAGCTAGGCAACTGAGCACAAAAGTGAGAATCATGCAAGCTGTTGTACTCCCTGCTACCATGTATGTATGTGTATATTATTACTATTATTATTATATTCTGCCCTTCTCCCTCAACTGGGACTCAGGGTGGCTTACCACATTTAAAAAAAGCAATACAATATATACAAGGAATACTACTACTACTACTAATAATAATAATAATAATAATAATAAATTTTATTTATATACTGCCTTTCCAATAGATCAAGGCGGTTTACAAAAATGCATAAACAATTACATCAACATTTACATAACACATACACAACTAAGATTTCATTCCCTTGCCTGAACTAAAATTCAGTTAACAACAAAATACAGTTAAATTAATTGCATTAAAATATGTTATCTATGGAGTTTATCACACAGGATGGATCCCATTCAGAAATTTGATTTAAAGTGGGGGGAAAGCCCACAAAAGCGGGTTGTTTTTCACATGATGTTCATAGTTAACCTGAACAGAGATTAGAAATAACCCACTGAAGCGGGTGTTTTTCAGACAACATTTATGTCAGTGAGAAATAACACTAGCCATGGTATTCCCTGCTACCGTGTGTGTGTGTGTGTGTGTGTATATATATATATATGATATTATATTTATTTATATTCCACCCTTCTCCCAAGACTGGGACTCAGGGCAGCATACAACATTAAAAAAACAATATAATATATACCCCAAAGTAAAAAAGGAGTGTGTTTTGTCAAGTTTGCATTAGGATTAATGTTGTGTTATTTCTCATTGATGCCAACACATCTGGAGAACAACCCGCAAAAGCAGGTGTTTTGTCGATTGTAAAATCCCATTTCTGCACGGGATTTAACCAGTTTGCCTCCAATTTGCCTCCATGTGATAAAGTCCTGTGTGTTATCCTCATGTGTATATGAGGAACGTGTGTAGCCAGCGTGGAGTAGTGGTTTGAGCATTGAACTATGACTCTAGAGACCAAGGTTCGATTCCCTGCTCAGCAATGGAAACCCACTAGGGGACCCTGGGCAAGTCGCACACTTTTGGTCCCAGAAAACCCAGAAAGTGTGGCTTTCTTAAAGCCACCCAGTGGGTTTTCATTCCCAAGTGGGGATTTGAACCGTGGTCTCAGAGGCGATGGTATTCCCCATCACCATGTACAGATATGGGAGCTGGACAGTAAGAATGAGATAGGAAGGAAATCAGTTCATTGGCGATGTGCTGGAGAAGAGTGCTGAGGATCCCATGGACAGCCAAAAAGACAGACAAATGGGTCCTAGGACAGATCAAGCCAGAAATCTTCCTAGACGCCAAGATGACAAAACTTTAGCTGTCATACTTTGGACGCATTGTGAGAAAGCATGAACCGTTGGAAAAAACAGTAATGCTAGGAAAGGTGGGGGGAAGTAGAAAAAAGAGAAAGGCCACATGCTAGATGGATGGACTCTATTAAACAGATCACATGAGTATGAGTTTGCAGGAACTAAGCAGTGCAGTGGAGGATAGGGAGCCTTGGAGATGTCTCATCCATAGGGTCGCCATGGCTCAAAATTGACTTGAGGGTGGTTAACAACAACAACAAAGCATGCATAGGGTTGAATTCAAAAATCCTAGCTGTGTTAATCTGGAAAATCAGTATGCAAAGGGATCTTCTTGCAACACCTTTGAGAGGAGGATTCATATCAAATGTGCTATTAGACTCTTTTATGTTTTTAAAGAAAAGTACACCTTTTTGTGGGTTTTTTCGGGCTATGTGGCCATGTTCTAATAGAGTTTATTCCTGACGTCTCGCCTGCATCTGTGGCTGGCATCTTCAGAGAAACGTCAGGAATAAACTCTTCTAGAACATGGCCACATAGCCCAAAAAACCCACAAAAAACTTTGGATGCTGGCTATGAAAGCCTTTGACTTCACAAAAGTATGCATCCTTTTCTATATAACAGCACTTCAGATATTTGAAACCAGTTTTCATGTTTTAATCTATTTTTTCTCTAGGCTAAAGATGCTCAGTTCTTTCATCTGTTCTTTCTAGGGCTGCATCTACATTCAGAATGAATGCAGTTTGACACTACTTTAACTGCCATGGTTCAATATTATCCTTGGATTTGTCGTTTTTTGAGAAATTTAGCCTTCTCTGTCAGAGAACTTTGGTGCCACCACAAATTACAAATCCCAGGATTTCATAGGATGGAGCCATGCCAATTAAAGCAGTGTGAAACTGCATTAATTCTGCAGTGGAGGTGCAGCGTTGGACTTGGTGATTGTGCTGCAAGTGGCTCTATTTGTTGATCTCTGTCCTTTTACAAAAATGCCTGTTTCCTGCAGGGCTGTTTGTTTCACCACAGTCACCGAAAAACTTGCACAGATTTTCTTTTCCCTAGCAGCAATGATAAAGGACAAAGAAGCATTTCAGAGAATCAGTTTTCTCTATCAGGTGAGGACCATATTCATTATTTAATACAGGGTGCGTCTCCCTTATCCAAAATGCTTGGAACTAGAAATGTTTTTTGGATTTCAGACTTTGGGGGATGTTGGAATATTTGCATATACGTAATCTTGAAGATGGGACCAAGTCTAAGCATGACGTTCATGTATGTTTCATATGCACCTTATACACATATTCTGAAGGAAATTTTGTATACAATATTTTTAATAATTTTGTGCATGAAACAACGTTTGTGTACACTGAACCATCACAAAAGAAAAGGTGTCACTGTCTCAGTCACCCATGAAAAAAAATTAAGTTTTTGGAGTATTTTGGATTTTGGAATTCCACATAAGGGAGACTCAACCTGTAGTGACATTCATTTGGCAGCTTGGATGCATGGTGTGGGTTGCATGTAATGTTTAAGGATTTTTCTTGTGTTATGGTTCTTCTTTATTTGTAATAACCAACACAGTTTCCATCTGTCTCTCCCTCTCCCTCTCTCTCTCACACACACACACACACACTGCTTCCCTTCCACTCCATCATTTTTAAGGACATGAAATGGGCAAAAGAGAACTGAATTCTTGAGGATCTGAATTGTGTGTCAAATGGCAATGTATTATCAATGTATTCCTATAATGTATTATTATTCATGATTCCACTGAAATGGAGCCTACAGTTCCTAGTATTCATTGGTGGTTTCCCTTCCAAGATCAGACAGGATCGGTGCCTGTAGGGTACTTAGAGCCTCACTTGTGTGATTACAGTGGGTCCTGGTTATCCTCTGCGGTTTTGTCCTGGGATCCCCTATGGATAACAAAATGTCTTATTTATTTATAGATATCAGAAATTCATATATATATAAATTGTTGGGTTGGCTCCTTAGTTAGCCTCAATTAATTTATCTAGTATTCAGGGAACCTCGGATGCACTTAAAGCTGCAGGAACAAATCTGGATTGTAACAAATGTTTCAGTTGTATATACAGTATTGCCATTTGGCTGATAAGGAAGGTTAAGCTGTTGTTGCAAAACTGAAAGAAAGGTAAGAACTCATTATCAGCACCAAGAGTCTGATTTAAGGTAACAATCCCATTATAGGCTTACACCTTCCATAAAAATGATTCCTTATGATTTTCAAATATAGATTCCCCCATAAAGTCAATTTGGCCTATAGGTCAAATTGCAAGGGAAAAGAAAACATTTACCACATAGTTTTAACTGCTGGAATTGTTACCCTAACACTGCCTTTTTTTAAGTAAAATTAGATCCATGTAGTGTCCATTTGAATAGTGGTGCCAGAAATGAAGGCTTCAAGGCTGTTGGATTACTTACCTTAAGTGGATATGTCCAAATATTAATACAAGGTAACAAAAATGCCCAATTGTATGTAACAAGCTCTGGAATGCCGATCCCCATTTCATTGAAATTCTAGGAGGAGATGAGCCCCCCAAAAATCCCTAAACAATGCATTTAGTTGTAAACACTTGCAAGCTATAAGTAGAGGAATTCCTCAAATCACATAACATAAACTATTCTAGATACAGTATAATTCTAAAATATAACATTCATTTTAATTGTGTTTACCTTACCTCTCAGGCTCTTCTTTAAGCCCACCCATCTCTTATAGCCCTTGGTGACTCTTTAGGGTGGTGATGATAACATGTTTGTCTTTTATTCCCCATGACAGGCAGCACATTGTGTCCTTGCAAACAACCCAGAGAACCAGGAATTGGCTCGCTTCTATTGTCACACCCAGCACAGCATCAGCCGGAGGCTTGTCTTAAGACAGTGAGTGCCAGGATTGGGACGGGTGGCCAACTGGAGACAGGGCTCCTGTTTTCTAGGATGGGAGCACGCAACACAACTCTGTTTTTTCAAACCTCAGTGCCAAATTTGCTGCTGCACCTGATGGTAAAAATTAAAGTTGTAATTAATTTTATTTATTTATTTATTTATTTATTTATTTATTTTTATCTATCTCATTTGTTTGCCACCTTTCTCCCCGGAAGCACCTAAGGCAGCTCACAGACAAAATATTTAAAATCTCAGCAAAATTCAAAACAATTAGAAATATCTACACACAATATAAAAATCACATAAAATATGCAAAAGTTAAAAAGATAGCTAAAATCCACCTGCTCCATAAAAACACCCCACTATGAATTATATACCAAATGCCTGTCTGCATAAAAACATGTTTACATGCTGGAGAAAGGCAAGGAGGGAGATGAGGGACCTGCTGCAGGTACAGAAGCCTAAGATGCTCTATAAGTCTGTAAAACATTGGAATTGTATTACACTTATACATCAGTTAATGAACTAGATCTGTTCCTGGACATTCCTTCTTTAACAGAAAATTTGGCACTGAGTGGAATTTGGCACTAACATGGCACTAACACAAATTTGGCACTAACATGGAAAGAATAGGGGTGGATTCCTGTATCACACAAAAGAAGAGCAGTTCAATATGTTTTAGCAAAATTTTTATTCAAAACTAATAATATGCACACGTGAAATAAAACAATCTGGTCAGATAAGCTTTGCAGAAGTCAACAAAAACAGTTTGAAACTTCCAGAGGCCACCTGAATGCTTCTTCCAGAATGCATCCATGGATTATTTTTATTTTCACCAGCCTCCACTTTTCTTAGGATTTCCCTTTTGATGGCCAAATCTATGCTTTATAAAAATATGCTGGATGTACCTTGTGAGAAGAGCCAGCATGCTATAATGGTTTAAGCATTTCACTATGACTCTGAACATCAGGGGTCAATTCCCTGCTCAGCCATGGAATCTTCTTGGCTTTGGCCAAGTTGTGTGCACCTTTGGGATTTCTCTCTCCATATATGTTTTGAGCCTGTGTTGCAGAATTATGATCATAATTTTGCTCGCATAGAGATAAATGCCATGGTCTTATAACTGCTGCATTCTTTTGTGTCTCCTTTTTTTGTGGATGAGGATGTATATTGATCGTTTCCAATCAGCTGGGCACCATTTTGTTATCCATATTTGTTGACATACGTTGATTAGCACTAGAGTTGATTCTGTCTGTTGTAGCAGTTCAACTGGAATATCATCTGTTCCTGATGGTTTATTTTTCCCAAATGCTGTTATTGCAGCTTCTACTTTGCTTTTTAGAATTTAAGGTTCATCTTTATATGGTTCTTTATTCCATTTGTCTTTCATTTTCTCCTCTGTTTTATATAATTCTTCTGTGTATTGTCTCTAATGTCTTTTTATTTCTTCCTGGTCTTGAATTATGTCTTTTTATTGTCATAGAGCATGCTGGCCCTTGGTTTGAACTTCTCTTTGATTTCTAGGATCTTGTGGAAGAGATCTCCCATTCTTCCTTTTTTGTTGTTGTCTTCAATTTCTTTGCATTGATCATTGTAGCAGTTGTCTTTATCTTTTTGCACTAGTCATTGTATAGTTGCATTCATGGTTGTGATTTTGTTTCTATCTCCCTTTTGTTTTGCTTCTCTTCTTTCCTTTACTGCTTGAAGTATTTTACTTGTCATCCATTGTTTCTTCTCTTTCTTTTTAGCCACCGAAAGTGCCTGTCTGCATTCCTTCTTTATTATGACCCTGGCTTCTAATCATATTTCTTCTGGTTCTCAGTCAGTTATGCTTAATAGCTTAAATCTGTTTCTTATACTGTCAGTAAATTCTGTTTAGATACTGCTGTTCAGATCATATTTTAGTATAATGACTGGTTTTGGTTTCTTCTTCAACTTCACTCTTATTTTTGAAATAAGTAGTTCATGGTCTGTATCACAGTCAGCACCTGGTCTAGTCATGGCCACCAAAATGGAGCTTCTACATCTTTTGCTTCCTATTATATAATCTCTTTGTTTTTTGTGTCAGCCATTCTGGTGATGTCCATATAGTCTTCAATCTGGTTGTATGAGAAACCTCATAGAAAGGTCATGCTAGGCTGCGAAATTCCAAAAATATCCCAAATAATTCAAAATGGAAGGTGGTGCTTGATCTGCTTCTGGTTTTGTTTTCCCATTTTGAGGGACTGCCAACCCTGAAATTCCATTTCTGGAGGATTTCAGGACCAGAAAAACAGCTTTTGCAGGGGACAGGATTAGTCTGTGTTTTTATTTTTTTTAAAAACTGAAATATTTTAGAAAGATGAGCTGTAAACAAAAAGAGTCATGTGTGTGGGACATAGTCCATACTTTGCATGCTCGTGGGCTAGAGACTGACCAGTATCATATCTTGAATTAAGAAGATTGGCCAGGAGATGGTAAAATCCCTGATGGATATTTCACCTTGGCAATATAATGAGTAGTTATTTATAAGGAAGCCAGCTGATCTGAGGGCCTATGAAGCTAAACATGTTTGAGTCTGAATCAGAGATCAGGAAACATTTGTATAACATCTTTATTTCCACAGAAAAAAAAAGTTTAGATGTAAATGTAATCATAGCCCTCTTTCCTTCCAGTCTATCATACAGGGATACAGCTGTTATAGTTGACAAGGTTGGTAGTGCTCCAAATTTAGTTGGACTTCAGCTCCCACCACCTCTCACTATTCATTACACTGGCTCAGTTGTGGCCCAACAGCATCTTGAGGGCTACATATTTCCCCACACCTTTTGTAAAGGATTCTGTTCATAACATAGTTTGAGCACATGGGAAAACCTTTAACACAAAGAATGAATGGTACTGGGCATTTTGTCTCTTTCTTTTCAATCATATTACTCAACTTTCTGAACTGACATGTTTCACTTATCTTTCATTTTGGTTTGTTTTACAGGGACCCTTCTGTGAAAAGAACCATCTGCAAATCTTGTTTCTCCCTTCTTGTCCCTGGAGTCAGCTCAACTGTACGCCAAAGAAGTGAGTGCTTCAGTCTTCCTCCTTACCTGCAGTGCTGTATGGAGATGACTAAATGCTGTTCCTCACTCTGGAGCATCTGACAGATCTCTTACAACATACATAGAGAGCTGGGGGTGGAACGTAACACATTTCAAAGAATGAGAAAGTGCAACAATGGGATGCTACTAATTTTCCTGTTGTGCCTTGAAAGTTCTGTGTGTGGGATCAACTATAAATTTGAATTGCTCCAAGCCTTCCCCTCCCCCAGTATTATTTTGATAGATCAAATTTCACATTTCTACTGATAAGTGCAACTTGTTTTTCCCTCAGGGGGTTGGACTGGATGGCCCTTGTGGTCTCTTCCAACTCTATGATCCTATCATTCAAAATGGTGGTGGTAGGATGTTCAGCATGGACTAGATGTCCCTGTTTTCAGCGGCAAAAGGAATCAGGAACCACGGAGAGACATCTTTATGGTAGAAATTCAACAATTTCTGTAAATTCCAGCAGCCATACTCCAGAGATTCAAGATTGCTTTATGATATAATCATTACTTACATATGAGCCAGAGTAGTTAGTGGTGTCAAACTGGATTATTTCTGCCATATGGTTTGGATCTTAGTGTTTTAGCTGACCAGTAGAGCAATTCAGAGGATATAAAATGTGTACCCTTACACACAGAAGGTCTCTAAACTGACAAACTAAAAGAAAAAAGACAAAGACTAACCAGGAAAGTCAGGTACTTAACAATACTAAATCTGTCTAATTTACGATTGTATGTACAGCACTGTGTAAATTTACAGTGCTATAGTAATAATAATACAAAAAATTCTTAAAACCATAAATTACATGTGTTTACTATAGTAATACAATTTTGGGCATCCAGTGGAATAATGAAACTATATAAACTATTTAGAAAATGATCATACAGTAAACATTTTGTAAATGAAAATGGTTTATACAATTTCATTATTCCATTGGATGCCTAAAATTATATTATTATAGTAAACACATGTAATTTATTACATTATTATTATTATTATTATTATTATTAACATTTATTCATATAGCGCTGAAAAATTTACACATTTATGGTTTAAAGAAATTTTTGTAGTATTAAGTACCTGACTTTCCTGGTTAGTTTTTTTTTCTTCAGGAGAGTAATGAACCATTTGTGTCTGGCAAACTAGGGACGTAAAGGACATCCTATGTCTTCTTGCCTTTGGTTTTCCCTCTTGTAGGTTTTGTAGCTACCTCTTGTTCCCCCAGAAATGGTTAGATTCTATTTGTAAATGGATCTGTAGCTTGTCTTAGACAGAGAATCTCTGAAGGAAGACTGAGCATGAAAATATTATGGAACTTACCTTGAGGTCCATTTCAAGGTCTGGAGGAAAAGGATGATAAGGCAGGAAAGGGGGATCTGGTAAACTTTCCAGGCTTTCCTGATTACATTTCCTCTTTATTTCTGTAACTAGAGCGTCGAAATCAGCGGTGGACATCTGTGCAGTGCCTCAACTGTGGTGTAACTAAGCGATTCCTCAGCAACCCTAAATATAAGCTGTGGTCAGAACAGCCTGAGGCATTACTAGAGAATCAGACACAAGCCAATGCAGGGGCAAAAGGTAAATATTTTATTTATAACCTCCTTTTTTCCGTTTTGAGACCCAAGGCAGAATTACAACATGGGTTACTACAAAGATTGAAACAAAATATAACTAGAAACAAATCCTGATAATAAAAACTATAAATTAAAAACTGTTAAATAAACAATAATTTTTAAAACAGCCCTAACATAAAACAGTTTAGAAGTATTAAAACATACCATAACAATGAGGATACATATAAGCGCACACAAATACCCATTAAGGTAAAGATATTAGAAGGAGCTGAAGGTCTCTGAATAGTAAGAAGATACTGAGAGTCTAAGAAAAATTATGCTTCCTTGTTCTCAAATGTCACTCATTTGCACTTCTTGAATACACTAACCAATTTTCAACTTTTAACTAGAAATCTCCTACCAGTGATGTATTAAAGTCTTTTAGTCTCCACCTTCAAGTCTCAAATCGAGTCTCAAGTGCTTGCAAGATAATTTCAAGTGAAGTTTTAAATCGAGTCTCAGGTCTCAGAGCCAACATGGGGTACATTTCTCAGAGGGGAACTGAAAACATGTTAGGCAATGGGTTTGAGATGAGAACTAAGGCCTACTCAGCAGCCTGTCCCCTCTGCACATCAGAAGAGCCTTCTAAAGCTTTTCAAATGCTTTAGAAGGATCCTTCCATCTCAAGCCCATTGCTTAACACAATTGCTGTTCTCAGCCAAAAAATGTGGCCCGTGCTCTGGGAGCTGGTCCTGCCTGCTGCTCAAAGTGAATTGCACCAGCAAGTCAGTCACTAATACATGTCTCAAATCAAGTCAGTATGTCATTTTTGCCAAGTCAAGTTCAAGTCAAGTCACAGAAGTGGCCTGAGTCTGACTTTAGTCCAAGTCTGTTGACTCAGGTCTACATCACTGCCTCATACTGTTTAGAACTTGATTTCCTGAAAGCCAGTAGCTAAAAAGTTGAAAGCCATAGCTTTGCTGCCTGAGGTAAAGCAGCAAATAGATCCAACTCAAAGGGAGCCAGCTATGTTCTTCTGGCTCATAATGAAGAAAAGCATTTCTCCTATTCTATGGCAGTAAAAGTACAGTAATAAAGCAAACAACCTCTTGGCCTTCTATTATATCAAAAGCCTGCTTCACAAGGAGTCTGACTTACTCTGCCTAATAGCAGGATTGGTGTGGCTATGATTCTTAGTTGTGGGTGTTATTGTAAAACAAGAGTAAAATCTATAGTCCACTACCTATTACTTGATTGCAGCAATTATACAGTATATACATTCGGACTCTTGCTTATAATGTCCCTGTGCATTCATGGACTGTTTCTGACTGAGGAGCTGGGTTTAGATACACTTGGAGATATGAGGGCCTCTGGAGAAACATTAGGAAAATCCATTGTCCCCACCTTTATTTTGTGTGTGTGTGTGTGTGTGTGTGAAGCCTTTTTCCTGCAGAAAAATTGGAGAGAAATTGATAGTAGTATGTTTTCTTTTAGAATGATAAATAAAATATTTAAGGCAAGGTGTTGACATATTTAGTGCTCCAAAATCATTTCTATCAACTATGTATGAGGAAGACTTTAATGTAAGATTATTTACACTATTAGATCCCTACAACCCCTTCTCTTGTTTTCCTTTCTCAGATCTTTTTATGGCAATGATTATGTCATGTCTGACACTACAGAAAAATAATACAGGCAAAATAATTTTCTGATTTACCAGTGTTAGTGGTTTCTTATGGTTTTTGTTGTTGGGTTGGGCTTTTTTGTTTGTTTGGGGAATGACTTGTAGAGATTAAGGGAGCCAAAAACTGCTATGATAGGTCACAGTTGTGAAAGCCTAGAGCAGTGGTTCCCAGACTTTGATTCTCCAAATGTTTTGGACTTCAGCTCCCAGAAGCCCCATCCAGCTTGGCCAGTAGTCAGTAATTAAAGTCCAAAACATCTGGAGGACCAAAGTTTGAGAATCACTGGCTTTAAGGAAGATGAATGAGAGTAACAGTGTGAGCAGAGAAGATTTGTTTGTTGGGAGGGCTGTTGAGGATAGTTTAATGTGGATAATGTAACTTTTGGAAGTATTGATGGGGAAAGCATGGTCCTCCAAATAATGAACTGTAATACATATCATTCCTTGGCTAGTGCTGATAGGTGTTGCAGTCCAACAATATCTGGAGGGTCACATGTTCCTCACTCCTGCTGGAGAAAGAAGCCTGTGGAATTCCCTTTGATCTT
This sequence comes from Urosaurus nigricauda, assembly GCA_034509955.1. Classification (NCBI taxonomy): domain Eukaryota; kingdom Metazoa; phylum Chordata; class Lepidosauria; order Squamata; family Phrynosomatidae; genus Urosaurus; species Urosaurus nigricauda. The sequence continues at coordinate 309,774,655 of JAOEGL010000002.1, forward strand.
TCTTTACTTGTCTCCTACTCCAGGCCAGACACCTGGCTCAGTCCAACAGCCACACAAAAGCCTTCAGGTGGAAAAGGCAACAGCCCCAAGTGTTGAGCCTCACAATCATACTGCCTCCAAGGAGATGACAGTGGAAAACAAATCTAAAGGGAAGATGGATCCTAGTGGAAAGTGATGTTTAAAAATGAGATCCTCCCATTCAGCCAGGTGGCTGCATCAGTAATGTTAGGCAGTTGAAGAGAGGTGAGCTGTGATGGAGAAGCAAACCCTGCAAGCAAGATTATTTGCTGCCAAGAGGAATTAATGAATTATTTTCGCAAGTAAAAGCTCAGCATACTACTTCCTGGACTTGGAAGCTTGAAACAAGATGAGTTTCTGCATAAAGATTCTCTTTTATGGGGCAACCAGTTTGGGTGAAGTAGATCGGCAGGGTCGAAGCTGCAGTGCCCTGCTTTTGCAGCTTCCCTCATGAGCACGGTCTTTCACATTATCCCTATGGTTAGAAATTCCTTTTGCCTCAATACCACCTTTGTGTTTGCATGCCAGCCTCTTTTGCATTTGACCCCAACTGCTCTGAAGTTTACCTAGTCACCTGGAGGGCTGGAGATGTTGTTAGCAGGAGATTTTGTTGAACTTGTTCCCACAGTAAGCTGTGGTGAAAACATGACATAGGAAATGATCACTCCAATCCAAAGTGATACTGTGTTTGTATAAACGAACGTGATGTAAAAACTTGGAAATAAAATTTTGTTCCAAATCGTTTCCCTTGTACCGGTGGATGATTAAGTTCTATTCACTTGTTATTGTGGAGAAGCTAAGCCTAAAATCATATATCCTCAGTTAAAAGTGTGAAAATATGGCATAGTTTTACATTAACCCACATTTCAAAAAAGTGATCTATTTTGTAATTAGCTGATGAAAAGTTAGGTCCTCACCTGGTATCTTAGTTCCTCTGGCACCCATTTCAATTTTCTCTATATCCAGGTGTCTGCTTCTGAGAATGAAAATGTTTCACAATTGAACTCACACCTCTTTCACCTGTAGTTTGATGCTGGGAACCAGTCAATAACCATGATAAAGAACCTTGCTGGGGAATTATTGCAGAAGCTATAATGAGGTGCTATTGAATGATTCAAAAAGTGTTCCAAGTGGAGCCTCCTGTATAAGTGTAGAACTGCACAATAAATATGCATTGTATTGTGTGCCTTCAGCGTGAGCTGGAGTATTTCAAGGGGTCATGCCGATGTAAACATAAATCCCAGTGTTAACCATCTTAATATATTGTATTATTAAAATGGATCTGTATATAATTTTTTACATAATCTTACACATATAATTACTGCCTGGTTGGTGTTCTTTATTGTTGTGTGGCTTCAAGTCATTTCTGACAGGTTCACCTTAGGACTACCATATCATGGGGTTTTGTTAACAAGATTTGTTCAGAGGACTCTTGTCTTTGCCTCCCTTTGAGGCTAAGTGTAGCTTCCCACACCACAAAAAAGAAGAGCACTTCAACACGTTTCAGCATTTTTTAATTCAAAACTAGCTGAAATGAAGCAACCAAGTCAGGTAAGCCTCGTGTAAGCAAGTAAAAATATTTTGCACATTTACGGAAGCTCATGTTGCCAACTTCTTTCTTTCAGTCTCAAAGGTGCTACAAGATCTCTCTATATACTGGTTCTATTGACTAACATGGCTATATCTTTGAATTGCACCTTCTAGGTGTGCCATGGAAATCCACTTGAAGACTTCCTACAAAATGAAGGAATGCCTGCCTTGCCTCTTTTTTTAAAAAAATCTAGCATCTTAATGAAATACCATGCATGCTATAGTGTTTTGGCATTGAATTATGACTCTGAAGACCAGGGTTTGAATCTCTGCTTAGTCATGGAAACACACTGGGTGACTTTGGGCAAGTCACACTCTCTCAGTCTCGGAGGCAAAAACAAACCCCTCTGAACATATCTTGCTAAGAAACCCCCATGAGTCAGAAAAGACTCAAAGGCACACACTACTAAAAACAAAGTGCCATCATATGGTTTAGAGCAGAGAATGTCAAATGCTATTTGCCCTTCAACAATACAGCAGTTGTGAATGGTGACCCAAATCCCTTTAGACTGACAAAGCCTTTGTTCTGCAGTGGTTTCCTTTAGGAAGAAGCCTGCATGCCACTGGCAAATCAGCTGAAGCAAGGCAGAACCATGGGAAAATAAGTGACATGCTAGATCAGTTCTGTTTATGGGAAATAAAGGAACATAAATTGGACAAGTAAACCTTCTGTTTATATTGTGGCCAATAATTTGGTCATGGAAAGCCTGACATCAGGATGAGCATAGGTGCACCCTCTGTTTAATGCTCCCTCACAGCTGATATACAACAATAGCTTTGCAAAAAGACCAAGACGGAAATGGAGAGATACAGTCAGCTGTCCCATATCCATGGATTCTGCATCCATGGATTCAGCTAACCATGATTCAAAATATTCACCAGAGTCCATTTCCAAAAGCAAATCTTGTTTTTGCCATTTTGCATAAGGGCCACCATTTTACTAAACTATTGCACATAATGGGACTTGAGCATCCATGGGTTTTGGTATCCACAGAGGGCCTTGGAACCAAGCCTCAGCAGATATGAATAGCCCACTATAATCACTCTTAGTCCTCTACAAGCTGAGTCACTATGGCATTCTGGGCACAGTCTTCCCCAGGTTTGACCTAACCATTAGACAGTTCAGGGTCAGAACAGTTGCAGGCCAGAGCTTCCTTGCTGCCATTTTTCTGTTTTAGAGGAAAGATCTGCCACACTGTCTTATGCTTCCCTTGCCTTCCAGTCTGTTTCCTCAGCCGTGTCAGAGGACATTTTTCTACCACCAGTGTTGAAGTGGTTGTTCAACTATCTGTCAAATATGCTTCAGTACATGGAGTCTGTCTGTCTGTCTGTCTCATTCGTACCATCTTGTCCTTTTCTCCAGATACACCTCCCTGGCCCTCAAAGAGGATCTTCTCATAGGTAGATCACCATCAGACCAAACTTCTCTGCCCAAGACTTGCTAAAGTTAAAGAATTTATCACCTTAGCCTCTTCAGACCCTGAAATGATAAAGGGACAGATTAAAATATTAACATCTTAAAGAGTTTTAAAAACACACAAAATTGAAACAGTTCCAAATGCTAATTCTGGTTTTAAGGACCAAAGACCACAAAACAACAGCAACAACAACAGAGCAGTCTTGACTGACTGCTAGAAGTGAAGCCAGCCTGACCTCCCCGGGGAGCAAGTGCGGTAAGATCCAGAGAAACCTGTGAACAACCTGAAAGTAGGGTCTAGGATGTGCAATGAAGTGCAAACATTAATGGCTAGTTGTGGTAGGAATAGTCACGGATTGCATGGAATGCAGCTAGTTGAAAAACATGCCAATGTGGTGTAGTGGTTTAAGCGCTGGAGACTCTTAGCAAGGCTATGATTCAGATCCCAATTCAGCTATGAAAAATCATGGGACAAGTCACATTCTCTCTTGCTTACAGGAAGGTAATGGCAAACCTCCTTGGAATATCTCTTGCCAAGAAAACCCCATGAAAGACTCGCCATAAGTCTTGAAAGCACATAACAACAAACAAAAAGACTGTTGTTAGTAACAGAGGTAGGAGACAGACAATAGCATGAAGGGGACAAAACGTAAAATACATCACTGCCTGTGGTATGCATGCCTTCCCCCACTATTATCTCTGTTTGCAAGCATTGCAGTGTTCAAAGGCAGCAGGACAAAATAAATCAATCTGCAAATTGCACAAAATTATCCCTTCATCATGCCACATTGAACCCTCTTAAATTGTGGTCTCTAGCCAGATGCTGTATATCAGGGCTATACTGGAGGGAGCTACTAATATTAAATAGGCACTAGGTGGCATCATAATACCATGTGCCAAATTGAAGGACCCATGATTATGCTGGTAAAAGAATCTCCAAACTACCTAAGTACCCTAAAGGCACCAGATTCCATCTGATCTTTGCAGCTAAGCAGGATTGCCCCTAGTTAGTGCTTAACAAATACCTGGTGCTGTAAGCTATATTTCAGAAGAATGAACTATAAAGCCCCCCTGAGTATTCCTTGCCTAGAAAATCCCTATGAAATTGTGGGGTCCCAGCCAGAAGTCAACCGCTGACTTGAAGGTATCTGCTGTACTCACACACACAAGAATCTCCAACAAGAAATCTGAACACAGAGCTAGCTTCCCAGTCTACTGAAACACCCTTCAACACTACACTGGTATGTAGACCATGGTGCAAAACACATTGCAGAAATAATCCAGTTAGAGACCAGTTTAACTGTCCTAGCTCAATGCTAGGGAATCCTGAGAATTGGAGTTTCTTGTAGTATCAGAGCTCTCTGTCAGAGAAGGCTAAATGTCTCACAAAACTAGAGTTCCCATGATTCTCTAGCATTGAGCCAGGGCAGTTAAAGCAGTCTCATACTGGATAGTTTTTGCAGTGTGTTTTGGATCCATATCTGCATGAATTTCAGCAAGCACTCTAAACCATGGGTTCCCAGCCCTTTTGACTTGGAGCCCTTTTTAGAATCAATGTCCATGGCAGAGCCCCTAAGAGGCCTACTCTATCTCTTATTTTCTTATTTTGATTCTACTTTTTGTTTCTTAGTCTTTTAATTGCTTTCAATTTTTATTTCTTTCATTTTCCTGGAGTGGCTGTGGAGCACCTGCTGGGAAGTGCATGAGGAGTCCTAAGGTCTCCAAGGAGCACAAGCTGGGAACCACTGTACACAAGCAGTATTGTAAAAAAAATTATAATAAATAAGCCACCTTGAGTCCCAATTTTTGGAAAAATGCAAAATATATGACAACAACAATAGCAGTAGCTCTAAAGGAAGGCCACCAGATGATGTACGGCCACAGCAACTATGCATGTAATAGTTGTGATTCACTCTGTGGAAGGCCTACCTGTATCGATAAAACAACAGATCTTGAAGGTGTAAGTACTAAAGAGAAGGAGAAGTAGTAGCTTGGCAAGATTTGTTCAGACGGTTTGCTTTTGCCTTCCTCTGAGGGCTGAGAGTATGTGACCTGGACAAGATCACCCTGTAGGTTTCCACGGCCAAGTAGTAATTTGAAACCTGGTCTCAGATGAAGACAGAGGCAAACTCCATCTGAACAAATCTTGCCAAGAAAACCCTGTGATAGGTTTACCTTAGGGTCTCCATAAGTCGGAAACAATTTGAAGGCACAGCAATTCCCAGAATGCCAGTCCTACATTAAAACCACTATACCATGCTGGCTCTCACTATAGCTTACGGTGTACTATTTATTCTAGATGGGATCTCTTACGTACAGGTAGCCTTAAGAGTTTTGCTTTAATGGCCCTGTGCCATACCACACAGCTCCAAATCAGGTGTCTTTGTTGTTGTTTGCTATCAGATCAGCTTTGATTTATGGTGATATAACATGAAGCCACCCAAAATATTGTTTGTTTTTGTGTTGTTTTTGTTTTGCTCAGGCTTTATTTCCCTTCATATCCCCAGAAGTTGCCCCTTGAATCATGTTCCAAATGAGGTGATTCTCTTCCTGTAAGCTTTCTTCATTGTCCAGATTTCACAGCCATATATAGAAATCGAAATACTATGTATGGCCTGGATGATTTTGACTTTGATATTTAGTGCTACATTTCAGAATTTTACCTGGGTTCTTGATATCTGTTCTTCCAAGTCTTAGCTTTCTTCCGATTTCTTGACTACATTCTCCATGTTAATTCCTGATCGAGCCAAGGTGTTAGAAATCTTTAATTATTTTGTTGTTTTCAACACCCACTTTAAAGTTATTCTTGTGATGACAATCCAAACCAGCCTACTGCCTCCTCTAGCACAAGAAGTGGTAAAGGATTGCTTCTACCTAAATCCTATTATCAACTCAACTAGAGTAAATCCACTGTATCTCTGGAACTTATGTAAGTGTTGACTTACCTCATGACTCAATAGGTCTGGTGTAGATGGAACCAACAATTAGATTTAAGTCTTAAAGCTTTCCCTACTACTGGGTATTAAGGAGGAAGGGGGGGAGAACATATACAATATATACATATGCAATACATATACATAAAACATATACAACAGGGTGTCATTGGACTGGAACCCCCAGAGTTCTTCATCATTTGGTGATGTTGGCTAGGCCACTGGGTTTTGCAGCCGAACAATATCTCCTGTTGCAAAACATTCCCATACCAACACTATCCACAGAACACACATCACACCTACACCAAGAATCACAAGCCCCACAATCCACAACCTCAAACTGTAGCCAATCAGTTACAAAAGTTCTGACATCCTTTTTTATCGGAGTTTAATTTATCCATAAAACTGTCTTCCTGAAAAATAAGCAGGGTTTCCTAAAGTGACCTTTAGGGTTTAGGGTTTCCCAAAGTGACTCCTATCAGAAACCAATCTTGAAATTAAGATCTGAAAAAAATGGTATAAATACAATAAGCAAATAAATCAGCCACTGCTGACTAATAGACATCATTTTGTGTCCTCCAGATTTAAGATATTCTCTACAAGTTTATATAAGGCTTCATAGGTTTTGACCTATAAAGCCCAATATGGCTAGTTTATTTGAAGGGCCGTTATTTCCCTTTATGAGCCTGTTAGAGCTCTAAGATCATCTGAAGAAGCCCTTCTCTCTGCCCTACCTCCCTCTGAGGCTCATTTGATGGGAACGAGGGAGAGAGCCCTTGATGGCTGCTCCCAAACTCCCTACCTAGAGAGAACAAGATGGTCTCATCCCTTGCCTCTCCTTCGGATGGCAGATCAAAACATTTCTGTGCCATCAAGCTTTTACAAACTAACTAGGATTGGACTTTTAATGTGGTGCAGTTCTGTTTTAAGGTTGGTATATAGCATTTTAATGCATTTTAATAGAGATTCCACCTCAACATTAGGAAGAACTTCTTGAGAGTAAGAGCTGTTCAATAGTGGAAGATGCTGCCTGAGAGTGTGATGGGAGTCTCCTTCTTTGGAGGTTTTTTAACAGAGGCTGGATGGCCATCTGTCAGGTGGGCTTCGATTATGGTATATAAATTAGTCATCCAAGTAAAGAAGACCCATTGAATCAATGGGACTTACATAAGTGTTGGTTTATTTTGTACTACCGGTACTAAGAAAGAATTGGACCCACTGGGCACAAATGTGGTGCTGCTCCTTGACACACTGGGGGTAAAAATATGATCTCCTATATCAGATAGCTTGAGAAGCACTGATATGGGCAATGAGGAACATGTTATATGTATATATGTATGGAGTACAGGGAGAACCCTATATATTGTATGGGGGGGCGGTCTCTGTTTTACAGAGACTAAAATATATACAGGGTTTTCATGTGTGCATGTTCCCAAGAGAACACATTTATCACTCCCTATAAAAGATTCCCCACACAGCACCTCATACAATATATGTAATGAAGAACATATTGTGTGTGTGTGCTCTTTGCACATGTGTATCAATTTTTAAAGTTTTTAAATTTTAAATTTTAAAAAATAATTAAAATTAATTTGCATTTCCTTTAAGGATTAAAATTAAAATTAATTAAAATTAATTTGCATTTCCTTTAAGCATTTCCTTTAAGGAGGAGAAAGAAAAGGAGGAGGCTGTAGTCCATGTGCTTGGGTGAGATCTAATTTAATTTACACTTGAGCCAAGGCTAGCAGGCTAGCAGAAGCTGCATTTCCTTTAAGGAGGAGAAAGAAAAGGAGGAGGCTGTAGTCCATGTGCTTGGGTGAGATCTAATTTAATTTACACTTGAGCCATTGCATTCTGGGAGCCAGTGCTGGGAGGCTACTTAAGGCTACTCAAGGCTAGCAGAAGCTGCATTTCCTTTAAGGAGGAGAAAGAAAAGGAGGAGGCTGTAGTCCATGTGCTTGGGTGAGATCTAATTTAATTTACACTTGAGCCAAGGCTAGCAGGCTAGCAGAAGCTGCATTTCCTTTAAGGAGGAGAAAGAAAAGGAGGAGGCTGTAGTCCATGTGCTTGGGTGAGATCTAATTTAATTTACACTTGAGCCATTGCATTCTGGGAGCCAGTGCTGGGAGGCTACTTAAGGCTACTCAAGGCTAGCAGAAGCGCGCGCCTAATGGCGCGCGAATTTTGATTTTTTTTTTTTTTATCTAGTCAAGGAGGTGTTTAGAGAATAGAAGAGGAGCCGGCCTGAAGCATCAGAGGAAGTGAATCAGAGACTTGCCTTTGGAAGGAGCTTTTAGCCAGGAGCTCTCTACATAACTATAGGCCCCGTGACTTGAACTCAGTGACAGAGCTTGGGAATAAAGGCCAAGTCTAGCAAGGGAAGCCCACAGTCTTGTTTCAGTGCCTCCTTAAGACTTCTCAGTATGGACACTGAAGGCCCTGCTGCAGTCACCTGCAACACCTATGGGATGTTTGTCTTCTTGCCTACAGAGGTGGCGAACTACACCTGCCACAAGTGCAAGTTGGTAGTCCTCTTGGAAGAGAAAGTACAGCAGCTAGAGGAGCAGATATCTGCACTCCAGCATCATAGAGAGCAGGAGAATCTCCTGAACAGAACAGGCCAGAATGTCTTGGGTGGGAAACAGACAGAGGAAGTTGTTAGGGTGGAGGAGGTCACTCCACATACAACAGAGGTAGAGGCTTGGAGGGAGGTCACACACAGAAGTAAGGAAACCAGGGAACGTTCTGTGAGCGGCTTGCAGCTACAGAATCGCTTTGAATCTCTCTCTGTTGTCAGAGATGATGAGGAAAAGCAGCAGGGACAGACATCAGGGACAGAGCAGGGGAGCCTGAGAGTATCACGAAAAGGAACAGCCACTGCTAAGCCTCGGAGGAGGCGCGTGGTCGTGGTGGGGGACTCCTTGCTGAGGGGTACGGAAGCAGTGGTTTGTGGGCCTGACAAGATGTCTCGGGAGGTGTGTTGTCTCCCCGGGGCAAAGATCCATCATGTGACGGAGAGGCTGACAAGACTTGTCAAGCCTACTGATCAATACCCTCTTCTTTTGGTTCATGTGGGAACCAATGATACTGCAAGGCACAGCCTTCAGAATATCAAAAGGGATTATGAGGCTCTGGGAAGGAAGCTGAAAGAGATGGATGCACAGGTTGTCATCTCATCTCTACTCCCGGTAGAAGGGCATGGTCCAGGAAGGGAGAGGAAAATAGCAGAGGTGAATAACTGGCTCCGTAGATGGTGCCGCCAAGAACAGTTTGGATTCTTGGATCATGGGCTGCGGTTCCATGAGGAGGGACTTCTGGCAAGGGATGGGCTGCATCTCACGCCAGTTGGCAAAAACGTTTTTGCCAACAGTCTGAAGAATCTGATCAGGAGGGCTTTAAACTGAGTTATGTGGGGGAGGGAGACATTATACTGGAAGACAAAAGGGATGGAGAGAATAGTCCAAGTGGCATAGAGGGAACAAGGCAAACAGTGCAAGGACCCAACAGTAGGAGGCAAAAAAATGTGCAAAAGCAGCAAGTAAAGAGGACACATGGTCTTAAATGTCTCTACACTAATGCACAGAGTATGGGAAATAAGCAGGATGAACTTGAACTCCTAGCACAACAAGGGAAATATGATATAATAGGCATCACTGAATCCTGGTGGGATGAGTCTCATGATTGGAATGTAGAAATAGAGGGATATAACCTTTTTAAGAGAAACAGGCCAAGCAGGAAAGGAGGAGGAATAGCATTATATGTCAGGGATATTTACACCAGTGAAGAGATCCAGGAAGTCAATACTGGAAGCCAGGTGGAGAGCATCTGGATAAAAATTAAAGGAGAGGGAAATAACAGGGATGTTACTGTGGGAGTCTACTACAGACCCCCGACTCAGGCAGAGGAATTGGATGATGCCTTTCTAGAACAGATGACCACACAATCAGGAAGGAGAGATGTAGTAGTGATGGGGGACTTCAACTATCCGGATATTTGCTGGAAGTCAAACTCAGCCAAATCCTCAAGGTCTAGCAAATTCCTCACTTGCCTGGAAGACAATTTCATTGTCCAAAAGGTGGAAGAGGCAACAAGGGGATCAGCCATTTTAGATCTGATCTTAACCAACAGGGAAGACCTAGTTGATGGGGTGCAAGTGGTTGGATCCTTAGGTGGAAGTGACCATGTTCTCCTGGAGTTTGTTATGCAGTGGAAGGGAGAAGCTAGGCATAGTCAGACACGCACTCTAGACTTTAGGAGAGCTAATTTCAATAAACTTAGAGAAATACTGGGAGTGATCCCATGGTCAGGAATACTAAAAGAAAAGGGAGTTCAAGACGGATGGGAGTTTCTCAAAAGGGAGATATTGAAGGCACAATTTCAAACAGTTCCAATGAGGAAGAAAAATGGAAGATGTCTCAAGAAGCCAGGATGGATGACTAAGGAACTTTCAAATGAGCTAAGTTTTAAACGGAACATGTATAAGAAATGGAAAAATAGAGAAATCACGAAAGAGGAATTTAAACAAATAGCCAGCACATGTAGGGGTAAAGTCAGAAAAGCTAAAGCGCAGAATGAACTCAGGCTTGCTAGAGAGGTTAAGAACAATAAAAAGGGCTTTTTTGGATATGTCCGCAGCAAAAGGAAGAAGAAGGAAACAGTAGGGCCACTGCGTGCAGAAGATGGCAAAATGCTCACAGGGGACAGAGAAAAGGCAGAATTACTCAACACCTTCTTTGCTTCAGTCTTCTCAGAAAAGGCAAAAGGTGCTCAACCGAAGGATAATGGAGCAGAAGACAGAATAGGGGAATTTCAGCACAGAATAAGTAAAGAGATAGTACAGGAATACTTGGTTAACCTAAATGAATATAAATCTCCAGGACCAGATGAACTACATCCTAGAGTATTAAAAGAACTAGCAAATGTAATATCAGAGCCATTGGCAATAATCTTTGAGAACTCCTGGAGAACAGGAGAAGTCCCAGAAGACTGGAGGAGGGCAAACGTTGTCCCCATCTTCAAAAAGGGAAAAAAAGAGGATCCCAACAATTATCGTCCAGTTAGTCTGACATCAATTCCAGGAAAGGTGCTAGAGCAGATCATTAAGCAGAGAGTCTGCGAACATTTAGAAGCCAATGCCATAATCACAAAAAGCCAACATGGGTTTCAGAAAAAGAAGTCATGCCAAACGAACCTGATCTCTTTTTTTGATAAAATTACCAGCTTGGTAGATGAAGGGAATGCTGTGGATATAGTATACCTCGATTTCAGTAAGGCCTTTGACAAGGTTCCCCATGACATTCTTGCAAACAAGCTTGCAAAATGTGGGATAGACAAGTTAACTGTTACATGGATTTGTAATTGGTTGACTGGCCGAACTCAAAGGGTGCTCAACAATGGCTCCTTTTCATCCTGGAGAGAAGTGACCAGTGGGGTGCCACAGGGTTCTGTCCTGGGCCCAGTGCTATTCAACATCTTTATTAACGATTTGGATGACAGAATTGGGGGCATACTTATCAAATTTGCAGATGACACTAAACTGGGAGGAGTAGCTAATACCCCAGAGGATAGGATCAAAATTCAAAATGACCTGAATAGACTAGAAAGCTGGGCCAGTGCTAACAAAATGAAATTCAATACGGAGAAATGTAAGGTTCTGCACTTAGGGCGGAAAAATGAAATGCACAGATATAGGATGGGGGACACCTGGCTGAACGAGACCACATGTGAAAGGGATCTAGGAGTCCAAGTAGACCATAAGCTGAACATGAGTCAACAGTGTGATGCGGCAGCTAAAAAAGCCAATGCAATTTTAGGCTGCATCAATAGAAGTATAGTTTCTAGATCAAGGGAAGTTATAGTGCCACTCTATTCTGCTTTGGTCAGGCCCCACCTGGAATACTGTGTCCAGTTCTGGGCACCACAATTCAAAAAGGATGTGGAGAAACTGGAGCATGTCCAAAGGAGGGCAACTAAGATGGTGAAGGGTCTGGAAACCTTGCCCTATGAAGAACGCCTTAGGGAACTGGGGATGTTTAGCCTGGAGAAGAGAAGGTTAAGAGGTGATATGATAGCCCTGTTTAAATATTTGAAGGGATGTCATATTGAGGAGGGAGCAAGCTTGTTTTCTGCTGCTGCAGAGACTAGAATGCGGAACAATGGATGCAAACTGCAGGAAAAGAGATTCCACCTCAACATTAGGAGGAACTTCCTGACAGTAAGGGCTGTTCGACAGTGGAACACACTCCCTCGGAGTGTGGTGGAGTCTCCGTCCTTAGGGGTCTTTAAGCAGAGGCTGGATGGCCATCTGTCAGGGATGCTTTGACTTGGAGTTCCTGCATGGCAGGGGGTTGGACTGGATGGCCCTTGTGGTCTCTTCCAACTCTATGATTCTATGATTCTATGATTCTAATATTTTTTTATAAAAATATCACATCTTTTTCACTTTAACCACATGAAACTATGTGTATGTAAATATATTTAGGCTGTGCATATGATCATGTTGTTTAATTTTAATTTTGCAAGTTGTTTCTGTCACAACTATTACCATTACATTCAGTGATATACAGGAATTATGATTTATGAGTAACATGAGTACAAAAAAAAAACATTACAAAGGATTCTATATGGTGTGGAATGGCAGGAGGTCAATGGGGGAGAGTGACAGCATGAGCTACCACACTGGGGACGTTATCAGACAACGGAAATTGGAAGTATAATTCAATGGCAATCTGAACGCAATCATGGGGTTTCACATAATTGCGTATTAGAGTATCTCACACAATTTCGGGCAATGGGAAGTCATTTTTGGGTAACGGGATGTCATTCTGAACGCAATTAGAATTCATGTAAATTTGCTAAACTAGCAAATTTACGTGAATTCGAATTGGCTCCATTCGAAATAGAAATTCCTCCTGTCTGATAAATTCCTGGGTGACTCCAACTCTAATGATGCCACTACATGCCATATGGATAGATTTGATCAGGGAGGACACTGGCCTGGGCCTGCAGGACCTAAGCAGAGAGGCTGAGGACAGTGGGATTTGGAGGTTTCTCATCCATATGGTTGCTATGAGTCCGGGTTGGTTCAGGGGCAGTTAACAACAACAACAACAAACTGAGAAGAAGGCAGTGGAAAACCCCCTCTGAACAAATCTTACCAAGAAAACCCTGTCATAGGTTGGTCTTAGGGTTGCCATAAATCGGAAACGACTTGAAGGCACACAACAACAATACACACATAGGACATTATCGGATGATGGAAACTGGAAGTATAATCCAATGGCAATCCGAACGCAATCATGGGGTTTCACGTTATTAAAAATTAAAGTATCTCACACAGTTCGGGCAAAAGGGAATTCATTCCAAACACAATCATGGGTTTTACGTTATTGCGTATTTAGAGTATCTCACGCAATTTTGGGCAATGGGAAGTCATTCTGAACGCATTCCGAATGCAATTAGAATTCATGTAAATTCGCTAAACTAGAGAATTTACGTGAATTCAAATTGGTTCCATTCAAAATAGAAATTTCTTCCCGTCTGATAAATTCCATAATGGGTTCCTCATTACCTATACTGTATGAGAGGATGTGTGCGTCTCATCTCTGCCATAAATGCCACTGGCTGTCCTTGGGTAAGTCACACTCTCTCAGCCTTAGAGGAAGGCCAGGGCAAACCCCCTCTGAACGAATCTTGCCAAGAAAACCCTGTGACAGGTTCACCTTAGGGTTGCCATAAGTCAGAAACAACTTGAAGGCGTACAACAATGCACACATAGATATTCCTCATTATTTCTATTGCATGAGAAGATGTGTGTGTGTGTGTGTGTGTGTGTGTGTTTCTCAGAGACCCAGCTTGGCCCTGAAACCCCACTGGGTGACCTTGGGCAAGTCACACTCTCTCAGCCTCAGGGGGAAACCATTGCTAAACCTGTTCTGAAGAAACCTGGCCAAGAAAACCCTGTGACAGGTTCTCAGGGTTGTCATAAGTCAGAAACAACTTGAAGGCGCACAACAATACACATATAAGACATTCCTCATTATTTATATTGCACGAGAAGATATGTGTGGACTCTTTCAAACGGGGAGGAATTTCTCCCAACTCCGAATGGAGCCAATGCGGATTTATGTAAATTCGCTTGTTTAGCGAATTTACATGAACCCCTGCTCTGTTCGGAATTACTTCCCATTACCCGAAAATAACCCCCTCCTGCCTGAATTTGCATGCGAAGCTTTAATTCGCAATAAGGTAAAACCCATGATTGCATTCGAATTGGCTTCTCTCTTGCCCGAATTTGCATGTGAAGAGTTAATTTGCAATAACATAAAACCCATGATTGCATTCGAATTGACCTTAAATTATACTTCCAATTTAGCCTTGTATGAAAGAGTCCAGTGTGTGTGTTTCCCAGAGACCCAGTTTGGCCTTGTGCAACCCACACTCTTTCAGCCTCAGAGGAAGGCCATGGCAAACCCCTTTTGAAGAAACCTGGCCAAGAAAACCCTGTGGCAGGTTCACCTTAAGAGGGAAAGGACTTGAAGTAGAAGAAGCAGGCCCCCAATTTATTAGACTATTCTTTATTGTTTTATTTTCTTATATCCTTTCTCCCAATACAGGGACTACTCAACCCCAAATACAAGGGGAATGCCAGGAATGTGGTTGTGGTGGTGGTGTCTTTGTCTTGTGGGGCTCATAATCCCCCCTGACTGAGCAAAGCAGAGTCTGTGGGGCAGAAAAATCCCCCTCATGGTCACCCTTCTCTTCCTCCTCCTCCACTTGGAGGGGGTCCTTAAGGCAGAATGCCTTAAAAAGGAAAAAGGAGCCCAGATATAAGCCCCAGATGTGTGCCAACCAAGGAGGACCCTCCCTGGCTGCCCCTCTCCTCCTCTTTGCCTGCCATTCCCCGCCCCTTTCCCATTGTCCTCCCCTCCAGTTGATACACAAAGACCCCCATCTTCTTCCCTTCCCCTCCCTCCTTTCTCTCTTTCTCTTTTTTTCTTGGAAGCTTTCTTCTTCTCTTCTCCTTTTCCTTCTCTTCTTCTCTCTCTCTCTCTTTGATTTCCTTTGCCTTCCCCTACCCCAGTCTTTCCCCCCCATCTTGAGTTAAAATTAAAAAAGGATTTGGAGGTGGAGCTCGGCCATGGATTAAAAGAAGAGAGAGCTGGAGTGGAGGGAGAGATTGAGGAGGTTCTTTCTTTCTTTCTTTCTTTCTTTCTTCTGTCTTTCTCATTCCTTTGCTTCGAGGCGCAAACTTCTAGGAAAGCTGGAGGAGGAAGGAGGTGGAAGGGAGGGAGGATTAAAAAGAAGAAGGAGATAAAGAAGAAGAAGAAAGGAAAGGGAGGAAGGGAGAAAGAAAAGGAACTGACTAACCCCCTAAAAGCCCTCCTCCTCCTGCTTCTTTCTTCTTCTTCTTCTTCTTCTTCTCCTCTTGACTCAGATCCGCTGCTTGAATCCCCTCCCTTCCTTTTGGCTGGGGAAAAAGGAACTTCAGATTTTTTCAGAAGAGGCTGGGATCTCTGGAGAGACACACAAAAGAAGACACAACCCACACACACACACTCAGAAGCAGGACAACAAGGCATCCAGCTTCCCAGCCAAGATGGACCAAGTGGAGGATCCAGCAGCAGCAGCAGCAGCAGCAGCCCACCTTCTTCTGACCCCCATCTCCAAGACCAAGCTGGTGTGAGAGTAAGTAGAAAAGGCTGATCCTGGTTTGTTTGTGTTTGTCTTCCCCCCCCCCTTGGCCCCCAAAGGCTAAGGGGATTTCCTAGCCTTTTCTTGGCAAGAACCTTCTTCACAACCCTTCAGCTCCAAGATTTCAGTTTTCTTGGCAAGAACCTTCTTCACAACCCTGCAGCTCCAAGATCTGACTCTTCCTTCGTTGTTGGTTTTGGGTGGGGTGGGGTGTTTGTGTGTGTGGACAAACCCTATCCATATCGGTTTAACTGAGATCTGAACCTCCTCTCTACTCTGCTGTCTCTGGCTCCTCCTGGCTCTTCAGAAATCCCTGGGATACATAGTATTTTTCAGCTCCTGGTTGGATCTCTGGGGCAACATCCTCTCTGCTCCACTCTCATAGGCTCACCCTGGATCCTCAGAAATCCCTGGGATACATAGTATTTTTCAACTCCTGGTTTAATCTCCTGGTTTTTCTCTGGACGCCCCTAAGATTCTCTCCAGCTATTGGAACATTTCTTCTTTGATTTTTAAGGAAACCACCTCCTTCACCCAGTTTGAGCACACTTGGATTCTTGGGATTTTCTCTGGCTATAAGGGATTCCATAAAAACCCACTCATTGGCTGTTCTATTGCTTTGGACCCCTGGATCTCCTCTCTGCTGTTGAGATTTGAGCTGCTCTTCCCACTGCCTGGCTGTCTTTTTTGTTTCCTCCTCAGGAATCCCAGCTTTTGACCCAGTTAAGAACTTCAAAAGGCGGAGCTGCTGGGTACCAAAGTCGATTTCGCATCCTCACCTGGCACTGTTGGTTTTTGCAGCCTTTTGCACTCCTGGGGTCGCTTGAAATTCTGGAAGTCTCTTACACTAGGTTTGTATTAGCCCTGTTCATATATCCTTCTTATACTATATATACTCATGTATAAGTCTAGAAGTTTAGGTCAAAAATTGACCCCAAAAGCCTAAGTCAACTTATCCACATGTCAATGTAAGTATTGTATCTTAACTCTTATTTATAAGAAGGGACTACTGCCTTGTGAAAGGCAAGAGTATAATCTGTCCTGGAAGCACCAACCCCCCTCTTCTCTCTCATTCATCCAGCTTTAAGAGTGAGCACAAAGAGTTACAGCTGCTGGAATTTTGTACATTCTTTGACATTGTTTTCCTTTTCTTCATGCTTTAGATTCTTTGCTATATCCTCCTAAATTTTACCCTTAACTTATGCACAGGTCTTATCAAAATCCATAATTTTGGCCCCAAAGCTTGCCCTCGACTTATACGTGAGGTCAACTTATAGTCAAGTATATACAGTAATTCCATGTTCGTCCTCCTTGTTGTTGTTGGGAGTCTTCAAGTCATTTCTGACTTATCATGGGGTTTTCTTCATAAAGAATGTTTTAGACTTAGTCATAAAATGACTAGAAAATTAAGAGATGAAAAATCAGAAAAGTTTCTAGATGATTGGATTAAAGTGCTCACATATTTAGAATACAAATGGGGCCACGTTACTACAAACTTAAGATCGAATAAATTTGGTTTATCAAGTATTAGTAGTGTGAGGATTTAAAAACAAAAAAGTAGTCACCAATTATGCTAACAGGAATATGTAAAGGACAAACTTCCCTTTGTGGATACGTGGATATTAACCCGAACAAGAAAATAAGATATAATTAAAAACTTAAATACCAGTGAAATGCAAGACACCCCATGGGAAATTCTTTCAGCATATGACAAATTTGATTCTAATAGTGAGCTGGTAATGGGTGTCTAAAGATACAGGAAGTCTATCAGGAAAATTAGAATGAATTATGTTTAACTGTTTGTCCAAGATTGTTTCTCCAATATTTTTGTTGTCGCTGTTGTTGTCTTATATGTTTTTTATTGTCTGTATAAATTTTAAAACTAACCATGAGGTTTTCTTGACAAGATTTGTTCAGGGGAGGTTTGCCATTGAACTTTCCCTGGGTCTGAGAGAGTGTGACTTCCCCAAGGTTACCCAGTGGGTTTCAAGGCCGAGCAGGGAATCAAATCCTGGTCTCCAGAGTTATAGCCCAACACTCAAACCACTAAGCCATGCTGGCTTCCTCCTCCTCCTCCCTCTTAAGAAGATTGATTTTCCTTTTCAGTCTTAAGGCAGAGCCATCCAAGATGTATTTTTATTTCAGGTATTTAATTGTGCTGTAGCCTACTTTGGAAAATCATAAAAATTAGCACTGTAGTGTTATATTTCCTGTAAATACATCTTAATCCCCCTACTCAGTAGCTAGGCACATGGGGTTCTATGTGACCTTTTAAAGCCAAAGCCACTTGTCATTCTAAACTCAGATTAAAGGAATTTTCCCTTCTCTGAAAGATGCAGCTGGGAAGAGGGGAGTAGGGCATTGGCCCACTCCCCATAAGTATTCTGTTTCCACCCAATTAAATTTTTCTTCAGTGCCCAAATTGAAGTTGCCTAAAATTTCAGTAGAACATTTAGAAAAACAGTTTAGATAACCAAAGAAAAGGGACAGACAAAATGACCAAAGAAATGCAAACACAGCAGATAGAAGAATTGTACTCATAGATTAATAGAGTTGGAAGAGACCACAAAGGCCATCCAGTCCAACCCCCTATGCAGGAACTTTCAATCAAAGCATCCCCGACAGATGGCCATCAAACCTTTGTTTAAAGACCTCCAAAGAAGGAGACTCTACTGCACTCTGAGGGAGTGTGTTCCACTGTCGAACAGCCCTTACTGTCAGGAAGTTCCTCCTAATGTTGAGGTGGAATCTCTTTTCCTGCAGCTTGCATCCATTGTTCCAGGTCCTGTTCTCTGGAGCAGCAGAAACAAGCTAGCTCCATCCTCAATGTGACACCCCTTCATATACTTAAATAGGGCTATCATATCACCTCTTAACCATCTCTTCTCCAGGCTAAACAGACACAGCTCCCTAAGACTTTCCTCATGAGGCAAGGACTGTCAGCGCCTCACTCTCTTGAATGAAATAAATTTATGGACTGAAGGAAAATATAGTGGGAGACAGAATTCTAATGGGGGGGGGGGGAATTCATTAATTTTAAATCCCCCTCCAGCTACACCCCTGTCTCCACCCTTTGGGCCAATCTCTTTTGAGGGTGCACAAGGCCATCTCCTCTGTAGCTGAAACCCAACAGGAAACTGTAGTGAAATGCACTTGATTCCTGCTGTGTCCCTCCTGCTTGATATCAGATTGCATTTCTCAGTGTAAAAATGCAAGAGCTCCATGTTTCAATCTAGATTAAGTAACCTGTATTGTCATTCTTTTAATCAGTGTTCTCCTTTGGCCCCGTCTTGAGATCAATGTGTGATGCTATTTTAGCCTTATTTATATTTGGTTTACCCTACGCCCCTGGATCTGTATTCAGTTGTTTTGCAGGCAGTGTGAGAAATATGGATTTAGAAGCACCACTGCAAGATTAAAATGTATTGAAGAAAGAGCCATCAGTGGCTGTCTCCTCCTTCTCTTCTTTAACCCCTCTCTTCTCCTGTTGCCCAAAATACAGTCAAAGCATGCAGAGAGATGAACCAGTCTTGAGGCTACTGACTGTTGAGCTTGCTTGTTTCCCTCCTTTGGGTGCCTGGTGGTCCTTGTGTGGAGGTCCACGTGTGAAACTGTCACACCCACTCCCCACAAGGCTGGGGAGGGGAGGGAGGGTGTGTGACGTGTGCCGGAAAGGATGAGTAGATTGGGTGGGTGGGGGAGGGAAAAAAACTAATCCCAGGCGGAGCTGAACGGAGACCTTTTCATCTCTCTGCCTCTTTCTTTCTGTCTTTCTGAAGCTCTCATAGTTCTGCTTTTCAACCCCTCCTACCCCACTGTCCTTCCCCCTGGTCCTTACAGTTCCTTCTTCCTTCCTTCATCTGGCCTTTCCCTTTTCCTCCATCCTTCTGTTTCCCTCCTTCCCTGAATCTGTTGTTCTTCCTCCACACCTCCTCTTCCCCATCCCACCACACCCCCTTTGCCCACCTTCCCTCTATCTATCTTCCCTTAAGATGTTTTATTCTCAATAATTTTTCATCCCTTAGTCCCTGGTCTCTTGTTTTGCTCCAAGATTCCCTTCTATTTCTCCTCTTCCTTACCCCCACCCACCCCTCACCAAACCTTTTCCCACCTGTGCCCACTTATCTTAGGTTATCCTTTTCTTTCCTTTTTCTCCTCCTCTCATCTCCCTTTCCCTTTCCTGCTGCCTTTCCCTCTATCCACTTGAAGACACCCTGCTTCTTTATTATTTTTCCTTTGCTTTATACCCTTCTAATTCTTGAAGCTTCTTTCTCTTGTCATATCTTCCTTCTTTCATTACTTCCTTCCTTTCACTCTTCTCTTTCTTTCCCAGGTTTTTTGCCTGTTTCTTGCCATTCCACACTTCGTAAGCAAAGATGTCGTCAGCTCCTGTGCTGCCAGAGTGGAAACTCCAGTTGCTGGAACGCCGTCGTAAAGAGGAAGAGGAAGCCCGTCGGCGGGAGCGGGAACAGCAAGACCGCATGGCCAAGATGCCAGCCTGGAAGCGGGAGATCATTGAACGACGACGAGCCAAGCAGGGCTCCAGCACCTCTTTCTCAGAGACAGGTGGGCCAGGGGGAACCGAGAGTGGAGGAGCCCCTGTAACTACTACAACACCAACAGGTCCAGGAGGAGAGCTAGAGAGTTCTGTGCTGCAGGAGAAGATTGGACCAGTCCACCAGAACCCTTTCATCCAACTGGAGAAGCGCCGTTACAAGGAGTCTGCCCCATCAGAGAGTGACCTCACCAACGCTAAAGCCAAGCAGATTGTCGATCTTTATGGGCAGATCCCAGGTGTCCGCACCCTGCGTGCCGACAATGTCATCATCATTGAGACAGTGCCGGGGGCACCACCGGCACAACTTACCAGTGATCGACACTCAGGAGAAACCAAATCAGGCAGTGTGGAATCCCTCAATGAACTGTTGGCACGACGTGGGGGCAGTGTGACAGAGATACGTGCTGGGGAGGTTTTTATCGTCAAGTCTGCTTTGAGCCGCAGTGTGGAGGACCTCAATTCCATTGGCAGGGCATCCTTGCCAGAGCAACGCCGAGGACGGGTGAGCAAATTGCTGAGCCGGTTCAGCCAGGAGGAAAACAGTGGGACAATGTCACCACGTCCAGTGAGATCCTTGAGTACTGAGAATCTGATAGAGAGCAGCTATGTAGCGAGAAAGCCAGGCCACTCAAGGGCGGATCCCAGTCCAACCCGACAGTACCATGACAACACACCCAACCCTCCCCGTGACCTTCCGGGACTGACCTCTCCAGTGCCCTGCACTGTTGCATCTTATCGCAGCCAGTTTGAAGCTAAATCTGGCAGTGGGGAGGCCTGGCCAGACAGCCCCCCAAGACGCTCACCAACTGCAAAAGCATGGAGCAGGGAGGCTGCTTCTCCAGAGAGAGGGCTCAAAGCTGAGAGCAGTGATTCGGAGGCTTCTTTTGAGATCTATCCTGCACCACCCCCAGCCATGGTCGCTGAAGATGATGTCCAGGGCAAGGCCTTGGCCAACCTGCGTCTCCATTCCCGGAACTCCTTTGTGGTGGTGCCGCGGCGGGGATCAGCCTCGCCACCCCCACCTCCAGAACCCAAGCAGGAAGTCAGCCCTTCCCCTCTTCCTCCTTCTTCTTCTGTCAAGCCCCCAGCCCCCACTTCCTGCTCCTCACCCAGCCGTGAACAACTTCTCCCGGACACTGAGGAGCTGCCCGAGGCTGAGGCCATGAGACGTGCTGGAGGAGGAGGAAGCGGTGGTGTTAAGGAGGATGTCAGAGTGGGGGGCTTGGCCCGGGCCTCGTCCCCCCACCCAGCTGTGCAGCGTCGCAGTGGAAACACTATCACAATCAATCCCCGCAAAGCCCCTGTGGCACCTGTCATCACAGCAGTGGAGAATGGCATTGAGAGTGACATTCTTCCAATCATGGCACCTGTAAAGAAGCGCTATCCCACAGCCGAAGAGATCCAAGTGATTGGAGGGTACCTTTCACTGCAAAGATCTTGCCTTGCAAAGAGTGACCCACATCGGAAAAAGGTAGGGGAAGCTGTCTGCCTGGCTCTCTGTGAAGCTAAATTTTGCAGATCTTTTGTCCACCCACCCTTTCTGCCTTGGAGCTTATCTGTGTTTATCTCCTTGTTTTGACCTACACTTTCCCTTTATTTTTTCATTTGTTCTTTCAGCAGCTTGCCTGTTCCCCACACTGTTTTCTGTCATCTTCCTTCCTTTTACTCTTTCATTCTTTTATCTCTTTTTTCATTCAACATTCCAAAGCAACTGGAATCTTTCAAGTCAGGAATTAGAGTGCAAGATGACTTCATGTGAAGTTTATCTTGTTAAAAGTTGTGGGGTTTGGTGGCAGCAACTAGGACCTAAATCTACTTTATGATTAAAACTTTCCATAGCTTTCTGGCTTGCTTTTTAAAAAATACTCCCACAGAGTAGAAAATGTACTTTGTTTTTGTAAGGAAGTCATTGCCTTTCCCATTTTATAGCTGAGCAAAGGAGAAGTAAAGGGTATGCAAGTTTGTTCACAGCTACCTTGCAAGTTTGTGACTGATGAGACTTGAGACCCCTGTCTCTCAGGATCAGAGTCCAACACTTTAGCCATAAAAGCCTTCCTAACTTTCCTTTTGGTGACCTCCTCTTAGTATTCACCATTTGTTATAGGCTCAGGAGAATTGAGTGAAGGAAAGTTTTGTTTCGGGTTTTGGTCTATTAAAAGATGCACTGGATACACAATAGTTTTACTCATTACCATGTAAGGCATAATAGTTAACAGCTTCTTGGATGTCTGATCAGCAGCCCAATGAGATACACTCAAGGTGCTTCCGGGCAGCTGCGTTCTGGTGCTACCAGTCAAAAGACACTTTGCCTGAATGCTATTGGTTCTTCCCAACCAGAGTCAATCGGTTGTTGAATGGTGAGTCAACATATATCCCTTGAATCAGTGGCTTTAGTTTCATTGGGACTAACAGGTTTTAGGCCAATATCTATATCATTTGTAAAGTTCTATGAACAAAGCAGCATGATTCCCAAATGTAGTACTTGTCCATAAGTGCCCTGTTATTTTCCCTCTTACTTTTTTTGTCCCTGATCAGTCTTTATCTCTTCCCTTCATTCCTCCTTTCTCATTTCCTCCTCAGCAGTGCTTAAAGAAACTCTCCGACATCCTGAGAACTACATTAGACCTCCCTCATCCCTCAAGGCGATTTTTAAAGAAAGCTGGCTGTGGTTGATTTCTCCCATTCGACCAACCACCTTGCAGCATTTTTGCGCAAGATATCAGAATGGGCATCAGCTTTGAGCTTCTCTCACTTTATCAGTGTAGCACTCGAACATTGTTCCTATGGAGTAGAATTCAGCATAGAAATTAGATATCTAATTGTTGGCAGTGCAGGTTTTACATTCCTTTGCAGTCGGCTTGGGCTGTATGCGATGGGTTTCTGAGCCTCACGTGCGAAAATGGCTCTTCGCCATCCTTGGTATTTATAGACAGACCCCAGGAACCCCAGCCGCCAGCCAGATCCCCTGTTGTGTTGGCTGGGTTTTATAAGCACATGTCCAAAATGCAAATCTTCTGCGAGTTCAAAGTGGGGGGGATCAATATCATGGTTGTAGTTAACATGCAATTGCTTGCTCATCTGTAATTTCATCAGGAGTTGGCTGTGATCACTTGAAAGCCTCTGCCATTGCTGTCAAAGGGACAAAAGCTCACTCTGTTAAGGAGTGAGACGTCACTGGAATGTCTTACGCCCAATTGTATCCCATAGACACAGGAATAGGCTGATTGAGATTAGTGGGCAGGAGGAACAGATAAGGCCATTTCAGAGAATGAAAAGTGTGCTGTAATTTCCACCCTAATATTGCTGAGCTGAGAGGAAGATTTGTGTTGTCTCCTGGCTTAATGATCTTAATTCATCACACACAGAATCAAATTTCATTTTATGTCCAAATTAGAAATTTGGGGAAGACCCCAGATCCAAGACCTGGTTTTATGCATTAAACATGTTACAATTTGTAAAATGGAATGTGGCATATAAGAAAGGAGTGTTTAACCTCTTCCTCATCCATTGTTTCTCCCTTTGACTTCATTCCTGTATCTCAGCTTCTCCCCACCTGGGATCTGCTTTCTGCTGCTGTTCAGGGGATCAATGTGTGGGCAAAAATTTAGCACCTCTCCCCCATACCACTGATCCCCTTTCACATCACATGTAGAAGATGGAGTAAGCCTGTTTTCGGCTGCTGAAGAGAATAGAATATAAACCAATGGATTCAAATTACAAGAAAAGAAATTTCACCTAAACATCAGAAAGAACTTCTTTACTGTAAGAACAGTGGAACAGACTCCTTTAGGGCTGGGAGTGAACTCTCCTTCTTTGAAAGTCTTTAAGTAGATGTTAGATGGGCATCTTTCAGTAGTTCTTTAGCTATGTATTGCAGCATAACACAAATTGAACTAGATGGCCCTTGTGGCCCCTTCCATCTCAAAGATTCTATTATTCAGGTTGCATCTGCACTGCAGAAATAATGCAGTTTGATACCACTTTAACTGCTGTGGCTCCATTCTATGGAATCTTGGGACTTGTAGTTTGGTGAGGCACCAGAGCTCTCTGACAGAGAAGGCTAAATAGCTCACAAAACTACAGATCCCAGAATTCCTTAGCAATGAGCCATGGCAGTTAAAGTCATGTCAAATTGCATTATTTCTGCAGTGCAGATTAGCCCTCTATGATCCTTCTCCACTGCTTTTAAGTGTTTGTTGGAGACTGTGATCTGAATCTGGTGTAGAGATCATGTGGTGTTCCAGATGTGGTTGGACTGTAAGTCCCAGCAGTCCTAGTGAGCACAGTCAATATTGAAGTATGCTAGGATTTGGAGTTCACATTTGGAGGGCCACATTATTTCCATCCCTGGCCACGATCTAAACTGTAGAGTCAACTAGAGTTGAATCAATGAAACTACTGAATCAGTAAATTTTATATAAATGTTAATTTATCAAATTTCCATTGATTCAATAGATCTTTCTACATTAGTCTAATTGGGACTCCAAACTAGATTTAAGGATTTCCCACACTTCTAGTTTGGCATTCAAAGCATCTCTGTGGATCCCTGGCCGGATCTCCTAAGAAAGTTGCATAAGAAGTGGGTCTGTGACTGTCTTCTCCAAAGAACTGGGAGTGCGAGTGCGAGAATATATAATTATTGCAGAAAGGAGATGTATGAACAGCAGATGTTAGGAGGGAGCCTGAAGATGATTTTGTAGAGAATAGGGAAGAGTTGCAAAGACAGTTAAGAGAACTAGGAGCCAAAGAAAAGACCATAGCTGCGTCAGCACTGTGTTTGCTTACTGTAAATTGAGCAAGACAGGACATGTCAAAACCAGAGAAGAATGTATTGCATATCTTCCAGGCAAAGCACAAGAATGGTGGAAATCACTCTAAAGTTTGTGATTTAGGCCTATGAGTTAATAAGATAATTGTCTGAGGCATCCGGGCTCTGTTTCCATGGTATATGGACAAAAACAAAACAAGCTAGGGAGATATAAGGGAGTTGGATTGAAATTCCTCATCTAAATATAGGAAAACAGCACTGTATCTGTGAGTTTCTTAGTGTTCCAATGTGAGAAAGTAGATACAGATAAGTTTTGCTTAACTTCCATAATACTAGTTACTACTTTGCTTAGCTCCCATAATACTAGAGTTACCCATTAAGGGCAAGATGGGGGCCTCCCCTATGAAATTGTCCTTCAGCCTCAAAATTTGTCACACTGCAATGATTTAAAATTTCTGTTGAGCATTTAGAAATAAGACTTAAGGCATCCAAACAAAAAGGGGCAAACAGAATTAACAGAGGAAAGCTAACACACTGAACAGAAGAGCTCAAAGTGTGTGTGAATGATTTTTCAACATCTCCCTTTCTGCAATGCTAGAAATTTGGGGATTGAAGGAAAAATTCATTTTGGGGGCTGCAAAATTGTTGTTTGGGTGGGCAGTGGCATTTTGTGTCTCTTCCATTGCTACACACCTGCAGAAGATTTGGGATAGATAAAAGGAAGCAATATTTATTTATTTATACAGAATATTTTTAGCCTGCTCTAAAGCCACAAAGACTCTCAGAATGGCTATGTAATGATGGCGAGCAAGGTAGGCAGCTTTAAAAAGGCATTTGGCAAATTGATGAAACATTGAGCTTTTAATAACTACTGATCACAATAGCTATAAATTATCTGTAGTATTTGAGGCAGTATGTGTGTCAGCACAAGTACAGGGGGAAGATGAAGATGCTATTATGCTCATGTTTTGCTTCTGGATTTCCCAGATGCAGAAGATTGGCTGGAAGCACCACAAGGGCCATCCAGTCCAACCCCCTGCCATGCAGATGGCCATACAGCTGCTGTTTAAAAATCTCCAAAGGAGGAGACTCCACCACCCAGATTGTCTTACTAGGATAAGACAGTCCTGGACTAGGAAGAACTTTGGTCTGATCCAGCACTGTTTTTCTTATGGTATCTGAGAAAGTCAGACCCTTTCAACAGGAATAGGCTCAGTACTGTACAAAGATTTTGTATCCCTGACTCTAGGCCCTTTGAGTCCCTCTAATTGCAAGCTCTACAGATCAAGAGCCCTTTCACACTAATACAGGAATGACAGTGCACTATATTATACTATCATTCCACTTGAATTGCCATGGCTTCATACTGCAGAATCTTAGGATTTGCATTTTAGGGAGGGATACTTAGAATTCTCTGCTCTAGTGTCTCTGGAAACTACAGACCTCAGGATTCAACAGGATGCTGCCTTGGGAGTTAAAGTGGAATCATAGTGCTATAAGTACGTAGTGAGAAAGGGCCCTGGGTGATGTGTTGGATTCTAACCTGTAGAGATCATGTGAAATAGTATGTCATTAAGGAGGGGACTAGTTACTTGCTGGGGCAAACATCCCAAGTTCCCAATAGTCAATTTGAGATTTTGTTGGTGTCAGCAACTTTTTCTTGACTTCCCCTTTCCTATCTGGTTGGGCTCTTGTTGTTGTTGTTGTTGTCAAGTCGTTTCTGTCTTATGGAGACCCTAAGGCAAACCTGTCATGGGGTTTTCTTGGCAAGATTTGTTCAGAGGAGGTTTGCCATTACCATGTGAACATGTGACTTGCCCAAGGTCACCAGTGTGTTTCATGGCCAAGCAGGGAATCAAATCCTGGTCTCTAGAGTCATAATCCACCACTCAAACCACTATGCCATGTCCTTAGTGAGCACAGCCAATAATGAGGAATGCTGGGAGATGCAATTCAACAATGTCTAGAGGACTGCATGCTTTCCACCTCTGGGGTAAAGTGTCCGGATTATGCATATGCCTCCTCTTGAGAAGCAGCATCTGAGGCAAGATTTTGTTCCCCCAGTGTTGGGCTTCAGGCAGTATACATATGATCTATGCGACCATATGCCCCCTCAGAGATGTTTCCTGCTCACTGCAACGCCAGCCGCAAGAAGTTGGAGCCAGCAGGTCCAACATTTGCTGCTTGTAAATGGTGCCCAGTGTTCACTGCATGAGACAGGGCTTTTGTAATCATTGTGGCTTGGAGAACATCTAGCCAGCCCCATGCTGGAAGACATACGCCATTACACAGAGGCCCCAAGACCTTCCCCACAAAAGCCTTTTTCATTCCAGCAACCTGACTTCATGCTCTGGGGGTCACCGGATGTGCTCCAAGCAAGTGCAGCAGTCCATCTCTTTTGTCTATCATAAGGGAGTTATTTAGCAGCCTCGCCAGCTACGTGAGAGGCATCCTGGCTATGTCTTTGTTGCTGAGTGCCAATGCTGTTTTCTGCAGTCAGCTTCAGAAGAAATGTTACCCTGAAGACTCGCATATCTTTCTCCCTGACTCCCTGACTAATTGTACCCCCTCTCCTCCCATCTCTATTGCCAGCCTCTTACAAGTCTTGTGCAATGTTTCCTTAACAGAGAAATCAGCAAATAACAAAAAGCTGGAGTATCTGGAGAAGGTAGCCAGCTATGGAGGATCCTTTGTTTTCTTAAATTATTAGTGATTAAGGGCATTCTTTTGTTCATGGTACTGGTGTCTTTAAGGATTTCAGAATCATATCTGCCCGTTATTGTTGTTAACTGCCCTCAAGTCAACTATGACTTATGGCAATCCCATGTATGAGAGACCTCCAAGTTGGCCTTGTCATCAGCCTGTCAGGTCTTGCAGACTGTCAGGTCTTGAAGATTCAAAGTCATGGTTGCTTTGATTGAGTCCATCCATCTGGAATGCGATCCTACAGCAAGTCAAGCCTGAACTTTCCCTAGAAGCCAAGATGACTAAATTGAGACTATCTTCTGGAGTGCAGTTTTCCTCTTTTCCTACTACCTTCTAGCTCGCCAAGCATTACTGCCCTGTCTAGTGAATCCTGTTTTCTCATGATGTAGCCAAAGTATGACAGTCCCAATTTAGTCATCTTGGCTTCTAGTGAGAGTGCAGGCTTGGTTTGCTGTACAGCCCATTTATTTGTCTTTTTAGAAGTGCACAGTTTCCCTAAAACTCCTCCACTTAATCTCAAACAAGTTAATTCTTTTTCTATCCACTTTCTTCACTGACCGGCTTTCAAAACCATACATAGAAATTACAGATATGATGGCATATAATATACAGTGATATATCTTTACACTTCAGGATCTTGTCTAGTTCCTTCCTAGTCCTTGCTTCCTAGTCCTAGCCTTCTGATTTCTTGGCTGCAGTCTCTGTTCTGATTAATGACTGAGTCATGGTATGGAAAATCTGTTTCAATTATTGTTTCAATGTCTTCATCATCTGCTTTGAAGTCATGTAAATAATCTGTGGTCATTATTTTTGGTTTTATAATGTTCAACTGTAAATTTGCTTGTGCACTTTCTTTCTAGATTTTCATTAATAGTTATTCCAAGTCTGCCCTACATTATACTATATTACACTAAACTAAGTTTGAATTGATTTGGCATTGTTGGCTCCTCAAAAGGAACGCTGGGGATTTCCTTTTCTATTCAGGGGCTAAAAATTCTGCTGCAGCCACCAGCCATCTTACAGAACTGAGGTTCTCTAGGAGAGAAAGTCATAATAATTAAAGATGGGGTAGGCAACACTTCCCACTACTCTGCCTGATTTGCAACTCCCATTTCTGAATTTGTCACTATGCAGTCAGTAGCAAACATGTGTGCATACATATACATTCACACACACACACACACACACACACACACAACCCCTCCCCCATTACCTTGGCTTTAAAAGAAGGCACACATGAAGCATAAAGTGTTGTTTTGAAGATGAATTACATTTAACCCTTCACAAGAGCAATTTGGCTTCAAAATCTGGCGTGTGCACACACCCTGATATAAGCAAAAAGGTTAGTTCAGGGATTAACTGCCACTGTATCACAAAAATTTGGATTTGGGGCATGTGGCACCTGCTAGGTTCACAAAAAGGCAAATGTATAAATTGCCCACGGCAGGTTTAAGAAGTATAATTGTAGTAAGCGTGACAACCCTACTAAGGTTGCTGACTGATCAGTTGAAAATATCAACTTGAAGTGCTCTTATATCTTTAATATTGGCTTCAAGTAACGCAGTCAGCCTGCAAAGCTTATCATGGAGAGAAATGTCGCCAACCTCAGCTGCAGTGGCTGGTTAAAAGTGA
Source organism: Urosaurus nigricauda (assembly GCA_034509955.1). NCBI lineage: Eukaryota > Metazoa > Chordata > Lepidosauria > Squamata > Phrynosomatidae > Urosaurus > Urosaurus nigricauda. Next base: position 309,803,970 of record JAOEGL010000002.1, read on the forward strand.
AACTGACCCAAAATTTGGATACTGCCATTCAAAATGAACAGAAACAAGTACCTGGAATCCAAAGATCCACAGACAATCCTAAAAAAGAGAACATTGGTCATTTCTCTCCCATCCCCCAATCGTGGTAACATTGTGAATCCACACACAGACATCTCTTAATTCCAGCTAGTATTCACAGTGCTAGGATGTGAATATGGCTGCCATCTCTGCATCTCTTGAAGGCTGCTATCAGCTTTGAGTATCATTTGGTGCTGATATAAGATACACATTTATCAGTAAATAATAAATAAAAGACTGCACTTTCAGGAATGGCATCAACCAGGCATAACTATTCTGCCATAAAACGCACTGGGTGACCTTGAGTAAGTCACATGCTCTCAGACTCAGGGGATGGCAGTGGCAAACCTCTGAACAAATGTTGCCAAGAAAACTCCATAATAGGGTTGCCATAAGTCGGAAACAACTTGAAGGCACACAACAATTCTGTCCTTGCACAAAACACATTTTACCTATATCTGGTAAAATTTGGCTTGGCATAGAGTTTAAAACCTAGCCCTCCCAGTCATAGATTTTGATCTTGGAGTCTTGCCATCTTTAATTTCAGTTAGGGTTGTAACCTGGCCTGGGAAAAAAACTATATCATATCCAGCCTTAACTTCAGTTCTGTTTGCAAAAGTCAGCTAATTGGGGGGGGGGGGGGTTCAGAACATGAGCATTATTGTTTGTTAGGAATCAAAGGTAATCAGAAAATGCATAGTGAAATTGTCACTACATTTCTGACAGAATTTTTGTCATTACAAATCTGTTTCCATGTTGGACCTTTCCCAGAACTGTTTTTATGGTTTAGCCAAGGTTTTACCTACTGAAATTTAGCCTGTTATGTTCCTGTTAAAGATGCCAGAGGTCATCTAGAAAACCAAAGAATTGACAACTCTATTCAAAATATTCCTAAATTTCAGATCCTGGTACATGGAGATTAAAAGAAGAAAGACTGTAATATCGTTGTGCTACCTTTTACTCTCTTTCATCTGAAGCATCCACATGTGGCCACTGTGAACCACTTCACAAATTATATTTTTAAAAGCATACACTTGCTGTATTACATTTTAGCCTGAAAGTGCAGCACAAGGATACAGTCTAGAAGTCTAACAGAAGGTAACACAGAAATACAGAAAGTGGATAGATAAAAGCCCATTTATTCATCATCCAAGCACATTTGTCATGGCAGCTCCCTTTTAAGTGTACCACTGTAATGTGTAAGTAGCCTAGATAGAATACTGGTACATTTATCTCCTACAGATGTTATTTCTCTAGTTCATTCTGGGCAATCAGAACCTCACATAAAAATAAGGAATTGAAGGCAATGGTAGATGGTAGAATGGCAAACAACAGATGGACCGTTGAGCTATTATTGTCATTATATATCAAAGCTTTTTCCAGTCACTCTCAATCATCTTCATAACCAAATGTGCGATTTGTAGAATTCAAAGACATAGCTGTGTTAGTCTGGAAAATCAGTATGCAAAGGGATCTTGTAGCACCATTGACACTAACTGAAAGAAAGAAGCTGGTAGCATGAACTTTTGTAGACTTGAGCCTATTTGCATCTGAGGAACTTGCATCTGAGGAAGCGAGCTTCTTTCAGTTAGTCTCAAAGGTGATGCATGGTCCCTTTGCATACAAATATGTTTTGGAGTCCCTCGTATAATGTTTTACCCCCTTGGTTGAATCATCTCCATACTTACAGTATAGATAGTTTGGGTTTATCCTGGTTCAGATGATCAGTTGGTATATAGTTTTAGTGTCATCTAACATTTTGGTTTCCACATTCTATATTCTTTGGAATTTCAAAATGCTGTATGTGTTAGGGAACCAGGCAGGTAGGATTTCTGAACAGAGTTTGGGAAAAGTTAGCATATATTACTATAACTATAATTATAGTTATCACCCAGCCACTGTAGCCAGTGGCCATGTAGGCTCAGGAGTTCTTGGGAGCTGTAATCCTGCAAAGTAGTGCTTCCAGGCTCTGTTTCAGAAAAAACAAATCTGTACTGTTGACGATTAAGCTCTGGTTAACAAGTGCATTATCAGTATACACAAGCAAAGTGTACTTGTGTAGGCATAGATCCTATCTTTATACCATTGAATGGGTACAAGATAGCCTGATTGTCATCTCCACTTATGACTTGTGTGTTTTGATCTCTGCCTCCCCTATCCATCAGAGTGGCCTCCATTCCACCCAGCCTGTTTGTGACACCCCTGGGGTAAATTCCAGCGCTGCCTTTTCACCCCTCCCTTGACTCTTCTTTTCCCTTTCTTTATGCACAAATAGCCCTTTTATCTTGTGGACTGCTTCAAGCAGCTAGGCCTGCCAGGATTCTGCGTCCCCCTCCCTCCAGCTCCCAACTGCATTCTTTGGCCTGAGCTGTTGCTGCCTGCGTCAGGTCCATACCAGAGCCGACACAAGGGCCTCTGAGAGGAAGCGAGGCTGGCTGACATCAGCTGAACATAGCCGCTTGCTCTTGGCCTTCCTCTTCGGAGGGAGTAAATCTGTGAGAACATCTCTGGATCCTGTTTTCTTTCTCGCCTGGGCAAAAACCTCAGTTAGGAAAGAAAAAATTAACTGAGAACTGCGCTTGCACTGCAAAATTAAAGCAGTTTGACACTGCTTGAACTGCCATGGCTCCATGGTATGGAATCCTAGGATTTGGAGTTTGTTGTGGCACCAGAGGTATCTGATAGAGAAGGCTAGATATCTCACAGATTGCAGCATGGTGCAGTGGTTTGAGCATTGGACTATGATTCTGGAGTCGAGGGTTAGAATCCTGACTTGGCCATGTAAACCCACTGGGTGACCTTGGGTAAATCACAATCTCTCGCCTTCAGATGATGGCAATGGCAAATCTCTTCTGAAGAAACTTGCCAAGAAAACCCCATGATAGGGTTGCCATAAGTCAGAAATGACTGGAAGGCACACAACAACAACAACAAGAAGAATCAGATTTTGGTAGGTGAAAGGGTACATCTTTGGCATTTTTGACGATGGGAGGCAGTTGGAACAGAACAAAAAAAAGGCCTTTGGCACTTGAGAAGGCAAATAGTTTTTTGTTTTTGTTTTTAGTGACATGTACTTTTATCAACAATAGCTTATTTCATAAAATGTACTTATTTAGGGTTTGGTTTTTTGTTAATGTCAACCTAAATACAGATAGAGGCTCAGCAAAAGTAACAGTCTGTTCATCTTGGTGACATACTTTATACTGATGATAGGGAGAGTGAACCTTCAAAAGAATGTTGCTTTCTTCATGGATGGTGCCAGTGTCTTGAGTAATTATGAGCCCTGGGAAAATGTTAGCAAACACAGCGTCTTGTGTTGTGGCCTTGCAGGGATGAGTGAATCTGCATCTGCCAAATGCCATTGATGTATAAAGGCAATTGTCAGCAGCTTCCTCTTTTTCTAGGCATAGGAACTACCTTTAGCCAATGCCTACAACCTTGGACATACATATATTTTGCCCCTTGTGTTTTTTCCCCTTGTTTCCTTTTTACCTTTATTTTCTTTTTCTAATTCTCCTGTTTCTCCCTTTTGCCTCCTGCCTGTCATCTCTCTGTCCCTTTTTGCTTCTCAGCTGTGGCACTGCTGGAGGTAAAAAGCACCACTTTTAAGAAAAAAATATAGCAGATTTTGATACTCATGGCTGAGAAATCGTCCACAAGAGATCCTATGCTCCCATGAAAAGAGTCTCAAAGGCAAGCCTTCTTTCAAAAGACCATATTTTTCTTAGCATAACTGAGCCACAACACAGCTCATCCACTAGATAACCCCCTGCCATGCAGGAATACACAATCAGAGCACTCCATACAGATGGCCACCCAGCCCCTGCTTAAAAATCTCAAAAGAAGGAGTCTCCACCACTCTTCAAGGCAGCATATTCCACTGTTGAACAGCCCTTACCATCAGGAACGTTTAGGTGAGAACTCTTTTCCTGTAGCTTGGTTCCATTACTCTGGGTCCTAGTTTCTGGAGCAGCAGAAAACTTCTTCCATATGACATCCCTTCAAATATTTAAACATGGCTATCAAGTCACCACTTAGCAATCTCTTCTCTAGGCTAAATATACCAAGCTCCCTAAGATGTTCTACTGATCCCATTATACTATTGGTAGGGTAGCTTTTAAAGTTGCCAGACGTGCCTTGTTTCAAAAGACTACCATATATTTGTTATCCTAATGTATAGATCTAAGGCCAGCATGGAATAGTAGTTTGAATGTTGGAGTAGGACATTAATGGTAGGATTCTGGGAGACTAGGGTTCAAATCCCCACTCAGCCATAGAATCCTGCTGGATGATGTTTGGCAAGTCACATTCTCTCAGCCTTAGAGGAAGGAATGGTAAATCTCCTCAGAATAAATATTGCCAAGAAAAACCCTGTAATTACCATAGGTCAGATTCAACTTGAAGCCACAAAACAACAATAAATAATTATTCATTGTGGATTCAGGTTAATATGCTGTTTTAACATAGGCATGGTTATTGAGAGGGGTGGTCCATCAATTTCAAGTAAATATGTCTGGGACTACAGTCTGGGTGTCTGTTACATTAGAAATATTTTAATCCTAACATACCATTTGGGAATTACCGCTACATAATTTACACCCTTACCATAATAAAAAATAAGACACACTGAAGACCTACTTCCCAATAGGTCCTACTTCCCAATAACTACAGCCACAGGTAGGTCTCTCATCTTTTCTTCACACATCAGCTTATTTTAGAAACCATTTGTGTTCATTTACACAACAAATTCAAATAGGAGAGCCAGATTGTCCTTTCTGTGTTCCAGATACATGCCATGTGATACATGTATACTCTGAAGTAAATCCCATTGAATTCAGTAGAGATCAGTCTCATGTTATTGTGCCTAGCATGACAGCCTCAGATTCTTATCTCCACTATCATCCATTATTGATTGATAACACAATCTTATGTATATCATCTACTCAGAAATAAGTCTCACTGAGTTCAGTGGGCCTTACTCCCCAGTAAGTGCATATCTGTCTTTCCATACTTTCTGTGGACAGCCAGTCTCTTGAGAGAAAGTTTAGACCTTCTTCCAGCTGCTTTCTTATCAGATGCAAACTGGATCACAAGAACTCAGACAAGAAATCATAGGGCCCAAACAGACAGGCCAAAATAAAGCTGCTTTGGGTCACTTTGGAGGTATGCTGTTTAAATGATGCATGCATCCTAAGAGGCCAGAAGCCACACCAAAGCCATGCTCCATTCCTAAGAACTGGAATGCAGCTTTGGCACAGTTTCTGGCCTCTTAAGATGCATGTGTCATTTAAACAGCATACCTCCAAAGTGACATAAAGCAGCTTTATTTTGGCGTGTCTGTTTGGGCCCATAGTTTCCCATACCCTGTATCTGTAATGACTGCTGGGACTGTTTTATTTTCCTGGGCCCTACAGTTTTGGCTACTCCTCAAACTCCCTTTCTCCCCTCCTGCCCTGCTTTCTGCCATCTAGCCAAAGGGCTTTTGCGTGAGCACAGAAAGGATGCCAGGCAGTAATGACAAAATTTAGGAGTGGTGGAATTCCTCACTGTTGCTAACAAGGATGTGGATTTCCCCCAGGGCTTTTTTGCAACAGCTGGAAACTTTTCTCCAGAGAGTACATGCTCTCTTACCGGAATCACATTTCCACCCACTCACATGCCCTCTAATATTGCCAGTGCAGTTCAGGAACTACTGTAATTTCAAAAGTCTAGCAGAGGAGCTATATCATGAAACACAAAATCAGAATTTCCACGCCATAATAGTTCCAATTTCTTTGTATGTTTGTGAACGCTGGCAAAAAGAAAAATTCAACTCAGTTGAAATGTTGTGATGGAGAAGGGTTCTACATATGCTATCTTGTTGTTGCTGATGTTGTTGTTAACTGTCCTTGAGTTGACTTCAGCTCATGGCAACCCTGTGATGAAACATCTCAAAACTCCCCTCAACTGCTCTGCTCAAACCCTGCAGGCTCATAGCTATAGCCTCCTTGGTTGAATCTATCCATCTAGTATGTGGTCTTCCTCTCTTTCTACCACTCACCACTTTTCCTAGCATTATTGCTTTTTCTAGTAAGACCTGTCTTCTCATGATGTGGCCAAAGTATGACAACCTCAGTTTAGTCATCTTGACTTCCAGGAAGAATTCAGACTTTATCTGTTCAAGGACCCATTTGTTTGTCTTTTTGGTTATCCATGCTTCAGCATTTTTCTCCAACATTACATCGTGATGATAATGCTCAGAAAATTGGAATGTAGTAGGAAAAGGGGAGGATGGATTGATTAAAGGATAACTATAGGTGGATTGATTCAATTAAGGAACCAAAGCCCTGAAATAGCAAGGCATGAGCAGGTCAGCTGATGACTGGGACTCTTAGGTATCTCTCCTTCATAGCGTCACATAATGCAAAGCTGACTTGATGGCAAATAACAACAATAGCAATGAAACAGAGGAGAAAGGAATTAGGTACTTGGATTCTGAGACCCTGTCCCCCCTTAATTATTTATTCTATTTATATCCCCCTTTCTCCTGAGATGGGATACATGTTATGGGAGAGGAGTTATTTTTTCTATATGGCAGAAGAACAAAACAATAGAAAATCCAGTCATCATCATGCTGAAATCATAACGAAAACTGTTCAAGAAAGTCTTGGTCCAATCAGTCCTTGTGCTTTTAACAGCTACCGGATGTTCAGGAATTAGCCAGTTAAGCTTTTCATAGAGTGGATTTAAATATTATAATCTCCTAAATGTTGTCATCCATAAGGCTGTTAAGCTACTGGTGCCAGTTTTGAAGTTGGCAGACTTAATTCTGCCCTCTGATTTGGACAAAAATTAAGGTTACAGCAATGGCTAGGGCCAGGGATTTCTGGCTTTTGTGCAGGGGAGTGAAGCTCTTAGGATTTTGAGGCTCATGAAAAGGTTTACATTTTCCTGTTTTATTCCAAAGCATCTTGTGACAACGTAAAAGTTAATATGGAGGGGGGGTTGCCATCTGTGGGTTTGTTTGTCTGTTACAACTTCTGTGCTTTCAGTACAGGTTGACATAAAGAAATTTAGCACTAAAATTTTATCTGCTACATAATTTCCATGCTAGGCAAAGCTCACCTTTCTAAATTACAGTATATTAGACTGCTGTTCCAGGCACAGTAACAGGCAAAAATTTTTTCCCCTTAAGGCCAGCAGTTCTTAATTTATTGTGGCATGAAGTGTCCTTTTCATGCATCTGATGAAGTAGGCGCTTGCTAAGCAATGCTTATGTTTGGAAAAAACTCATATTGTAAAAGTAGTAGCAGCCTATAAGGTGTAACAGAACTCTTTGTTGTACTGGCTGCAAGAAAGAAAGATTCTTTCCTGACTGGGCTGTGGATGTGAAGTGAGGATGTAGCACTGGGCACTTTCACCACATATAGAAGATTACATTATGCATTGCTTAATCCAGGGCTATCACGCTGTGGTTCTATACTCACAGTCATTAATGCAGATTAGAATCCTCACTTTACCCCAAAAAGCATGTGATAAAAAGATGGATGTTGCCCACCCTGGCTATGTGTAAAAGAGCATTAAAGGATAACTAATCCACATCAGGTGATCTTGAGGATACACCCTTGGAGAAATTAGGTGTATGCCTGAAATGAGCATAGGAAATAGAAGTGACAGTGGGGTTGAGTGCCAGGTTTGTAAAATCATTGAACGGTACAAACAGATCAATTAGAGAAAATCTTCTCCTAGAATTTGAGAAAACTCAGTGAAATTGACTGCCAGTAGATTCAGAGTGTAACTATACTATGAGGCCATTACAGTTTAATACCACTCAAACTTTTGTGGCTCCAGCCTAAGGAATCATGGGGCTTGGAGTTTGTTGAGGTATGGTTTTAAGCTTGACACTATGTTCTGTGTAATATCCTACAAAATAGAACAGTGACCACTAGCACAAATAGCCTTCAGAAAACGTTAGACAGATTCACCATAACTCTATCAAGGATTATTTGTTATGTCAACGAACCTCCATATAGAGAAGCTTCATATACAGAAGAATATGCCTCTGAATAGCAAGTGCTTCCTGAAGTTATGTGGCCAGCTACTATTGGAAACTGAATACTGAACTGAATGATATTCATAGTTTGATTCAACAAAGTAATACCTATGTTCTTAATGTACAGTGAGCCTTTTCTGTCTCTCGGGGTTTGGTTCCAGGACCCCCATGGATACCAAAATCCATGGATGCTTAAGTCCCATTATATACAATGGTGTAGTAAAATTCTTACATAAAATGGCAAAATCGAGGTTTGCTTTTTAGAAATTATATATATATTCAAGCCATCGATGCAGAATCTGTGGCTACAGAGGGCCAACTGTATATTGTTCTGAAGATATCCAAATGATCATTTAATATGTAGCAGCTTTAAGAAAAAGCAACAGTGGAAGCCAGAAATTAGCCAGTTGTGTATATCTCACAGGTTACCCACAGAATTCAGCTGAGTTCTGCTTTTGCCACAATCCTGTGAACGTTGCTAGCTCAAATTAATCCCTCTGTGTGAAAAACAGAAGCTGCTTGTTAGACAGAAGGCATATGTGACTGTCAAATGAGGCTAAGTAAATATGCAGACTTTGGGGAATTCACAGGATTATCCTAGTCCAAACCTTATGAATCTGGGGGTTTTAAGAGTTGAATAGAGGAACAGATTTTACCAGATGTATCTTGACAGGCCACTGTGCTACAATGAGAGCAGAAATGACATCTGAGGGAATTTCCTCTTCCATGCTGCTCTTAAAAGAGCAAGTGTCCTCTCAGGGTTATTTCACTTATTATAGGGCAACAAATTCAGTTTACTGCAATGACAGAGGGTGTATCTACATTGTAGAAATAATGCAGTTTAAGTGCTGTACCTCCATCCTATGCAACCCTGGAATTTGTAGTTTAACAAGGTGCTTAGCCTTCTCTGCCAAAGAGTGTCGGTGCCTCACAAAACTACAAATCCCAGGGTTCTATAGGGTGGAGCCATGGAAGTTAAAGTGCTATCAAACAGCATTATTTCTACAGTGTAGATGCACCCAGATTTGCAGTCAGTGACCACCACTTGAATTATGATGAGCAAGATGAGGGACCTTCCTTAAAACCATAAGCCCCAGTGTTTCCAAATCATGCCTCCCCTCCCCTTTAGTAAGCTACTAAAAAGAATAACTAAGAGAACTATTACAAAAGGGAAGGGGGACTGGACCCCTCTTCCCTCCTTGAATTCAGTCATTGATATTACATGGCTCTGGATAGAGAGCCACACACTAGATGTGATATTTATCACATGGTTCCTCCTTGTATGGCTGGTTTAGAAAACGAACTCTAATAGCAGATCAGGAGGGGTCTGATTCTAGTTGGGACCTTAGCAAAGAGAAACAGTTAAAGCTTCTCTCCCAGAGCACAATGCATTCCAGAACACAATCCATTCAGCATCCTTCTTCTCCCCCTGCCACGCTCCCATTCATCAGCCATGGAAAAGCACATGGCCAGCGCCTCACATCTAGTTCACCCCTCTTTAAATAAAACAATAAAGAGTAGAGACCAACCAGGTGCATCACCTCTGAAAGTCATGGTGGAGTCTCCTGCAAGCCGTAGGGACTCTGTGGTTATTCAGACATTTATTTTTTTTTAGCATGATGATGTGAATCATCTCACTCACACATTCCAGGTTTGTTATTCACACTATGGAACCATATCTATGTGCATCTCTGCAAGTTCCATTGCTCACATGTACAAGAATTCAAATAAAGATAGAGCCAACAATGCGTATGCATTCAGAACACATTCGAGGCATGCAGAGTTTTGTCCTTGGTCTATATGGGTCTATTCACTTTGGTTATTCACACTACCAACAATGCAGATCTTTTAAGAAAAAAAAAACTTGGGGGAAAACATGATATTGATTATCCCAGATTAAGTGGGGGGTTTAGAGGGGAAAACCCAAACTTAATCGGGCACATTTGAGATGCATGTGAACAATGGAGACTGAACTTGTAATTATCCTGAATCGTTTTCACCATCGGAATAAAAACTCAAATTATGGGGAAGGAGTCAGTGGGGAGCCTTAATGAAATCCATAAGCCCCACTTGCTGACTCCTAATGTTTAGCTGTTCTCCTGTTCCTCCAATTGGCCTTCAAAATCAGCAGGTAAAGATCTCTGTATTTGTTGTTGTTGTGTGCCTTCAAGTAATTTCTGACTTATGGCGAGCCTATCATGGCGTTTTCTGGAACTGACAGTGTGTGACTCACCCAAGGTCACCCAGTTGGTTTCCATGGCCAAGCGGAAAATCAAACGCTGATCTCATTTCTTTTAAAAAGTATGTGAGTGTGTGTATGAGAAACAGAGAGATTTGCAAATGAATTTTTTGTAGCATGTGCCCTTTATACTTTCAGAGGAGGCTTCCCTAAGCCTATCGACCTATTAACCCTGGGAGTTTGAGGCTCACCGACCAAGATAAGGGAGGCATCGCCTGGGAAGGTTTTCTGTATGGCTGGTGGTAAACAGAGAGAAGACCCAGGCAAGCTGGAAAGCTGAAAGTAGCAGAAGTGAGAACAGTGGGATGGGGTTTGTGCTGGCTAGGGCTGTTCGCTGTGTTTTTCCAAAGGAAGTCATTATAATGTACTGAGGTCAGTGTTTATGAAGTTGCCTCAGTTACCGGAGAAGGCCTCTTTAACTCTTTACCTCTTTACACCAGATGCCCTTAAGAAATCTCCCACCCAAGGCCTTATGCCTAATGCACTTGGCGCCCAGCCCAGCCCCTTCTATAGCTGCTCAGGCCATCGCTAAGGAATATTCCTGGCATTGATTTGAACTTGATTCCACTGGGTTCAGCCCAGCATCAGCTCTAGGAAGTCTGAAGGAAATCCGCTCCTCTTTTTGTGGGATATTTGTGTCAAAGAAGGCTTGATGAATGGTAAAGTTATTATTTATTTGCTAAATAATTTTTTACCCCAAATTTCTTTGAATGACCTTGTTGGGGAAAACATGAGTCTGTTTGTCCCCACTTTATCCTCACAGCAACTCTGTCTGGGTCCACATAGGCCAGAATACTCTGGGAGGTGTAGTCCAAAGTATTCTGTCCCTAGAGTTGCTTCAGTGTTCTCCCTGTAAACTGGAACCCTTAGTTGGCAATGCTGGGTGGCTGTTTGCATGTGCATCGCACTGTGCCACCCAGCACTGTGGTGAGTTGCTCACTCTGAAATTAGAACAAGGCACCCAGCATCAATCACATGGATGGGTACCTCATTCAGACCTCAGAATGGGTGACTTGCCGCAGGCATGCCAGGTGACACAGTGGGACGCATTGTAAATAGCTGTCCAGTATGGCAGAGCAAAAGATGAGAGGTTGTTTCTTTTTTTCTTTTAAAAAAATCTTTTAAGCAGGATATATGGTGAGTTTGGTGCTGAACAGGCTGGACATCATCCAGACAGTTTGCACCTGAACTGGGGATTGGGCTCTGTGTCATCCGGACTTGTCACTGGGGGCATGGCAGGATGACATTTTATTTGGCCTATTGATATGAGAGAGTGAGGGGCAAAACAGATTGCCACAAAGGGACAGCTTGAAGCCGCCCCTGAGAAAACTAGATTTGGGCCACAGCAACCCCACGTTGAGGCCCCAATCTGCCTTTTTGCTGGCCCAAAAAGAAGCAGAAAAATGCCGCTCCTTGTCCTTTTTGCTGGCAGAAAGCTGTCCCGCTGCAGTTTTACAGGGCTCTGGCAGTGTGTGGTGTCTAAACAACACACCGCCAGAGCACCCAGAAGCTAGCTGCCATGTGGGCAGCTGGGTGGCATAAAGTTGGTTTCTGGGCATCATGTGTACACCATGCTGGAAGCCGGCTTTTCATGCCAGTCTACACCAGCCCCAAGTGGCCCTAAGTCAATGTCACACAGAAAAATGAAAACCATGTCTGATTAGGGACTAGATCTTGGAACTCTCAAGTCTTAATCCAACACTTTGATCTGGTGTATAGGTGGGGAAGGACAAAATGAGGGCATTGTCCCACCATTAGAAATCTCCCCTCCAGCACCTTAATGTCCTTTCAGTCCCCAAATTTCTAGCATTGCATTCTAGTATTAAAACTTCAGTGGAGCATTTAGAAAATTTAGGCATCCATAGGAAAGTGGCAGGAAAAGCTACCAAGAGAAATGCAAAAACAGTTGGCCCTCAATATCTATGGATTCTTTATCCATGGATTCAAGCATCCACAGTCTAAAAATATTTTTTTAAATATATCAATTTCAGAAAGCAAACCTTGATTTGCTGTTTTATATAAGGGACACCATTTTTTATGCCATTGCATTTACTGAGATTTGAGCATCCATGGATTTTGGCATCCACAGAACATCCTGGAACCAAATCTTTGTGAATACCAGGGGCCCACTGTATGAGCGTTCTAGGTGTGAATGATTGTGAGTGGGCCCCTTTGGCCCTAGTACTGTGATTCTACTTTAACTGCCATGGCAACAAGGGATTCCTGGATTATTAGCCAGGGAGCTCTTGTTCCTCAACAAACTCCAGGATTACACAGGATGGCTGTTAAAGTGGAATTATAATGCAGTAATTGTCTAGAGTCAAAATGTCCAGTGTCTCACTTACTGCGATGCTTGGAATTGGGTGACTGAAAGAAAATTTCATTCAGGGGAGAGCATTCTTATTTAGGGGGACAATACCCTCTTTTTGCCCCTACCCAGTAGTTGCACTCCAGCTTTAATTACACTGGCCTGATCTAGATTGGCAAAAAGAAGTGTGTTCATGGCTGCATGAAACTCCAGCCTTTAGATGAGAAAAAGGGAAAGTGTGCCATGAAAACGCTTTTTTTTTCTTTCTTTTTTTTGCGTTTTAGGGGAGAAGAAGCGCCTTTAAAAAGGTGCTGGTTTTCCCAGCTTCTTTTTTAAAACTGCGGAACAGCGCAGCTCCATCTAAAGGCTGTGGTGCAGCTGCTAAGCATTAAGGAAAAGGCAACTTCATGTCACACTTTCCTGCCAATCTAGAAAGCCCCACTGGCTCTTAGGTTGGAGTGAAATGGCTGAATCTGCTCTAGAAGCACATGTTAGTTATCTGTTGATGAGCATGCATGGGATAGAGGAACATCCAAGGCCAGGTCTGAGCTGCAAGATGCTGCATATTGCTGCAGGCTTGGTTCCTGATCTGGTTTTGTTTTGCTTCGTTTTGCTTTGGAGTACTTGCTGGACATCTGATGGATGCCAAGCCACCAGCTTTAGTACTGGCAACTTCAGAATGTTTCTGTGACATTAAGAGCAGCCTGACACACAGTGACTCATGATCTATTTGATATTGTTGAGCTGAAACTTTTTTATCATCACCACTACCACTGGCTATGCTTGTGTGTGTGTGTGTGTGTTGCAGTACAACAATATCTACAGAGTGGGACTTGCATTACAACAATAGCTGTGGAGTTAAGGCCAAAAGACCTTCCTCCCACCATTCTTGTGCATCCCAAACCCTAGTTCTGGTATAAGCAATCTGAACTTTGTCTGGCATGTACTCACCGGAACCGGTGTATTAGCAGCCTTACAATGGATTTTTAAAATATATCTGTTATTTTGAATCCTCAGAGACAATCCAGAGCTCTTCATTCCCATGATGCAATGACTGTCCGCATGGGCATCCTGCTGAGCTGCCCGGCACATCGCCCACACTGCCAGTTGCTCATTCTGATGACATAACAAAGTGCCCAACGTTTGATTGTCACTGACCATCTCTTTCTGACCTCAGATGTGAGTGACCCATGGCAGCAGCGGACATACCGGGCAGCTCAGCCCATGCAGATAGCTGCCACAGCACAGGAACAGAGGGCCAGGTAATGGGGGAGACCAGGGCAGCTGCAGGGTTACTCTTGTTACCCTCAGAGTATCCTGGTCTGTTTAAACAGTGCCACGGTCTTTCCTGCCATAAGACAAGAGTCATTTGCCTCATTTTTGAGCCAGGAAGAGAAAGAACAGCCTGGCTACCTTCGAATTCTGCTGCTGCTACTGGCAAGAACAAAAAAGGGATCCTAGGAATCCATTTAATCCACTATAATATTACAGCAGCCAAGCAGATGCCTACAATACGCTCCGAAATGAGCAGTCTCCCATTTTGTTGTCCCGCAGCAAATGATATTCAGTGAGCCTCAGTACTGCTTCTGGATTCCATTCAGACATTCTGACAAAAAGTGGCTAAGAGATTTATCCCTTGCCCTCCCAAGCAGGATTGGCCTAAAACATTAGAAGATGGTCATGTGCAGCCTCATGCAAGAAAAGCTTTTCCAGCTGATTCTTCATCGTTGGTAAAAGCACAGGAGCAGGTCTAGCCATTTTTTTCTGGCCGGAATGCAGTCAAGCTGACACATCACAGCCCAAAGACTATGTCTGTTTCTATGACTGCTCTGCCAGTTGTGAGAAAGGATGCCCTTATCTCACTCACACGCTGCCCCTTTTCTCATTCCCACTGAGCGGGCCAAGCCAGATTCCTGATATATTTCCACAACAGGTGAAAGTGAAGAGCGTGCGGAGGAACCAAGGGAAAAGCTTAAGTTGTATCTTTTTAAAGATGGCCATAACCCTGCATAAATTTACATCTGTCTCAGTGTTTCTTTTTACGTGGCTTGTACTAAGGTCCATTGTATGGATCCAGTTGTGTATCATGAGAGAAGACTAACTGCGGTTTCTGCCTTCTGTTCACCCTCTCTTCCTCCTTAGTTCCTCACCCCTTTAAAAAGACATTTCTAGTTAAGATTGCACAATTTCACCTTCTATGTAGCAGTTGTTCCTGCTGCTGCTTTGAAATTTTGCTTTATCTCTTCTCACATAGTCTGTTAAGGCTGAATAGGTTCATTTACTCAAAATGGAAACAACTACAGGTTGTGGAGCATGGAGGGGAGGGTGAGAGAACTGCAAACTCACACATTCCGGGTTGAGATTGCACCCATTTCTTTCCTGTTTTGTTTCTCATCTTGCTGACACTGCATTTGTTTGACCTTACAGTTGTTTTTGAACCTGGGCAAGTAGACAATAAGAGAACAACTTCTGAGTCAAGATTGTAGGATTATTATCTACATATATATATATATATATATATATTGCTGAAGTTTCAAAATTGAGAAATTTGCCTTCTTGAATGCAGGAGAAAATATATGTTATTACTTTTTTTAAAAAAGGGATTAGACAACATCTAATCTAGGCAGGTAACTCTTTAACCATGAACACTAAATAGAGCCTTCATGCACCAAGGCAGAATATCTCTGAGTAGATGTTGAGGAGGGAGAAAGCTATCAAATGCAGATACTAATTGGGAGCATCTGGTACTTTAGGATGTGCATTTCTGTAAACACAATATTGGGATAAAGCAGAATTTTTATTTAAAAACATACCATAAGAAGGGTGCTGCCAGATCAGAGCAGAGGCCATAGAGCATCATCCTCTTTTCCATATTGGCCAACAAGATGCCTCTGAGATGTGTCCCACTATTGTTCTCTAGTAAGTACTATTCAGAGGTGTGTGGCCTCTGTTATTAGAGGCAACATATAGCTCTCATTACTAGCACTCATTCATGTTTTTATATAGATGTGAATGTCCAAGCATGAGTGCATACACATACACACACAGCCTTTGCATCTAGACACGCTCTCAAACTTTCTAACAGTAAATAAAATCATTTAAACAGATGATACATTCCAGAAAGCAAAATTTGAAAAGAAAAAGAAGAACATTGCAATCAGTTTTACATTTAGAGGACTAGACAGATTTTTCAGTTACTTTCCATGCCTAAAATCAGAACTTCTAGATATTTTTGGATGACAAGTCCCAGAATCCCCCAGCCACTGCAGGAATTTGGACCAGACGTACCTTTCCCATGTGGCTATGGGTTCTGGGAGTTGCAATTCAAAAAGTTACCTTTCCAAGCTCTGCCTAAAGGACACTGAAATAACAGCAACTGCACCTGATCTCTAAATCTATTGAGGAAGAAAGCATATTGGATATTGAGGGATGGGGAATTCTTCAAAGTGGGCATCACCACTAAGAAGGCGGTGTACCTCAACTAGCAGTGGACTCATGAAAGAGGCTACAGTTCTTAATGTTGGAATTCCTTTTTGAAAAACACTGAGAAAGCTAAAAAAAATATGTTAATGCACAGAATGAGTCAGCTTCATAACCACCTTGTGACGTGGGTTGGTGCGGAGAGATAGTGTCTTGCACAATACTCCATTACAGCAAAACAACAGCAGCACAAAAAACATGTTCCTCTATACACCAGCCCTGTTGGTCTTGTACCCTTGCAATCTAATAACTACTGTAGATCCAATTTATAGCTGTTTAACACACTTCTGTCCCTAGCAGGTCTCACCACCCCCAGCTCACATCTCACTTCTTCCGAAAACAGGAAGCACCAAGCCTTTGGGGCAGATATGAGAGGCAGCAAGAGGCCTCTGCATGCTAGCAAGAGTGCCCCAGCTCAGGAAGTCAGTTACTGTACTTTCTGAAGTACAAAAAAAGCACATACACAACCTTGTTGCAGGACAGCAAAGAGGGGCTATGCATCAGATTTTCAGTTGTTTGCAAAAGGAATTTCAAATCGAATATGGATTGAGTGCAGATCCCAGGGTTATTGGTTTATTATAATAATTGATATTTATATCCAGAGCCCGTGTGAAGAAGTCATTTTAGTTTTAAACTGGGAGATCCAGTTTCAGGTTTCTAATGAGCTGTGAAATTTGCTGGGTGATAGTGGGTCAGTTTCTCTCCTCCTCTCCCCCACTCCAAATCCTACCCCACAAGGTCATTGTGAAGATAAAGTGAAGAGGAGGAGAGCCATGTGAGGATAAAAGTGGGGAAATGAGGGGGGAAAAACATTATGGCTGCATCCACATTGCAGATCTAATCCAATTTGACATCTCTTTAACTGCCATGGCTCAATGCTATAAAATTCTGGGAACTGTAGTTTTGTGAGAGCTTTTCTGTGTCAGAAAGCTCTGTTGCCACAACAGTTACCAGAATTCCTTAGCATTGAGCCATGGCAGTTGAAGCAGTGTCAAACTGGATTATTTCTGCAGTGCAGATGCAGCCTGTGCGACCTTACATTCTTCGGAAGAAAGGCACTAAATTTTTAATATAATTAATCAGCCCTGCCTCTTCTCTGTTCCTATGTCTTTCCCCAAAGATCTTTTTTCCTATTAAAAGCAGTCATTGGGCATCTGTGTCACACGTATAGTTCCACTTTATAATGAACAGTGTTCAAATAGCAGGATAATCCCCCCTTCCTTCTTGTTTTACATTTCATTCAGACACACTGGTTCCTCTGCTTTGGAACATTTCATTCACTTATGTTCTTGGCTAGGAGCAAACTATGAGCCAGGATAACGTGGGTTAATCTGTAGGGACTTAATGTGGGTTAGAGATAAGAAGATCCTGTCTCAGGGCAGAGAGTTGGATTAGATTAGTTAAGTCTTAAACAGTGTGCATGCTGGCACACTGCAAGAAAACTAGTTGTATGCTAGGGGAAATGAATTAATGACATAATTAACAGTCTCCTGTGAACCCAAAATACCTACCAACAAGGGACGTTGCCTATTGGGTTATTCTGTGATTTTCTTCTGCAGCCTACTCACTTCTGGGGACAAGGAACGAAACAGATTTATTTTGATCACAGGAAATGGGCTGCTGTCACACTGGAGAAATAAAGCAGATTGACACCACTCTAATTGCCATGGCTCAATGCTATGGGATTCTGGGATTTGTAGTTTGGTGAAACATTTCACATTCCTTGTCAGAAAGCACTGGTGCCTCCATTATACTGCAAACCCCAGAATTCCATGGCATTGAGCCATGGAAGTTAAAGTGGCATCAAACTGCATTAATTTTGCAGTGTGGCAGCAGCCATGGGGAACCTTTGGACCACCAAATGTTTTAATAATAATAATAATAAATAATAATAATAATAAATCTTTATTTTTATACCGCCCTTCCAGTGATCAGGGCGGTGTACACATAGAGAAGTTAAAACATATACAAAAGTTAAAAACAGTTAATCAAAACAATATTACAATTACAACCCAAGAATAACGGTAGTTCAGTCCAGTCATGGTGGGAGAAAAATAGCCGCGAAAAGAGTAGGAGCGGGGGAAATCAGGGGTAAGCTTGCTCAAATAAAAACGTTTTTAACCCCTTCTTGAATTGGGTTAGGGAGGCAGCCAAGCGGATCTCCATGGGCAATGAGTTCCAGAGGCTCGGGGCGACGATGGAAAAGGCCCTCTTACTAGTAGTTGACAATCTGGCCTCTGGAACTTTATAAGAAGTTGCTGCCCGGAAGATCTAAGTGTGCGGGGCGGATTATGTGGGGAGAGACGGTCCTTCAGGTACTCTGGGCCCAAGCCATTTAGGGCTTTATAGGTAATAACCAGCACTTTGTACTGAGCCCGGAAGCAAATAGGCAGCCAATGGAGATCTTTTAATACCGGTGTTATATGGCAGGCCCTGGGAACCCCAGTGACCAGCCGTGCTGCCATATTCTGCACTAGTTGTAGCTTCTGAGTGTGGTACAGAGGCTGCCCCATGTAGAGCACATTGCAGAAATCCAATCAAGAGGTTACCAGAGCATGTACTACAGTTTCAAGGTCCCTCCGGTCCAAGTAGGGACGCAGCTGGCGTATCAGCCGAAGCTGAAAACAGGTGCTCCTGACCGTCGCATCCACCTGAGAAGTAAGATGGAGCGACGAATCAAGGAGCACCCCCAGACTTTTGGATGACATTTCCCACTATTCCACACCGTTGAGCAAGCAGGGTGAAGCTGATGGGTTGAAATATCAGGAGGGTTGTTTCATTTTGTCTCTGCACACACTGTAAAGTTGTGCTGCCAAATAAAGAGGGGTGGACAACTTTGGGAAGCTAGGGAAGTAAATTGATTCTCTCCGAGATTTTGGAGTGCCACATACCCCCCCCCCCAATCTTTTGCTCCAAATGCCCCCAAAAACTCCCTAGGGGACACGAGGAGCATTTTAACCATATTTTTAAGCCACCGCCACCACCATTTTAGGCCCAGGAGGAGACCCTTTCGTAACAAAAAGTGTTGCTATTGCTGTGTGCCTTCATATTGTGTCCGATATATGGTGACCCTAAGGGCATGGGACTTTCTTAGCAAGTTTCTTCAAAGGAGGTTTGCCACTGTCATCCTCTGAGGCTGAGAGAGTGTGACTTGCCCAAGGTCACCCAGTGAGTCTCTATGGCTAAGCTGGTACTTGAACCCTGGCCTCCAGAGTCACAGTCTGATGTTCAAACCACTTCACCGCTAGTTTACTAGAAGTAAACATAACAAAGTGACCTAAAATGGCCCCAAGGGACCTAAAATGGCAAAAACATGGCAAAATGGCCCAAAGACCCCCTAGTGGGTATTTTAGGGTTATATTATTATTATTATTATTATTATTATTATTATTCTACACATTTCTTTTACCTGGAGCTGAGGTTCATAAAAATAGCCCATCCATTTGCCCGCCCACCCTGGTGATAAAAGGACAACTGGAACTCTGTCTGTCTTTAGATGGGGCTTCCCATACACCTTAGCATGAGTCACACACTTCTGAATCATGTAGAAAACAAGGAGGTTGTGTATGGTGGCAGCAGTTACAATTCTCTGAAAGAGAGGCGTTCTGACTTCTACAGCTTTAAAAGTAAATATTTGGGGGTGTAAAACTGTGTCTAGTGTTTTGATCCAGAAAATAAAAAAAAGGTGTGCTTCAGTTCCCACTCTCCTAGGTCGTGCAGGCTGGAGCTGGCCAGAGTTGGAATTCAGTGAATATTTGGAAACTTTCTGGTCAGTTAAGATTGTCGAACCGCATAAGCAAGCACAAACAAACATTGGGAGAAGTTGTGTAATGTCCACATATTTTAGAAAACAGGAATCTATGCACCTCTGTGCGGGCTCCTGGAAAGCCCTTGGCAGGCCAAATCCACCTTCCCTGATTCAACACCCTGCAGATGTGTTGGACTACAACTCCCATGATTCTCAGTAGCCTGGATGGGAATCGTGTGCACTCGCAGATGTTGTTGGACTGCAGCGGACAGAATTCCTCATTGTTGGCTATGCTGGATATAGTGGTGGGAGCTGTAGTTCAACACCATGGGGAGGCCACACAGTTTCTTCCCCTGGACTAGGTGGTTTTGATATGCAAACAGTCCACTTTGATTGAAGGTTGTTTTTTGTACTGGAGGTACATGTGTGTAAAAAATCTCCCAAAACTTTCCCAGGCTCTGCTGATTCATTCATATTGCAGAATCTGTGCTCTCTTCTTTCAAAGAGGAACCTCTTTTCCTTCTTTTAATTTCTTCCAGTACACATGGGTTAAAGAGCATTAAGGACTTAAATGTACACTCACTGAAACTAAGGTTAACTGTGTGAACATGACCAAGATGGCAAGCTGGGTTAGCTAAGCTCTTAATGCCCATTAACTACCTTGCCATACTCAAAATCAGAGTGGATTTTCAGCAGCATGCCTCAGTTTCTTCCTTCCTCCAAAGTCAGCAATTGTAGGTCCAGCTGGATCATGGCCATTGAATGCAGGTAAGAGAGGGTTAAACTGGAGTATAACCTACTTTCAAGGTTGTGGATGAAGAACTATGAACCTTTTGGATGTACTAAAGAAGAAAATTAGAGGAACTGGGACTTGGGAAGTCTGGGTTCACTGCTCACACAGGAGCAGCATTTGGAAAAGTTACTTTTGGGACTATAATTCCCACCATCCCCAATCAGCATGGGGGTGCTGGGAGTCCTGATCCAAAAAGTAACATTTCTAATCTCTGCAGCAGATGTGAGGCTCACTCTGTGGGATTCTGGGACAAGTTTTTAAGTCAAACCATCCCTACAGGTTTGTTGTGAAAATAAAATATATGCTGTCTTGAACAATATGTGAACCTTGAGCTCTAAGAACGGAGGTATGATTTTCCATTCACATCCCACCCTGAATTAATGAGGTCTTCTCTGCACTGTAGAAATAACGCAGCTTGACATTGCCTTAACTGTTATGGCTCAATGCTATGGAATTCTAGGATCTGTAGTTTGCTGTTACAGTGGAGCTCTCTGACAAAGAAGGCTAAATGTCTCACAAAACTACAGATCCCAGAATTCCATAGCATTGAGCCATAGCAGTTAAACTCGTGTCAAACTGCATTAATTCTGCAGTGCAGATTAGACCCTAATGAGTACTAAAAAGCTCAGTAGAGAAGTGCACAGAAAGTAGATTTAGACCAGGGAAACCAAAAATTGGAAGGCCTATCAGTACATGGGCCATTTGCTGTTGTGCAAGCCATAGAGGTGTGCTATCCAGAGTTCAGAACAGTTACTTTTTGGAACTAGAGCTTGTAGAGTCAGCCAGCTGTCTGAGGGATTCTGAGAAAAAGTAATCTCTGCAAGCATAAGGAAAGGATGAGTTAGAGGAGAGGGTGGAAATTATGTGGCCCCTGGGCTGCATGGAACTCTTGGAGAAAAGGTCCATCTATCCCTTGGCTCTCCCACCCCCTGCTCCCAAATTCCTTTTTTAAAATCCCAGCAATTTTGGGAAACAAATGCTTTTAAGAAAGAGCATCCAAAACAGCAACAGCCCCAAAATGTGAACAGGAGTGACTCATGATCATTTCCAGTTGCCCAAAGTGACAGCTACATTGACACACTGTGACTTTCCAGAACTCTAGAGCAGTCATAAATCAGGTCACTGGGCTTTATAGAATACTTTGTTTGTAGGATACTATTGCACATGAGTTACAGAAACAGACTTAGGCAAATCACCCTGAGCCCCATCTCTGATCTAGCTTTCAGGGCTGTTGCCAGGATTAACAGTACAGTATTATATACTCTATAGTATAATATACTATACTGTACTGTTACTCTGGTCTAAGGAGCCAGCGTGGTGTAGTGGTCTGAGTGTTGAACTGTGGCTCTGAAGACTAGGGTTTGAATCCCTGCTTGGCCATGAAACCCACTGGGTGACTTTGGGTGAATCACAGTCTCTCAGGTTCAGAGGATAGAAGTGACAAACTCCTTCTGAAGAAACTTGCCAAGAAAACCCTTTAGGGTCAGCATAAGTCAGAAATGACTTGAAGGCACACAACAACAATACTCTGGTGGGACAGTGGTTAAATGCCTGTACTGCAGCCACTCACTCACCATAAGGTTGTGAGTTCAATACCAGCGAAAGGGCTCAAGCTTGATTCAGGCTTGCATCCTTCCGAGGTCACTAAAATGAGTACCCAGATTGTTGGGGGCAAGTAGCTTACAGTTGTAAACTGCTTAGACATTGCTTAGGTGGTATGAAGCAGTATATAAATGAAGCTGTTTGTTTTGTTTTTTCTCCCACCTGGGGAAGCTCCCTTCATTCCCAACCAATGTGATATTCCACGCTGGTGGGGGATGATAAGAGATGCATGCATGAGTATATACCAGCGTTCCCCAACCTGCTGCCCTGCAGTGGAACATAACACAAAGCTGGTGTATATGCTGTATCTGAGACTATTTGAGCATCTGATACCATTCTGGGCCATTAAAAAAAAAAAAGAAATTACATTTCCTCCTCTTCGTCCAAGAAAAGCAGGACCCCTTGTTTGGTTTCCTCCATTGCTGTATTCTCCCAGCAATTTTGCCAGTAGTGAGCATGGCCTCTGCCACCAGGCAAATGGGTTTTACAGTTCTTGTTAGCATCAAAGCCAAACATTAACAGCTGTTAAGCAGCATAGAAATACATTTTATTTGATCTTTAATAGGCCTGGTTAGATAGTTTCACTTTAGCTAGAAAAAGATAAGCAGCTGGGAATGGATTGGGAGAGTAGATTTCATTTTAGCTATCTGCTTGTACAGTTCTCGTAGCTGCTGGGGTGGCAGATGGATCCACGTACCCTCCAACTTTCCCAAAGGACAGACCTAATTATTCCTCTGTCACCCCATTTTTTTCATCTGAATATCCCAGTTTCTCTCTTCTCCTCCCACAAACTGAGTTCAAAATACCCAAACAGTTTTTACTCAAATTAATAGTGAAGAGAGGAAAGAAGTGGATGGAATCTTGCCCTTCCAAATAAACTCAGGTAACAGAAAACTGCTGCAGACTCTCCTTCCTTGTCTGTTATTTTGCATTACAAACTGTTGCCATCTTGGACCACACTCTAATGTTGCTAGGCCACAGGTGTCCCAGTTTTTAAGTGTAAAATATGGGAGGGCATAGGATTGTGCATGCAAACTTCATGGTTTTTTTTTTTCTGCATTTGTGGGTACCTGTCTTCCACTGGCATTACCATGGAGGGAGCAAACGTCAGCTCAGGGACTCCATTTAGCCAGCCCTGGGGAACTGGAATGTTGTCTCTGAAATAGGCTGTTTGTTTAGGGGCCCAGTTCTACTACTGCAGGAGTCCATCAATTAAAGTACCTTGTTGCTTTTCTGCTATAGACCACCTGCTGAATCATTTACCACCAATAAATCTTAATTTAGGGTACTGATGTGTATCAGGTTTTGGTATCAAATGAAGTCTTGGTCTGGAATTGCAGCCAGTTCTAGCTCAGAAAAGTAGATTGACCTAGGCTAGGAGATGTCATGATGATCGTGTCAATATGAATTTCATGCTTGATCAAGAATTTGAACCTAGTCTCCAGTTCTCCTAGCTCACAGGTGAGCAAGTGTGGTCCTCTAAAGGGTTTTTAAGACTACAACTCACCCTGACTTGTATAGCAAATGGTGAGGCATTACAGATTGACAGTTCTATATCCGGAGATGGTGCATCCGGAGTTCTGTTTCCTTCCTGACTTTCTTGTTTTATCTCCATTTCAACCTTTCTGTAAAGACTCACTCACCTTTTGCTCTCCTAGAAGCTTTACTATTCAAAAAAAGACATTATGCCCTCTTTACAGGCAAATGGGTCTGGCAGAAATGAGATTATAATTAAAGCTAAAAGCAGAGGAGTGGGTAGCCAGCATCCGGCCTTTTCTGCACAGCATTTCCTGGTGATACAAGTGGCTGCTTAAAATGAACCATATCACTGTCTGTGTGCCTGGATTTTTTTATTTTTATTTTTGGTTAATAGCATTTGGTGTAAGAGCCTTGGAGACCTATGCAGGAAGGACCTCTGGGTGAAGCTAAATGAAGTCAGACAACAAAGGTGACATTAAAATGAGACTACGGATCAAAGGGCTCACCGCCTACGCTGTCCTTTGTTAAGAATATACTGACTGACAAGGTAGAAATGGACAATATGGCCTGGATGTGTTGCTCTCTAAAAGGGAAGGCAAAGTTTGGAAACGTTAATTTTGGATTACAGATCCCAGAATCCCCAGACAGCATGGCCACTTTTGGGTTCTGTGGGACTTATACTCCAAAATGTAACTCTCAACCTCTAAGGAAAGTGTATTGTACAGTTTTCCCTAGTTAAATGGGATTCCTAAGAAAAATGGATTGATAATTACTTAGGACACATATTTATTTATTAATTTATACCAACTTTTCTGTCAGAAAAAACAGCATTCCACACAGCTGACAACAGAAAAAATAAAAATATAAAAAGATTTGAAAGCTCAATTAAAAACAGACCAGCAAAAAGAACAACAGCCTCATTCAGTTAAACCCGTACTAGATATCAAAGGCCTATCTGATTTTTTTTAATGGATTTCAGGCTGTAGAATAGTATCCTACTAGAGAATCCTGAAGCCTTGGGAACAATCACTAAGAACTAAGAAGGCCTTCTCCCATACCCCTAGAAAATGGTGCTTCCTAAACTAGCAAGACTGAGGCTACATCTGCACTGAAGGAATAGTGCGGTTTGACACCACTTTAACTGCCATGGCTCCTTCCTATGGGATCCTGAGATTTGTAGTTTCTTGTAACACCAAAGCCCTCAGATAGTGAAGGCTAAATATCTCACAAAACTGCAAATCCCAGAATTCCGTAGCATTGGGCCATGGCAGTTAAAACAATGTCAAACTGCATTATTTCTGCAGTACAGATTCAGCCTGATAGAACAACAGCCCCAATGTGCAGCTGGCATCTTATGCCAGGAGTGGAATCATAACTCAAGAAGAAGTTAGGCCCAGGTAATATGATTAACTCCACTGCTATCAATCTCCCATTATACAGAGTAATGCAATTCACCACAAGCAGAAAACAAGAAGTAAAAATATGAGCCAATCCAATAATTCCAGTATGGGAACATTTAGTAGAGATGCTTCCAGACTGACAGCTTCTAGTGTTACCAATGTAGGGGAGACAGGGGAACACCGTGCATCAATTCCATCTTTCCCTCTTTAATGAATTTCCGTAAGGAAAAAAGACAGAAGAGGCAACAAAAACATGGGAAGGTGTCAGAAAAAAGTCCTCCAAAACTCCATGTTTGTTGTTGCTATGTGCCTTTATTTATTTATTTTTTCGGGTTCCATTGCCAAGCTGGGAACTGAACCCTGGTCTCCAGAGTCATAGTCAACACTCAAGCCACTATGCCACACTGACTCTCAAACTCTTATGTGCATCTCCAAGTGTAACCACAGTTTAGCATGTGTGTTGCATATGTTTGGTCCTATTCATTTCCTGTTTCTCTTGCTACTAGTCCCTTCCCAACACTGATTATTCCTCTGATGCCAGTTTTATGCTGAAACTCCCACCTAGGGAAACTTGAATATTATTACTGTAATTGTCTATCTCAGTTTCCATCTACCAGAGGCCCTTTCACACCTGGCCTAAAAGCATACCGGTGTGAATGGGCCGCTGGCAGATGGAAACTGAGATAGACAATTACTATAATAATTATATTCAAGGACCTTGGATAGTTCTTTAAAGTTCAGATTTAAACCTGGAGTGGATTCGCCACCACACTGACCTAGAACCCACCAGTGCTTTTACATTGGGCCAGTTTTGACAGTGCTGAATCTGGTACATTATCCAAAGTAATGCAGACTTTGGTACATTTTCACCTAAAATAAATTTCAGGGATCATATAATGGAAATCCAAGTGCCACTGACTAGCCTGTCTATTTGCTTCCTTGTCACACCAGTTGAAAGTGTCAGTGCCTACCTTTAATACACAAAATGGTCTGGGTACAATTCTGGAGAGCAGGGTTCAAATTCCACCTACTGGGTGGCCTTGTTCACGTAACACTTTCTCAGCCTCAGATGAAGGCAATGACAAACCCCTCTTAGGCTGCATCCACTCTGCAGAAATAATCCTGTCTGACAACACTTTAACTGTCATGGCTCAATGCTGTGGAATTCTGGGAATTGGAGGCTTAACCTTCTCTGTCAGAGAAGTGTCAAGAAACTACAGTTCCCAGGGTTCCATAGCATTGAACCATGGCAGTTCAAGTGATGTCAAACTGGATTATTTCTGCAGTGCAGGTGCAGCCATAGTAATACTTGCAAAGAAAACCCTGTGACAGGTTTGCCTTTGGGTTGCCATAAGTGAAAAATGTCTTGAAGAAATGCAATAATACTAGGCACTGTATGCTTCTATGTGTCAGAAGCCAAAGAGTTTTGTACAGAAGTTGGAGTTGCACCCAGGTTCTGCTGGAAGGCTTCTCATAGGCAACTGACTGGCCCTTGTTCAAACACAACGTTGGACTCTATGGGTGTTTGCTCTGATCCAATATGGCTCTTCTTGTGATCTTATGCTACCTTGCCAGTTGTTGTGAATACTATCAAGGGAGCAAGACTAGGAAAATCATATAAAAATAATATTAAGATAAATATCTTGCAGAAAGTCTTCCCAATAGGTTCCACTCTGCCTCCCAAAAGCTGGGTGGAGAAGCAAGCAAGGTTTCCACTGTCTTGGCACTCATGCTGCCCATCACTCTGCCAAGGGAAATTCTCTTGGCCATTTCCCTAGCATCATTCTGCTAGCAAGCAATGGCATTCCTCAAAAGGCTTTTGCTGGCAGTCAGCACAGCTAATAATACCATTAAGACTGACATTGTTTGAAGGGCTTATTATATGACTGATTTTAGGGTGTGTTCTGTTGTGGCTGATTTTATTTCTTGTTTTTATTGCTCTTTGTGTTTGCTTCAGTGACTTTGATATTACTAATTAAATAGACAGTAGCTTTACAGAATGGGTCCTACTATTTTTATGGTGTATTTTTTAGATTAAAATGTCTGGCTTTACTCAGTATTGGTGAAGGGTAGGATTGGTTTGAACTGTTTGAAATGTTTATATCCTCTCAGACTGTTGTTGTGGGCCTTCAAGTCATTTTGAGGTATGGTAATCTTAAAGACAAACCTATTACAGGGTTTTCTTGGCAGGTTTCTCCAGAGGGAGTTTGCCATTGCCTTCCATTTGAGGCTGAGAGCGTATGACTTGCCCAAGGCCACCCAATGGGTTTAGATGGCTGCACCAGGATTTAGACCCTCCAGAGTCATATTCCAGTGTTCAAACCACAAAGCCACGCTGGCTCTCATCCTCTTAGTTAGCCTCGGACAGAGCAGCGACTTATAGGCCACTTTTCAGTTCCACATGGATCCTTCAAAGCAGTTCCAATATATAATAAAAATAATGGATGCATTAACATTGTAGAAATAATGCAGACTGGCACTGCTTTAACTGGCAGGGCTGCATCCTGTGGAATCCTGGGATTTGTACCGTAGTTTTTTGAGACACCAGTATTCTTTGGCAGAGAAGGCTAAAGACCTTGTAAAACTACACACCCCAGGACTCCATTGGATTGAGCTACAGCGCTTAAAGTGGTGTCAAACTGCATTATCTCTACAATGTAGGTGTGCTCAAAATAAATGAAATTTGTTTCTTAAAAGGGTACAAACTGAGCAACATGGATGCTTCTGTGAAAGGCATGAATGTCCCTGTGTCCACACAATTGGTTATTCAGAGGTACTGTATATTTAACAATTACTGGTATACCTTCCAGCCATTGCTATATTGTTGAAGGATAAAGGATATGTATATTTCAGGGATGGAATTCAACATGGCTCTTGGCAGACCTGGACTAGCTATTTATTTCAAAATAAAATAGTATGACTTGCTTTAGCTTCTCATATTTAACCTTTTACCTGTGTTAGGTTAAAAGAAAACAAAAGAACAAGGCACACTCTACTGTTAGCTTGAGGTGGCTGCTGTAGGTAACGGATTTAGATGTCACAAAAAGGGCAGAAAATTGTTAGTAATAAAATTTGTTTTTATTGTATTCTCATGCCAGGAAGAGAGAGAAGTACTTATGGGATTTTCTGTCTAATGTGCCAAAATAACTTGGCTGGCTTAAGATATTATTTACCTTGAGTTGGGTGAGGATTTGCTGCTTTGCCTCAAGCAGCAAAAATGTCTCTGGCCAGGCTTGTAGAACTATAATAGGACACACATACTGTATACACGCTGCCATATATTTTATAACGTGAGCTGCTTCCAGACTAAGCTTTTATTCAAGACAGCTTGTGGTCCAAACCAGGAGCCCGAATTTTCTGGAATATCCCCCTACTCCAGTCATGAGTCAACTACATTTTTATGTCTTATGAGAGCCAGCATGGTGTAGCAGTTTGAGCGTTGGACTACTACTCTGGAGACCAGGTTTTGATTCCCATCTTGGCAATAAAACCCACTGGGTAACCTTGGGCAAGTCACATGCTCTCAACCTCATAGGAAGGCAAGGCCAAACCTCCTCTGAACAAATCTTGCCAAGTAAACCCCATGATAGGTTCACCTTAGGGTCACAATAAGTCAGAAATGACTTGAAGGCACACAACAACAACAACAATTAAGAGTTTAATCCAAAGGCTGACATAACGTATGAAGAAAATGCAACCAAGGAAATGCAACTGAGCATGCTCTCAGAATTCCTCCCTCCCTTAGATTCCTCTCCTCTCACCCACTATATCTCTGCCACTTTAAATTGGTTACAACTTTCCTTTTGTAGTAATGTTGAAATTTTGTCCAAATAGAAATCCACTTTCTAGGTAAATATGATGTTGCTATATGCTAGCCTTCCCCAAGCCACTGCCATTCAGTTGCTTTGAATTCCATCCATTCCTGACCCACATGGCAAAGGTCATGCTTGCTAACAATGATTGGGCTTGCAGTCTAATGCAACTAGAAAATGCCATTTAAGGGGAAACTTATATATAGGTTGAGTCTTCCTTATCCAAAATGCTTGGGACCAAAAGTGTTTTGGACCGTGGATTTTTTTCTTCTTCAGATTTTGGAATAGTTGTATATACAGTTGGCCCATCTCATATGTGGGCTTCCCATATGCGAACTTGAGGTCACGTGGATGGGAAACCCCGTTCAGGTGCATGGTGTGCTGCACGCCCATGGCACTCACGCCATGCTGTGCATAGAAGCCCCATTCATCTAAATAGGGCTTGAGCATGGGCGGAATTCGCTTTGCATGGGGGGGGGTCCAAAACATATCCCCCTGCATAAGGCAAGGGTACACTGTACATAGTAAGATATCTTGGAAATAAAACCCAAGTATAAACACGGAATTCACGTATGTTTCATATATATGTGGTCTTTACCTCTTTCTGCTGCTTTCCACTTTTCCTAGCATCATTCACTTTTCTAATGATCAGTTTTTTCTCATGATGTGGGCAAAGTACAACAGCCTCAGTTTAGTCATCCTTGCTTCCAGAGAGAGTGTAACTTTTATCTGTTCTAGAACTCACTTGTTTGTCTTCTTGGCCCTCCACAGTATCCCCAGCAGTCTTCTCCAGCACCACATCTTAATTGGTTTTCTTCCTATCAGCTTTTACACTGTCTAGCTTTTGCATCCATACATGGTGATGGGGAATACAATAGCTTGGAATATCCTCACTTGCGTGTTCAGAGTTCAAAGGCAGGCCTTCCCAGAGATCTCTTAATTTCCTGGCTCCGATATTAGTAGACTAGGTACTGTTTTTCCCCCCAGCCCCCCCCCCCCCAACACTAAGTCCTCTTAGTGGCCATGCTATTCAAGGAATATTTGCTTTTATGAAGATGTACTGTTTTATATTGTTTTTAAATTTTGTGCATTGGTTTTAACTTTATTCTTAGTTTAATTCAATTTTAAGGGGTGGGAGGTCGGCAGTGGGTTATTGGATTGCTTTTAGTTTGTGAATTTTTTATCCTTGTTGTACCCCACTCCGATTGTTTGAACAGAGGAGCGGGCTATAAATAATAATAATAATAATTATTATTATTATTATTATTTTATGTCTTTAGACTTTATGATCTTGTCCAGTTCTTTCATAGCTGCCTTTCCCAAGCCTAGTCCTTAATTTCTCAACTGCAGTCTCCATTCTGATCAGTATTTGAGCCAAGATATGTGAACAGTTTCCCTTGTTGTCTAGGGTGAATTCTTGTGTATTTTGTGAGGGAGCTGAACCCCCAAAAAGTAACTTCATGGAATGGCAAAAATGGGTGAGGTCTAAAAAGCCTGCCTCTTTTTTCATCTGTGGTGTTTCACATCCTGCTCACATCTGGCTCATCTTCTTTCACTGAGCATCCTTCCTCTCCCTTCTGACACCCACCTCTCTGTGCCCCACTCCTCCGTGCCTTGCATTTCCTTCCTCCCCACCACAGCTGCCATGCCCCACCCAAAACCTACCTCCCTGAGGAATGCACCAGGCCTGAGTCACCCTCTTCGCTCTTAAATAAAGCCCAAAACAGCCTTGCCAGGGGAGCAGGGACTCAGGCAGCTGTTGCTTGATGCTGCATTGCAAAGTCTAGAGACAACCTTTTCAGGACCTCCCTTTCTTACTCTCATGGGAAAAAAAGAGAGGAAATGTTTGGTTCTCCTCATGTAAATAAAGTAAGATAGGTGCCTTGTTGTACAGTTGGCCCTCCACATTTGTGGTTGAACATTTGGGGATCTGATTAGTCGTGGATTTGATTAATATGCGCTCTCTAGGAATTCCTCATCTTCTAAAAGGCCTCTACCAAAATTTGACCATAGTGTCACGCCGGAGAACCTAGAGTTTCCTAGAGAAAACCCTTCTCTAGGCATTTGTAAATCCTCCAGTTAATTCTATGGTCAACCTCAGCTGGATGTAGGTCACAGTCACACCAGAGGACATAGAGATTCCTAAACAGGTGTTCTCTCATGTAAAAAAGATGATAATTTTTTATTTGTGTTTTTTCCCCTCACTTTCATGGGGGTCCTGTGAATTCACTCTCCCAGTGAATGTGGAGAGTACTTTATACATGACTTGTATGGAGGATTTGGAGTTCATTATGTACATTGTACAGTACCTTTTGTTATTTGGGATAACCAGCATGGTGTGGAGACCCAGTGTGGCGTAGTAGTTTAAATGTAGGAGTATGAATCTTGGAGATCAGGGTTCAAATTCCCACTTGCCATGGACCTTGAACAAGTCATACTTTCTGAGCCTAAGAGGAAGGCGATGGCATATCTCTAAGCAAATCTTGCCAAGAACACCCTTTGATAGAGTTGCCTTTCATCAGAAACAACTTAAAGACAAACAACAAATTTATATTCTGGCTGTTCTGCAGTTATTCCATTCCCTTTTGAGAGTCCTTCACTATACAGGCCAGCAGAAACTACTGGATACAATTGCAAAGTTAGTGGGGAATGAGATTTACTTTGGAAAGTACTCCATTATGAGTTTCCCTCAGCCGGAGAGGAAGGCAATGGCAAACCTCCTCTAAACAAATATTACCAAGAAAGACCTGATAGGATTGCCATAATTTGGAAACAACTTGAAGGCACACAGTAAAATAAACTTCCTCAGGGTGATGGGCTCTCCTTCTTTGAAGATCTGAAAACAACCATCTGTGGCGAATGCTTTAGTTGTATATTCTTGCACAGCAGGGGGTTGGATGAGATGGCCCTTGGGATCCCTTCCAAGTCTGTACTTTTAAGAGACTGGCACCGAACTTGACACATTTCTGTAAAAAAGCAGTTAAATGAACTAGGAGGGGTTACTTATTGCACCAAAAAGTAACTTTATCTCCACTTGTTAATTTACTTTTGATATGTGACTTTGGGCCAAAACACACTGCAGAAATAATCCAGTTTGAGACCAATTTAACTTCCCTGGCTCAATGCTAGGGAATTCTAAGAACTGTAGTTTTGTGAGACATTTAGCCTTCCCTGTCAGAGAGCTCTGGTGCCTCAACAAACTACAGTTCCCAGAATTCCCTACCACATAGCTGGGGCAATTAAATAATTGGACTATTTCTGCAGTGTGTTTTGGCCCTTTGTTATGACTTTTTCAGACCCCCCCCCCATTACTCACCATAGGCAACTGTCGTGCTTGTAATTTGTTGCTAAGACCAGAATTAATGCAGTTTGACACTACTTTAATTGTCATGGCATCACCCTATGAAATCCTGGGATTTGTAGTTTGTTGTGGCACCAATGCATTCTGACAGAGAAGGCGAAACACCTCACAAAACTACAAAACTCAGAATTCCATACCACTAAGCCATGGCAATTAACAGGGTGACAAACTGCATTAATTCTGCCATGTAGATGCAGCCTGAGAGAACAATAGTAGCTTACAAATTTATAATCTACATTATGTCTGCTCTGCAAAAAACAACACCAAGAGTTGCATGGCACTTTAAAGCCCAGAAAATGTCACTGTGGCATAAGTATTCACAGGCCAGAGAGCTGATTTTGTCAGACAACACTATTATTTTACTGCTCTGCAAGGCCAGTGTAATGCATTGGCTCTCCTCTAATCCCTATTCAGCCATGAAACTAGGACAAATTAGATGTGACAAGGGAGATCCTATACAAATCTCACATGTCATCTTTTTTGTTTGTTTGTTTTAAGTCAAAGCATGACTGAGGCCATGGCACTGTAGAAAGAGGTTAACCCTTTTCTCATGAGATTTTGTGTTTAAACTTGGGTTCTATCTCCAAGATATTTCATTGTGCACACATATGCAAATACAAGTTTTCCAAAATAAAATAAAATCCAATACCAGAAACATTTCTGGTCCCAAGCATTTCAGATGAGGGAGACTCAAACTATATTATGCGTGTGTAGCATTATTATAAATACTGTACTTTGCATTCATGTAAAATCAACCAGACCCTGGTCAGAATGACAGCTTTCTCTCAGACTTCTGTTCACTGCATAAGCTCAATGTTCAAACACCTGCCTTGTCAGCTCAGCACACTAATTATATATTAAATTCATATATATCCCAATTACCCCATAAAGCTGATATGGTTACTTCAAGGTAATCACAGCCTCTCAGTTTGACTGACCTCAGAGAACTGTTAGTATTAAAATGAGGGCTGGAGTAGAAGAAAATTATGTGCAACACCTTCAGTTCCAGGGACTAAACAGAATAAAGTTAATTCACATACATCTAGTTGGCAGAAACATGATTATCGTAAAGAATGTGGCATATTGCAATGGCTATTTAGGATGTTACATGGGGCCTGGCTAGAGGATCTGAGTTTTGGGGTGCCTTTTGACACTACACAGTTAGAACACTATGATTCTACTTTAACTGCCATGGCAATATCCTGTAGTATTTAGTTTGGGGAGGCGCAAACCTCTCTGGTGGAAAATTCTAGTCTGCCTGAGTCACCTCCCTTTTCTGGAGTTGTTGTCACATGCCTTGAAGTCATTCTGACTTATGATGATCCTAAAGTAGGGTTTTCTTGGCAAGATTTGGTTAGAGGAGGTTTGACATTGCCTTCCCCTGAGTCTGAGAGAGTGTGACTTGCCATCCTTCTAAACTCACTACCCACATTCCATTCCTCCAGACAACTTAATTTGGCAGACCTCTAGCAGTCAGTAATTCTTTATCTCCACCCAGCTGTGAACAAGTTTGGACTGTCCCATTTCTGCAGATAAAACTGATGTTAAAGGGCAGAGGAGGAGGCCAAGGAAAAAGTGTTCCATCCCCCGCAAGGACATGCACACTGTTTCAGCAGCCTTGGATGTGAACACCCTGCTCCACCCCCATCTGGGTCATTAATAGACTTCAGTTAATTGAGATCAGCTTGGATTAACTCCCATAGGAACCATTTGGGAAGAAGATAAGATCAAGTACCCCCTATGTTGCTAAACTCTAGCTCTAGGGACTGGGAATGATTCCCAAGGATAAGCACAGCCTGCTGAAGACACTTTGCTGCCTGAGATTGAAGTATCTGTTTTGGCACCAGAGGCAGGAATTCCCATGGGTGCCCCTTGCTGTCAGTAAAATGAAATCATAATTAAATACCAATTTTCTTTCTTTCTTTTAATCAGCTAGTATTTGCTGCCTGAGACTGCCATCTCATTCTGCCTAATGGTTATAAACCTTATCCAGCATTCTGAAATCCAAAATATGTATCAAATTACCTTCAGGCTATGTGTATAAGGTGCATATGAAACATCAAAGAATTTCATGTTTAAACTTGGGTCTCATCGCTGAGATAGCTCATTATTTACACACAGGCAAATATAGGTATTCCGAAGTGAAAAAAACCATACTTTATTATAAAACATTTCTGGTCCCAGGTACTTTGGATAAAGGAAACTCAGCTTCTGTATGTATGTGTGCGCTAAATAACATGTAGAGTTTAGACTTGGGTCTCATCTCTAATATATTTCATTATGTATGTGCAAATATTCCAAAATCCAAAATACTTTTAGTCCCAAACATTTTGGATAATCGAGGTCCCAAACACACTGCAGAAGTAATCCAGTTTGAGACTGCTTTAACTGTCCTCACTCAGTGCTAAGGAATCCTGGAAACTAGTTTATTGTGGTACCAGAGTTCTCTGACAGAGAAGGCTAAATGTCTCACAAAAATACAGCTCCAAGGATTCCCTAGCATTGGCCTAGGGCAGATAAAGCAATCTCAAATTGGACCATTTCTGCAATGAGTTTTGGTCCTGAGTCTCCCTTATCCAAAATACTTGGGACTAAAAGTGTTTTGGAATTTGCATTTTTTTAGGTTGGAGGTGGGGGGATAGCCATAGCTGCAAATAGAAGTTGGGGAGATAGGTGGGCTCAGCTAGAAAACTCATTACTTAAAGCTGTATTGGGGTGGGGTACAATGAATAGTAATGGTTTGACATTGTATATTGTGCAAAGCAAATAAGTTCCTGTGTTGCAAAGGGTCCTGAGGCACAGCTGACAATGCAGATCTCTTGGGACAGCAAAGGCTGCATCCACACTCCAGATATAATTCAGTTTGACACCACTTTAATTGCTATGGCTCCATGCTATGGAATCCTGGAAACTGTAGTTTGATGTGGCACTAGAGCACTCTGACAGAGAATACTAAATGTCTCACAAAACTACAATTCTCAGAATTCCATAGCATGGAGCCATGGCAGTTATCAAACTGGATTAGAATTATAGAATCATGGAGTTGGAAGAGACCACAAGGGCCATCCAGTCCAACCCCCTGCCATGCAGGAACTCCCAATCAAAGCATCCCCGACAGATGGCCATCCAGCCTCTGTTTAAAGACCTCCAAGGAAGGAGACTCCACTACACTCCGAGGGAGTGTGTTCCACTGTCGAACAGCCCTTATTGTCAGGAAGTTTCTCCTAATGTTGAGGTGGAATCTCTTTTTTTGCAGTGCAGATGCAACTAAAATTACTTAGGCTAGCATTGCCTAATGTGATGCCCCTTTAAAATAGATTGGGGCCCTTTCTTACTACCCACTTATAATGCTATTATTCCACTTTAACTGCCATGGTTCCATCCCATTAAATCCTGGGATTTGTAGGTTAGTTTAGAAGAGTCTTTAGAATTCTCAGCCAGAGCATTCTAGTGCCTTCCCAAACTGTATGGTGGAAATGGGTCCCAGAAATTAGCCAAATGTCATCCTACCATTGAGCCGCAACACATAGTCAGATAGGTTTGGCCAAGAGCTAGTGACTAGCTTAACCAACAACTATTGTGGCCTGGGTTTTCCAGCATTTTCTACTATAATAACTGCACTGATTCTCACCAGATGGTAGCTGGCACCATCTTTATATAGACAGGCTGCATGTCCTTTGCTGCCATTTCACCTAATCTTTTAAGTTCTTCCCAGCCTCCATGCCAAATCCTGCTGCCTTTTGTCTGTGACCTATACATTTCAGGCTTTCTTGGCAGGCATCGGATTGCCTCACTTCAACCTGCATCAGAATTCGGCAAAATTACTTGCAAAAGATAGTACAGCTCCCAGTTTCTTCTAGCCAGCATGGCCAAAAAAGCTCTGCACATTCATCTCAAGCAGTGTACAAACAAAACAGCATTTAGCAATTGCATCATGTCTTAAGAAGATGTTGGAAGCAAAGAAACATGGACACATGCCTGACATCTGCATGGTGTATGTTGCTGATACACAAGGCCCCGTGATAAGAGCTAGCATTGTTGAGATCACTTGCTCTCCACTGCAGGAATGTCTGGGCTGTAACTACTGAGACTGCAAGAGTGCATTGACTCCTCACCCACCCACCCCCCAGACAGTGCATTCTGCTTCCATCTTCCTGCATGCTATTTCTGACCACTTTGCTGTTTGGCACGTCAAGGTGATGCCACCAGGAGGACATCCGCCCTTGAGAATGGTCTCTCTCTCTCTCTCTGTCTCCTCCCCACCCTCTCAGCCCTGGAGGGATGAACGTGGAACAGTTTAATCTCATTTCCACCAAGGTTTATCTCTGTCCTGTTGGAGTGTCTTCCCTGATTGCAGTGATGGGGAGGCAGAGGTAGTAAGCGCATCTCAGCAGGCAACAGCAGAGTGACTTAGCTGGCTAAGTAGCCTCAGAGCTTGGAAACATTAACCTTCTTTGGACTGCAGCTCCCAGAATACACCAGCCAGCACGGTCGGTAGCCAGTAGTCCAAAAAAGTAACTTTTCCATCTCCTGTATTTGTAGGGTTTCACGCACCAATGCTTTCATAACCCCCTCTTGCTCATTCATGTAATTCTTTTCGCCTGTCTTTGTTACTCAAGGTGCATCTACACTGTAAAAATACTGCAGTTTGGTACTGTTTTAATTGCCATGGCTCCATCCTACAGAAGCCAGAAATTTGTAGTTATGTGAGGCACCAGTATGCTTTGGCAAAGAAGGCTAAAAATCTTGTAAAAGTACAAATCCCAGGTTTCCCTTGAATGGAGCTACAGCACTTAAAGTGATGTCAAACTGCATTATTTATATAGTGCAGATGCAATCCCAGATCCCCATCTTTTTAATAAGGTAGAGGACAGACAAACTCAACCCTTTCCTGGTGAGTGAGGCAAATCAATGTGAAGGAGCTTATTACAGCCCCAATATAATCAAAATGAGGGAAGGGCTAAATCACATTATTTTGTTTTTTTCAATTGCGAAACAGGCCAACAATGTCTAATAGTTTCTACAGGCAAATGAAGCATCCATGCACTTTTAAAAATTATTTGAATACCACACACAGTTAATCTTCAGAGTAGGTGTCTACTATGCTGATAGATTAACAGTTTTAATGGGGAGACTTCAAAAATTTTTAATCTCAGAGTGGATTTGGCTGTAGTAATTCCACAGCACCATCAACTGAAGTAATGCTAAAAAGGTAAAGGTAGTCCCTTGACAAGAATGTCAAGTTGTGTCGAACTGTAGGGGTGGTGCTCATCTCCGTTACTAAGCTGAAGAGCCAGCATTGTCCAATAACTACTCCAGCAGTCTTGTGGCAACATGACCACACAGAATGCTGTTACCTTCTCACCAAAGTGATACCTATCTTCTTCCATTTGTACGCTTTTGAACTGCTAGGTTGGCAGAAGCTGGGACTAGTGACAGGGGCTCACCCCATCATGCAGCGCTCGGGCCTTGAACTGCCAACCTTTCTATCTTCCGATGATCAGAACTGGCATCTCAACCACTAAGCCACTGCATCCCTTTATACACCCTCCTTTATTGCCTGGATAGCCCTCTCCTACTTGCCCCTTACTCTATTGAATCTGCCATAATGCCAATTCTACCAGGCACTTCTTGATAAGGCTGTAATCCTATAGTCACCTTGAAATGTAGAATTTTATTTTATCTTGTTTTCAGCCCTTTGGTATTTTGGCTATACTGTGCCTTTTACTCACTGATACCCAGCTTTTTCTCCCAATAATGGAATTCAAGGGATCTTATGTCTGTGTATGTGCCTTAAAGTTGCCTGTCAACTTAACAGTGACCCCGTGAATTCAGTAGGATTAATTTAATGTTTACACTTGGGTCCCATCCCATCCCATTATGTATATGCAAATATTACAAATAAATAAATAAATTTTTAAAAATCTGAAACACTTTTGGTGCTTCTGGTCCAAAGTATTTCAGATAAAGGATACTTAACCTGTGTTTGCATGTGTTAAATAGCATGTAGAGTTAAAACCATTTAAACTTAATTAAAAGACAGTATCTTTTTTAAAAACCCACAGATCAACCTATATGTATACTGTGTGGTGTCATCCAAAAGAAACTTGTCTATACTGTTTCTATTGATTCCGCTGATGTAT
Organism: Urosaurus nigricauda; assembly: GCA_034509955.1. NCBI lineage: Eukaryota > Metazoa > Chordata > Lepidosauria > Squamata > Phrynosomatidae > Urosaurus > Urosaurus nigricauda. The sequence continues at coordinate 309,842,424 of JAOEGL010000002.1, forward strand.
ATATGCTTGGGTTCCAGTGGTCTCTATCCGTTCTGGCTGGGGGCTTTGGAGAGTTGTAGTCCGAAAAGGTAACTCTTCCAGCGTCTGAACATAAGGCATCTTAATGAATCCAGCTGGTATATTTATTAACTATTCAGTAGTTTTCCTCCCAAAGCGGCTGTGAGCTTGCTTATTATTATATGGCTTCCAAGCACCTCTCTCTCTGAGCAGCTTAAAGGCCTGGGCCTGCATACCTCAGCTGTACATTCACATCATGTGTTTGTTCATAGCAGGGAAGGGGGACATGTAGCCCTCCAGATGCTCTTGGACTGCACATCCCATCAGTCCAAGACAGTGAGCCAGTTATAAGAGATGGTGGCAGTTATAGTCCAGCTATGTCTGGAGAATCTCATGTTCCCCTATCCCTGCTTTAAATAATTTTCTGGGAAGTTCATAATAATAATAATAATAATTATAAATGATTTATTTATAGCCCGCCCAATCACTAGGAATCTGGGAAGGTTACAGCAATAAAAATGCATTAAAATACAATAAAATACAAACTGATCCCTTCCCCCACCCCCCTCCCCAATATTAAAACTACAATTAAACACTCAAATTAAAAGCAATTAAAAACAGTTTGTAAACACTATCTGTAATTTGTCGTTCCTGTGAAGTGCATCTGTTGAGTTGATTTTGCATGAGAATATGGGTGAACATATATATATAGCCAAAACTAAAGGAAGTTGCCATGTGCCAGGTTAGATTGGTCCATTTAACCCAATGATGTTGTCCAGTCTGACTGGCAATTGTTCTCCAGGGTGGCTGGCAAAGAGAAAGATATCTTAATTCAGGCATAGGAGCTGTGAACTAGACATCCCATTAGCATCACTCAGCATCCTCAACAGTGATAAATGCCAGAGTTGCTGTTCAACAACTCTGGCTCAGGCCACATAATTCCCACCTGTTCAATTTGTGCAATTCCAAAGATCAAGCATTTGGGCCCTTCTGCATGCAAAGCATGACCTGAGTCCCCTTGCAAAATACTAATACTCCATCAAAATGATGAATGGCTAGCAATTCTGGTTTTGAATTGATGCTTTAGTGGTCACTTGATGTTTTCTTTATAGAACTGTCAAGCACCAGTGTATTTCACAGAACTGGGAAACAGGAAGGGGTCTAAACGAACATTAATAATAATAATAATTATTATTATTATTATTATTTATAATATTATACATGTGCTATACATTAATACCCTCCCACTGTCCTGGTTTGGCAAAAATAGCCCCAGTTGTCATCCCACATTTCCAGCTACTTTTAAAATATGCCAATTTCCCTTCTTTTCCCACTTTCCTCCTTCATCTTCAGTTATCCTCAGGTGCTGTACACTGAATTCAAAGGGCATGAGTAGTTTGCCCTCAGTTAACTCAAAGGGGGGGGGGGAGGAAAGGATAAGGTGGAATCTTACCCTTCCCAATGGGCTAAAGCAAAAGCAAACTGCCGCAGCCTCTCCTAGCTTGAATGTTTCACCCCATTAATAACATCTGCTATCTTGGCTACATGCTGATGTTGCTCAGTCCTGCAGGTTCCAGTTTTCATCTGTAAAATGATGGAGGATGTGCAACTGTGGTTGTTGTTTTTCCTCCCAACAATTCTTTCTTCTTCTACCTTCTACATTCTGAGCCAAGGTACAGGAAATCTTTCACTGTCTCAATGTTTTCACTATCTGCTTTAAAGCTAAAGTTCTTCATTGTTTACTATGCAACTACTAAATTCATTCAGCATTTTCAAAGGCACAGTTTATGAATCAAAACTTATCTATTTGAAAATATGCTTATTCTGAAAGTACTATTATGCATTGCTACTGACATACATATATAGGTTATATATATATATTCTTTATATTCAGTTGATGGAGCTTGGAATTACATGAGCTGGTATAAAGGAAACAAAGAAAAATTCTGATTGCACGTGGGCTTCTTTTCAGTTTACTTCTGTATTTTAACCTGTTTGCAGTTTCCCCCATAATCTTCATCTGTAAACGTGAGGATATATTTTTGTTAAAGATTGGTGGAACTCATAATACAGTCACCTTGGGTAGATCCCATGTTATATTTCAAAACCTGGAAAAGTTCCTATCTTGGTATGGGGAGACTACCAGAATACCCCAGGCAGCTCAGCTCATTGTTCTGCTGGCTGTAGGAGTTGGTAATCCAAAAAAGGAACTTTTCCAAACTCTGAATCTCCATGATCAGTGCCTGAATGGAAAGAACTGAGCAGCAGAGTCTTCAATCCTGTTCCCCCTTCACTCAGGATGGAATAAGTACCATGGAATTAAACTGTTATTATTTACCGCTGTCACGGCAGTTTCATTTTAGTCACCTTGGCTATTATTATTATTATTATTATTATTACTACTACTCTTTATTTATATAGAGCTGTAAATTTACACAGTGCTGTACATACAGTCTTATAAATTAGACAGGAGAGTTCAGGTTTTATTTGCTCTATTTATCTTTTTGGCAGTCCATGGTATCCACCAAACCCTCCTCCAGCACCACATTTCTATTTGAGTTGATTTTCATCCCACCAGCTGTGTTCTCTGTCCATCCAGCTTTAATGCAATGGTATACTCAATCCAGACTTTGGTATTCAATATATATATCTTTATGCTTGAGGATTGTGTCCTTCCAAATCCTAGTCTTCTTCTGATTTCTTGACTGTGATCTGCATTTTGAGCCAAGGTAGAGGAAATCTTTCACTCTCCCGATGCATTCACTATCTGCTTTAAAGTTATGTAAATCACCCGTGGTCATTATTTTTGTTTTTTTTAATGTTGAGTTTCAAACCTGTCTTTGCATTTTCTTCCTTAACCCTCTTCAGTAATCATTCCAAGTCTTTGCTATTTTCTGCTAATAGTATGGTGTCATCTGTGTATATTAAATTGCTGATCTTCCTTCTTCCAATTTTCACACCTCCTTCCTCAAAGTCTATTCAGCTTTGCATATGGCACATTCAGCATAGGTTGATAAAAATGCACCCTTGCCTGAAGCCCTTGCCAAGTGGGAAATAGTGTTTTTAATCATATTCTGCCCTAATGGTGGCCTCTTGTCCTGAGTACAGATTACACATTAGAATAATAAACTGTTATGGTACATTTATTTATTTATATAAGTGTAATCCATAGTTTTTCATGATCTACACAAACAAACGTTTTGCTGTTATCCATAAAATGCAGGGTGGGTTTTTTTCTGAAATTCTTTGGTGTGTTCCATTATCCAACACATACTTGCAATATGATCCCTTGTGCCTTTTCCTCTTCTGAACCCAGCTTGGACATCTGGCATTTCTCACTACATATGTGGTAAAAAGTCTTGGTTGTAGAAGTTTGAAAATGAGAGATTAATCAATTGGTCTTGTGGCTACTTCATTCCCTGGTGTTCCCTGTCCTGAGGACTGGAATGTATATCAAGCATTTCCAATCTGTGGGCCATTCTTTTATTTTCCATATTGGTTGACAGGTTTTATTGTGAATTTGAGTAGATTCTGTCTCTATAGCTTGAAGAAGCTGTACTGGTATGCCATCTGTTCTTGATTATTTATTTCTCTCAGTAGTACTTTGAGAGTAGCTTGCCATGGGTTGATGAGGGATGACGGGGATTGCAGTCCCAACAATATCTGGAGAGCTATACTTTGCCTAGTCATGATTTAATGTGATGAATGGTCTAGCTGGCCCAACCTTGCACAGCCTGGAGAAGAGGGACTGGCCAGGAATAGAGCATGTGGGACTTAACAGAGGTCTTGGTCTTTAACCATTGCTCTCTTCTTTCATGCAGCTCAAGATCTCCTTCTGTGAGAATCAGCTGGAGAGGACCTTCCAATACCCATCAGAGGGCTCCCTCTTGGAGGAGTTTGGGCCTCCTGAGGAGTCAGAGTCCCTGACTTGCACCAATCCCCATGGGGATGAGGAAGAAGAAGAAGAGGAGCTGCTGCTGCTTCATCGTGGCCTCCCTGGCCTGCTGAGGACCAAACCCCTCATTGTGGGTGAGTGTCTGGAAACCTCCGGAGATGCCTAGATCATAGTTGACTAGCAAACGCATCACTACTGCAGCTCTTCCCACACACCGCAGAAAGTTTAGGCTCTTTTCATTCACCTAGAATCACAGATCAGGGTGAAATAAATAGTTTTGCTGATATGAGGAAAGAGAGAGAGAGAGAGAGCCTTGTTCTCACAGAGAGCTAAAACATCACACTGAACAGCTCCATGGCTATTGCTAGACCATACAGTTTGAGATGGCAACTGTCGCCCTACATATAAGACTCAAAACACATATAGAGAAGCATATTTAGCATTCAGGGTTTCCCTCCCTGCTTTCCAATATGTTAGGGGATTCTAGGGGTGGCAAGGAGAGCGATATAAAAGGCTATTATTCTGACCGGCTTTTGAGAACAAAAAGTTTTAAAAGAAAGAGCTTTAAAGAGGATGCTGTACTGTTTTAATTGCACTGTTTTCCAAAGGGCTTATTTTTAATTGGATGTTTAAAATTGTTTTTAATGTTTTTAATAGTTTAATTCAATTTTAATGTCGATCTTTAGTATGTCTTAACTGTACTGTACTCATTTTACCAGTAATTTGTAAACCATACTGACTCCTGGCTTGGAGGAAAAGATAGAGTATAAATAGGTGGCGATAGTAATACAAATACTAATACTAATAATAGAATACATGCAACCTTTTAGACTTTAGATCTCTTATCTTGAGTACAAAATTATATCCCTGACATTATGGCCAATTTGTATGAATAATTTTTTATTAAATGGGAAATTTCAGTGTGATTTAAAATTAGTTCTCCTATTTGCCAGTGATGCAGTCAAGTCTTTTAGACCAAGTCTCAAGTTTCTACCTTCAAGTCTCAAGTTGAGTCTCAAGTCTGGGACCCAACTTTTAACAGAAAAAAGGAGGTGGGGTGCATTTCTCAGAGGGAAGAGCAAGTGCATTAGGCAGTGGTGTTGAGGCAAGGCTTGAGGTCTGCTTGGCAGCCTCTCGCCGCTGCACATCAGAGGAGTCTTCTCAAACTTTTCAAAAGCTTTAGAAAGACCCTTCCGCCTCAAGCCCAATGCCTAAAACGTGTTTTGTTCCCTTCTGAGAAATGTATCCAGTGCTTTGGGGGTAGATCTTGCCTGCTGCTCAAAGTGAATGCAACCTCAAGCCATTCACTAAAAATGTTCTCAAGTCAACTCAGGTCAGTGTGCAATTTTTGCCAAGTCAATTCTAGGTTAAGTCATTGAAGCAACTTGAGTCCGACTTAAGTCTGAGTCATTTGACTCACGTCTACATCACTGCTATTGCACCTATGGGAACTTTCTCTTCATAGAATTACAGAGCTGGAAGTGTTCTTAATGGTGATTTCGTCCAGTCCCTGCTAAGACAGGAAATCATAGGAGTTTATCAGAAGACGGAAATTGGAAGTATAATCCAATGGCAATCCGAACGCAATCATGAGGTTTCATGTTATTGCATATTAAAGTATCTCACGCAATTTCAGGCAAAAGGGAAGTCATTCTGAACGCAATCATGGGTTTTACTTTATTTCGTATTAAAGCATCTCACACAATTTTGGACAATGGGGGGGTCATTTTCGGGTAATGGGAAGTCATTCTGAACGCATTTCGAACGCAATTGGAATTCACGTAAATTTGCTAAACTAGCGAATTCACGTGAATTCAAATTGGCTCCAATTGGCTCCATTTGAAACAAAGAGAAATTCCTCCCGTCTGATAAACTCCATAGTATGTTGTCTGAACTCAAGTTGGTGGTAAGAAGGAATACTGTTTGTTGCTGTGTCAGACTGAATCTATGGGCAAGTATCTACCGCTTTTGGTCAAGTTTTTTTTTTTTTTTTTGTAGCGGGAGGGGGGAGGTGCTTCTGCACAGTGCACAAATTTTAGGGTGTGCATGTTTGAATTCTGGAATTGGAAACAAAATAGGATTAAAGGGGTATTTTAAAAACCTCATATTGAAGCTCCATCTAGTGTCTCTCTCTCAGAACTGCAGGGGCCCTTGTTTCTGTCTGGGTTCAGCAAAGCATGAATTTTGTACTTTTCCCCCTTTCACTGATGTTCTTCCTCTTCCCCTTTCCAGATGAATCCTGTCGGCGGTAACCCTATGCATCTTCCTCCACCTCTGGGAAGGGTGGAGCATATCTAAGTCTTCATGCCATATTCCAGATTCTTCAGTTGGACCTTAATTTAATTCCATCTTCCAGCAACCACCAACACCAAGGAATGAAGCAGGGACCAAAAAAAAAAGACTTCCCAGTCCTGCCCTTTCCCTAGGGCTCTGGATATGTTTCTTCCTTGGGGAGGAGAAAGACAGTTTTCAAAATACCTTTCCCTGTTTTGCATTTTTCACCTCTTATGACTCTGGCACTGAAAAGAGGACCTCAGAGTACCATCACCCCTCCAAAAGACTACCTTGAATCTAGACAGCAGCGGGACTCAGAATCATGGGAGATACTGCTCACTCTCAATGGGTTGAGAGGAAAGTTTCAATTACACGGGTTTGATTCAGAGACCCTTTTTCCTATCCCTACACACTGCCAGCCAAATGCAGCTGAACTATATTTCTTTGTACTACCAGCAGGGGAAGCACTGAACTTTGTCTACATTCTTCTGTGGAGTTAGCTTTCCAACAAGGGCTAATATTGTTGTCATATTTTCCACCTTCCTGCTGTCATCCAAACTACATTTGATACCCCCACTGGGCTGAGGGACTTTCTGTAATACCCAGACCTTTTCGGGAGGGGGGGGGGCGGCAAAGAATTTGGGTATGTCTGAGTATTAAAAAAGGAGGGGGAAACATTTCTAAGAGCAGCCATATGGATGGACGGATAGTAGAGGTAGGGAGTCTCTAGCATTGAGAGAAGCAATTATCTTGCACAGGGCATGTCAGTATTAAGGAGGGCTTTGTTATGAAGTGCAGAGAGGGGCTTCCAATTGTCCTCTCTGTTTCTCTTCTCCAAGCCATTCTGGAGAAAAGGCAAGTCGGTATAGTTCTAGTTATTAAAGCAAGAGCTGTGAGTAGGCATGCAACTGGGCAAACAGGGAGGGGTTCTGGGTATTATTAAAATAGGAGCACTTGGTATTAAAGCATGGGCAAATGGGAAACAGCTCTCTCTGCATGTGGGTAGGGCTAGTTGCCATTTGGAACTGTTTATCCACCTTATCTTTTGCTTTTTTAAAAAAAAATTCAGGCATAGGTAGTTGTGTTAGAGACAGTCAAGCTTGTTTTTGGAAGCATCAAAAGGGGAGGTGGCAGTCTGGTGAGATGCTCAACAAAGCAGAGGCAAAAGGACAACATCCCGTCTTAGTCTTGTTCATTTCCCACTCAGGATTCAGAACTCATGAGGGATTGGATGAGCAAATGGCATGAAGTTGGATGAATAGCATATGGCGAACTGTTAGAAAATGCAGTGATATTTTGACACATAGGTGGTTTTTTTAAAATAATTATTCCGCCACTGTCTCAGTGAGTTACTTGCCATTGCTCACTGCATGGTATTTTCAAGTGGGAGAAAAGCAGGCCCAAGGACTAAACTAGGAGTGGCTTTCCAAAAATGATTGAATGAAGAATAATCACAGTTTCAAAATACTGACAACTTTCCACAGCGGAGGTCAGGCTTTTGGGAAGCCTCAGGCAAAAGGCCACTAGAGGACCTTTTCATCAGTGAGGGGCAGATTGAGTGAATGATGCAAAATGAGGCAATGCTCCAGATTCCTCTGCTCATGTGACTGGTACCAAACAAACCAGCCAAGCAGGATTGCCCTTGATGTGTGTTTCTCAACGTGGCGCTCATTTCTGTCCAATGAGGGCAATAATAATCTAAACTAAGACGAGTAAGGAAGAAAAGGCCATATTTTTGTTTGACAGTCTTACCAGTTTCTGCAGTGGTCCTGGTGGGCTTGAAACAGAGCCTACTTGGGATCAACATCATTGGGTATCTACTGAGAGCCATTTAAATCCTAAGTCTTGACCTTGATGTTCCTCCTCTTAGGTGCCACTGTATAAAAATCTACGTTTTTCTCTGCCAGCAGGCATGGGTAGGAATGGGAAGCAGTTTACCTTTGCATCTGTTTGGGTGACCATCAGTCTTGAGCCTGTGGGCAAGCTTATTACCATTGGCAGTTATAATAAGAAGGTGGTGAGCCTACTGGTGGAAGTACAGTGGTCCCTCCACATTCACCGGGGTTAGGGGTAAAGGACCCCATGAATATAGAAAAAACACAATTTAAAAAAAAAACTATTATTTTTACCTACGAGAACATCTCTCTAGGAATCTCCACATCCTCCAGTGCACCTCTGTGGCCAACATCTGCCAGAAGTTGATCATAGAATCATGCTGGAGGACCTGTAAATGCCTAGAGAATTTTTTTCTCTAGGAACATCTAGACTCTCCAGCATAAACTTTATGGTCAACTTCCAGCACAGTTGTGCTGGAGGACTTAGAGATTTCTAGAGAGAACATATTAATCAAAACTGCAAATAACAAAGCAGCAAAACTCAAAGCAGCAAAAGCGGAGGGCCAACTGTAGCAGGCTACTGAGGACATTTTGTCAAAGCCACTCCAAAAAAACACAAAGAAACCCTAGATCTGTCTCACAGCCCTAGGAAATACCTCCCAGGACAATTCTGTGATGCTCACAATACAAAATAATAATGACCAGTCCAATTGGTGATATCTTTAAATTTTGGAGTGGGAATTCCCCAATAACTGCTTAATTAAATGGCTTGAGAAATGGCACACAACTCATCTGCAGGAAAAGGTGTGACCTGAGAGAATGTGTGACTGATGCAGGTATGAGAGGAGAAAGTGATGGTAGGAGCACAGTGTTGAAAGGAGTGCGGATTGCAGGAATGGAGGTATGAATGAGTGGAAGGAAGAAGCACAGATGAGAAGGAGTGAGACAAATTACACATTCCTTCTCTCTCTTTCCCTTCCTTGCTAATTTATCTTGTTATTGTGCATCATTTTTATTATCATTCTCCTTTTTATTTTGCACTGTGGGAACAGCTATGCCTGGAGCCCATGAATAAGTGAGTGAATGATTGAAAATGGAGAACAGCTCTTTCTTTGAAGACGAGAAGAGGTCAGCAAAGATTGGCATATGCGGGGCCAGGGCTGAAGCAGCTGTGTCCAGCCATTTCCATCAGTGTTTTTTTATACGTAATTGTTACAGTTGTTGTTATTGTTATTATTATTATTAACAATAAACCGGAATGATGTTGCACGTTGAACTGGGAGTCCTCCACTGCCCTGTTTGTTAAATGGCAACTTCAGATGACAAACTTCTGCCAAATTGTGGATGCTGGGGACAAAATAAGAATAAACTGAAACAGGTTTGAAACAAAATACTTTGCTCCAGCAAAGCACATCTACTTTCCTCCAGCAAAGCATGTCTCGGCTGTTTTTATTTACAGTCACATTGATTTCATCTTAACCCTATGAACAAGGGACCTCCAAAGGACTCTTGGAGACCATCAGCAACCCTGCTCAGGTCTTGCAAACAGGGTCTAGCTTTCCCAATTGAATCTGTCCATCTGTAACACAGCGTCCCTCTTTTCCTACTGCCTTTACTGAACATTATAGTATCTTCCTATGGGTCATGTTGTCTCATTATACAGTTGTCTCATTATACATCGTTATTAAACAGGCAATAAACAGCAACGGATCATTTTTGGGATTTCCCCGTGAATTATTTGTTGCTATTTATTGCCTGTTTAATAGTGGCATCGTGTGAAGATCTTAATTGTGGCATCACATTTTGCATGGGATAATTGCTATTTAAGCCCCTGATTTGGCCCTGTGTGAAAAAGATTAGACTCAGAGGAGGAAACCATGGAAATTAGAGGAAAGATCATGAACAATTTAAGAGAGGTAGATGCTACCATACTACTAACAGAAAAGAGCAAAGACTTGGAACAGTTACTGAAGTGAGTGACCCTGGGCAAGTCACATACTCTCAGCCTCAGGGGATGGCTCACCTCCTCTGAACAAATCCTACCAAGAAAACCCCATGATAGGTTTTTTCTTAGTTATGTCAGCATAAGTCGGAAATGACTTGAAGGTACAAGCAGGACCAACTTTAGTGTATGTGGATTGTGGGTTGGTCCTGAATCTGTGTGGAAAGACTGTTGCTATCCCTCTGTAACAGAGCAGCCCCGCAGTCTGTACAGGAAGGAGCAAAGAACAAATTTATTGATCATGTTCCAACATTTATAATAGTTTGCAAGGTGACGTTACAGATGGTTAAACATCCATGTGTACCTGAGATTCCTATGTTAAGAGGTGATATGAAAGCTCTGTTTAAATACTTGAAGGGATGTCATATTGAGGAGGGAACAAGCTTGTTTTCTGCTGCTCCAGAGACTAGGACCCGGAACAATGGATGCAAGCTCCAGGAAAAGAGATTCCACCTCAACATTAGGAGGAACTTCCTGACAGTAAGGGCTGTTCCACAGTGGAACACACTCCCTCGGAGGGTGGTGGAGTCTCCTTCCTTGGAGGTTTTTAAGCAGAGGCTGGATGGCCATCTGTCAATGGGGATGCTTTGATGGAGAGTTCCTGCATGGCAGAATGGGGTTGGACTGGATGGCCCTTCTTGGGGTCTTTTCCAACTCTGTGATTCTATGAGCAAACTCAGGGCAGAGGAAACAGGAGGAAGGACAGGCTGTGGCCCTGTAGAAGTGGTTTGAGTGTGTTGGGCTATGATGCCTCTGGAGACCTGGGTTCGAATCCTGGCTCAGCCATGGAAACCCACTGGGTGACCCCTGGGCAAGTCACACTCTCTCAGCCTCAGGGGATGGCAAGGGCAAGCCCTCTCTCTAAAGAAACCTGCCAAGAAAACCCCACCATGATAGGGGTGGCCATAGCTCTGAAACACGACTTGGTGGCAGCACACACAACAAGGACAACAATAAAGCAGTTGGACTCCAACTCCCATCATCCCTCACTACATTGCACACTAAAGCTGCCCCGGAATATATCCATGGGGCCACAGTCCGTTCTGCTCCTCTCTATGACCCGTTGCTATGCGACCACCGGAAGTGGTTTCATCCGTGGGCGCGGATTGGTCGCCGGGGTCACGTGTTCGGAAGCGCTGCTACGGTGGCTGAGAGGGAAAGCGGAAGAAGAGGAAGCGAAGCGAACCCTGTCCCCTCCGGCGCCGCCATGGCCTCCGGGGATCTGGAGCGCTGGGTCTCCGGGCAGCTCCACTCTCTGCTGGGCCTGAGCGAGCGCCACGTGGTGGCCTTCATGGTGGGCCTGGCCACCCGCAGCCGGACCCCCGAGGAGCTCCTGGCCCGCCTCGAGGAGACCGAGACCCTCCGCGTCACTGAGCCCTCCGCCCGCGCCTTCGCCCAGCAGCTCTGGGAAAGGGTCAGCCCCGGGGGCGGGGCTGGTAGAGAGAGGAGGGGCTTGTGAAGAAAGTGGGCGGGGCTAATAGAGAGAGGGGAGGGGCTTGTGGAGAAAGGGGAGGGGTTTGTAGAGAATGGGGCGGGGCTTATTGAGAATGGGTGGGGTTTGTTGAAAAGGGGGATGGGCTTGTGGGGAAAGGGGTGTGGCTTGTGGAGAAGGGGGAGGGGCTTTTGAGAAAGGTGAGGGGCTTGTAAAGAGGGGCTTATAAAGAAAGAGGAGGGGCTTGTGGAGAAAGGGGAGGGGCTTGTGGGGAAGGGATTTGGGGGAAGGGGTGGGGCTTAAAGAGAAAGGGGAGGGGCTTAAAGAGGAAGGGGAGGGGCAACAGGGGACCATGGGCCCTATGGCCTTGGCCAAGCGCTTTGACTGGAGCTCCCATCAGCCTTGTTCTTGCTTGCGTCTCCTTGGCTGCCTCCTCGGAAGTAACGTCCATCCGGTGATTCTCAGACGCTGGTCTTCAAGACGCTTTGGACTCCAGCTCCCAGCGTTCCTGGCTGTTGGCCAAGCTGGCTGGGGCTTATGGGAACTGGAGTCCAAAATGCTTAGAGGTTTGGCAAAGTCTGGGCACCGCTGAATGGATGTGACTCCAAGGTAAATAAATGCACTCGTCCCTCCGCATTGGCTGGGCACAGGACCATGGATAATACGTTCTCTCTAGGAATCCCTCGGTCCTCTATCCCAAGTCTGCCAGAAGTTGACCATAGAGTTGTGCTGGAGAACGTAGAGATTACTAGTGAAAACACTTCTCTAGGCATTTGTGGGTCCTTCAGCACGACTCTGTGATCAGCTTCTGACAGATGTTGACTGGAATAATGTTTTTTTATTTGTGGTTTTTCCACATTCATGGGGGTCCTTCACCCCTAACCACAGCTAAATGTCGAGGAACCACTGTCTTATGTTTTATTGTCTCTGCCTTTGATTATATATATCTTTGTATGTTCCACCCCTTGGTGGAAAGGGCGTTATCATTTATTAGTAGTTCACAACCAGAGCTCTAATATTTGGGTTGTCTGCATTCCCTTGGTAAATTTGCCTGCTTGTTTTTCTTTGGGTGCCTGAACGGCGTTTCTAAATACTGAAGTGTATCTTCAAGTTATTGCAATGCTAAAAAATATTGACACCTGAAGGAAAAAGTCATCAAGGAGACAAATTTCTTATTGGGGGCTGGGGTTGGAAATGCCCTTGTTTCCCTCCCCTGCCCCAACTACCACTTCCCTGAACATACATAGAATCATAGAGTTGGAAGAGACCACAAGTGCCATCAGGTCCAATCCCCTGCCATGCAGGAACTCACAATCAAAGCAGATGGCCAACCAGCTTTTGTTTAAAGACCCCCAAAGAAGGAGACTCCAGCACTCTCTGAGGGGGTGTGTTCCACTGTCGAACAGCTGCACTTACACAGGCATGTGTCACTAAGACCATTCTGGCCTGTATCTGTAATCTGACATGCTTCCTTTTCCCTGCTCCTTCTCCTGGGTAGGTCCCGCACCAGGCCCCACGGGAACGCCCAGCCAGGCTGGCAGAGCAGGAGGCCTTAGCCATGCAGCAGAAGAACCGTTCGTACACTCTGCTGGAGGACAGTGATGAGGAAAAGCCTGGCGAGGCAACGGCAGCCCGGGGTCCCAAGCGCCAGCGTCCCCCGCGGGGCCCTGAAGGCAAACAGCGGAAGCGACACAAACACTTGAGGCAGCGCCAGGAGGAAGAGGATGACGACAAAGACTCCGATGAGAAGAGCAGCAGAGGCGATGGGAGACGGTGAATCTCCATCACTTTCAGAAAGGGCAGGTTTGGGTGAAGAGTGAGGGAGGTGACAGCAGTGGCATCATTAGGGGTGTGCAGACCACACTGGGTGATACCCAACTGCTCCTCAAACATCTGCATTTTTGGCAGAAACAGGATGTGGCATGCACCTGTATCTCTGTAAAATGTTGAAGAGATGGGTTGAGTGGGATGAGGCTCAGTGAGAGGAAGAAGGTGAGGCCCCAGGTTTTTTTCATTAAAATTAAATTATTAATTAAAATTAATAATTTTAATTTTTTTAAAAAAATTATTTAACAACATAACATTTTATCATTTTTTCACTTTAACCACATGAAACTATGTGCATGTAAGCAAATTTATCCTGCGTATATGATATTGTAATTTAAAATTATAGCTTTAATTTTGCTGATTTTTTGTCAGGGATATACGGGAATTACAATTTATGAGTAAATTAGTACAAAAAACACTATTAAGGTTTCTGTATGGGTGTGGAATGGGAGGAAGTCAGTGGAGGGGGTTATACCATGAATTACCGCACTGGGTGACACCAACCCCAGGGATGCCACTGGGTGACAGTTCCCAATTTTTTCATTCATGCTGTAGGAAACAGGCCACAGCCTCCATGAAAGAGGAAGAGGAGGAAGAGGACGAATGGGATCGGAGTGAGCGAGAGCGGTTGCAGGACTTGGAAGAGCGGGATGCCTTCGCAGAGCGTGTCAAGCGCAAAGACAAGGAGAAGACGCGCAACATCCTAGAGCGTTCAGACAAAAAGGTTTGGCCTGAGCCTATGGGGATCTTACTTCCATTACTGGAAGCCCTTTCTGATTGTTCCTCACCTTGAATGTCTCATGTTATGTATCTCTTTTATCTTTCTTAGGCATGCTTCATTTAGGGTTGGACTAGGCAAAATATTATGTTTTTCAAGTTCTCAACTAGCTCAGACTTCATAGTCTGATTGTTTTGTTTTGTTTTTGTCTTAGAGAATTATGAATTAATGTATTTAGAAGCCTCCATGAGTGGAAATTCATCTTTTAAATAAGCTGCAGGGGCTCCTGTGCAATCTAAACTGTCAAAAATATCTTCTTTTTTTTTTTCAAAATCAGAAGTGGACTTTTGGCCACTTTCAAATTTGTGTTTTTCTGTTGTGGAAATTTTTGCAGACTGTGGTCCCCAAAGGGATCCAGGAAGAAAGAATTGGTTTCTGGGTTTGCTGCAGACGCTCACATCTGATCAAGATCCCTGAAGTTGCTTTGATACTGGTGGCCAATAATAGTGCTACTGTATTTATAAATAGGACTGTCTGTGTATCATGATTCTGTTTAGGCTCGAAAAGGCTGTGGAATGTGGAAATGGCTACAGAGGCTAGCTTTCTGTGAATCATTTCTTATGGTGATTGAGATATGATTTGAAGAACCTAAACCATTTCTAGTAAAAAAGATCTTAGAATGCAGAAAAGGTCCTTGATAAAATTTCCAATAAAATTTCCATTACTTTAAATAACAGAGGCAGAATAAATTATGCATGATGGAAAACACTGAAAAACAACTTATCCAGTATAAGGGAAGTCATGCAAGGTTGCTTATTTTTTATGTGCAGATGTTACAGACTTTCTTGCTGAGATGTTTCCTGACCATTCTGTAGAACTATGTTATCTCTCAGTCCACTGATTTGAAAACATTGCATTGAAAATGTGATAATATCTCTTAAAACTATTTGTTTTTGTTTGATTTGTATGTTTGTGTATTTTATTTTCCAATCGTGTTGAACTTAGGCCTATGAAGAAGCTCAGAAGCGTCTGAAGATGGCAGAAGAGGACAAGAAATTAATGGTAACTTAACTTTCCCTCTTTGTTTAATTAAATTGTTGGATTGTGAGTTAGTCTGCATCTACATAGTCTGTAGATATAATGCAGTCTGACACCACTTTAACTGCCATGGCTCCATGTAGTTTTTGTAGTATTGTGATACACCAGCATGCTTTGGGAAAGAAGGGGGTGCTTAGGTGCACTGTTAAGCGGTATAGAAATGTATTTGCTGTTGCTGTTGCTAAAGACCTTGTAAAACTACAAATCCAGGATTCCATTGGATGGCACTACAACACTTCAAGTGGTGTCAAACGACATTATTTCTACACTGTAGATGCACTCTACAATAAACATTTATTAAACAGATTGCTAAATTAAATTGGAGAAATGAGTAAAACAGTTAAAACTGTGCATAGGCACATTCAAGCAAAGAGATTAGGCTCAAAAGGCTTTAACAAAGCACCAGCTGAAGCAAATATGTCAAACCATATGGAGGCCTCTGACTCTGAAATCACTGCTTTGGTGGATACCAAGGCCCACTGGAATATTTGACAGAATTTTTCAAAAATGTAGTGTAATTTTTTATTTATGTGATGTAACTTCAAATGTCATCTTGAGTGGAGGACAAACTACTTACCCCAAGCAAAAATTGTCCCATAGTGAGAGTCTTGTTTAAAAATCTCTACAACAAGAGCATAATTGAGACTAGGGGGTCTAAAGTAGAAACTGTAAAATAATTCTTGCTATTTTGGCTAACTAATATTTTGCTTTTCTGCCTGACAGATTCCAGAATTACGTAAGCAGTCTCGCCGAGAATATTTGGCCAAACGGGAAAAAGACAAGATAGAAGACTTGGAAGCAGAGATAGCCGATGAAGAATATCTGTTCTCTGAGCAGGAGCTCACAGCCTTGGAGCGACAGGAGCTGGAATACAAACGTAAAGTGCGTGACTTGGCAAAGCAGTACAAGCAAGCCGGAGAGCAGGAGAAGCTGGAGAAGAGCAATCGCTACTATATGCCTGAGGAAAGTCGCAGCAAGGTAGCAGTTGTGTGCGTGATCAAATCAGGATCCTGGTAGCCTTTGAAGAATGATTAAATACATGTATAATGGATGTGTTCTCCAGTTAAAGAATTTCAGATGGCAGAGTGGGGAGAGACCTCTGCCTAATACATTGGAGACCACTTTCAGATGGTTCATGGGCATTTGGGGCAGATAAATATAAAGATCTGCCTTGAAGGATCTTCCTTGCAAGGAAGAAGTATGAAAGCAGTTAAACAGAGCTTGAATTGAACAGAGGCTGGATTCCATGAGTTTTGTCCAACCCCTAGGTGGGAATGATGGGGGTTATAGTCATACATCTGTGGAATGTATTGTGTTTGGGATAGCTGGACTCTTGGACTGGATGGCCCTTGTGGTCTCTAGCAACTCTATGATTCTATGACCTCCAGCATCCTTTCCAACCTAGATGATCCCCTGACATGCTAAAGCCCATACTGGATGCATGTCACCACCAGGTCACCAGCAGCTGTAGGCAAACATGCTACCTTTTGATCAAATTACCTTTGAGCTTTTTCTGTAGTGAAACTGGATATGGCAGTTCTTAGAATCTGTTGGGGATACTGTATATACTCATGTTTAAGTCTAGAAATTTTAGTCAAAAAATTGACCAAAAAAACTGAGTTGACTTATCCACAGGTCAATATAAATACTGTACTTTAACTCTTATTAAAAAATGAACTATCCCCTGCTGAAAGGGAAGGCTGAAATTTGTCTTGGAAGCAGTGACCCTCCTCTACTTTCTTACCTATTCAGGCTTTAGTGTGAGCACAAACAGTTATGCCTGCTGGAATTGTGAACATTCTTTGGCATTGTTTTCCTTGCTCCATCCTTTGGATCTTTTGGTACATGTCCCTAAGTTATACCCTCAACTTATCCATGGGGCCTATCAAAATCCATAATTTGGGGCCCAAAACCAGCCGACTTAGATGTGAGGTTGACTTATAGTCGAGTATGTACAGTTAAATATCAGTAAAATGAGTATTTTGCTCATTTACTCATTGTTTGCAAGTTCATTGGCAGTTTGTATAAGCATGTGGCCTTCTGTACTAGGCTGTGACTGTACCTTCAGTGCACTGATGCTTCCAAGACACTGAGTTGCCAGCTGAAAAGGCTGCACCTCATCCCTTCTGGATTTGGCTTTTGTCCTGCAGAAAATCCCCGATCGTTATGAGGAACCCCAGACAGAGGATCATATGGCCCCACGCGATGAACAGCGGCGTTGGGAAGAAGACCACATAGGAGCAGCTGCTCTCCGTTTTGGGGCTCGGGATGCTGGTCAGCGCCATCCTCATAAAGATTATGAGTATGTGCTTGAAGAAGATGAGATGATCCAATTTGTGAATGCTGTGCAGATGCGGGGGACAGTACAAAACAAGGTGAGTTCAGGCTGGGGCATGGGAGATAGGGCTTGGCAAGGGTACTAAAACACAATAGGCCTTTGTTCGGAGATTCTGCATGCACAGATTCAACCATCCATAGTTTGAAAATATATATTTTTTAAATTCCCAAAAGCAAACCTTGATTTTGCTATTTTATATAAGGGACACCATTTTACTATGCCAATGTATATAATGGGACTTGAGCATCCATGGATCTTGGCATCCACAAGAGGTCCTGAAACCAAACCCCAGTGGATATCAGGTCGCCACTGCAATGCAGGTAGCCAGTGACTGCCACTGAAATTGGATTTCTGGCCCACTGAAAGTGTTTCAACAAATCTTCATTTATAATCTCTCTCTTTAACATGCTAGTCTGTTCAGCATTAAAAAAAAAAAAACAGGTGTGGGAGAGAAAGTGCTGCTAGATTCACCCCGTTTTTCCTTTTTTTCCCAACCTTTCACTCCCTGTGTAGTGAAAGTAAAAGAGGTTCTCTTCAGCTGGCCAGAGAGCAGGCAGGAAAGGGCTCACTGCTCTGAAGCTGCTGCCACACTGCAGAATTAATGCATCTTGACACTGCTTTAACTGTTATGACTTCATCCTATGGAATCCTGGCATTTATACTTTGTTGTGCCACCAGACTCTCTGCCAAAGGCTAAATATCTTGCACAACTACAAATTCTAGAATTCCATAGCATTGAGCCTTGATAGTTAAAAGGGTGTCAAACTGCATTAATCCTGCAGTGTAGATGGACATCAGAGTCTAGAGTTCAAACTACTCATCAGAAAACAAATGTGAAAATTATAAAATTTCCTCAGGAGTGGGCCTAGTATTGAGGAGCAAGAATTAGATTGGATTTTGATGAAGTTCATTTTGCTTATAAACAACAGTGTGGGCCAGTTTTTAATATTAAAAAAAACACGTGGCTGAGGAATTCAGCCAGTCACTGCACAGGCATTTCTCTTTGCTGGCCTTGCTTCCAGTATTACAGCTTGGCTGGGAGAAAGAAATATGGAATCCAGGGAAGTAATATAGGGGTAATATGAAGCTTTTCTCACCTGTGTTCTCCTTTTGATGTAGGAATTAGATTCCACAGTCTTGTTTGTAAGAGTGGAGAAGGAAAACACTTGGGCAAAAAATTGTGGCTGCTCCATCATATCTAGTTGAAGGCATCATACCACATGAGCATATTTAGAAGTGTCACAAGACCTGGATTGTTTCATCAGGAATTTGGTGTCTGATCCTGATTTTTATTTAATATATTGTGTTTTTAAATTTTAAATTTTAACTTACTGTCCTCAGTCTTGAATGTAGGTAGGTTAGTAGACTACATAAGCGAACATGTAAAATTCTACCACAGCGCTTTGATCATGCCCCAGGTCTACTTATAGGGCTGTGTTTTCTCAGAGACACGGTGTAAGTGTAGCATTCTAGGATGGTTATGTTCCACTGAGGTAGCAAAATCTCTGCCACTTCCCCTTTCTCCCTCAGTCCCAGGAGGAAAAGCCAGAGCTGTCAGAGGCTGAGCGCAAGAAGCTGTCCATCCAGGAGGTGCGCCGGAGCCTGCCCATCTTTCCCTACCGTGAAGATCTGCTTGCTGCCATTGCCGAACATCAGATACTCATAATTGAAGGGGAGACTGGCTCTGGCAAGACCACTCAGATTCCCCAGTACTTATTTGAAGAGGTAATTTGACATGGATGAGGACAAAGGGTGATTCTTGAGACTGAGGAGAGTAATGCTGCAGCTTGCTAGAAGGCACCCTTTGCTCTCCTGCTAACACCACTCTTGAATCCTAATATTGGTGTCAACTAGAATAGACCCTTTGAATTAATCAGATGTACGTAGGTGTTGAATTGTCATTCGGCAATTGTTTCAGTAGCACTATTCAAGTTGGTGACTAACCAATAGGATCCCATGGGTTATGGGAGTACTGTGCCTTGTGTATTGGGAGGAATTGCATGGTAACAAGGCAGTAGACCATCTTGATCTTGGATTGGAGTGGGGTCCCATTACCTAATAATAAGAAGAGCAATTTCTTAGGAACATCTAGTCGCTCATTTTATTCTTTTCAGCCATGAAGGCTAGGTGTTTCTTTTAAAATTGTGTTTTGTTTTGCTTTGAGATGCTGAGTTACCAAATTCTGTGACATGATGCACAGAAACTTGAGAACCATTTTGGTTAATATGTTGCAAAGCTTTTCCACTCCTGATGTTAACCTAAACATTCTGACTTCTCAGTTCTTTCCACATTCCTAATACATTGAGGATGGGGGTGTGGGCATTTCATCCAGTTGTCTTTCCCTGTGCTGCAACAACATTTCAGTCCCTAGATAAATTCTGATACACTTAACAAGCCTGTGAGTACTGAGGACCAGATTCCTGGAAATTTTCTTTCTTCCCAACAGGGCTACACAGAAAAGGGAATGAAGATTGGCTGCACTCAACCCAGGCGAGTGGCAGCTATGAGTGTGGCTGCCCGTGTTTCCCAGGAAATGGGTGTCAAACTTGGAAATGAAGTATGTGCTTGGAGAAGGCTGGGCGGGGTATGGAGGGCAGGCAAAGGAAGAAACATGCCTCATTCCTAGCCCTTGCAGCCAGCTACAAACAGCTTGTAATCCCTGTAACAGCTATGATTCTGTGATTCTATTTTATTTATATATTTTTGCTGTTGTTGTTGTTGTGTGCCTTCAAGTCATTTCCAACTTATGGTGACCCTAAGGTAACTCTATCATGGAGTTTATTTGGCATGTCTCTCCAGAGGGGGTTTGTCATTGTCATCCTCTGAGGCTGAGAGAGTGTGACTTACCTAAGGTCACCCAGTGAGTTTACATGTCTGAGTCAGGATTTGAACTCTGGTGTCCAAAGTCATAGACCAACACTCAAACCACTACACCATGCTGGCTCTTATTTACATGATGTCTTTCTCCTAAATTGGACCCAAGGTGGCTCACAAAAATGCTTGAATGCCATAACAACAACAACAAAACAGTACAGTTTTAAAACACAATTGAAACGCCAAGTTAATATAACATGTCAAAAATGTAAAATCTTTAAAAATACTCAAATAAAAATATAAAACCATTAGAAACCAAATACCAAAGCAAGTGCCCCAATAAGAAGCCTCCCTGGGCTCAATTATGTGTTAAAAACCTTCTTGAAAAGTAATTTTTTTACCTGCTGCTGAAAGGAGAGCAGGGAGGGGAGCAGCCTGGACTACAGTTCAGACCCTAATTCTGTGTAGAAATTTACCTTTGATCAAGGAGATTCCTTTTCTGTCTTCCACAGAATAGCATGGCAGTTTGTACCAGGAGCAAAGAAAAACAACTTTATTGACATGATTCAAGAATTGTAAGCCTGAGGTCAGGGAACCGTCTAATTAAAAATAATAATTGTAAGCTGCTCTGATAGCCTTAAGGCTGAAGGATGGGGTATAAATACTCTAATAAATAAATAATAAGAATTTATAAGCTTGCACAGTTACATTACAGATGACTAAAAATTCACATGTACCTTACAGAGATTCTCCTGGCTTCCTTCGGTGTATGTGACTACTAGGTGTTAATTTCTAACAAGTCTGCAGTAGTTCCATGGCTGCAACTGTATCTCTGTCAGCTACACTGTTCAAGGTTGTTTTCCAGTAATCAAGACTCTGTAACATGGCTTCACTTTGGTTTATTAGTAGGTTCAAGTTTGGAAGCAGAGGAAAGCAAATTTGTGGTTCTGAGAGAACCGATCTACCTTCTGACAATCTCAGAGAACAGATCAGAACCTGATCTACCCCTCTTAAACTCTCTACACTCTCTAGTAGGTGCTGAAGTTAGTGATTCAATTAGGAGAAAGTTTTGATATTTTTCACTGCTGATTACTTGTGATCAGGGAGGTGCTCTGGTTTCTACTCCAGGAGCATCCACTGAGAAGCCTCTCTCTTTTGTCTTCACCAAGCGAGTCTTTGATGGTGGCAGGAAAAAGTAGTCTACCCAAATATCATTAAAGATGTTTTGTTGACATGTAAGTATGTTCATTCTCAAATAGATAGGAAAGACCTAATCTTCCCTTTTGGAAAATCTTGCAGAGAAGTGACAAAAAACCAACAACCTAAACCCAGCTAGAAGGCAGCCAGGTTTTGTCCCAGAGGTCTGTTTTTCATATGTCCATTCCACCACCTGCCCCACTTCTCTCTGTTCTTGATCTGAATATAGCTGGCTGCTCCACCATTTGTGGGTCAGATGTTTCCTCATCCCATTTTCATGAGGGCTTGAGTCCAGTTTCCATTGATTTGAAAAAAAAATGTTTGGGTACCTCTTTGCTTTGTGTTTCTTTGTGAACATATGGGCTTGAGGCAAATAGATTTGGCCAAAGATTTCTCTGCATATAAGGGCTTTGTGGTAATCTACATCTAATATCTAGCCTTTCCTCAGGTGGGCTATAGCATCCGTTTTGAAGACTGCACCTCTGAGCGGACGGTGCTGAAATACATGACTGATGGGATGCTGCTAAGGGAATTCCTGACTGAACCTGACCTGAGCAGCTACAGGTGAGCAACAATACCAGCTTTCTCTGCATAGTTTTGAGTAATAATAATAATAATAATAATAATAATATTTATTTCTATTTCCTGCCTCTCCATTGATTGAGGCGGGGTTACAGCAAAGTAAAATACATAAAATCCACATTCAGTTAAAACAACTCCATTATAATAATACTAAATAAACTCACAATATAATTGCATATAATAATAAATTAAAACAGCCAAGTGCAGTTGTTCTGTGTCATAGTTGGTGGTCTACACAAGTGCAGCCTTCGGCAGCATCTAGTATAATATGTCTGATGGATAGGCCTACCGGAAGAGATCCGTCTTAAGTGCTTTCTTAAAAGCATCTAAGGTGGTAATAAGACGGATCTCCTCCGGCAGGTCATTCCATAGTTTTGGAGCAGTGGCTGAGAATGCCTTATGTGAGGTTGACATCAGCCTCGTCTTTTTGACTTCAAGCAGATTCTTCCCTGTTGTTCTAAGAGTGCAGGGCGGATTATATAGGGAAAGGCTTTCCTTCAAGTCATTCAGGTCCAAGCCATATAGGGCTTTAAAGGTAACGACAAACACTTTGTACTGTGCCCGGAAGCTGATCGGCAGCCAGTGTAAGGATTTTAATACAGGGGTAATATGTTCCGTTCTAGGAGTCCCTGTAGGAAAGGTCTTTCTCCCCTTTCTGCATCACCCCACCATGGCCTTATCCTTGGAAGCACAGTTTCTGGCATCCTGTCCTCCAGATTGGTCGAATCAGCAGGCATTGCTTCAGATGGGGCCACTGTGCTCCAGATCTGAATCAAGCTGATCCAACCCACTTTGGAATCTGAATTGGTGTGAATCACTTAGGTTTCACAGTCCTAATAAGCTGTCTTGGTCGGTTAAGAGAGAGTTGTAAAATTCTCGTTTATTCCAGAGATATAAATTTAGATAAGGGCTGAATTCTGGCATCACTGCAAATAATGGCGGCCAAAACAAGGAATGGAAGACTGTCAGAGAAGAACTTTGAATAGAATCCCTCCAGTTCCAAGAACTGACCAGATTGGTTTAACATGGTGCTCAGTGGGTAGGACTCATGCTGTGGATTTGGGAGATTTAGATGCAAAGCCCATTCCTGAGGACAGACTCTGGCCAAGATGCTACATCAAGCAGGAGGAGCGTAATGCTCTCTGCCCACATAATTCCATGTCCTCCCCAACCCCAGCAGCTGTCAAGACCTGGTACAGCTGGGTCTCCTGCTGCTACTTACCATAGGAAGGGATGGAGAGAAGAAGCAGTTCAGATAATAAAGAAGCAGTTGCACTGTGTTTGGAAGGGAAGAAAGGAGTGTGTGCTCACAGATGAAGTGTACTCTCTTCCTTCCCTATGGAGCCCAGATCAGCTACACCTTCAACATCTGAATTGCTTCCCTCCTCCCTCCCCATCTCACAGGTAAGTAGATGCATCAGCAGCCCATTATGGGCTTGACAGCTGCCAGGTGGAAATTTTTGATGGGGCACAAGGACCTAGAGAATAACCCTCTGCACCTCTTCCAAAATGGGACATATGAATGCACCCATGTGCCATGCCTTCCACTGTGCCCAGCCTTTGGCAAGTCAGTTTATTTGCCTCAGTAAAATAGCTACAGTACAGGACTGCCTCCAGACTATCAATAAAGTTCGCAAAGCCACTCTGCAGATGAATGGAACTAATGCAGTGGTAACTGTCAGTTCAGTGATGCAACCTTCCTGGACATTTCTCCTAGTGTCATCATCATCGATGAGGCTCACGAGCGCACTTTGCACACAGACATCCTCTTTGGGCTAATCAAGGACATTGCTCGCTTCCGGCCTGAGCTGAAAGTGCTGATTGCCAGTGCGACCCTGGACACAGAGCGCTTCTCTACTTTCTTTGATGATGCTCCCATCTTCCGCATTCCTGGACGCAGGTTCCCTGTTGACATCTTCTATACCAAGGTCAGCAGGGAGAAAAGACTTCAGAGTGATTGTGTGTGAGAAGGAGAGAGTGTGGGAGAGATGGAAGGAGAAAGGTGGGGCAGGGAATTGTGAGAAAATCAGAGCCACACAGGGAATCTGAGAGGAACAGCAGCTATAAAAATAGTATGAGTAACTTGGTGGGGGTTTTTTTGTATGCAGCATAATAACAATTTTCCAAGAATGCAGATTTCTGTTCCCACCTGTGCCTGTGTGGAACAGGAGGAACAGCAAGACCTGTTAGTGTTGGAATAAACAGTAGGCAGGGTCAGCAATGTCAACATGTTGGTATGTCTCCCAATGCATCCTAAAAGTTACCTTTTGGGATGATAACTTACCAAATTCCCCCAGCCAACATGAACACTGAGGGATGTGGGTAGTGACTTTCCAAAGCTCTGCTCATTCACTGCTCTGGGGTACAATATCTGGCACCTTCTCCATAGGTTATTTCTCCCTTTTTTTCTATTCGTGAATCAGTGCCCTAAATATGAGCCTCATACTTGGGACAAAGCTGACTAAGTATGAAACTGGCTGATACATCATCATCATCATCATCATCATCATCATCATCATTTTTATTTATACCCTGCTCTTCAGCCAAGGCTATCAGAGCTTACAATTTGTTAATTAGACATGTCCCTGTCCTCAGGCTTACAATCTAAAAAGACACGACACAAAAGGAGAAGGGAGAGGTGGTGGGGAAGGGGAAAAGTCCAGTAGATCTTCTTCTCTCCCTCGGAGGCCTGGATCATGGCAGATGGACTGGAGGGAGGGCCCTTCTTCTTTTTAGGCAAGGCCTGTTGGAGCTGGCTTGCCTTTCTCTCCCTCAAGATGGTGGAGGGAGGGAGGGTTATTCTTCTTCTCAGGACAAAAGGGAGCAATAACCTATGGATGGATCCCTTATTGACCATGCTAGCTGGGGGGATTTGGGAGATTGTCATCCTAAAAGGCAACTTTTCTGGGCTCTGTGAATGAATGTCCTGAACAAGGGGTAGAGGAAAGCCGTTGGGAGGCAGAGTTTGGCTGAACTTGTATGAGTCAATAGGAGATTATTTGATGGTTGTTCCTCCCTCTGACCGTTGTCTCCTAGGCCCCAGAGGCTGACTACCTGGAGGCCTGTGTAGTGTCAGTGCTGCAGATCCATGTTACTCAGCCCCGAGGTGACATCCTTGTATTCCTCACTGGCCAGGTAAGTCACTGTGTGTGCCCCTCTGCCCTGTTTAAACTTTTGTTCTTTAAGGCATATGCAACAGGCTTTAGCTTCCACTCTTCTCGGTAGGAAGAAATTGAAGCATGCTGCGAGATGCTGCAAGATCGCTGCCGTCGTCTGGGATCCAAAATCGCAGAACTGTTAGTCCTCCCAATCTATGCCAACCTCCCTTCTGACATGCAGGCCAAGATCTTTGAGCCAACTCCACCAGGAGCCAGGAAGGTAAGAACTACTTACATGGAGCAAGGAAAGAAGTGGTGGCTGATTTGGGGCAGTGTTGTCTGTTGGATAATCCCATTTTATACAATCAGGGATGGGGGGCATTTGTGGTCCAGTTGACAGATAACAGTTTGGAAAGGTCACATTCCACCAGAGGGTGGAAATAAGGGCACCAGGTGGGACCAAAGAAAAGTAGGTGGAGCAAGATGTAATTGGTACCAATTAGGGCATGTCTCCTGTAGGTATAAACATGGTTCTGTTCTTTGCATTCCTCCTCAGGAATAAGCTAAGTGCAGCCACTTTTGGGTATGCAAAGTACAACTCCCAAGTAATAATTTCCAGGTTGCAAACCTCTGAGCAAAAAGTAGCACTTGGAGCATTTAGAAGAGGGATGACCGTGGAGATACTGTTGTTTGTTGTTTTTTAATAGCCTATGCATTTTAAGTCCATGAAGGCCTATCCTGTTCATCATTCTGTTTTCAGTGGTTAGTCTGCTGTTCTGGGAAGCCCTTAAGCATGACATAGATACAACTGCTTCTTTTGTCTTGTGCTGCCCAACAAGTAATATAAAGAGGTATAATGCTTCTGATACTAGGGGTGATATATTGCCTTGTTGACTGGTAGCTAGTGATGGCCTTAGGCTCTCTGCCAGCTGCCTGGCCACCACCACTGTGGGTGCAAGTTGCTCTGAGGTCAAAAGAAGGAACCCAGCATTGATATCATGGATGAGCACCTTGTTCTGACTTCAGTGGTGGTGCCAGGTGATGAACAGGGATTGCATGGGAAGGCAGCTGCCTTAATATGCTGTCACAGCCTAAAACCCACAGCAAAAGTGTGCAGGTGGTGGGAATTTGGGGGCAGAATACTTCAGTAGCTGGGAGTATTGTACAGGTGAAGACAGGGCCTGAGATAACTGCAGGATCCGGGATAAAGCTGGCACCTTCTTCAGTCAAACCCTGTTCTCTGTCCCTCAGCTGTGACCCTTCTTTTTACAGTGTTGTGTTAACTATGACAGAAGCAACTGCTCTCCCCCTCCTCCCCATTTACAAATGCACCTCTCTTCCTTTCTGCAGGTTGTTGTGGCCACAAACATTGCAGAGACATCTCTGACCATAGATGGCATCATCTACGTGATTGATCCTGGTTTTTGCAAGCAGAAGAGCTACAATGCTCGCACAGGCATGGAGTCACTCATTGTCACTCCTTGCTCTCGGGTACACAGCTTCTGTACTTCTCAAAGTTTATCACATGTCCTGGTTTTATTTGATATAGTGTTCAGGATCTGAACATGTTTGTGACCATTTTTGTTTAATTATAGGTTTCCTCTTTTTCTTGTTGGTTTTTGTATTTTTTCAGGGAGCAGTTTAGTGGGCTGAGGAAGAAATCTAGCAGGCAGAGTGTTAAATACCAAGAAGGGAATGAAACATTGGATTTTAGCTATACTATTATGTCATAACTCTACATAGTCTCTACATAGTACTGTCTGTAGAGCCCATAAATGGCTATACAGTTATGAGAATGCTGTAGGATAACAGTTACAAGTAGCTACATAGAGTACAGATTGGCTCCAGATATCCTCAGGCAAGCAACGATAGAATTCCCTCTGGATAAACATGTGTGAAACATTTTAGTAAAACTAACTTAGAGAGTCTTCTGTGATTGTACATACTGAATGCTGGAGAAAATTAGGATTCCCCAAATCCCACTTGTGAATTTTATAATATTCCTAAAGGTTTATAGGTGGCTTGGAGTGAGGGATTTATAATCATCATCATCATCATCATCATCATCATCTTTTTATTTGTATACCGCCCTTCCTATGATCAGGGCGGTGTACAGCATTTTAACAAACAGCTTCATTTATATACCGCTTCATACCACCTAAGCAGTGTCTAAGCGGTTTACAATTATAAGCTATTTGCCCCCCAACAATCTGGGTACTCATTTTAGCGACCTCGGAAGGATGCAAGCCTGAGTCGAGCTTCAGCCCTTTGTTGGTCTTGAACTCGCCACCTTATGGTTTTGAGTGAGTGGCTGCAGTACAGGCATTTAACCACTGCGCCACCAGGGCTGTTTTCATTTTCATTTCTCCATGTGTTTCTCAGTGTTTATAAGGTTTCAGTAGGCAATGTATATGCTATCAAGCCTGCCATTTCTACAGTAAGGGCTACATTTTTGTTGATTTATTAAACAAAGCCAGGTATTCTGTGTGAGGCATGCTACATAGCAGCATGAAATTCCTGGGCAACTAATTAGGAACTGGCTCATTTCCCTGAGTTACTTGCTAGTCTATATAATACATATATATATAATACATCCACTCTTCAAATCTGGCGGGATAAAATACCCAGTTGTCAGCTCCCTCTCCCACATACTACCAAATGTCAAATTTTTCCCCCACCCCTCAGGCTTCTGCCAACCAGCGAGCAGGACGAGCTGGTCGGGTGGCTGCAGGGAAATGCTTCCGTCTCTACACAGCCTGGGCCTACAAGAATGAGATGGAGGAAACCACAGTACCAGAGATTCAGCGGACCAACTTGGGCAACGTGGTGCTGCTTCTGAAGAGCTTGGGTATGTGGCTGGAGAAATTAGGATGGGAATGTTTCTGCAAGCTAAGTCTTTCCTGGATGGGAACAGGAATACAGTGGTCCCCCAGCTTACGAATCCCCCGGGGTACGAAACCGGCAGGACTGCTAACGTATCCCCCGGGATCCGAAAGATCCCCCGGGATACAAAGAAAAAAAACGGTGCGGCCCCTTTAAATCGGCCACGCGGTCCGTCCGCTAAAGCGGTCCCCCGGGAAACGAAAGCTTCCGGGTTACGAAAGGTAATCCGGAACGGATTACCTTCGTAACCCGGGGGACGACTGTATTTCTAATAGCAAAAAGAGATTTTTTTTTAGAGTCTTACTTAAAATATATACATCTAAATGGCTGGTGTGGGAAATTGCCTGTAGGGAGGGCTAACAGAGGCATCCATCAGGCTTAGTTTTCCTGTCTCATCCTCCTAGGCATCAATGATCTGATCCACTTTGACTTCATGGACCCACCACCCCACGAGACTTTGGTACTGGCTCTAGAACAGCTTTATGCCCTGGGGGCCCTCAACCATCTTGGCGAGCTTACCAAGGTACAACGTCATAGTTCCAGGCTGTATTCTCAGACAAAAATTCTTTCATGGAAAGCATGTTGTATTCTCCAACTGGCCATCCAATCCTGAATGGGAATAGTGCTGGACACTGGAAAGAAGACAGGTTTCATGAAGGTTTTCCAGTGACTCTCTGCTTAAAAGTGTTGAGGATACAGAGGGATTTCATATCCTTGCCACTGATGATACAGAATAGGATCTAAAGTTTGGAAAATTTACTTTTTTGGACTTCTATTTCTTAAATTGCCATTGGCTACACATGCCAGGAGAATCCAGGAGTGGTAGTCCAAAAACAGAATGTCCCATTTTCCAGCACATTATGTAGAGAAGTTTGTGGAACTCTCCTGAGAGTACCTTTAGAAACTACACTTTTGGAATTTAATGGGAGATCCAGCAACTTCAGGTCATTGCTAAGCCACAAATACTGCTGAGAGAGTGAGAACACAACACTGTTTCTGAACCTATACTATTCTGCACAGTTATGCTGAGGATTAAAATGGGAAACATGTATTGCCCTTGCTTCCTTGGAGGTGTGAAGGAAAGGATAAAAATGTGTTAATTAAAAAATGCATTAAATATGAAGACTATTTGATTCATGAAGCACCTTTCTACTGTATGCTTAACAAAGCTTGAAAAGTAGGCATGCTGGGATATGTGGTGGAGTGATTTCTAAGGAGGAGGTTGCACGTGGATGTGTTAAAATGTGTCAGATATCAGTCACTTTGTATCCTGCCTTTTTCCCAAGAGGGGAACTCAACAGATACAATATGTATAAGGACACTACATATTTCTAAAAACATAGAAAATGTTAATAATATTCAACTACCTATAGGATTAAAACTAAACATAAACTGAAAACAGTGCAGTGCAAAAACTGAAAATAAGTTCACAAATGTCTCCTGAAATAGAACGGTCTTCACCTGACAAAAGCAAAGCAAAGAGGGAGCTTGGAAGAGAATTTCAGGGTAGAAAAGCAGCCTTGGAGAAGGCCCTCTCCTGCAGTCTCACCAAATGTGCCTGTGAAGGTGGTGGGAATGACAAGCACCTTCCTTGAGGATCTTACTGATTAGGCAAGCTCATATGGTTCTTCAGATATATTCCAGAAACATTCACATGCCATCTGCCAGTCATTATTAATAATGAGTATTATGAGGAAGAGTATTGTTATGTCCAGTAGGTCCAAATATGTTTAAATCTTAAAACTCCAATGGTGAAACCCCCCCCCCCCTTCAATGAAAATGGAAGGGTGTACTTCCAGTTCAGGAGGAGTGATTTCTCATCCCCAAGCAGGCCTGGGATCATTGGCCTCCTGTTGAGGATAAAATGTCAGGATGCAGTTGCTGCCCACGCAATGGAGATGAAGCCAGCTTTTGTGCCCTGTGCTTTATCCAGTGTTGCCTTCCTCTGTTCCTTATTTAGCTGGGCCGGAAGATGGCGGAGCTTCCTGTGGATCCCATGCTGTCCAAGATGATCCTGGCTTCAGAACAGTGAGTCCCTGTTCTTTTCCTTCCTGAGTCTTTTTCAAGACAGTTAATTATGTGCTTAGCCTTGTTAAGTTCAGTAATCATGAGTGAAGCTTGTGACCTCTGCTCCTCTCCTCATTGCTTTGTTCAGTTTCTTATTCATTTTATTAGAATCTTCCCAAGAAATGTAGAAGCTCTTAAAAGCTTGATTGAGCCATTAAAGAACTTTGCAAAACATTTAGATCTGCTTGAGATTTTTTTCATATGATATATATATATATATATATATATATATATAAAAAATATCTGTTTATCTATTATCCAGTTGGGGGAGCTGAGAGACTGATTTTGCAATCAGGATGGATAAAAATGTATTGATTAAAAAACACCCATTTTTAAAATGTGTCTGACATTCTGTTCAGTAACTACAAAACTGTAAGCCAGACTTAGGATCTTGTTAACTGCTGACAATTCATGTTTGTGAGCATTAAGGACCAAATGTGACCCCTAGTCTTTTCAGCAAAAGGGTTAACAAGACATTGCAGATCAGGACACTGGGAAATGTTGTCCGCAGCACTCTCCTGGTCACAGACTACACAAGGACAAGCAGTTGCAGCAGGACCCCAAGAGGTCTCTCCAGCTGCCTGTCTCAGTGTGTCCCACTACTACCAGAACACTGCAGACATCATGCCCCAGCACTCTGATCTGCAGAGCTTCAGAAACTCTGTGGCTGGGGTGGTAAGATATGTTTTTTTGAAGAATGGAATCATCAGAGGTAAGTATAAGAACAGTATAAGTATAAGTATAAGTATAAGAACTTCATCATCATAGTTAGGTCATACAGTACAGGATTTTTTCATTTCAACGATTACATTTTAAATATTATGCATATAGTGAGCCCTTGGTATCTGCTAGGGTTTGGTTCCAGGACCCATCATGAATACCAAAACCCATGGATGCTCAAGCACTACTAAATAAAATGGCATGGTAAAATAGGAAAATCAAGGTTTGCTTTTGGAATTGATATATTTTTAAAATATTGTCAAACTGTGGATGGTTGAATCTGTGGATAAAGAATCCGTGGATATAGAGGGCTGACTGTACAGTGGAACTTTGGTATTTATGAGGGATCTGTTCTTGACCGTCCCCCCGCTCCAATGGGGTACCAATGAGTGTACCAATGGGGAAACCTGATCTAATAGGACAAATTTTAATTCAGTCTGTTTGTCTTTGCACTTTCCACAGATTGGCTGTTCTTCTGTTGCTTTTGCCTTCCTGTTCCTCACCCTACAGTAGTTTTCAATCACTGGCTGCTTTTCAGTACTAGGCTCATGTCTTCTATCCAAGCTGTTCTTTTTTCCCCCCCTGCTTTCATCTTGCCAAGACTAATTTTTCTCACTTTCTTTGGTGGGATTCTCCAGGTACAAGTGTTCAGAGCAGATCCTCACCATCGCAGCCATGCTTTCAGTCAACAATGCCATTTTCTACCGGCCCAAGGACAAAGTAGTCCATGCAGACAATGCCCGCATGAATTTCTTCCTGCCTGGTGGAGACCACCTTGTTCTTCTCAATGTTTACAGCCAGGTATGTAAGGAACTTCCAGGTCAGGAAAGTTTGGAAGAAGAGGGACAGAGCCTTTCAGCCATCTGTTTCTGTTAAACTTCAGACTAGTTCAGGAAAAGAGCTTTACCAACAAATTTAAGTGAGATGCTATGCTGGTTTTCTACACCAGCATGTTTAATTGTGTGCTGACTTTCTCTATTAATGGAACTTTCATATCACTTATTAGACGAATACTCAGTTGGGATTACTAGGGCATGGATTTAATCCTGAGGCAGGATTGTTTAGAAAGCCCTCATCCAATGTGGCATAGTGGTTTGAATGTTGGGCTATGACTCTGGAGACCAGTGTTCATTTCCCAGCTTGACTATGAAACCCACTGGGTAGCCTTGGGCAAGCAGTGTTCTCTCAGCCTCAGGGAAAGGCCCTAACAAACCCTCTCTGAACAAATCTTGCCAAGAAATCCCCATAAGAGTAGCCTTAGAGGCTCCATAAGTCAAAAATGACTTGAAGGCACACATACACATAAAAACATAACTTGTCATAAGCAATCTGGTGCACAGTCTTAATGAATGAAATGTTATGTAGGATGTCTGCTGGAAGACCTTTTAGTTTGGACACTCAGCCCTAAAAGGTTCGCCATCACTGGTCTAGTGATTGCTCCAAAGCTGTGACTTGCTCTGATCTTTTCCTCTCCTGTCTCTCAGTGGGTGGAGAGTGGTTACTCCATGCAGTGGTGCTATGAGAACTTCATCCAGTTCCGCTCCATGAGACGAGCCAGGGATGTGCGAGAACAGCTGGAAGGGTTAATGGAACGTATTGAAGTGGATATCACTTCCAGTGAGGGAGACTACATCCCAGTCCGTAAGGTACAAAAACCTTTTCTCCTGTCACTCTGTTCTAGGTGTAAAAAGCATGGTGGGAATGTTTTAAGAACATTCATTCTTCCCAGTGTGGTATCTCCAATTCTGATTATCTGTATGATGTTGGATGAATAGGTGATCTGCCTTATAGCTGCAGATGGAGCCTTCTGAATATTTATCTGTTTATCGTGTTTGGCCTTTTGGCAATAAAAAGAGCTCCCACAGTAGAGTCTAGATTAAAAACACACATGAATACAAGAAAAAACAAATGTGACGGATTGGAGCCAAATTTAGTCATTCTGAGAGCATGCTCATTAAAAGAAATAGGGCAAGTTAGCAATGACTATCTAAAGTGCTATTGGTTTTAGTGAGATACACTAAGAGAATCATTGTGACTTTAGCTATAAAAATAGTGTACTGTTTCCATAATCCCACCTGCACTGGGTGAACACTGGAGAAACAGCTCATGGTATAACTTTTCACAGTAATTGATCAATTCAGATAGCAGCAACTAACTTGACTCTTTGTGGTCCCTCCTGCCATCTGTTCGCAGGCCATCACTGCAGGTTTCTTCTATCACACAGCCCGCCTAACCCGCAGTGGTTACAAGACTGTTAAGCACCAACAAACAGTGTTTGTCCACCCAAACAGTTCCCTGTTTGAAGAACAACCACGCTGGCTCATCTATCATGAATTGGTCTTCACAACTAAAGAATTCATGAGACAGGTTAGTACTGTGGTCTTTAGAGCAAAAATTGTCACCCCTTTTGGAATATTACAACCAGACCCTAAAGTAGTTATCATGTACAGGCAGGGTTTTTGGGGACAGCACTGCAGTAGAGAAGAAATCAATGTTGTATGGGTTAATTATAGCTCATTATAGACCACATATTTGGCAGAGAGGTCCAAGGGCTGAGTTTTTCATTAGGCAGAGTGAGGTGTCTCCTCAGATAGCAGAATAGAAAGGACAGCAAATTGCTTCACCGTCCAGAGAGATTTGTTGATACAGGCACTGTGGCTTTGTAGACTGGTCTTTGCTGAGTTCTGGAGAGCTTCACTTGCTACTTTGCTGCTGGGGCAATGCTTCAGCAGGGAAATAGCCAGTTAGCAGCTCCTCAGAGGAGCCTGAGCTCTAAATGCTGACAGTGGCATGGGCTGTCTTGCAGGGCACTATGCCCACAAGCCTGCCTCTGAAGAAAATGCCTATCTGATCCAGGCATTTGGACCTGTTTGGGTCTGTGGAGAAGAGGACTGGCCACTTTGTGCTGCTGAATCTGTTCTCTGTGGACAGTGGAGCGTGTGGGGAAGAAGTACTGACAGGAAGGAAAGCAGCAGCATTTCTTTGTCATGCTTCACTTTGTGCTGCTGCTAAGAGGTCTTGCATTCAGTTCCTGAGGCTTAGGGGCAAAACAGACAGCCCCAAAGAGGTGGCTTTCTCACCCATGAGAAAGCCGGATTGAGGCCATGGCAACCACACATCGCGGCCCCAATCCACCTTTTTGCTGGCTCAAAAAGAAGCAGCAAATAACCACTCCTTTTTGCACTGGCAAAAAGCTGGCTTTCCCCCCCTGCCATGGCTTTCGGGCACTCCAGCAGCATGTAGTGTGTAAACACTGTGTTGCCAGAGTGCCCAGAAGCCAGTCCACGCGTGGGCAGTGAGGCAGTGTGAAGCTGGTTTCCAGGTGGCTTCAAACTGTGCGCCATCAAAATGCTGCATTCTGAAACCACCTAGACCCAGTTCTGAAGCTCCTTAGTTTTAAAAATGATTTCTGCCAGAGAGCTGCTGGTGAATTTATGCATTTCTAAGCTTGCCAGATGAAGGATCTGATTTAATATAAAGCTGCTTCCTATGCATAGGAAACAAGCATGTTATTTGATTCTGCCCCGCAAATCTCAAGATGTTATGTCCATATGTGACAACACCTTTCTTCCAATCAGCTTATTTGTATTTGTTGTGCACTTGGCTGTAACTTGGCTGCCACCCTTTCTTGTTGTAGTCTGGAGTGCCGACTGTTCTGTTTGATTGCTTGCATCACCAAAGCAACAAAAAATTCTGTTAAGAGAGGGAGTGCTGGTAGTCATGCAGAGTGTCCGAACTGGTAATAAGAGGACATTGGAATGGGAACAGGATCCTTTGGCCATCTCTGTGGCTGCGTGCTTGGTTTCTTTTTAATTCAATTCAATGAACTTCTTCCTCTACACATCACCCTTGAACCCCTCCACAATGTTTTTGTTTGTTTTTAAACCTTGCCAGTATGCAAAGGAAAAGTATTTGTGTCTCCACTTTCAGTCTTAGGAAACAAGAGGAGTGTTGTGCCTTCAAGTTGCCTGTCGAGTTATGGCAAACCCATGAATTTCATAGGGTTTTCTTTGGCAAGCAATATGTGAAATCTGTCACTGTGGATGAAATATGACTTTAGTCCTGCTAAGCCTGCCCAGCTTTTAAAATCTTTGAGGAGGACTTTTTCTCTCCATTCCACCACCATTACAGGTGTGTTTGGTGAGGACATGAAAGTGAGACTTTGTGGGTGCTCTCCCCAAATGCAGAATTCTGATCTGAGGAATCTCAGTTGGGCCCCTCATGTGCTCTCTTTTTTTGCCAGTAGGCAACGACATTGTTTTATTTAGGTAGGTCTTTGGCTTGTGGTAGAAGGGGTTTGTAATAGAGTTTGTTAAGTCATTCCACCCCTCCTCCTATATTTTATAATGTGTTTTTAAACTTGTTAAATCTAGTGTTTTAAATCTTTTCAATCAAATAAGTTTTAGCTGTATTTTAATATCTTGTAAGCCACCTTGGTTCCCAAACTGGGAGAAAAGTGGGATAAATAAATAAATAAATAAACCATCTATTTTGTTAGGCCCACCACAGTAGTCTTTTCTCTTTCTTGCAGGTCATAGAGATTGACAGCACATGGCTGCTGGAGGTGGCCCCTCACTACTACAAGGCCAAGGAACTAGAAGATGCTTCTACCAAGAAACTTCCCAAGAAAGTAGGGAAAACACGAGAGGAGCTTGGATAAGGCAGGAGCGGAACTCTTGCCTCCTTTGTGCTATATTGGCACCTTCACCCCAGGACTCCCCCTCCCCTTCTATATTTGTATAGTTTTGATGTCATTTGAGACACCAAATAAAACATTTTTATAAAAATTTGTGGATTATTTCCTTCCTGTTTCATCCTAGACAAATCTGGCCTAACTGGAAGAAGAAAAGGAAGAAAGGTGTCTTTAAAAAAATACATGGCTATTTGCCTTTGGCACTTTTAAATCATTGTAGTTTTTCTCTTAATGATAAATGGCTGTATTAATACTAGTAAGACTTGTGGTTTTTATTGGAAAGGTAATATGTACATGTGTTCTTTGTTGCTTTACCCTAAATGTTTCATGACAGGTTCTGCATAAGGAAAGAACCACCCATATATGTGAGTCACAGAGACCACAAAGAACATAAAATCATTGAGTTGGAAGAGACCACAAAGGCCATCCAGTCCAACCCCCGTCATGCAGGATCTCACATTTTGTGACACATCAATTGATCTGAGGTCTATCAAAACAAATGTCACAAGATGCTAACATGTGGTACTGTGAAGTAACAGCACTAAGCACTCCCCTTGCACTCAATAATGTTAATCAGTATGCAAAGGGATCTTGTAATACCTTTGAGGATAACATGCATCTGAGGAAGTAGGCTCAAGTCTACAAACGCTCATGCTACCAACTTTGAGTTAGGGGCTGTACATACCAGCCAAAAGGGCCAGCACGGGTGGAATGGGGGCGTGATAACCACACGCTGCATGCTCAAACTCCACCCCCAAGCTGCTGGGCTGACCAGACAGCAGGCGGATCCAGGGCGTTTCTTTGGCACAGTTTTTAGACACACTGCACCAAAGAAATGCAGTAAAAACATCATCACTGCAGCAAGGGCGGCTTTTTTCCAGTCCCAAAAAGGGTGGCATTTTCCTGCTGCTTTTGGGGTGGAATAAAACGCCAGATCAGGGACATGGTGTGCGGTTGCTGCAGCCCCAATCCAGTGAGGCTGTACAGCCCCTTAGTCTCAAAGGTGCTACAAGATCCCTTTAAATACTTCTTTTCCAGACTAACACAGCTAGGTCTTTGAATTTTACCTCAATAGGGTTACGTTTATGCTTGCAGACTGAACTGCAAACATACATACATTTTTCTGTATGTATTAAAAGTATGTATAGGACTACACGGTTTTCCAGATCTCCCCCACCTCCTACTTCAAATTGTGGCAAGGAATGCACCTGGTACTACTGTAAGTCTGACCCCCCCCCCCCCCAACATCTGAGAAGATGTAAAGAAGGCAGGACAGGCTGTGGATCCACAGAATCCAAAGCCATTCCATTTCCAGCATGCTCCTGGAACAAAACGGCTTCAGCCCTGTTGCTGCTTAGTTTGAAGCAATCCTGAAGGAAACAACTTTAATTAAATGAAAGCTTAGGTACTTATGCACACAGCACCACTTTCTGTGCTCCTCCATATATAACAGCAGTCCTACCTACATCTTCCATAATTTGGTATCAATTGCTAGGGAACTTTTTCTTGTCCATTCAGTTGTTTTAGATAGTGCAAGCGGTTCAAGAAGGTAGAGTTATTGTATTTTGTTTAGTGAGAAAAGTGAATTGTCTGTTCAGACCATTCAATTCTGAGATTGGTTTATCTGCAGTAGCTAGCTAATTTTTTTCCAGCTACTGGCAGTAATATGTTAGCTGAGAGTTAACCTTGTCCTTATAGCAGTTATAATCCAATGCATTACTTGAGAATACTGCTGGTTCACTCAGTCTGTATTCAACATAAACCTTTTTTTATTATATACAGATTAAATTACAACCATCTTTACAGCACTTGCTGGTGCGATTGACAGCAGCAACATGAGGCAAAGCCCACACTATTTATACAAAGGCAACATGGATACACAATGAACTGCTAGTGGCATTCTCCTTGCCACATCTGGCAATGTGGTAGGTTAGCTGTGAAAGATACTAGCAAGAGGACAAGACAGCCAATGGACTTCAGCTCTCCCTACAGCCTACTGGTGCTTCCTGCTCTTTGCCAGACAATGCTGAGAAAAACAGCAGAAGCGATGGCCTCTGATCTGACAACCCGAGACCCAATAAGGACGCAAGTACAACTTTCTTCAGCTTGTTCGTGAGAGGCTGGGATGGCATGAGCTGAAAGGAAAGAAAACCCAACGTTACCCTGGTAGATGAGCAGAATCAACTTGATAAGACCCAAGTAAGCTTGAACAAAATTTTTGAGGAAGGAGAATTTCTCACCACTTCCCCTGAAATAGTATGCGTGCACTGGAACTCACCTTGCTTACCCTGTGACATTTAATTAACCCTTCTGAATTGAGAAAGAAAGTGGAATAGGCATCATAGGTTCTGGAAAGGGAATTTAAAAAGACAAAATGTCAGGCAAACGACCATTTGAGAGACTTCAAACTATTAATTATCCAATATAAAAGCTGACTATTTTACTGCATTTTAAAGGCTTGAGCCATGTCTACTGATGCCACAACCTAGTGACTTGAATACACTAATTTTGTTAGAATTATCTGTGGCTGTTTAACCCTAGTCACGGCAAGCCAGTCCAAATACAGTACAGCATTTACAGAAAGCAGGCCTGATCTAAAATATTCTCAAATCTTTGCACTTTTCTACAAAGAAATGAGAGTCAGAGACCAGATCAATTCTAGTTCCATTTCACTAGTAGACACATCACTTCTAGAAGGAGAGAGGGCACTAGAAGTGCATTTCTCTGGGGCTGCTCATGCTTGAGAGAGAGCATGGTCTCATATGAGACGCCTCACCTGTAAAGTTCACTCTTGTCCTTCTTGTAGAAGCGGAGAAAAAGGACATGGAACGGCAGCCCTGTAATCCGCCACCGGGCTTGTATGCTCCAGTTCTCCGGGTGTTGCGTCACCTTTAGCACTTCCATGCTCAAATCAGCAAAATAGTTCCAGGCCACAAAGCGGCAGAAAGTCAGTGCCATTTGGTACATAGGTCGGCCACTAGCAGTGGAGGTGGAAAGGGGGAAAGATGACAAACCATTAGGTTCAAATGGGAAATTCTTGCACATCATCAGCATGGTAGATTCCCCCATCTCTCTCCAAAACGTATTTTTATATATAATAATATATAATATATGCACACATATTTCCACACCCAGCCACAACATTATGTGATAATCTCACCATGGATTTCCCAGTCTTCCATACACAGGTCCATTCCCTAAACTCACACACCACATTGTTTCCCCATCCCTACAGACAGAGAATGCTATACGTCTCCCATTCCAGCCAAGGCAGGTGGTTCGCAGTGCTTTCTCAATACCTTCAGCTTGCTTCTTTGCCCTCCCTTTAAAAGACACCTTGTGCTCCCATCTACCCACCCACAGCAAATTTCCCCTCCTTAGAGATTGTCAAGATAAGAAAAAAAATATTTATTGTTTAAAGTACTTAGGTGCAACCTTCCATGACAACCAATAATTAGCTTTATATAGAGAGTCAGTGTGGTGTAGTGGTTTGAGTGTTGGACTATGAGTCTGGAGACCAAGGTTTGATTCTCAGCTTAGCAATGAAACCCACTTGGTGACCTTGGCCAAGTCACATGCTCTCAGCTTCAAGGGAGATCAATGGTAAACGTCCTCTGAATAAACTCTGCAACACGGTTACCAGTTACCTTAGGATCGCCATATGTCAGAAATGACGTGAAGCACAAAATAACAAACATCGAGGTGGGCAAATGCAGAGGGTGTGAGGGGCAATTCTCACCCGACACCCTCCCAGCAGGCAATTGTTCACTCCCCAAAAAACAAGCCAGCATGTGGATGAAAACCAAATTAAGACTTACTTCTATTTCTGACTGATGTTGGGGCTAGTAATTGTAACATCTGGACAGGCATATAAGATGTCCAGAAAGGAAGAAAAGGCTCAAGATGGAGAGAAGCAAGAAAACAGGTTAGGATAATACTGAAATAAGTATATAAAACACAAAAGGTCAGGTAGGGCACTAGCCATGGCAATGACACATGCTGTTCACTAGTGCCTCAGGAATCCCGAGGGTATTCAGTAGGCAGCAGTGAGAGGGTAGGGAAGAAAACCTCTGTGTGCTTGAAGTGACTGTTTCCTTCTATATACTTTAAACATTCCACCAAATCTTTCCCCTTCATCAAGGAGCAGTCAGCTCACTTGACATATTTAGGGAGTAGGGGCTCTGCCATTTTACAGATGGCTTTTGGAGTCCTTGTTAGCATCATGGCCAAAACATTAACAGTGACACAAAACATGTATTTCCTGCCTCTCATTACCAGAGCTTACCGTGTTCTCAGATGTAGAATTTCATTGATGAACTCTACATCCTGGAATAGATTTCATAGTCGTGTGTCTTCAGGAAGAAGCCTGGTAACTGATGCAAATAGGAGGGGGGGAGGACAAAAAGAGTAATGAACAGTGTGAGATTCCTGCACAAAGCTTCCCCTGATAAGAAACATGGATGCCCTCTGCCCTGTAAATCTGAAACAAAGTCAACATTTCAGTTTGCAGCGTGGAAAGTAAAGTTTCAGAATCTGGTATTTTCAATCAATTCTCAGTTTTAGATGTATAAATCTAAATAAGGGAACAGCTAGGCTTCCAAGAGACTCATATATACAGTCGCCCCTCCTAACGTACGGATCTGGGATCTGCGCCCTCAAATATCTGTGGAGGGGCAACCTTTGCTATTTCCAATGGGGCGCAAAACCAGGCCACATGCTTGAGGCTTGAATATGTGCGAGCCTCCACTTTCGAGGGGGGGTCTGGAATGGATCCCCTGTGAAAACGGAGGGCCAACTGTATAACCAAAATGCTTTTGTGTATGGATGGGAATTTTACTAAGTCTTGGAAGTGGCAACAGAATTCTTTGACCCTTAGTTACCCCAAGATTTAGTTTTGCTTTAAATTCTAGGGTAAGAAAGGAGGACCTCACTGTAGGAAAAGCGAACTGCCCCCTCTCTCTTGTGCACAAATGTACCAACACACACCGTGTGCGATCCTAGGTATAGCTGCCACAACCTCATTCCTTTTGTTATCTCTCAACACTGGCAAGCCCCACCCCCTTTCTCTTTTAGGAAAATGGAGCAGTTACTCCAAGTGAAGTGAATTGTCTCAATTCTCACACCACCAAAACACAAAACAAAACCCAAGATTTTGAAATAATCTCCACAAACAGGAAAACCTAAACTTAGTTTTCAACTTTTAGTACAATGCGTTTATTAACAGTTCTATTCCACCTTTACACAATATAAGGCAGCTAATGCACACCCCACAAGACCAGTATTGTATCAGGTAGCAATTCTCCAAGGTCTCAAGCCAAAGGTCTTTACCAGCCTATTATCATCTGATCTTTTTAACCCGAGATGCCAGGGACTGAAGCTGGGATAAAGCAGATGTTCCACCTTTGACCTATACTGTTTCCCCAAATGTCATTGTTTGCCACGTCCTTCTAAGAGATGTACTAGAATTTAACTGTTTTGATGCCAAAAGACCCAGGTACAGTTGCCTCTCCACATCTGCAGGTTTGACTTTTGTGGATTTGATTATTTGTGGATTTGATTATCTGTGGATTTGATTAATATGTTCTCTCTAGGAATCTCTAAGTCCTCCAACGCATCTCTGCTGGAAATTGACCATAGAGCTGTTCTGGAGAACCTTGAAGTTCCTGGAGAAAACATTTGTTGGTCCTTCAACATAATTCTTTAGTCAATTTCTGGCAGATCTTGATCACAGAGTTGCTCTGCAGAACCTGGACATTCCTAGAGCAGTGTTCTCTCAGGTAAAAATAATAAGTGTTTTGGGTTTTTTTATTTGCAGTTTTTCTCCATTCACCCCTAACACCAGCCAATGTGGAGGGGCCACTGTATTTTTGTACAAGTAATACATGAAACAGAATAGGTCAAGGATAAGAAAGGATTTTATGAGGCTACTATTATGAGTATTGAGATTGGAGAGGCCCTCCTCTCTGTCTCACTTCCCTCTCAGGCTCCTTTGGTGGGAACAGAGGAGAGGGCTCTGGAGCTCCCTCCCTAGAGAGGCCAGGATGGAACTATCCCTGCTCTCCTTTTAGAAGCAGATAAAAACATTTTCATTCCATCGGGCTTTTAATCTGATGAGGGTTGGGCTTTTAAATGCTGTGCAGGTCAGATCAAGGTTTGAATATAGCTTTTAATGCATTTTATTATTTTTAC
The DNA here is from genome assembly GCA_034509955.1 of Urosaurus nigricauda. Taxonomy (NCBI): domain Eukaryota; kingdom Metazoa; phylum Chordata; class Lepidosauria; order Squamata; family Phrynosomatidae; genus Urosaurus; species Urosaurus nigricauda. The sequence continues at coordinate 309,884,083 of JAOEGL010000002.1, forward strand.
TGCGTAATTGTCCCGACTTTTTAAAATTGTTTAATTGTTTTTTAAACTTTATATTCATTCTTTTTAAATGTCTTAGTGTTATTTCTAAATTGTACTGTTCTTTAAATTTGCTGTTAGCCACTTTGAATCCCTATATTTGGAGAAAAGTGAGTTATAAGTAAATACTAATAATAATAAAATTTTATGCTTTCCCTGGAAGTCATCTTTCAGAACAAGGAGATCTTCACCGCTGCACAAGCCGTTTGGGACACTATCCAGCTTGAGGTGTCACTCCTTATCTTACACCACGCTCAAAATGAACTAGCCTATCTCCAGGAAGCTTGTTTTCTGCTACTCCAGAGACTAGGACCTGGAACAATGGATGCAAACTGCAGGAAAAGTGATTCCACCTCAACATTAGGAGGAACTTCCTGACAGTTAAGGGCTGTTCGACAATGGAACCCACTCCCTCAGAGAGTGGTGGAGTCTCCTTCCTTGGAGGTCTTTAAGCAGAGGTTGGATGGCCATCTGTCAGGGATGCTTTGATTGGGAGTTCCTGCATGGCAGGGGGTTGGACTGGATGGCCCTTGTGGTCTCTTCCAACTCTAAATTTCTATGATTCCAGCCCTAGCATTTGACAAAAGAAAGATACTGAGGCCTACAGCATGTAAGATCTACTCACATACCTCATTCCGCAGTTTCTGATGCATGACTGCGAGATGCTCCTCCATGCTGGGGTCATCCCTGTCTGGAGAACTGGCCGGAGAGGGGGCCCCAGCGGTGGCTCTGAAGGGTGCGATGGGACCCAAGGCTACCTCGGGAGCCTGGTACGGTGACCGGTACTGCCAGCCATGAAAGAGGTTGTGCAGAGAGTCCAAAGAGGCGCCGTCCAGCCCTTCGCTTTCTCGCACCAGAATGTCATCCTCCTGCCTCCCATTCACCAGGGTGACGGCGTCCTCCATGCCTTCGGGTGGGGAAAGTGTGGCCGGACGGGAAAGGCCCCCGGTTTCTAGGCCGTGCGCCAACGGGCCAAGGCTGGTCTTCGGTTCGGCACACCTGACAACGGCAAAGTTGCTTCTGGTCGGCACGGACAGAACCGGAAGGATGCTGCGGGACTCCGACGGCTTCTTCTTGACGAACAGGGAGTGGGATGTCGAACCGGAAGGGACAAGCCCCGGAGGCAGTTTATCCCAAGAAGGATCGAGGTCCTACAACGAACAAAGAAGGGAGGCATTCTGGATTATTTCTGCAGTGTGTTTTGGACCATACATCGAAGAAAAGGAAAAGTGGCTTAATCTGTGTAACGTATAAAATAATAAAGCCATGCTTCTTAATCCGGCTCTGAATGGAGTACATTTATGGAATTCCTCCTGGAGAGAAAATAAAGAGCTAAAAGGAGTACTATAAATATAAATAAATTAAGGCTTTTTAAGGTCATGCTCAAAAAGGAGGACATTTTGGGGGTAAGATTCCTCCTGGGCAGAAAATGTAAAATGCTAAAAGCATAGACACAAATTATTAAACCAATGCTTCTTAATCCTGCTCAGAATGGAGGACATTTGGGAATCCCTCCCGGACAGAAAATAAAAAGCTAAAAACAGCAATATGAATATAATAAATCCATGCTTCTTAATCCTGCTCAAAAAGGAAGACATTTGGGGGGAGACTCCTCCTGGCCAGAAAAATTAAAATGCTAAAAGCATTGATATACAGTAAATATAAATGGAGGACATTTGAGACTCCTTCCTGGCTGAAGTGGAGGACGCGTCCGGGAAATGTAGGGCGCCTGTGGCCTCTGGCCCCCACCCTCCAGAGAAGGGCGGGGCCAGAACGTTCAGAGCCAGCCACGCCCCTTTGCGTGGCCCCGCCCCCTTCGAGGCCCCGCCCCGCAGCTCCGCTCAGCGCCAGCAGCCAGTGTTCTAGTGTTCAGTTCAGTATAGTCCGTCTCACCCTCAGCCTCGCTCGGTGGCAGCTCCTGGCCGTCCCTCCTTGGCCGCTCCCTTCCCATCTCCAAGGGCACCGGGGCCCGAGGCGCCCGGCAGCCAACGCCCGGCTCCGCTGATACATGAGGCGGACTCACACACCACCACGACGCCTCCTCCTCTTCTGGTCAGAATAATCAGAATCCGCCCGCTTCTTCAGCCGGCTCGGCTACTGCGCATGCGCGGCCGCAGCTTCAACCACCCGAGTGTCCCGGGCCCCGCGCACGCGCACTGGCGTCGTCTCCTTGGGTTGAAGGAGGAAGGAACTGCGCATGCGCACTCTGCGCGCTTCTGCTACGCTTTGAACTTGTGTGAGAGTCTGCCAGCGCTACAACCTTGGACTGGAGAAGAGCCCTCCTCTGCTTAGTGCGTCATTGCGCATGCGCCCCCTGAGGAGAGATCGTCGTCGTGTGAGGGAAAGGCCCCTGAGAGATCAGTCTGAATGGTTCTCCCATGGAGCTTCCGGTTGTCAAGTGCAGCTGATGGAAACTTCCATGTCAAATATATGTGGAAATATGTGTGTGTGTGTATATATATATATATATATATAAATATAATAAAAATATTATTTTTATATATATATTGTATTATTATATAATAATATATAATATAATAACAATATAATATATATAAAATATTTATATATATATATATATAATATTAATATTATATTATTAAATTATATAATAATATATAATATAATATTTAAATATATTATTAATATATTATTATTATTATATTATTATATTATATAATAATATAATATATATATAATATATATAATTATATGTTATATATAAATATAATATAAATATATTTATCATGTTAAAATGTATTTATATATGATAAATTTTAATATATTAATATATATTTTAATATATTATAAATACAATATATATATATATATATAATATTTATATATAATATATAATATATAATTATTATATATTATATAATTATATATTATGTTATAAACAATGAGTCCTTCCTGAATCTTCATTAGCGAAGAAAAGCCAGAGAGAGAGAGAGAGAGAGAGAGAAATTATAAACAGTATATATTTATATATAATATAATATATAAATATTGTATTATATTATATATATTATATAATTATTATTGTTTTCACTCTCTCTTTTATTTGCTTATTTACACAAAAACAATACAGAACAGTCAATATATTATAACATTATAACAATTAGTAGTGACAAATTGATTCTTCATATATCTTATATAATATATTATAATACATTATAAATATACAACTGCCACGCGGGACTTTGCTGTTGTGTGCCTGGAAGTCATTTCCGACTTAAGGCGACCCTGTCATAGGATTTTTCTTGGCGGGTTTCTTCAGATTGTTTGCCATTGCTATCCTCTGAGGCTGAGAGAGTGTGACTTGGGCTAAGAATATCACCCCAGTGGGATTCCATGGCCAAGGAGGGATTCAAACCCTGATTTCTGGAGTCCTACACTGCTACAAGCACTCTGGCTCTGTCTGGAGACCAGGCTTCAGAGCATTAAAAAAACCAAACATCACTGGGTGAGTCACACTCTCTCAGCCTCAGAGGATGGCAAAGACAAAGGCAAATTGAAGAAAACTTGCCAAGAAAACCACGAGAGGTTTGCCTTAGGGTCCCCGTACGTTGGAAATGACTTGAAAGCACACAACAGCTGCAAAGAGGCAAGTCACACTCTCTCAGCCTCTGGGGAAGGCAATGGCAAACCTCCTCTGAACAAATCTTGCCAAGAAAACCCTTAGAGTCACCTGAGAGTCGGCATATTAGTCAAAAATGACTCGGAGGCACACAACAATGACAAGAACAACAACAAACTGGGTGTGTGCAGTGTGGAAATTTCCCAGATTTCATAGGCTGGAACTACAGCACTTAAATGTGGTGTCAGTGGAGCTTCGAAAGCTTGCAAGTGTTTGGATCTCGAGAGAAGCATCTTGTCTTCAAAAGTATTGCTAATTTAAAAGTTTATTTTTTGGAGCCCCCACATGGGCAGAAGGAGAGGGGGACCTGCCTGAATTAATGAATAAATATCCCTCCGGTACCACCTGAACTGAAAACAGCTACAGTATCATGACATAATGCAGGCCTGTGACTAATGGTGCCATATTTTCTGTCTCTTTTATGACTTGTAACATCTTTGCCTGATGAAGAAGCCAGTGGAGCTTCGAAAGCTTGCATGATTGATTTTGTGCATTTTGTTTGTCCCCATAAAGGTATCCACTGTATTGTGGATTTTGCATTAAGTGCTGTAGCTCCATCCCTACAGAATCCTGGGGTTGTCGTTTTACAAGGTCTCTAGCCTTCTTTGCCAGAGAGTGCTGGTGCCTCATAAAACTATGAATCCCAGGATTCCATTGGATGGAGCCATGGCAGTTAAAGTGGTACCAAGCTGCATTCTTTTTACAGTTTAGATGCACCCTGGCAGCTGCAACAAAAATGTGTTTTCTGCTTTAGGATCCCTGCCGGCCAGTCTTTCTTCAGCTTAGTCATTGTTTTCTCCTTTCTCCATCAGCTACCCAATATCCTTCGTCTGCAATGTGTTTTTGATGACTCCTACCTCATTAGGATGTTTCCCTGCCCTTATATATTATTGGTAAACGTTGTGATTTTCCTATGCTTGCCAACATTCTCTTTTTACAGGTTTTGTAGTCCAAAAGATTTCTACTGAATTTCAACAAGATGTAGGTTACACATAGCTTAACAAGATTACATGTGAAAGGGATCTAGGAGTCCAAGTACAACACAACTTGAACCACAAATTCAACAGCAGTGGCAGCTAAAAAGGCTAATGCAATTCTAGACTACATCAATAAAAGTATAGCGTCTAGATCAAGAGAAGCAATAGTGCCACTCTGTTCTGCTTTGGTCAGGGGGCCAAGTTCTGAGCACCACAATTCAAATTCAAAAAGCTTTGTTACTGCAGATAATCTCTTGCTGAGTCTTTGCACTCTCAGCATGGAAAAATCCACAAGACATCTTGGTCTTTTCCGCAGAAGACACTCCTAAGGAAAAAAGGCAACTTTTCTTCTGCTGTTGTTTAAAGTTTGTATTTAATGGTATAATTCATGTTATATACACATAATACTCCATATAAAGTCATATTTTAAAAAGTATGATATGACTTAAAAGGAGTGGATGGAAGGAGCTAGCACAACCCAGTCTCTAAGCTCAACTATTCAAGTATTTTCACAGTCTTTAAGACACAGTTCAGTCCAGATGATACATACTCTGTACTTTAATGATAATGACACTGTCAAATCAATTGTGGGGAATAGGTGTTCCTTCAGATTGTGTTGGAGTGCAGCTCCCACGACTCCCCAAACAACATAGACAGCAGTGAGGGAATCATAGGAGTTGCAGTCCTGCAACATCTGGAAGGCCACTTGGTCCCCAACTCAGTCGTAATCCTAAGTGAGTTTGCTGCTTGTCAGTGAACTTGAGGTATTATATTTACTCCCATTCCCATTGCTTGGCAAATGTCTGATCTAGTGTGGCTAACATACCAACTGATGTCTTTCCAGCCTGTGGAAAGCGGTGACAAGTAGCTGCAGCACCGGTGCCTGGATTGCACACTTCCTTTAATGGCTCCGTGATTAAATGGATGCAAGTCCTATGGCTAAGAATCAGGTCCATGTGTATTTTGTGAGGAGAAATGATTGAAGGATTGTCCATAGCAGTATGTCACACTTTATAAAGTGTGGGGTGGTTTCAAAAATACCATAAAATGGCACACTGCATGAACCATCACTCAGGCTGTAATGATAATTGTCAGTATTTTGTTATATGATGCCTTAATTTTTTAACTTTGGTTTGTAGATTGTACATTGTTTGGCAGGTTTTATGTCTATTTTATCTCCTGTGTGTAAAAGGGCTGTGTAAAATTTTACAGCACTATATAAATAAATTGGAAGAAGAAGAAGAAGACTAGAAGAAATCTTTTTTTTTTTTTTGTAATCAATGTTTTAGCTCTGTCTTTTTTTTTAATATACTGTAACCTGCCTTGACCCTTCATTGTGGGGGAATGGTGGGATATAAATCATGGAAATAATAAATAAATAAATAAATAAATAAATAAATTTTAAAAAATCTGATTGAAAATCAGATCAATAAACAAATGAATATGTTAGAGACAAAGGATTCAAATCTGAATGCAGATTTTGTGTTACACCCAATAAGTTAAATTTATCTGCTAAATAAAATACTAATTAATTTAATTTTAGTTTTGGTTTATTGGAATTAAGCTCTCTAATAAAGGCACTGTTTGGGTGGATTAATTTAGTCCAATTGGAAAAGTAAACAAACTGGAATGTGTGAATTTAAATCCAGATTAAGCAGAAGCGAGAAGTGTTAATTCCCTTTTGATTAAATTGGATTAAATTGATTTATTGCACATTTTATTTATCCCTTATATAATTTTCTTCCTACCATTCTTAATATTCAAGACAAAGGCAGATCCTAAATGTAGCTTAGCCTTTACTTTGCCAAAGTTATGCTTTCAAAGCCTGTGGTATGATCAACATACCATGAAATTCCTAAATGGGAGTTTGAAATAAAATATCTAAAATTTTACTTTAGATTTTCATACAGCTCAGATTCCTGAGCTTATATGGCAAGCTGGTATATTAATCTGAGTAATAATTCAGTTTTAGTTTACAAACCTGGTGGGTGGGTTTTTTTTTAAAATGCAGGCACATTACAGTGAAATTTGACATAAATCTCAGTGCCAGCATTCCACTTTCATAAAAATCAGGAACAGCTAATTCAACGAACATCCAACACACCACCAGTTTGGAAAGACAAAATAAACAAGATTTCTCAATGAAGGGAACTGCCCAGAAATAAGCAGCAAACTGCCAATTAACTTATAGAAGAGGGAAGACAAAACATGAGCCATCCAGATGTTTGGGCTACAACTACCATAACTCTTTACAATTAGCTACACTGGCTGGGAATTCTGGGAGTTGAAGTCCAAAATATCTGGTGAGCCAATCATTTTCCACTATTCATACAGAAAGTGAGTTAGAGGTACAATGAATGGTACAGTTACCAGGCTTTTCCAAGGCAAGAGATATAAGAGACAATGAGACATGTTGGCACTTTGGCTTAATCTAATAGGAAGAAAGAGGGAAGAAACCCATGCTTGATCTAAGGCAATAAATATTGACAGGATGTAAGACTAAGCCGATTTAGTTTTTCTTCATATTGGCAAGATTGTTGTTGACTTAACAATACAGCCATGATTTCAGGACCCTCCTTTCACCAAGGTCTAGTGTCGCTATACAAATACTTGTGGTAGATCCATTTGGCTTCATGGGGTCTCCCTGCTACCATGCAGAGTGGCTTCACCTGCCATGGATTCCTGGTCAGATTGTACCATCTCTTGTTCTGCTGCAGAGGGTGGCTGTCTCCATGAGAGTCACTTGTACAGGAGGGATGGCTGTTTGCAACAGTCAATTCTGGAAGGTCTAGAGCAGCAGGAGTTTGGAGGTCCACCTTTGAATGTAGAGGAGGAGGAACTGCATCTTCCATTTGTCTGGGGAGGGATGGTCCTGGGTGGTTTGGCTGGTTGATGGCGGTGCTGTCTGTACTACTGGAGAAAAAGAGGACATCCTGACAAATCAAAGGAGTCACAGAGTCCCACGGCTAATGGTGGCAAGTATACATTTCTTCTGAGAGTCAGGGTGGTGTAGAGGTTTGAGCATAGGAAGGCAACTCTGCAGATCAGGATTTGATTCCCTGCTCAGCCATAGAAACCCATTGGATGACCTTGGGTGAGTCACACACTCTCAACCCCAGAAAATCCCATGATAGATTTACCTTACGTTCACCATAAGTCAGAAATGACTTGATGGCACACAGCAATACTTGATTTCTAAACACTGCTTTTAAAAATGCTCCACGTGCTTAATGTATATTCTCAATAAACTTAGAAAAAAACCTTGGGGTAATAAGTATTTCTTCACCTGCTACTGACAAGAACGCAACATGGGCTTCAAGTGAATTTATCTGGGAAAGCCATTCCATAACCACAAGCATAGAAGGTTGCCTTTTGACTCCTAGAAAAAGGCCCTCCCTTTAATAGTGCTTTACATCAGCTCCTTTGGTGGGTACACACCGAGAAAGGCTTCAGAAGATGCCAGTGATTGGGGAATATGATACAGTGGTCCCCCGGGATACGAAATCCCAGGGAGCCGAAACCGCCGGGGCCGCCAAAAAGCCCCCGGGATCCGAAAGAAACCCCGGGGTATGAAGACGAAAAACCGCGCGGCCCCTTTAAATTTGCCGCACGGTCCGTCTGAGAATGCGGTCCCCCGGGAAACGAAGATTTCCGGGTTACGAAAGGTAATCCGGAACGGATTACCTTTCGTAACCCGGGGGACCACTGTATATGAATAGACACACCCCTTCACATAATCTGGTCTTAAACCATTTAGGGTTTTAAAGGTTAATAAAGGTTAATGGGTCCAGAAACAGAAAGTATTAAGACTGTTGGGTTAAAGTGCTTCTTTCCTTGTACCTTGGGTAACCTATGGCAAGCCAGGTTAAAGAGCCTTGAAAACAGATGTTACAATTAAAAGATCTGATGTGTGGTGTGGTCTTCAAAACAAATGTTACAATTAATGTTGTGTGACTTTAAGTTGTTTCTCAATTATGGTGACCATAACAGGGTTTTCTTGACAAGGCAAGCAAAAAGCTCAGATAGACGCAATGGCCAGGAATGCTTACTATCAAGCTTCAGCTGTTACACTAGCTGGGCTCCTATCGAGTGGTGGAGGACCTAAAGATGGTAGTGCACATGCTGGCCACCTGAAGACTGGACTTTTGTAATATTCTGTATATTGGGCTACCTCTATATCAGGTCCAGAAACTTGTTAGTTCAAAGCACAGCAGCCAGATTGATTAATGGGACATCCAGGAGTGATCATAATGCACTAAAATTAAATCACTCCACTGGCTGCCAAGTGGAGTTTCTGAGCAAGGTACAAAGAGTTGGTTATTACCTTTAAGTCCCAACATGGTTTGGGTCCAGGTTACCTATGGGACTGCATACTCCCAAATAATTCGCCCCATACATTCAGGTCCTCTGGCAGACATTTACCCCAATCAGCCAGGACTCGATTGACAACTGTCAGCCGCAGGACATTTTCTTCAGCCACCCCTAGTCTAAGGAATGACCTGCCAGAGGAGATTCAACAGCTGAATAGGCTGAATTTAAAACAGTATTGAAGTCCAGTGTCTTCTGGCAGGCTTATACAGATGATGAGAGCCCTCCCTTCATGGTAACTGTCATCCTCCAGCCTGCGGGTGGAGTGAACAGGCAGGCCCAGTTCCATAAGGGTTAGAGCCTTAGGGAGCTGGGGATGTTTAGCCTGGAGAAGAGAAGGTTAAGAGGTGATATGATAGCCCTGTTTAAATATTTGAAGGGATGTCATATTGAGGAGGGAGCAAGCTTGTTTTCTGCTGCTGCAGAGACTAGAACGCGGAACAATGGATGCAAACTGCAGGAAAAGAGATTCCACCTCAACATTAGGAGGAACTTCCTGACAGTAAGGGCTGTTCGACAGTGGAACACACTCCCTCGGAGTGTAGTGGAGTCTCCTTCCTTAGGGATCTTTAAGCAGAGGCTGGATGGCCATCTGTCAGGGATGCTTTGACTTGGAGTTCCTGCATGGCAGGGGGTTGGACTGGATGGCCCTTGTGGTCTCTTCCAACTCTATGATTCTATGATTCTATGAAGGGCTTGCCTGAAGAAAGAGAGCTCTCCCTCCTTGGTAGCTGTCATCCTCCAGCCTGTGAGAGAGTGAACAGGCAGGCCCAACTCCATCAGGGTTAGAGCCCTCCCTCTAGTCCATCTGCCATGGTCAAGGCATCAGAGGGAGAGAACCACTGGATCTCATCCCCTTCCCTACTACCTTTCCCTTCTCCTTTTGTGTCATGTCTTTTTAGATTGTAAGCCTGAGAGCAGGGAACCGTCTAATTAAAAATAATAATTGTAAGCCGCTCTGATAACCATTAGGGCTGAAGGGTGGGGTACAAATACCCTAAATAAATAAAATAATAAATAAATGGTTTTTCAATTGTGAATTTAGATGATGAATTTTAAATGTGGATTGTTTTAAAATGTTTATGTCTTATTTGTCCTTTTAAACTGTTGCATGTTTTAATTAATGTATTTTAAGTGATGTGTATTTGTTCTTCTTTGCCTCAATCATAGAATCAGAGTTGGAAGAAACCACAAGGACCATCCAGTCCAACCCCCTGCCATGCAGAAAATCACAACCAAAAGCATCCCCAACAGATGGCCATCCACCCTCTGTTTAAAGACCTCCAGAAAAGGAGACCCCACTACATGCTGAGGGAGTGTGTTCTACTATTGAAAATCCATGAGGAGAGGCAGGCAAGATAGATAGATAGATGAAAGTATTAGTAGTAGTTGTTGTTGTGACTGGGGCAGGGGGAGGCAAATGATACCTCCATTTCCCCTAGAAGGTGTAGGGATATTTTTTTAAGGTGGTGGGGGGTGCAGCTTTCCAAGGTTCCAGGAGGAATTGATGTGTCCCTCTCAACTGCCCACAGTTGCCCACCCTTGGAGTAGATGGTTCTGCTCCTCCTTGTAGTGACACTAAAACAGCTTTCTGACTGCTGTGACTTGATTGGAATTGTGACAATCAAAAGCCATGGGCAGGAAAGTGGAAGAGAGATGTCATACCAGCTGTCTGATTCATGAGGCTTTTTTGGCAGCTCAGGGATGTCTTTCAAATCATCTAGAGAAACAGGACAGAAATAGGTATATGTAACCATTTAAGCAATACAGCTACTACCTATTTCCACAATATTCCCTCTTACAAACCATATTGCAAACAGTGTACAAAGCGATCCAGCAGCACCTTTGAGACTGAAAGAAAGTTGTTTATAGCATAAGCTTTCTTATGGGTTATCTGCATGGACGAAATAGCCCAGCTTCCCCACAGCCTCCCGTTGTGCAGTTTAGATGGTGCAGGCCAAAACTCCTGCAATAGGATTGGGCCCAATCCTGCCTGTACAGACATAAATCCAAAGGATCCCGTCTGACCCTGGAGCAAAGACCCTTTACCCAGGTTAAAACAGCCCTGGTTTTGTGTGGAGTTACTAAGACACTGCAGCAAAATGGGACTATTCAGACAGCTCCCTCTCATGCTTCTTACTTTTCCAGCGAGCAATCCATCTGAGAAGCCCACCCAGTCACCCTGCCTGACATGGAAATGGGGTGCCTGGCCATGTGGGTGCAGCCCGGTGCTCTGTTTCCACCTGAGACAGGGTGGAGGGGGACTTCTCACATGGATCGCTAGCCAAAAAGGTAAGGAGTGCCCTCAGGTCCTGGGTTGCTGCAGGAACAAGTGTGTGAACACCCACCCATTCAAGCACCATTCCAGAGACTAACCCAGGTGAATACTGGGGATAGGATAGCATAGGATCAGTCTGTGCTATCTTGCCCTGTTTGGTCAGGCTGTTTCATCAGATGTATGCATTGAAGCAGCTAGGGACAGATATGTCAATGGATGGGGTGTAGCATGTTAGTGGTGATAGAAATGCAAAACCTGTGGGTATGGTGAAAGAGTGACAAGTTTCAGTGATGGTTGTTAAAAGACAAATGTGGGAGATAGAATCTACATAAAACCAAGGTGAGTAGATAAAGGAATGAATAGAATGAATAGTAGTGGAAGTTCTTGAAATGGTGTATTGATATGGGTTCAGAACCAAAAAAGAGCTGTTTTAATGTTTGTATATGTTGTACACCGCCCTGATCACTGGAAGGGCGGTATAGAAATAAATTTTTTATTATTATTATTATTATTATTATTATTATTATTAAAGTGAGCATGAGAACCTAGTTGTGGCTGGGATGGTAAGTAGTACTGTACTATGCGTAGTGTGTCAGGAACCCATTGTCTCTTTCCAAACCATCTGTCAATGGAATGGAGCATGAGGATATATCCTAATTCAGGTATTTCTCTTTCCATCCTCCCTTTGAGGTGTTTGTTTGTTTGTTTGTTTGTTTGTTTGTTTGTTCAAGGACTGCCATTTTGATGCTTGAGATGTCCAGGCAGGTTGTAGTGTTCTGTGACTGGTCTTTGGGCATCTAATCTTGGTTCTAATAGCAATCCTTGGCTAGGCTGAGCATGTGTTCCCAGGGGCTTTGTAATTAAGTTCTTAGCATAATTACTTGCCTCTGCTCTAGGATCTAAGATTCCAAGAGGTATTTAGCAGGATTTATTTGTACCCATCTCTTGAGATAGGGTTGCCAGGTCAGAATCATCCTAGGTCCTGACATTTGCCAAAAACTGAGAGCTAGGGACAACCCCTGATTATGCAATTAAACATTATATAGTCCGTATAAACTACATTTGCTGACAGCTTCTTGTTCAAACACACACATATATCTTCCTGCTTGGAAGTTAGGTCAGAAGTGGCTCATTCTATTTATTTAATCTAGTCTACTTGCTTCCAGGAGAGCCAGGCTGGTGTAATGGTTTCTGTACCAGACTATAACTCTGGAGACCAGGATTTGAATCCCTGTTCAGCCATGGAAACCCACTGGATGACCTTGGCCAAGTCACATTATTTCGGTCTCAGAGGAAGTCCAAGGCAAACCCCCTATAAACAAATCTTGTAAAAAAAAAACCATGATAGGTTCACCTTAGGGTTGCCATAAGTCAAAAAGGACTTGAAGGCACACTACAAGTCCTGCTTCTAAACAGAAGATGGATGGAGAGCAAAATAGAGGGCAAATCAATACAAGAACCAAGAAGGAAAGAGGAAGCTAATTAAGTAAATACATAACCTTCTTGGAGAGTCTCAGCTCAGCAACATATCAATTAAGCCTGCAAACTATCAAGCTGCTGCTCTACTAGCTGACATTGAGATTTTAACATAATCTGTCCCTCGTGCCTGGAGTTCATAGCATCAGAGAGTTGGAAGAGACTACCAGGGCCATCTATTCCAACCCTTGCCATGCAGATACACACAACCAAATCACTCCCAACAGATGCTCATCCAGCCTCTGTTTAAAAATCTCCAAAGGAGAAAGGCAGAAAACAAGCTTGCTCCACCCTCAATATGACAGCCCTACAACTATTTAAACATGGCTATCACACCACTTTAACCTTCTTTTCCCCAGGCTAAACATACTAAATCCCTTTGCTGCTCCTTATGAGGCATGGTTTCCAGTTATTGTGTGCCTTCAAATTGTTTCCAACTTATCGAGATTCTAAGGTGAACCTATCATGAGGTTTTCTTGGCATGATTTGCCACTGCCTTTCCCTGAGGCTGAAAGAGTGTGACCTGCCCAAGGTCACCCAGTTGGTTTCATGGCCAAGCCGGGAATTGAACCTGATGTCTAGAGTTGTAGTCCAATATGATTCACCACCCTGGCTCCTTACATGGTTTTCAGACCTTTCACCATTTTGGCTGCCCTCCTCTGGAACCACTCCAGTTTGCCCACCAAAACTGGACAATTTGAATCCCTGTATCCTGCCTGGAAATGACCTTTAAAAACTGGAGACTCTGGGCCTAGCCCTCAGAGCTAGTAATCCTATTTGAGATAAAGCTAGGTATGAATCCAGAAAAGGCACATATACTCTTTTTACCCCAGAACCCACAAGATTGTACTCACTTCCTTTTCTCTCAGGATCCTCTGAAACTGTAGAAGAGTTCTCAAAGCGGCTGTAGGAACACTTCTGAGCCATAAGGATGTCATTTGGAGCAATATTCCTAGAGGATGTGAAGGGAAAGACAAGCAGGGGATGGAAATGATGAGGCAGCAGGAAGCAATGGGTAGGATAGGAGCATCAAGCAGGATTGCAATGGGACAAGGATGTGCTATAGAGGGAAGACGGAGGGGATGGAATCAAGGTGGTCTTCTCTGCTCAGAAGGACATGTATTTATTTTCAAGATTTTTATGCAACCCATCAACAACTAAGTTATCAGAAAGTATATTTCAAAACAGTATCAATATGCTATAAAACTATAAAGAAATCATCTCAAAGCCAGCATAAAATCTGAAGTTTGAAAAAGATAGTACAAACCTAGCATAAGACTAGCCTAAAAATGGAGGTTTGGGGAAGTTTTCTTTTTTTTGGGGGGGGGGGGACTACCACTCCTAGAATTCCCATTAGTTGGGGCATTCCAAGAGCAGGGGTCCAAAAGTAAGTTCTACTTAAAATGTGAGCATGTGTGTGCCTTCAAGTCACCTGGCAACTTATGGGACCTCATTAATTTTATAGGTTTTTATTAGGTAAGGAATACTCAGAGGTAGTCTTGCCAGTTCCTCCCTCTGAAGTACGAGGGGGTATCGTAAAGTTTTATTTATCTTTAAAAATATTTGACAGAAGGTTTGTTTTGATTTGTAGTTGTTAACTTATTTCTATGTAGTCACCATCCAGATTTGCACATTTTCCCAGCGTTTCTTGACCCTCCAAATACCTGATATTGTAGATGTCTGCAGATTGCACCTTACAAGGGGATATCGTAAAGTAATAATTATCACCCGTATGTTATTATGGTATATTGATGAAATTTGTCAGTATCATCATTGGTACTAAGTGCATGATGTTGAGAAAATAAACTCATTGTGTCCTTTATTTTTGTGACAGGTTGTGCCACACGTGACTAAAGTGTAAAATCCTCATAAGGTGCAATCTGCAGACTTCTACAATATCGGTATTTGGAGGGTGAAGAATCCCTAGGAAAAATGTGTAAATCTGGATGGTGACTATGTAGAAGTTATGTTAACAACTACAAATCAAAACAAACTTTCTGTAAAAATAATCTAAAGGTGCTAATTAAAACTTTACGATATCCCCTCATATAGCTTACACAGCATCTCATTATTTTTTGGCAGTCTCCCATCCAAGTACTACCGAGGGCTAACCCTGCTCAGGTTGTAAAATCAGACAGGACCTACATGGGAGAAAATAAATAGTGCCAGTAATTTTTTTTGTGCACTAAAACATGTAACTAAAAAGTCTAGCATAACTAAAAGGTCTTTCGTTGGTGCAAAGACATGATGACAAGTGCCAAGAAAGACTTAAAGGGAAAGACATTTCATAAGTAGGGCACCACCAGTAAAAAGGCCGTTTTCCTCATGACTAGACACCTAGCCTCATTGGGCAGAGGTGCTTAGAGAATGGCTGCAAGTGATAATTTTAAGGACTGGACAAGGATACACAGGTGGATGCAGTCCTGCATGTAGCCTGGGTTTTTGCCATGCTGGATGGGGGGTTCTGGAGGGCTTGTCCAACAGTAACTTTTAAAAGCTCAGGTTTTTATATTTCTCTTACCATTTGCTTGGTTAGATATTGACGTTCCTCTATGCTATACTGTATGTGTATTGTTGTCGTTGTGTGCCTCCAAGTCATTTCCAACATATGGCGACCCTAAGGCAAATCTATCATGGCAAGTTTCTTCAGAGTGGGCTTGCCATTGCCTTCCCCTGAGGCTAAGAGAGTGTGACTTGTTCAGTGTCACCCAGTGGTTTTAATGGCTGAGCTGGGAATCGAACCCTGCTCTCCAGAGTCATAGTCCAACACTCAAACCACCATGCCACACTGGCTCTACCTTTACTGTATTATTTTTATTGTATTTTTATTTGGTTAGGGACGTCAAGGGTATGAATTTACAAGAACGAAGACAAGCAGGGGAGGACAAAGGGGCTTGGAGGAGTCTCATCCACAGGGTCGCCATGAGTCAAGGTTGATTTGAGGACAGTTAACAAGACTAAGCCATTTTGGAAAAGTTTATCTGAAAGGTGTAGTAGAAATATTTTGAGTACTATTAGGCCTCGTTCCCTGCTCCACAATGGCTAATGGGAAATTATGGAGATAAAATTTAAAATGAGAGTATATAACTTTATCTCTCACAATAGCCACACAGACAGATGGGATGGGGATGCATGTTAAAAGTGCAGTTTTCTTCTGAGTCACTGTGAGAAATTAAAGAGTTGACCATCAAGCAAAGCTCAGAAAAGTACTTATTTGAACTGCAACTATCAGAATCTACCAGTCAGCATGGCCACTGGACTTGCCAGCTGGAGATTTTGGGAAATGTAGTCCAAGTGAGTAACTATAAAATTTTGAGCCTGGCCACAAACTATTTAAAAGTTCATATTTTGAACAGGGAACCAAAACAGTCTGGAAGCTACCACAAGCAACAGTCCTGTGATCATATCTCTTGGATACTGGAGTGAACAGTTCTTGAGGAAAACACAATTTTACTTACTTTCCCTAATGCCTGGGCAAGAAGATTCAGACTAGGAGTGGAACACATGTGACCTTCCACATTCTCTTGGATTGCAACTCCCAGCTGTCCTAAGCAGCATAGACAATGGTGAGGAATGCTGAAGGGCCATATGGTTCCTACCACTGGTATTAGACTAAATCTTCTCCATATTTTTTATCACAACCTCTCTCACTAGAGAAACAAATGATTCTTGTCCAAGGCCATGAACCAGGACTTTCCAGGTCTAATGTTTTATTTGAATATATACACCAAATAATTTAGATCAGAGCCCAAGAATGTGGGTAGCCCACAATCCTTTTGAGACTGTATCTATTTAAACAGAAGGGCACTTTTACACTGGATGTGCAGCCAGTAACACAATACCAATGGCAGACATGTGCCACTGTGGTATAATGCCTCTTCCAGCAGTAACTTAGTTCTTATTTCAATTTTTTTTAGTATTTCATAATTTGGATTTATTGCTGGCTCTCAACTCTATACTGCTACAGTAATTAGGTGAGTTGTATGTTTTGTTTGTGTTCTTATGGATTATTTTGTGATTTTTTTTAATGTTTGTAAACTACCTCCCAAGGGAATTTGTCCATCAACTGGTATATAAATAGCAATATAATATTGATTTATATAAAAAATGGCAGCACAGACAGGAGAAAGAATAATTGCTTTACATGTACAGGTTCAACACACAGCACCTCCAGTTAAAGGTATGATGATAAGAAGTTGGGAAAGACATGAACATAATCCATGTATGCTAGACTACAAATCTAATTTTTCCAAACCAAGAAGCAACTGGTCCTTATGGACTAGTATTAATTTAACACATGCTATGTTGGGAAGGCCTGAAGAGAGAATGCTGGTCTACAGGAAGCAGTACTGGGTATGTACACAATAGCAGGCTATATCCATGATCTGTATTATGACTCTTCTGGCCCTAACAGGGGCTGCAAGTGTAGGCAGGCTGTAACCCAAAAGCTCTGCTTTTCCCTCCATTGTTTACTGGGTCGCACATGCATATTTTAGAGGAAACAGATAAAGAAGACTTTATCTAGAAACAGAAGCTATCAGATGTGGAACTTCCAGAAAAAGACAAGACCACTTGATTGAAATTTTTTAAAAAATTCCAAACTTTATTGTATTGTAAACAAAAGTTTGTATTTTTTTCCATGCCATACATCAAAAGCTGAAGTCAGTTCAGACTCTTGGGTGCTTTGACAAGGGGTGGTACAGAAAGGAACCAATAGGGGCAAACCTCACAGAGGGATGCTGTCAAGTTGCCAGACCAAAGATACAGGAGTTCTGGGAGTTGTCTGCAACTGTGCAGCTTTAATGTCTACTCTGTGCTATCAAATGGTAATGTCCTTAGAGCAGACCCCATGAGCCTAAGAAAACTGTTCTTTAAGGTACTCAACAGGCTTGTAACGCACTAAATTCCCCTGCAAGTGACTTACACATTTAATTTCACTTTTTCCATCAGAAACCCCACAGGAACAGTGCAGGTAATTGGAGCTCTAGTAACATTAAAAATGGCACGCTAGTTGAAATCCCAGTGCTCAGCCAGAGAATGCTACCAGTACACATGATGAAAACAGCAACCCTTTTTGTCCTCAGCATCTGATGATCAGAGAGAGATGCTCCTAGGAACTTGGAGGATGCATTACCAACTCTTAAGTTGTGATTAAGAGGCCCATCTTCTACATCAGATACACAGAACTGTTGACTATCCAAATATTTTGGACTTCAGTTCCAAGAAGATCCAGATAACATGGGAAGGAATTGTGGGAACTGAGGTCCAAACTATCTGGAGGGTTGAGGTGAGCAGAAGGTATATTGGGATCTACAGCAGGGGTGATCAACTTCCTAAGGAACAAAGACCAATTTGTACCTCTGCACCTTTCCACAACTGTGTATCCCTGCACACCTGAGATGAGGTAATGACACTTCTGGTTGCCATTTTTTGCCATTAATAAATATATAGAACCAGCCAGAAAAAAGGGAGAAATGGAAAGGAGTTCTATGGAAAGGAAATGGCCATGTCGACATGTGTTTGGGATAGGTTTTGGGTTTAAAATCACCTGTAAGTCCTATACGAATCCAGTTTTAACATGGTGTAGATTTCACAGGCTTTAGGGGACAGCATAAGCATTTCAGGAACAACACTTTCCCCACTCCTGATCTACAGGTTCTCCTCTAGCTAACTTGTGGTAAATCAGCAAAGGTCTCATATTTCAAATTTCTGAGCATTAACACTAACTCTATTCCCCACATACCTAAATTAGGTTGTTAAAATGGTAGGAGTGGAAAGCAATAATCAAAGAGGAAGGCTGCATTACAGATGGATTGATTCAACAAAGATAGCCATACATTTGCTGGAGAGATCTACAGACTACAAACTCCAGGTCCTCACAATATGTTGCTATGACAATTCAAGTGGAATTCCAGTGCTGTAACTGTGTAGTGTGAAAGCTTTATCCAATCAAGAGCAACAGGAGTTTTTTTCAGAGCGGAAAAATAGTGACGGGTCGGGGGAAAAACAGTACGAGAAGCATATATGGGGATTTCAATGGACTAAACAATATACCACAACTTGAATGCAAGTTGTTAAGAGGTTTTATAAATCCTAGAGTAGGATGGGTGGGACAAATTCATAGAGCACAGGGCTGGTATCAGCTATCATGAATTAACTCTTAACATGTTTCAAGCATGCTTCTTGAATCCCAGGTGGAGAGGACAAACAAGAGCTGGAAAATCTGTCACCCTCATAATGAGCTTGAGAATTTTCTGGGGGCAACCAAGCAGCCACTGTTCAACAAAAGGGTTAAGTGTCCAGAACCAGCAAAGCAGTTCCTATGTACCAAAGTGGGGGGAAGTCATCTAAGCCAAATGGTCACAGTTAAAGTTGTGGCCTTGCTGCCTCAGGGCACAATCATAACATGGCTGGCTAAACACTTATGACCTATTTGTGGGTCATAGAAAAACAGGCCCCATTGTCACATGATACAATTGGCATTTGTATGAGCAGCATGAGCAGAGCCATAGAAGACCCCATATTGGCACACTAAATGGATAAGCTTTCAATGCCTGTACTTTCCCGTTTGCATTTTTAATACGGTGATGGCTTGGGCACAAAATAAATGAGTTGAATCTATTCATTATAAACAATAGTGCATATTCCACAGTTCTGTGATTTTGTCACACAAACGAAGAAAAATGAGTTTTGAAATTAGCAGCTTGAGATTCTAAGCCTCCATTAAACAAGTAGTAAGGAAAATGTTTGGCCTTTATAAGAACATAGCATAGAGACAGTATAATAATTTACAGGCATACCTCAGTTAACAAAGCCTTTGATAAAGCAACTCCCTTTTACAAAGTCTCTTTATGTCCACACATCCCCCATTTTCTTCCTTGCCCTCTGCCTCTGGGGGAAATTTTGAGCAGCATCAGTATCAGGAGAATGGTGAAAAGAGGCTGAAGAAACAGACTTTCTGTGTCAGGTTGCAGCAGCATGCCTCCAGTAAACCACGCAATAAAGCTTGGGATGGGAAAGAGTGGAATTCTACTCTAGCCATTCGTACCTACTGTGCCTTCAATAGGAAAAGTAAACGTCAGCTGCCTTACTGAGCCTGTGTGAGCAGTAAAATAGAGAGTAAAGGACAAACCAGATAAACTTGCTTCACCATTTGGGTACGCCAACATGTGAAAAAGTACTGATTTATAAATCTGACCACTATAATGGAAATCATAAGAAAAGTGGAGTCTGGTGAAAAAAGATGCCCCTGGATAGATTTTGGAAGAAGTATTTAGGTGGTCTCTAGAAGGTCGAAATAATGTTTTTTGTTTACTTATGTAAGACTTACTTCACCTGCTTGTTTGATTTCACATGTGCATACTGTTCATTTTCAATAAAAAAGTTTCCTGAAATGTATTGAACTGCTCTTCTTTATTGTACTGCAAGAACTTACCCCTATTCTCTCCATGGTATTTCTACTTCTAGTACAGTACCAAATTTTCTGTTAAAAAAGGTAATGCCCAGGAACACATCAGCTTTGTTAACTGAGGTATACCTGGATTTCTATTTATCTACAGGCCATCACAATAAAGCTGATAAATAAAATATGGGTAACAAGTCAAGCTAAGCAATGATTCTTCAGGCTTCAAATCCAATTATTTTGCTCAAGTTACAAAACTTTCCCTGGTGAAATTTCAGAAACCAGGGGGAGTTTGTATACTGTATATACTCAATTATAAGTGTATAAGTAAAGGGTAGGTTCTGGGACCAAAATTATGGATTTTGATATGACCTGTGGATAATCAAGGGTAAAACTTAGGTGCATGTAACAAAGAATCTAAAGAATGAAGCAAAGAAAACAATGCCAAATAATTTACACAATTCCATCAGGCATAACTGTTTGTGCTCACACTAAAGCCTGAATGGGTAAGAGAGCAGAGGAGGGTCAGTGCTTCCGGGACAGATTTCAGTCTTCCCTTTCACCAAGGGATAGTTCATTTTTTTTAATAAGAGTTAAAGTACAGTACAGTACTTACATTTACCCATGGATAAGTCGACTTTTTGGGTCAATTTTTGACTAAAATTTCTGGACTTATACATGAATATATACAGTAATCCCCCTAAATATAAGTCATAACTACATTTTCATCCTATCCCTTTCTCTAGAGGCTCACAAAGGCAAATGATATGGCATACCTACCCTTTTCCCTCATAACAACCCTGTGAGGTAGGTTTACTGAGAGAGAGATTGGCCCAAAGTCATCCTATTAACTTTATTGTTGTTTGTTGTTGTGTGCCTTCAAGTCATTTCTGACTTATGGCAAGTCTATTATGGGGTATTCTTGGCAAGATTCTTCAGAGGGGGTTTGCCACTGCCATCTCTGAGGCTGAGATATTGCAGTGGGTTTACATGGCTGAGCTGGGATTTGAACCCTGATCTCCAGAGTCATAGTCCAATGCTCACACCACTACAACTCGCTGGTGCTTCTGAACTTTATTGGCTAAGTGGAAATCTGAACCTAGCTCTTCCTAGTTTCTTTCCAATAGTCCATTCATTTTACCACAAAGGATCCTTAGTCTTGATCTCAGTACAACTACCAGTTAGGAAATATCTAAATGAAGAAAGCTAAGCAACTTTGTATGCACATGGTTAAATACGTTGCTGCTTTTCCTGGCACAGAATTTGGGTTACCCTGGCACACATTTTATTCTTCCCCTTTCCCAGCTCTGAATCTACATACATTTGCTTATCTATCATAAAAAGTCTCTATCATGCATGCCCAATTCCCAGTATCTTTCTTTTCCTTGTAACCAATTCCAGCTTCAAGGCACACAAATCCTAACTTTCATTCTCGGCTTTCAACTTCTGATTTCCTCCTCTTTATTCTCTGAAACCATCAATTTTCCATGTGGAACTGGAAAATAAAGCTAACTTCTGCTTCTCAAGTTGAGGCAACCATTTAATCAAAACTTGGAAATGTTGCTTTTCCTTTCTAGACAACTTTTTTTAGATAATAGTGGCCACACTGGCTGGAATATTATGGAAGGTGTAGACCCAAAAAAGTAAGCTCTTGACCAAGCTTTGTAATTTATAGATCCTTATAAAGGCTTCCCCTGCTTTGCAAGCAGGGAGGCAACTGATGTATTTATTTTTTTTAAAATCACCAGAACCTTATCTGTTTAAATCACAAAGCAAATACATAAGACAGCCTTATGGGCTACAAGGGCCCCACTCCAAATGAGCAAAAACATATTCAAGACAGAACAACATCTCAAAATACCACAGACATAACTGGCAGACCCTAAAACAGGCAAAGATAAGAAAATGGAGCAGGGCTGGATCTGCTGAGAAGGGTGAGATGCTTCAATACCCTTAAATGATTTCCATTCATTTTGGGGAGTTGAAACACTGAACTACAGTGGGCTTTATTTAGTTCCCCCTCTCTGGATGCTTGACCTGAGCTCCACAGCTGGGGGTAAGGCTTGTCTTGTTTTTGTTTTTCTAATATGGAGAGTAAGCAAATCAAACTGCTATTAGTATTCTCTGTGGCTACTTGCAGATGGCGGGGGGGGGGGGGGGAAAGGACCCACTCCACAGTCAAATGGACAACTTAAGCCACTTTGAACTTGATGTCTGCCCTTCTCACTTTTATTCCACAAATTTCTTGAGCCATTAACTGTGAGTGTGGTACAAGAAACCCTAAAGTGCCTAAGGCAGGTAGGGCAATCGGTGAGCTTAGTTCTATTTTAGGGGGATGCCTCTCCTTATGCTCTTTATTTGCGGGAAATGGCTCTTCCCATAGAAGAATAATACCCCTTTCCAGAGGGGCCTGTTTTGGAAAGGCAGACGTTGCGTTATTCGTGCTATAACATCTATGTTGCATGTGGCAGGTCCCAGGCACATTCCATAGCATCTTTACTTAAACTATCTCAGGTGGCAAGGCTAGAAAACTCTCCATTTCTTTCCAAGACTCTGGAGAGATTTGACCAAAGTAAACATCAAAACTGTGCTTATACTCACCAATCATCTGACATGGTATGGGCCAGCTCTATTCCTTACCCCTTTATTTATATTAATTAAAGCACAATGTTGGTTGAATATGTTCCTTAGTCACTCCTAGCAAGGACGAAAGGTGTCCAGAAAGTGGCAAGGTGCATAGCGGAGCTGGGCGTGGTATTGTTTCAAAGTCAAGAATTGTGCAGGAGGGGACACAAAGGATGGCTGTGCAGTTTCACTGAGCTCTCTAGCTTCCCATCCCCTGTCCAGCTTTTCAAATAAAACCACAAAAAGGTGCTAGCCTACCCACATATCCATGTTACTAATTCTAGCTTGCCCCCTATTTCTAAATTAGTAATTCAGAGCAAACTGACAGCCTGGAAGAGAACAAACCAACTCTGTTCCATTTCACAAAAAGCTTTGCCTGGCTGCCTGAAGACAATTATTTTGAATGTAATCATTGACAACATGTACCAAACACAATAAAGAATCTTGTGGCACTTTCAAGGCAAAATAAATATATGTAGGGCCACAAACATTCACGGATGAGAGTCCATTTAGTCAGAATGATAATGATAATGGAAAGGACTTCTGCTGACTAAACAAACATTGAGGAGAAATACCATGGGCTTTTATGAATGAAGTTCCCAGACAGCAGGCCTGACCTGGGGCACTGCTAAAGAGGCAAATTCACTACAAAATCTATTCATCAGAGAAAACAGCAAAAACTATATGTGCCAAAGGCATCAATACCTCTTCCCTATTACCACTAAATCTGAAATAAAAGCACCATCTGTCTTCAGTCCAAAGGGAAAAAATCATAGATGGGCAAGAAGGCAAAATGGTGCCTCCCTCAGACAGCAATATAAGTATAATAACCAAATAACACAATAGTTTCTTTTAATGGTACTGTAAAATTTGCTATCTGAGGCTGATTGCTTAACCTTGCCAAACAGCAGACCACACCTTACCAGACCAACAACTTTTAAAAAGAAAAGTCTTAAAGGATTGTGGCAATTTATATGAGGCCTCTTTCCACTGTCTTCTTTGGATCCATGGTTTGTCACTGACAAGAGCCCAAGGCAGGTCTATTTGGCAACAGGTTGCAGTTCCTAGTGTTTGTAATACAGTGCAGGTCATTTTGTCTCAAAATACCTAATTTTCCACCTGTAAACTCTGTTCACTTTGGAACTGAAGCACAACATAATAAACACTTTAAAATGTATTTTTAAGCCAAGCAGGAGGATCTGCTCTTCTAAAATGCAGCCAAGTTCACTTTCTTAAGGGCGTTTAGGAATTATGGCATAAAAAAGAGAAAGACCAAAAAAACCTCACACTCCCACACTATATAAATAAGCCCACATCCTTAGAGAGTCTACCCATAAAATATTATAAAAAAGAAGGGGATGGGGAAATTGGATGTAAAACCAAATTTTGCTTCTAGAAAGAACTCAAGACACAAGTGGAGGCCCAACAGTTGGGGAGACACAGCAGAGACCGGCGATCAATGGCTGTTTTCAGAGCGATTCAGAGAGCTGGTGGTGCAAGGTGGGGGAAAGAGAAGAACAGAAGGGGTGGGTAGGTATTAAAAAGGAAAAAAAAGAAAGAGACAGGTTAGATCCTAGATGGACTGAAGGAAAAGCACCAATCAAATAACAAATTCTAAATGATACTGATTTCCTGTGTTCAGTCAGGCTGAAAAAAAAGCTACTCTGAAAAGAATTTGCCGTACTATTGACAACAGTGATTGAAAACAGTTCTCATTTTATAGTGAGAGAATATACAGAAGGAATCATCCCAAAGCAAGACAACTGAGGACTAGAGCCAACATTGCTAACTACGAAATGAGAACTGCTGGAGCAAAATTAATGGAATGCTAAATTGGTATGAACTGATTTTTGATGAGTTTTGGAATGGCTTTTCTATAAGTTTCCTATGATATCCATGAATTGTGAGAAAAAAGGCTAATTCATCAAGGCAGTCTTTCTATTTCCAAGTGGGGAAGCCATCTAAGGAAAGCAGACTCAACTACACCTGTGCCAAGTCTGCTTGATTCAACAGGAATGTTCTCAAGTTATGTGTGATTATGCCCCATATGAGAACAGTCCACCAAATTCAGGTTCTGAGAGAGCCATTTGCAATGTGCCCAGGTGACAAGGTGAAGAGCAGCTGTCTTCAGAAATACAAAGCATGCATGAACAGCATGCACGAGAGAAAAGGTAACAGCACGTAAGCACAACTCACTAGTTAAAAGTTTAAAAAGCACAGATTTACACGTTTGAAAAAAATATATAAAAAAGAGTGGAAGCTGATGAAATAAAAATTCATCTTTGGATGCATTTTGGAAGAAGACTTCAGGTAATCTCCAGAAAGTTCAAAATGTTTTTGTTTACTTATGTTAGTTTTGAATCTAAAAAATGGTGGCTGTGTTGAACTGCCCTTCTTTTGTGGTGCAAGAAGCTGCCCCTATTCTTTCCTTGTTATTTCTGCCCCTGGTCCCAAACTTTCTGTTAAAAAAATAATGCATAGGAAAATATCTACTCTCTTCCTTTATATTAACTGGTGAATATGGGCTTTGGGTAAATGTGTTATCTGCCTAACGTTCAGCCCAGCCTAAAAACAGCATAAGCTCTTCAAAAATTTTATTGACCCCTACAATCTGAAGAAACAGCATTTGATGTTAAAGGATGCTTATCTTACACTTCTACCTTGGATACACACTGGTGCAAAGGAGGCTATTTTACCAATTCCAGTGCTTCCCCATAATTGTTTTGACAAGAGAAATTGCCCCTCTTTTAGAACATGTTCTATTAATGACACTCTGTACAAGGTGTTGATTATTACTTTTAAAGCTCTATATGGCTTTATGGGTCCAGCTTACTTGCGGGAGCGCCTCCTTCCCTATAATCCACCCTGCACACTCAGGTCCTCTGGGAAGAATTTACTGCAGGCGAAAAAGACCAGGCTGACTGCGGTTTCCCACAGGACCTTTTCAACAACCGCTCCAAAAGTATGGAATGACTTGCCGGAGAAGATCCCTCGGATTACCACCCTTGACGCCTTTAAGAAGGCAGTCAAGACGGATCTCTTCCGGCAGGCCTTCCAGACTGACCTCCCATTAAAAAGATAATCCCATCTGCTAACAATTGTTCTCTCCATCTGACTATTTTTAATTGCTTTTAAAATGTTATAATTGATGGTTTTACTATAATGTTGGGGGAGGGTTGGGTATTGTTTAATTTATGATTATACTGTATTATGTATTTTATCTCTTACTGTAACCTGCCTTGATCCATAGGGAGAGGTGGGCTTATTATTATTATTACTGCCTTTCTGCAATTAGCACTTATGTAAATTGTCACATACACACATGGTGCTATTGTTTAGCTTAATTAAAAGAGACACTTGTTTTTAACAAAGGGCTGAAAAATTTATTATCATAAAACACAAAGAGGAGATCACATGAACAAAAGCTGAGTCAGAGCAGATGCAGTTTAACACTGAGATGAAAAACCAAGAAGTTTATGAAGTGAGGTTTGGGGAGGGGGTTGAAGAAAAAGAGGTGATGCAATGGAACATTTCTGAGAGCAAACGCCAGACATCAGAAAACAGAATTTAAGGGTTAGGAATGTAGAATGGGAACAACAAAGATCATGCTGCTGGGATGTTAGGCTTCTAAGATTGACTTACTAGAAACAAGCCCACTAGTCCAATGGGCCACTTAATTTTCCTGTTAATGTGTACTAAACACCCAGAAAATCAGGGTATGTTATCTTCATGAACCATGATCAGCTCCATCCCAGGGGAGTTCAAAGTGTATTATTTATTCCTGACTGGAACTACACTGGAGTTCATGAGATTGGCCACTTAACCCTCGGTTAGATGGGTTGCCACAGCCAGCACCCAGCCTTCTAAGTCCTGGTATGCTTGGAAGCTGCTATGCAGCATTCCAGATGCTCAGATGTCCTGCATTTTGCAGGTTAGCAGAAAAAGCCCAGAACACTCTAATAAGAGCAGAAGTCAGCTTTCTAAAAAATTCCATTACCTGCATTGTCTTACTTTCTCTTATCTGTTCTAAGCAAGATTCTAGATCTTTGGGTGTGAAGATATACTTAACAATGGCTGTCAAAGTGTCAGTAGACAGAAGTCAAGTGCTGAACATCATTTTCAATCATTTACCGGGAAGGAGGATTAACATTTGACTAACACTTGACATAATTTTAAATGTAATTTTAAAATGAGTCAAGTTATGCAAATAGACTCATTTTGTGTACTTTACAGAGGCTGCAGAATTCAGCTTTTCTTCTGCAGAACCTGGGTGCCTGGATGTAGAATTTTAGATTAAGCACCAGATTGATTCAGAAGAACATCAGAACCCAATTTCTTTGGAAAACAAAACCCAGTCAGTGTCCTGATTCTGTGACCCTCAAGGAATAAATACTTCCCTGACTGGACAAACAAACACACAGCATTCTCTCCCAGCTACTACAGAATTCTGAGACATTCCCACATACCTGGTTCTCCGCCTCTGTGAAACTGGGTCACCAGGCTCCCCATTCATTAGATGCTGGGCAGTCGAGTGTGGAGGGCAGAGGCGCAGGTTCTTTATCAGCTCCTGTTCATTGAGAAAAGGCTTGAGGCAGCCCCGCACTGGGGAGTTCCCCACACTGCTGGAGCGGATCAGTGAGCGAGACTGGTTGAAGGGCCACGGTGGTTCAACCTCTTCCTTCAGGACTGGGGGGGGGGGGGGAGATTGGAGAAAACAAAGCAATGTAACAACAACAACAACAACAACACCCATGTAAAATGCAGAAGTAAAAGAAGACCAGTTCCTCAGTTCCTTGAGCCCAGTGCTCTTCAAGTACACTGGATCCCCATCATCATCCCCAACCAGCCCTATCATTATGCTGGCTGGGTATCATGGGAACAATAGTTGGACATAGCTAGGGCTGCTGCCACACTGCAGAATTAATGCAGGTCAACACCATTTTAATTGCCATGGCTCAATGTTATGGAATCCTGGGACTTGCAGTTTGTGGTAACAAGAGCTCTCTGACAGAGAAGGCGAAATATCTCACAAAACCACAAACCCCAGGATTCCACAGCACTGAGCTTTAAAGAGGTGTCAAACAGCATTATTTCTGCCTAGAAGACACAACCTGTTTGGAGCAGATTTAAGATAAGTTGTAGGGAGATGATGCTTAGTTTTATTTAAATGCAAGCAATTTAGATCCTTTAAAATGCAAAATAGAATCTTCTTTTTTTTAAACTTTTGAATTGCTCACTGACAAGCCAGGTATATGAAAGAATACAGGCAAGTCTCAATTTGCATTGGCTCAGTTTACAATATTGCAAATTTATAAACTTTTTCCAGAAATAACTAAATAAATGAAAGTCTGACCCTTTTCAGCTCTCTCACCATGCTTGGACAGTTGAAGTGGTTCCCTATGATTCCTAAGGTGGGAGGAGCGGGGTGAGCAACTGGAATCTGCTTTCTTCTCTTGGTGAAGAGAGACAATTGCTTTCTGTCTGTATGCTTAAGAGCATTATCATCTAATGGTAAGCCAGCTCACCCCAGCCAAGCACCCCTGGGATAAGCAGTTGCTGCTTCTTCTGGACCCAATAAAGAACATCTGCATATTTCTCTAGACTGGAAAAGTAAGCTCTGGTGTTTCATGCTTTAGCACTCCTTAAAACTATTGCTGGGTTGAATAAAATTGTTGGCTACTTCAGCTCTGCCAGAATGGATCCCCTGGGTCCACAATGATTGCTTATGGAACCAGCTCCCCATATTTATGTCAGTCTCCACTTACACTGCAAGCCCAAGAATGCAACTCTGATGTAAAGTGAGACCCCTCTACTGCCTGGATCTTGCTTTGCCAATTCTACTATGGGGAGCTCAAACCATGACAAAGTTTGACTATTTCCTTCCCTACACATCTTTCCCAACTTCCTAGGAGCAATTTCAGACTGGCACATTCTAAAGATGGCAATAACACCCGGAATCCTGTACCTTACTTCATAATAAGGAGTCCTTTCTTCTGGCAGAAAATTCGAACTGAGAACCTCCAAATTTAGATGAACTGCTGAGTCAAAAGTGTGGAATTTACACCCAAATTGCATATCCTCCAACTGCCCTGATTTGGAAGGGACCATCCCAATTAACCCTCTGCTGTCCCACTTTTTAAGTTGCTTTGAAAATGTCTTAATTTCATTTCTCTCCTCTCACTTTCCCCCTTTGCCCTCAGTTTAATTCCAATTGCTGCAAACTTAGTTGAAAGTTCAAAAGTAGTTTGCATTCAATTAAATCAGCAGGGAGAAGAGAAAATAGGGTGGAATCTTGTCCTTCCCAGTTGGCTGAGGCAAAAGCAAACAGCTGAAGCGTCTTCTAGTGTGTGTGTTCTTCCTAATTAATTTTATCATCTTGATATACTGCTTGGCCACACATGTCCCAGTTTTTATCTGTTAAATGCTGGAGCATATGAAACTGGTATTCCTCATATTCTCCAGTTTCTTTTAAAACAGCCAGATGCCCTTCATTCCACATGGGGCCAAGTCACCTAAATGGAACAATACCACAGAACCAGGAAAAATATCTTTTCCATGCTCCTCTCCCTTATGAAGCTACACTGCCCACTCAACCCAAGTAGATTGGAATGGGTGCCAACTGGGATTTGCTATCTCTCCACATCAAGAAAATGGCGCTGTTTCTCCAACTTTGTAAGAAATTTTCTGCTCTATCTAGACACCGATTCACCCACGTTCATTCCCTACAGAAACTGTTCAAACTCATTTCCCAATACAGAAATCATGTATAAATATCTTACACTCCCGGTCTGATAGGGAATATGGTTTGATCTCCCCCTCATGACGTTTTGGAGGCAACTTTTTCATAGGAGCTGTGGGGAGAAAGTAAGATATATTCTTAAAGGGGGAAAAGGTCTCCAGAAATATTAGCCATTCTTAAGAAGTGACATTTTTATGAAAGTAAATTTATCTAGATGTTTACAGGCTAAGTTAAGAAAAATGACAATACTAAATTATGTAGGTGAATGAAGATAAATGGGATAACTGCTCTAGAAGTGAAGAATATGATTTCATGAATGATAAGGCATACACTAAAAATATCAAGATTTTTAGAAACAGTTAACTCTTCGGTGCTGAAAAACTACAATGAACATGGCTAGTCTGTTCAACAAATTCCAAAACCAATACTGCAAATATATTGTTAGACAGAGAAGCTTCACTGATCAAATATGTTTAACTAGTGTAATGCCACGCCACTTCCATCACCTGACAGATGCCAAATAACAGGCATTTTAGGTGTGGCAAGCCCTGGTTAGTCCTTGGTTGGGAAACAGCCAGCAAGTATCAGGAGCTGTAGACTAGATTTTAGAGGAAGGAACTGGCAAAACCACTTCTGAGTAATCCGTGTCTAAGAAAACCCTATGAAATTTATGGAGTCGCCATAAATCGACAAATGACTTGAGGGCGTACGTGCACACATGTACACATACAGACATAATTATTTTACAGTGACTTATTATTGTTATTAACCTTTATTTATATAGCACTGTAAATTTACACATTATAAATTTAGACTTATTTGTTGTTATATGCCTTCAAGTTGACTCCAAGTTCTGGCAAAGGGATCCATAATTTTCTTAGCAAGATTTATTCAGAGGAGGTTTCCTATTGTTTTCCTCATAGATAGAAAGAGTGTGACTAGCCCACGGTCATCCAGTGGGTTTCATGGCTTAGTACAGATTCAATCACTGCTCTCTCAAAGTTCCAGTCCAATACTCAAATCACTGCACAACTTATACTGAAATTACTGAATTCTAAAAAAGAAGTAGGCCTATGGTGGTGGCGGGCATAATTCTTATAATAATAATAATAACACAAAACAAGAATAAAAGTCTAAGTAAAATGGTCTCTGTATATTTGTTTCTATGTTCCCAAACATTTAACAATTGCTGTCATCAGGACATTCATATACCCATTGCTATTAACATGATAACAGTGAGCATATCTTTAAGGTTTAAAACAAAATAAGGGGATTGCTTTCACTTCTTAAACCTCAACCTTTATTATTTAGATAAAGAGAAAATGCAAGTGTTTGTTGTCTTATGAGCAAGGGTGGAAAAATTGAAGTCCTCAAGATGTTGTCAGACTTGATCACCATGAATTCCTCACTACTGTAGCCTACAGCCAATGGGAGCTGATATTGATTGGGAGGGTTGTATCCAATACAAAATTACATAAATGGTTATAATCTAGTAGGGAGCATTCATGGCACTGACTCACCACGCTGGTGGCTAAAGAAGCCCTGGAAAACCACAAAGTTGTTCACCTGAAAGAAAGAAAAATACATTTCAATAAAAACCAACCAAAGAAAATATACTCCATACTACTAAACATTTGTAGAGACCTCTGTATTACAGGCAACAGCATTTTGCTTTTTTTCCACAACTGGTCTAAAGATTTGCTTCAGCTTCACACCTGGACAAACAAACAACTTCCCAGAGAAAAAGACTCCAGGTTCAATCCTTGGTATGGCATTTACAATTAAAGGACCTGAAGGACAAGGCCTTGTTTGTGGCTCCTACAAGGCTGTGGAACTCCCTTCCAAGGGGGGCTAGGCTGGTCTTCTTCTTGTAGTCCTTCTGCCAATAGACAAAGAAGGCAGGCACTCAAAACTCAGAAGATAGTAAGAAACTCAGAAGAAGGCACTTTTAATAGATGGTCATTTTTAATCAATTTTCTAAAATACTTCCAGGGTATTTAGGCTTTTGCTATATTCCTGTATGTCTCACTCATAGTACAACTATTTGCATGAATGTTGACAGTGTTACAGTCTGTGCAATTCCACTTAACAGCATGTCCTCTTAGAACCAGTACGCAGCTAGAGGTCAAGATATGGTCAACAGACAAGACATACCTCCATTTTTAAAGTCTGACCTAAGGACTCTGAACATTTTGGATGAAGAGGAAGGAACAATAAAATAATAATCTGCTGTTCTCATTTTCACCTGCAAAGGCCCCTCTAGTAGCTACTTCTCCAGAGTCATCCATATTTCAGTCTCACTGCCTCTGTGACTTAAAAACCAGCACTTTAGAAATTATGGACTTGTGCTGGCTATTTCTTTCACTTTCAGAAGGCAAAGATATTGCTGGGTTTCCCTGTGTCCCAAACAGCAACTCCAAACAGGCAATCTCAAATGATAAAACTACAAGATGAAGAGAAGGCTTACTCCATTGTGAAGAAGACTCACTTGAGGAATAGTGTCACTGAGGCAATAGTGTTTCCGAAGAAAGGACAGGAGTTTCTCTGAGGGACGGTCTATCGCCAGCTGGTGCGGTTCTACTCGTTCCCGCTGGAAAGGGGGAAAAAGCAGAGGAAAAACCAGTGAACATAAATACTATGGGATACAACTTTCAGCTCAGAAGGGAGAGGATGAAATATAGAAGCTTTCAGGAAAGCAATGCTTTCCACAGCCAATGACATGTCTTCTTTAAGAGTTAGAGAAATTTTAAAGAGGAAAAGAGCAAACAATCCACAACAGAATAGCAAGACAGGAAAATTTAAAACTGAGGAGGGAAAGAACAAAGTCAAAGGATTAAGCAGTTTAGAATTTTGGACTCTCATGAGCCTTTACCACAGTGGAGAAATAGGACATCAACAGAACTAATAACAAATAATAGATTCTCAAAAAGTTAAAATCTTATCCAGAGTATACTTTATGAAGATTTGATTTCATGCTCATGCTCTAACTTGGATATGGGAACCATATGTCCCTCTATTTGTTGTTGGACTGTACCTCCCTCCAGCCCTAACAAGCATAGATTGAGATCCTGTCTGCACATGGCAAAATAACATGGCCTATCTCTGTCCCTTCAGCGATCACTTTGGACAATGCAGGGCCCAATCCTTGTTTCTGGTGCGAACTGTCCAGATGACATACGGCCAGTTCAGCACTGAATCTGCTCTATATCACCCTTAAAACATTTCTTTAAAATCATCTTTTGCCCCAGATCTTCTAGGAAAATCTGGAGTCCCATGATGCAATACTGGACAGCTGTTTGCACGTGCATCTCACTGTGCCGCCCACCCCCACTGCTGGCTTGACTCATTCTGAGGCCAGAATGAGGTGGCCAGCTATTTGATCAATGCTGGGAGCCTTGTTCTGATCTCAGAATGAGCAACCTGTGTCAGTGGCAGCAGCATCAGGTGGAACAGTGGGATGCATGTTGTGAGCAGCAGCCTGGTGTCACAATGGTAGTGCCCAAAGTATGGTAATGGGGAGACATCAGGGCAGATTTGGGGCCAGAATACCGTGCAAACCTGGCCAATTATGAGGTATGCTAGAACTTGCACTGTAATCACATCTGGAAGGCTAAATGATCCCCACTCTTAATCTAAATTTAATCTAAAAAATTTTAGAGCTACCGTCCCCTTTCCTCTTTGGTGACAACCCTAGTGCCCCAACCCCCATCTCTATATATTAGGTCTACTGTTCTACTGGAAATTCAAAACAGCCAATCTTGGTTGCTGCTTGCTTTGCCATACGGTCACTCAGCGAACAGCAACTGAGTAGCTGGCTGTGCCTGTGCTGGCCTTGTGGGAAAAGCCAGGGTAGACAAGAGGCCTCTTGGTTGCTGCTAAGCCAGCTGTTCAGTTGCTGCTCCCAAGGGGCCCAGGCGCAAAAGGAAATGCTTCTCCCTGTCAAGGAATGACTTTCAATCCTTTGTTGTGTTGGAGAGGCATGCAGCCAGTGCATATGTAGGAGTTTACAGAGGCTACATGGTCTGGACTGAAGACTGCGATTGGTGGAGAAAGGGAGAGATTTTTAACTACAGGAGCCACTTCAAGGCAAAGGACTCTTTGCAAGAACTGACCCCAGATATTCCTCCTGCTTTTTCCCCAGAGACAACCTTCCCCACAGAGTTTCAAGAGTTCGCAACTGCACCAACATTGTTTCTTCTGCTGCCTCTTCTCTCAGCCTGTCTGATGAACGAAAGTGGGAGCAACAGCAGTGGCATCACTAAGGGGTATGGTGATGTGGACACCACTGGGTGACATCCCAGAGGAGGGGTGACCTAAGTTGGGCCCACTCCAAGTTGCAGGGTGAGGACTGCCCTCTGCCACTACAACAGTGAAGGAGAGGGACTGGCGCAGGCTTCTGGACTTCACTGGCACGGCACCCCTTTCCTCCTGAGAGAACTAGCGTAAGTCCAGAGGTACAGACTGAATTGACAACAAGGTACAGAGGGTCACGCTGCCATGGTGCCACAACAATGAGGTATAGACAGTGGCCAGCCCTCTCCGCTGTTGTGCCGCTGTTCCCCTCAGGAAGAAAGTGTCACTGTGGCACCGTGACCTCCAGACCTCACAGCTGTGGCTCTACAGCAGTTCCTGTGGACTCCACTGACCCCTGCTGTTAGTTGTCTGTCCTTCAAGACCTTGCTGTTCTGTTGCCTCAGCAGCTGAGGAGAAGGCTGGGCAAGGCACTCTGGACCTCGCTGTCAATCAGTCTGTCCCTTCAGACCTTGCTCCAACCTGCCAGCCAAATCTTGGCAAAGCCCACACAGCTTAAGCAGGCTCCCAAATTTGAAATTTCCTTTTTTCCATTCCTTCTCCCTCACCACCATGTGCTCTAACTCCTTGCTGCAGTCAGTCTGTCCCAAAATAGTGATGCTCGTAGTCACAGAAGCAATGCCCTGCAACCAAGCCTCATGAGAATTCCCCAACCACCACTGCTAGCAAAAAATGTGGCTGAGAGAGTGAGCTTGTGCGGGGAAGTGAAGAGTGGGAGACACCACCATACATATGATCTGAAAGGTTGTGAAGTGATTTTAAGGGAACCTGAGAAGATGTTTCATACAGCTCTCACCCTCATCATGGTCCTTAAGGCCTCAGGTTCCTCTTGACTTTCTTGCACACCAATATTTTGACTGACGGCCACCCTCCCGCCCCTCTTTTCACACTCACTGCATTCCAGCTGCCCCCTTTCCCCTTAACGCTCCCTTGGACCTTTCTACCATCCCCTGGGTGGGCCCACTTTGGGAATCAGTGATATAACTGATGACACTGTTCAGGATCAGGAAAGAAACCTCTCCACAAATTTGGTTAGGTGCTGTAAGGTGTTTGTTTTTCCATGTGGCAAGGTTTAAATGCAGTATCTCAATCCAGTCAGGATTATCACACTGGAGGCCTCCTGCTGGATTTTGCCTCTTAAGTGGGGAAAAGACAGCTGTACCTGCAACATGTATTGAAACAGCTCCTTGCCATAGCCATGCCTCTGAAGAGACTCATGTATGTAGAAGTCCAGCACACACAGGGGTTCCACTTCATTATGAGTTCCATTGCGGTCCTGAAAGGAAACAGGAAGATTTTCAAAATGCAACAGCTGCATGTAAAATTAAACCTACAGCTTAAAAGCTAGTGACCATGCTGGCTACTAGAAACCCGTAATCCAAAGAAGTAACCATTCCAGACTTTGCATAACAGGCTACAAAGGAAGCCAAGCTCAAATTTATGAACTACTATTACTTTGCATGCCATCTTCTACTTTCCTTTCAGAGAACATCCAGACCTGAAACTCCTCTGCCTCAGGGAAGAGTCAACCCATTGAAATGAATGGGTTTTGTTAATCACAACTAACTTTATTTCAGCATGTCAAATCTAAGTAAGATGAATGTTGGATTTAACCCTAAACCATACTCATACACTTGTTGTCACTGCTTCAGAGACATTCAGGTCCCAGTTTACTCAGTGCATAGAATACTGTTAAAAACAACAACAAAACCAAAAGCAGCTTATCCATCCCATCAACCCACTAAAAGTAGGATCTGCTTTCCTTCTATCTATTCCACATGTGTATGTCTCAGACCCCTGTACAGTTACCACAGAAAAGCCAAACAGTTGCTTCTGTCACCATCAGTCCTGCTTCCCACATAGTTTGTTTTAATCACCATATTAAGTGCTCTGTTCAGAGGCGTTCAGGGAAGTTATTGTCTTGAACAGGAGTGAGCCACTATGGGCCTCCAGACTGCAACATCTATTTTTATTAGTAGTAGTAGTAGTAGTAGTAGTATTCTGCTCTTTTCTGGGACCCAGAGCAGCTCACAATATTAAAAGAACAATACATTTAAAAACATAGAAAAGTGGTACGTTAAAAACATAATTAAATTGTTACAATATTAAAATAAATAGCTTATTAAAAGAATAAAACGCAGTCAAAATGATAAAACTGTTTAAAACACTTAAAACGATATAACACCCCCAGCCGGTCCTATAAAAGCATTCTGTTTTAAAACCTTGTCTGCATAAGAAGGTTTTAACCTGCCAGTGGAAGGACAACAAGGTAGGGGCCATTCTGGTCTCCCTGGGAAGGGAGTTCCAGAGTCTAGGGGCAGCCATGGAAAAGTCCCTCTTTTGTCTCCCTACCAACCGTGCTTGTGATGGGGGTGGAAGGGCGAGAACAGCCTCTCCTGAGGATCATAGAGCCTGGGCCAGTTCATACAAGGAAATATAGTCTGCTAAATAGCCAGGACCTGAGCCATATAGGGCTTAACAGGTCATAACCAGCATTTTGAATTGCGCCTGGAAACAAACTGGCAGCCAGTAGAGCTGTTTCAAAAGAGGCATTTTGTAGCCTCTGTAACCTGACCCAGTTAACAGCCTGGCTGCCGCTCCTCAAACCAGTTGCAGCTTCTGAACACTCTTCAAAGCAAGGCCCAAGTACAGCACATTACAATAGTCCAAACGGGATGTAATTAAGGCATGTACCACTGAGGCCAGATCCAGTGTTTCAAGGAATGGGCACAGTTGGCACACAAGTTTTAAATGTGCAAAAGCACTCCTGGTCACTGCAGGTCCAGAGCTGAGTCCAGGAGTACCCCCAAACTGTGAACCTGCACCTTCAGGGGGAATGCAACTACATCTAACACAGGATGGATCCTTGTTCCCTGATCTGCCTTCTGACAGACCAGGAGCACCTCTGTCTTGTCTGGATTACGTTTCAACCCGTTTGCCCTTATCCAATCCATTACTAATGACAGACACTGGTTTAGGACCAGGACTCCTACAATCCCTCATTAGCTATTTCAACTAGGGCTAATGGAAGGTGTATGCCAAAAGCACATGGAGGACCACAATTGCCAATTTCTGGTATACAACAATCTTACCCTCATGATATGCTGACTGAGGGTGATGGGAATGATAGTCCAACACATAAAGGACAAAAAGAGAAGGCTGATCCATACTTTTGAGTGGATTCTTTTCTTAAAGAGAATATTACACTGCGACGGACTCACTGGGCATACTTGGCTTCCTGGCAACTAATCATAGTTCAGGCAGACTGTGAGGGAGGGACTGCAGGGGAATTAGAAGGTATAAAAGTACAGAGAGCCCTTGGTATCTACTAGGGTTTGCTTCCAGGACCCTATGTGGATACTAAAATCCATGGATGCTCAAGTCCCATTAAACACAATTGCAGAGTGAAATGATGGTCCTTATATAAAATGGAAAACCTAGGCTTGCTTTTGGGAATTATATATATATATATATATTTCAAGCTGTGAATGGCTGATTCCATGAATAAAGAATCTGTGGATATGGAAGGCCGTCTGTAGGAGTGAATGACGGAAAGGGAGCTTAAGTGAGAGTTCTTCAGTAAGAGTCAGATAAGAAATATGACTGTGATTTAGAAAGAGTCAGAGAAGGATTCTGACAAACCAGTATAGAGCTGGAGAGAGAAAGACAAAAGGTCTCAGTAAAGATCAGGTGATTCTGATAAGAGAAGGAGTTCATTTCAATTAGTCCAGAGGAGACTGTGATAAGTATGTTAATATAACCACGCAAGGGACTGGAGCAGATGGGTATGAAAAACCGGCCTGAGTCCACTCCATCCAAAAGAGGGTCCAAACCCCACCAACTGCATGGCCATCTCCAAAAGCGGGCCATGGATGCAGGGCCCAACCCACACTGCCAGGAGTGCCATTGTCCTGGCTCCTTTTTGCTCTGATCCAAAGGACCAGGGTGCTGCCTTGGGCTGCATGCGGACCTGTGTCGTTTGAATGCCACACCACCGAAGGAGTCAGAAGCTGCTTCTTTTGGCCCATGTGTTTCACCCCTAAGTTGAAGTAACCCACGTAAGATACTTTATGTTATTTAATAAAGTTACTGGGTCCCCCCCCCCAGAACAGATGTATCTGTCTGAGTGAATTCTATACACTCTAAAGGCAATTATGCTACCTATGATACTGATTTAATATGAGGATCCTGACCCTTTTACACTTAGGGAGTGTGTTAAAAGGGTGAAAACAGGGCAGGTGTCAATGTCATGGGGCCTTCTGAGAAGAAGAGCTAAAAAGGAACCTCAGGCCTATAAGGAAGGTCCCATCACATACACATTTTTCTCATACAAATATTCTGGTTAGGTGGGAAGAGGAATTGTAAAACTGACATTTTAAAAAAAATGCTGGTGGTCTGATTATGTCACTAGACATGTAGTAAAGACATCCAAGTCTTGTTTAGGAAACAAGCATCATAGGCATGCGCTCTTACAGCTAATTTTTCAGTGAAGCTTACCAGTACAAAGAGTTTTTTGTATCCAACCTTAAGAAAGCCAATTATAGCTCCTTTCCCTGTTCTGAAGAAAGAGAAAGATATAACACATTAGTAAGGATGGATGACTAGTGACTTAGATCTGCCAAAGGTGTATATATATATGCAGATCTGATCATATCAGAAAAACGGATAATGAGTGGTGTGAAGACCTTAGATGAGGGTCCTCAAGACAAACAGCACATAGAAATTGTCAACTAAAGATGGGATGGGCAACTTGTGCCCCTTCAGATGTTGTTTGGACTGCAACTCCCATCAGATTTAGGCAGTGTTTAAAAATCATAGGAGTTCCAAACCAGCAACTGCTGAAGGACCAGAAATTGCTCATCATTGAACTGTAGGCTGTTCTTGTGTGTGTTTAAATCATTTCCAAATTATGGTGACCAAAAGGCAAACCTATCATGGGATTTTCTTGGCAAGATTTGTTCAGAGGGGTATTGCCATTGCCTTCCTTTAAAACTGAGAGAGTGTGACTTGCCCAAAGTCACCCAGTGGGATTTCACAGTTGAGTGGGAATTCTATTCCTGGTGTCCCAGAGTACTAGTCTAACATCCAAACCACTACATCACACTCACTCTGGAGCTAAGTGAGTCAAATTATCTCTTTTTAGTAATGCAAGTAAGTTTTTTTCTCATAAACAATTGATTGTGTATTTACATTTGGCAGCTCTTTTAAAAGCATATAATTGGAAAACTTTAGATGACTTGTCAATTTATTTATTTAATTGTATTTATATACCACCTTTTCCCAAAATTTCTTGGAAGATAGAGTAAGCTTGGTATATGCTAATGGAAAGATTAAGTAAAAGAATAAAAAAAATCACTGGAAATGTCACTCTAAATTTCATGTGATATGGGACAAGTTTATTAGTTAAGCAAATAAAAAAGCCAGTCTTTTCTTTCCCCTAACTTTTGGAGAAATACTGTATTAGAGTCAGTCATTGCTTTTGTGTCGGCTGGAAACTTTTTTGACTAGATATTTATGAAGCACAAACTGGTTACACATTTCAGATACATTGTTGCTTGTGTTTGTTTCTGTAAAATATTTTAAAATACTAATAAAAAACACTAAATGAGCGCCCTTCCAAGAGAGTCCATTCTCTTGAATGTAGATCTCTTGAACTTCGATTCAAGAAAAAGCCAGAACTACTGAAAATTTTCATTTATTATTTGCGAGAAGCACCATGCGCTATGATTTCCCCCCCCCCCCTTGGCTTCTCTCACTTGTGGGAGCTGTTAAAACTTATCAGGGAGCCAATACTTCCTATTACATCTTCAGCCTGATGCTGACTTGAGGCTCCCCCAATAAAAAAAGAATACAAAACCAATTCATGTGCCAAAAATCTGCTTCAAACTCTGTTTTGCTAAGAGGCTGGCAAACCAGGAGTCTGTGTTTATGTGTAATGGGAACTGTTTTGTTCTTTTTTATTCTGAGATTAGTTCAGCTGCTTTTGTGAGTGGAGCCAAGCTGGCGCAATTGGTTTGTAAATAATCAGCCTTAAATATCAGCAATAAACAATATTTTTTAAAGAAAATGAATTTCAATATTTCAAAAAATTTCCATGTCTTAACAGGTTCAATAATAATAATAATAATAATTTATTTATAGCCCGCTTCTCTGTCAACCAACCAACCAAAATACTGTGGCCAACCTCTGTGTGTGTGTGATCTAGGAAAGCATAGCCTTTTCCAGCTGAATGCCAAGATGATCCCCATGGAAAGAACGTAAGCTGCAATCCTATACATGTTTTCTTAACAGTAAATACCCCAAACTCATTAGAACCTGAGTAGGGTCATATACCTAGGACTCTCCCATAAAGGACCCAATCTCTCTTGCACTCACACTCACGTTTTTGCTTCACTGTCCTTCAGGATGTAGAGAACATGGCGGTTGGTTTGCATTCGTGAGGCGCTGGTGATTGGAGTTGGCAGATTCTGGGCCTGAAACCAAGAAGATTTTAATTTCAGAGATCACAAAGGTGGAAGAAGAGACTTGAAAGGTCAACTGGACAAACTGCTGCTGGCATTTCTAGGTAAGATCCCTTCTTTTATTTGTAGCACCCTTCGGATAAACAGCACCACTTTACTCAAAGACAAATCTCTCAGTTCTGGGCAACCTGTGACTCCCCCTTGACCCCCCAAAATATAGCTTGCTCCCCATTCATGGCACCCTGTAAAAGGCCCAAAAGGTCTGCAGTCTGGAATCTTAAACATAAGGAAACTATTAAGCAATTGAATTCAGTTTGGTGGATTACAAATTGTGGGGATTTGATGCATCATTATTGGAAGGTTGAGGTACCTTCATTAAGTGTTCTGTTCAGTAGTTTTAGACAGACCAAAGTATCCCTAAGTTTTAGATTTGTCTTATTTTGTTTTATCAAGATGACAGAGATTGGGCTTATTGCTCTCCTTATTTCACTGTTGACAAAGTAAGACTGAGAGCAGAGTCTGAGACAGAGCCTGACTTATTAACCCAGCCCATTCACAACCAAGCAGAGATCAGAACTCAGATTTTAAGGGTACAAATCCAACACTAACTACACAGTCCTGCTGGATAGATATAAAATCCCAGCCCACTGTCCCTCTTAAATTTCCTTGAGAATAACCAAGACTTTCTAGGAATAAGAAAACTGGCTACACATATTATCCTGAAGCTTTTATCTCCATGCTGGCTGGGGCTGACAAGGGTTGCAGTGCTCTGCAACATCAACATTATACCTTCCCCCATTTACAAAGAACGCATAATCTCTTTCCTGGCCTTACTGACTTACCTTGGCAGAGGCTTTGCCCATCTCATCTATAATCATCATGAGCTGCTGCTGCAGATCCACCCTAATAATAAAATAAACTGAATGGGTGAAAGGCTGAAGGGATCTAATCACAGTATAAAAGTACCACAGAAAGTTGTCTGAATTCCCAAGGAAGGAAAAAACTTTGTTACAAGGGAAGCATGAGCACGAAAGATAAATATGAGGGGAGGGTTGGAATGTGGCATTGTTTTTAATTGTGAATTTTATCCTTATGATATTTTATTGTTATACTTCTGTTGTAATCCGCTTTGATTCCCCAGGGAAAAGGTGGAATATAAATAATAATAATAATAATAATAATAAATAAGGCAATTTCTTAAAGCCAATCCTAAATGTGTTTTCCAAGTACCAGATGTGCTGGTTTTAATGGGACTTTCTCCCCCAAACAGAGCTTAGTATTCTACAGATAATTAATACAATGATCTGCTAAATGTGCTAGAATTACCCATAACCGAGCAGCAGTAGGACCTACAGAATCATCTTACAAATGTTTAGTTAGGGATGGCTTCAGAACATTATTGTATTTATTCTTTTTAAAAGTAACGTTTCAAACTTTGCCCCTAGATAAGTGCACATGGGTTTTCAACCCTGGAGAACTCTTCCCTCAAGATTACAGATCCAACCACCAGATCTCCCTCTCCAGAACACAAGAAGCTGCCTAAAAGAGAAGCAGACCATTGGCCCATCTAGGTCAGGAATACCAGCACTGACTGGAAGCCATGGCTCTCAGGTTTCAGCCAGGATTCTTTCCTAGTCCTACCTGGAAATTCCTGGCATTCTATGACAGTTTCCCATCCAAACACTAATCAGGCCCAAACCTGCTTGGTTGCTGAAATTACCTAGGGGTGATACCGGGAGGAGGCACGCCTGGATTTTATATGCTCCCATACACAAAGGCTCTACACTCAACCTCCTCCCAGTTAAAAGATAACTTCTGAGAAACTAAAGAGCTACTACCAGTCGGAGTAGGGCAACACAGGGCTAGGTGGCTGGACACAATGTATGTTGGTTTCATATGTGAACCCAATCAGTCCCACAGATTGCTATCATTTGGGCTATTAGGTTCACAGCGAACTGTAGCCCATGTAGACCACAGAGTGGCATTTGATTCGATCCAGAAGGAGCCCGTAGATTTGGGCTGGGCTGGGCTGGGCAGAAACATGAGTTCAACTTCTCTGGAACAACTGAAGGAGTGTAGTTGCTAGGCAATCATATGTGTTTTGCCCTTTCCAGTAATCCTTGTAGGATTTTATTAGGAACTTCCATCTCAAAGGCACTAAGCAGCAGCAGACCCAATAATTCATTGAAATTGT
The DNA here is from genome assembly GCA_034509955.1 of Urosaurus nigricauda. NCBI lineage: Eukaryota > Metazoa > Chordata > Lepidosauria > Squamata > Phrynosomatidae > Urosaurus > Urosaurus nigricauda. Next base: position 309,926,590 of record JAOEGL010000002.1, read on the forward strand.
CACAGCACCCAGGAGCTTGACTTTTCCAGCTTCTCCACAAACCTCATATGCAAACTCAGCAGTACTCTTAACATAGCACCACCCTGGAGATTCCTAGAGATGGGTTCTCAGGTAAAAATAATGGTGTTATTTTTACCAGCGAATGTGGAGGGACCACTATATCAGAGACCATACTCAGTGGTAAACATGGTAAGAGAAGGTCTAACAGATTTGACTGCTAATAAACTCCCTAGCAGGTGCATTGGCTGGTGTGTACTCAGGACGGCTGGCAGCCAAAAACCCCAACTGGACTTTGGCAAAATATCTAGCATGGCCAGGATTGGATGATAGGTACAGCCAGTTGTAAACACTGACAGTGCCCATACATGTGTGGATATTTCAGTTTTATTTTACTCATACCTTGAATAAGTATTGAACTACAGGAAAAGAAATTTCAATTAAACATTAGGGGGAACTTCCTAACAGTAAGAGCTGTTCGAAAGTGGAATATGCTGCTTAAGTTAAGAGGATGGTGGAGTCTCCTTTTTTGGAGGAATAAACAGAGGCTGGGTGGCCATCTGTTGGGCATGCCTTGATTGTGAGTTTATTTTTATTATTTGTGGCTTTTTTATTATTATTATTTGTGGTTTATTATCATTTATTTGTGGTTTATTATTATTATTTGTGATTTTTAATTATTATTTGTGGTTTTTTATTATTATTGTGATTCTATATTAATTATTATTTGTGGTTTTTTATTATTATTTGTGGTTTATTATCATTTATTTGTGGATTATTATTATTATTTGTGATTTTTAATTATTTGTGGTTTATTATTATTATTTGTGGTTTATGATTATTGTGATTCTATATTAATTATTATTTGTGGTTTATTATTATTTATTATTTGTGATTTTTTATTGTTTATTATTTGTGGTGTATTATTATTATTATTTATTGTTAAAAGTGGTGCCAAAACTGTTTTATTCCCTCAGTGTGGAAAAAGCCTGTGGCAGCTTATCCTTATTCCGTGAGCTTTTGGGGCTGTCGGTTCACATTTGCCTCACAATAAACATAAACAACAACAACAACAACCCTGTGAGGTAGGCCCCAACTATAACGGTCCTGGGAGGGCGGGGCCATTACCCGGCATGCCACGCGCGCGCGCGGAGGCCCCGCCCCGAGAGACAATGGAGCCTAACAATCAATAGCTGGGCGTGTAACCAATGAACACACAAAGGGAGGCCGACAGGGGGCGCTGGCTCGCTCGGGGGAAAAAACAAAACAGAAGCATTCGATTAGACTATTATTATTTCCCAAGATGCCCCGCGAGGAGGACAGAGAGCCGGGCAAGGAAGTTGGTTACTTGCCCACTCTGCTCTGATTTGGAGAACGAGTCATCAATCAATCAACGCCTGTGGCTAGTAAAGGGGGGAGGAGGGGGCGGTCCCTCCGTTGCCTTGGTTACCGGTGATTCGCGGTGAAGCCGGCTCCTCTCCGTCCCGAGGGCTGCAAGTGCTGGTCCACTGTAGTGATCCGCTCCCCGAGGAGGACGTCCACGTCGAAGGGGAACTCCATGCTCCGGGCATCCGGGTCCTTTTCTTTCTCCTGCTAACTAACAACAAGAGCGGGAGGAGGAGGGCTGCCTGCCTCTGCCGCTGGACGACGACGTGGCGGCGGTGATGACGCGTTACGCTCGGTCACGCCCCCTAGCAACCAGGCCTAGTCGCGGCGCCGGCCTCGCCCAGCCTTAGCAACGAGTGATTGCTTAGAGGCAAAAGCAGCTGCTGCCCACACTGCAGAGTTAATGCAGTTTGACACCGCCTTAACTGCCCTGTATAATAATTATTATTATAATTATAATTTACTATTATATATAATAATAAACAATTATGAGATATAATAATAAATAATTATAATTATTATTATAATAATAATTATGAGATATAATAATATAATTATAATAATTATTTATTAATAATTATTATTATTATAATTATTATTTATTAATAATTAATTATAATAATTATAATAATAATAACATAATAATTTATTATTATTATTATTATTATTTTATTTATTTATTTGTATCCTGCTCTTTTCCCAGAACTGGGACTTCAGAGCAGCTTCACAACATTAAAAATAATTAAAAACATAGGGAAAAAGCACAATTAAAAGGGAATTAAATTTACTGCACTATTAAAACAGTTATTAAATGAATAAAACACATTTTGAAAAGATTTTATATATATATATATATATATATATACACACACACACACACACTGAATGGCTCCATGCTATGGAATCTTGGGATGTGTAGTTTTGTAGGGTTCGTTGTGGCTCCAGAGCTCTGACTAAGGCTAAATGACTCACAAAACTACAGATCCCAGAATTCCACAGCATGGAGCCACAGCTGCCAGTTAAAGCGGTGTCCAACTGTATTATTTCTGCAGTTCAGATTCAGCTTTTGTCGTGTGCCTTCAAGTTGTTGCTGATTTATGGCGACCCTCCCATTGGCTTTTATTGGCAAAATGTCTTCAGGTGTTTTTTTTCTATTGCCATCCTCTGAGGCTGAGAGTCTGTGACTTGCCCAAGGTCACCCAGTAGGTTTCCATGGCTGAGCCAGGACTGGAACCCTGTCTCCAGAGTCTTAGTCCAACACTCAAAACTATTATGCCATGCTGACTCTCGGATTCAGCATTGGATTCTGTTTTCCCTCTTCTGTAAGAAAACATCTACCAATAACACATATCTGGAGAATTCAGATATAGCCATATCAGTCTGTAGAGAGATCTTGTAGCACCTTTGAGACTCACTGAAAGAAAGAAGTTGGCAATATGAGCTTTCATAGACTTCAGTCTACTTCCTCAGATGCATTTGGAGGAGTGGAAGCCAGGCCCAGACACATAGATGCCATTGGTATGTGAGGATGTCAATAAAAATTATAGATCCTTTGTATACGGAAATGAAATTGCAGGTCCACTTTTTCCTAGTGCACAAAGGCATAGGAAACTGGTCTTTGTGCATGGAGGTGAAGTGGCAGCTTCAACTCCACCAAATGCACCTGAGGAAGTAGACTGAAGTCTACGAAAGCTCATGCTGCCAATTTCTTATGTTAGGCAGTAGGCTTGAGGTGGAAGGATCGTCCTAAAATTTCTTGCAAGGACTTGAAACCTGAAGGTAGACTTGGGACTTGACTTGAGACTTAAGAGTAAAATGCTTTAATACATCCCTGCCTCCCGCATACCAAGCACAGGATGGTTATTACAGCCTTCATTTACATGTGTTATATGGATGCTGTTTTCAGAGGAGAACATTCAACCTGACACGTCTGTTTTCAAATTATACTTCTTTGTATTACCTCGGGACAACTTCATTTTTAAATCCTACAGCATTATCTAGGGGTGTGATAATTATTTACTATGTCTTATATTTCCTGCTGGTATTTGTCTTATATTTCCTGCTTAGTTTTTTTTAAATGGAAAAGTACCTGATTTAATTTCACAGTTTTAAACTTTACAATTAAAATACAGTAGAATGCTATACATGTCTTTTTAATTTAGTGTAATTCTAGGGAATTGGGTACAATATTGCAGCCAAACAATGTTACCTCATTGTAGGTATGTCTAGGCAGCTTGTCTATTAAAAATGGTGCAGACTGTATAGCAACATAAAGTAACTAATCAGATCTTTCACAAGTGTTAACACTTGTTAACAAATGTTAACAGGCAGCAAAAGTGTAAAATAATTTTCTTTTGGTATGATCCCATTAAATATCAGCATATAATAATAATAAACATGTGAAATAGCACTGAGGGAGTCAGCTTGATGAAGAGAAGGACTTACTGGAATTTGCACCTAGTTTTCATGAATCATTTGAGAAAACCTCATTATAGCTTTGCTATAGATTCACCTTAAGTCACAAATGACTTAAAAGCAAACAACAACAACCACATTACCTTAAAGAGCATGGTAATTTGTTCTACAAGAGCCACTTTGGAAAGAGTAATGAATAGAATTGTTCAGATTATATACTATGCGAAATCACAAGCTACATAAAAATGACTGACCCAAGATCACTGACGGAATATTACACTTAATTACATGATACCTCACGTCAACAATATTTCTTGCATTGTCTGGCATTTAATTGTTTGGCAATAATCCCAGGTATGAAATGAAATGTAATTCATAAAATACGAGGTAATTTGCCAGGCCATGTACAATCATTCACAAATTCCTAAGGTCACCAATGGCAGCCAGAAAAACCTGATTATTTAGTTTCCTTACTCTTTACTATTTCTAACTTGTTCTTTGAAAATTTGAATTATCCACTAACTATAAACATATTCCTTAAAGTTATTCACAAAATGCTCAGGATACACACAAGACTTATGGATTTTCAGCAAGAAAGATTTTACGATCTCAGAAATTTGTATAGCAAACTTGGAAGTAAGATAACTAACTTCCAGCTTTGCCAAAGCAGGCTCAGTGAGAAACCACCAAGGTCAACTCTGCTAATGCATTTGATACAATGGACCTTTGACTCAAAAGAGGCTGGCTTGATACCAGTGTTACATTTTAGGGATTTATTCTTACAATCCGTCTAGTACAGGAATACCTGGTTAACCTAAATGAATATAAATCTCCAGGACCAGATGAACTACATCCTAGAGTATTAAAAGAACTGGCAAATGTAATATCGGAACCACTGGCAATAATCTTTGAGAACTCATGGAGAACAGGAGAAGTCCCAGCAGACTGGAGGAGGGCAAACGTTGTCCCCATCTTCAAAAAGGGAAAAAAAGAGGATCCCAACAATTATCGTCCAGTTAGTCTGACATCAATTCCAGGAAAGGTTCTGGAGCAGATCATTAAGCAGACAGTCTGTGAACACTTAGAGGCTAATGCCATAATCACAAAAAGCCAACATGGGTTTCAGAGAAACAAGTCATGCCAAACGAACCTGATCTCGTTTTTTGATAAAATTACCAGCTTGGTAGATGAAGGGAATGCTGTGGATATAGTATACCTTGATTTCAGTAAGGCCTTTGACAAGGTTCCCCATGACATTCTTGCAAACAAGCTTGCAAAATGTGGGATAAACAAGTTAACTGTTACATGGATTTGTAATTGGTTGACTGGCCGAACTCAAAGGGTGCTCAACAATGGTTCCTTTTCATCCTGGAGAGAAGTGACCAGTGGGGTCCCACAGGGTTCTGTCCTGGGCCCAGTGCTGTTCAACATCTTTATTAATGATTTGGATGACAGAATTGGGGGCATACTTATCAAATTTGCAGATGACACTAAACTGGGAGGAGTAGCTAATACCCCAGAGGACAGGATCAAAATTCAAAATGACCTGAATAAACTAGATAGCTGGGCCGATGCTAACAAGATGAAATTCAATGCAGAGAAATGTAAGGTTCTGCACTTAGGGCGGAAAAATGAAATGCAGAGATATAGGATGGGGGACACCTGGCTGAATGAGACCACATGTGAAAGGGATCTAGGAGTCCAAGTAGACCATAAGCTGAACATGAGTCAACAGTGCGATGTGGCAGCTAAAAAAGCCAATGCAATTTTAGGCTGCATCAATAGAAGTATAGTTTCTAGATCAAGGGAAGTTATAGTGCCACTCTATTCTGCTTTGGTCAGGCCCCACCTGGAATACTGTGTCCAGTTCTGGGCACCACAATTCAAAAAGGATGTGGAGAAACTAGAGCATGTCCAAAGGAGGGCAACTAAGATGGTGAAGGGTCTGGAAACCATGCCCTATGAGGAACGCCTTAGGGAACTGGGGATGTTTAGCCTGGAGAAGAGAAGGTTAAGAGGTGATATGATAGCCCTGTTTAAATATTTGAAGGGATGTCATATTGAGGAGGGAGCAAGCTTGTTTTCTGCTGCTGCAGAGACTAGAACGCGGAACAATGGATGCAAGCTGCAGGAAAAGAGATTCCACCTCAACATTAGGAGGAACTTCCTGACAGTAAGGGCTATTCGACAGTGGAACACACTCCCTCGGAGTGTGGTGGAGTCTCCGTCCTTAGGGGTCTTTAAGCAGAGGCTGGATGGCCATCTGTCAGGGATGCTTTGATTTGGAGTTCCTGCATGGCAGGGGGTTGGACTGGATGGCCCTTGTGGTCTCTTCCAACTCTATGATTCTATGATTCTATGATTCTAGTTCCATGTTTCTCAGCTACAGTGTTATACGGGAGTGGGTTGCATGCAGCCATTGGAATTCTGATCGCATAGACTTTTGCTTTTTCCTGTTGTTCTCTCATACTGCTTGGCTTTTTGGTTTAGGAGCCAATATTTCACACAGAATATTGCTGTAATATATTTGCTAGTCATTAGGGCATCACTGGGTCTTTTACTGCCATTATTTCCATAATCCAATCTGCATCCTCTGCCTGGGTGTATTGTGCCATCTACTGAACAAACTGCTCTCCCCAAGTCACCTGTTTTCTGATGCAGGGGGAATAACAAAACTGCAGAAATTATGTTTCCTTGTTGTGTGCCTCTAAGTCATTTTTGACTTATGGTGACCCTAAGAAGAACCTATCATAGGGTTTTCTTGACAAATTTGTTCAGAGGGGGTTTGAGACTCAGAGAGTATAACTTGCCCAATGTCACCCAGCAGGTTTTTAGGCTGAAGCAAGGAATCAAACCCTGATGTCTAGAGTCATAGTCCAGCGCTTAAACCACTACACCGGCTTTGCACATACACTGGATGCTTTCCTATGGGCTATACCTTATGTCCTGTATTAGAGTGAAAACTGGCAAAGGATGGGGGAAAGGTTGAAAGTTTGTAAAAATGTGACAGACTGAAAACAGGCTGAACAGCTGTTTAATTTAATAGGGAGCAGGACTTGTGACAGGCTGAAGAAAGGCTGAATAGCTCTTTAATGTAATAGGGAGCAGGACTTGGTGAATTTTAATAAGCACTGTCTGCATTGGTTCTGTGCTGTTCCTCACTCCCTATCTACCCACATACATTTACTCAGTCAAATGTTTTCAGAGAAGGTCTAACACCAGAGTCACTGACAAGACCTTTCACTTTATTAACTCAGAAAACACCAGAAATGAGAAAACAGAGGGCAGCCACCATCACAAATGAATTACCCTTCAGAGGATTTTAGGGGGTGAATGTTTAATTCTGTCCATTGTCACTTGACAGATTCAAGGAGGGCCGCTCTCCTCCTTCAGGTAGTCCTTGTAAATCCTCCTGATCCGTTTAATTTCCTTTTCTGGGGGCTGATGCCATTCATACCACTCATACCATGCAGCTTTGCTCTGAAGAGCTGGAGATGGTGCAGTCTTAGTGACAGCTGGATGTTGGTTGCTGAAATCGTCATATTGGAAACTCACGAAGGGGATGGAGAAGAATAAAAGGCCTAAGGGAGCAGGGAGGAGAGAAGACAGGTTAGAAAAAAGACAGCCCTCCTAATATCTCAACAGAGAGAACACCACCTCTTGCCTTTCCATCTCATACTGCAATCTGGTGTATGGATGAGGCTGCATGTATAACACAGTTGTACAAAAAAGGGCAATCAAGATGAGCAAAGAAAAACAGGTTCCCTGAATTAATTATTTGTCAGGATGGATATGTATTATCTGCAGTACCAAAGACAATATGCCACAGTATCAGTTGCTGAGGAACATGGGCAAGTAGTGGTAGTCCCAGATGGCCTTATTTGCACAACACCACTGCCAAGCTGTACACATGTAAGTCCTAAAATGGAACAGCTTTGACCCTTTGGCCCAAGAAAATAAGCATTAGCTGAAAAGTTTCTCCAGTCCAGTCCTATAGCCAGCACCCCACTAAACTCTATTATTTACCATGATCCAGTTTGGTAAGTTTCCTGATTAAGCTACTGACAGGACGTCTCTCTCCCAGGACGTCATTCTGCAGCTAACACTGTATTACAGACAGGAAATGCAACTGAGAGATGTTACCTTGGGGCAAGAATAATTGAGTTAATGCTTCTGTGATGTCTCACTTAACTAGGTGCTCTGTCTTTATAGAACCAAGCATTGAGTAAAGTCTCCCAGGAAGCCCAGAGGAACACCCTTTGTTTTAAGAAGTTTGTTTTAGAGAGCTTGCTGATGTCATCCTAATTTTTCTCATCTGAGATACTTTAAAAAGGAGTCCAAATTCAAAGATAGCCCTTCTGGGGCTAGAGGCTATTTGAATCAGGAGCTCACACCCCTGCCTCCTCCTTGTGGAGATCACTAGCTGAAATCACTGCCTAGCTTTGGGTTTTCTATATAGAGTTGAAGGCTTTCATGGCCAGCATCCATAATTTTTTTGTGGGGTTTTCGGGCTATGTGGCCATGTTCTAGAAGAGTTCCTTTCTGACGTTTCGCCAGCATCTGATGCCAGCCACAGATGCTGGTGAAATGTCAGAAAGGAACTCTTCTAGAACATGGCCACATGGCCCAAAAACCACACCAAAACTTTGGGTTTTTTCCTTTTAGCTAAAATAACTCTTAGAGACTGACAGCATCCAGGGTTTTAGAGACATAATATTGTTAGCTCATTCTCTTTGTTCTCTTGTTCTGGCATAATCTGTGGTACACGCCCTGGTAACCTCACGTCTAGATTTCTGCTATGAGCTCTACATGGGGCTACTCTGGTGTCTAACCTGGAAACTTCAACTAGTTCAGAAAATGGCAGCCAGGCTTATTACTGGAACATCAAAGAGAGAGCACATAAGACCAGTGCTTAAAGCTCTCCACTGGCTGCCGGGAACAGTACAAGGTGTTGGTTTTAACTTTTAAAACCCTACATGGCTCAGGCCCATCTTAGAATCATAGACTTGGAAGAGACCACAAGGGCCATCCAGTCCAACCCCCTGCCATGCAGGATCTTACCTCAGGGACCGCCTCTTCCTGTATGAACCCCCCCCCCCCCCGCACACTCCGGTCCTCTGGGAGGAACCTGTTACAGCCTATGAAAACTAGGCTGTCGCAGACCTCCCAGAGGACTTTTTCAGCTACCGCTCCCAAGCTATGGAACGACCTGCCGGACAAGATGCATCTTATTACATCACTTGCTAGTTTCAAAAAAGCTTTAAAGACACATCTCTTCTGGCAGGCCTTCCCCTGAAAAAATCATCAATTCCTGGCTCTGAAACAGAAATTGGGTAGATAACCTCAGTTGTCCTCTTTATTTAACTTTGTTGATTTCATCTATTGCTTATTTGCAAAAGAATTGTTCATGAGATTGCACTTTGTTTTTAACTGTTGTCGATTTTAATATTTACTGGTTTAATCTAATTTTAAGGGGGAGGTGGTCGAGAAGGGGCATGATAGTTGTTTTAGTCTGTATTTTTTAACCTTGTTGTACCCCGCTCTGATTACTTTGCTAGAGAGGGTTATAAATAAACATTATTATTATTGATTATGCTTAACTTTTCCTCCTTACAGAACTCTCTAAAAGGGGTTGTTTTTTTTTGTTTTGTTTTTTTTACAAACAGCAATCAACATAAAGGTTGAGTATCCCTTATCTGAAATGCTTGGATTTTTTAGCTTTTCAGATTTTGGAATACATAAAATGGTGTAGGGCATCAGTGAGATGGTGGTAAGCCCCAGATGTCATGTACACATTCTTCAGGCTCCCCCACCTGAAGAGAAGTGGGAATTTTCAGCCAAACTGTACAAGTGGTGCCAAAGTGAGCTCTAGGATACAGCAGCTGTCTGCCCCTGCTTCTGAGGTGGTGGCTTCAGTCCCACTGCTACCAGTGCTGGAATTGGCTGCTATTACTTGGTTCCTATCCACAGAAGGCTAGGGTAAGAAAGGCACTGACTGGGATCCACCATGGAAGCAGGAGGTAGGGGATAGGGAGAGTTGTTTTATTGGTGTAGGGTCCTCTGGGCCACGGCTACAGATTATTATTATTAAACTTTATTTATATAGCACTGTAAATTTACACAGCGTTGTACATAAAATCTTGTTAATTAGACCGTTCCCTGCCCTCAGAGTTACAATATAAAAAGACACGCCACACAAGAAGGGAATGATGATGGGGAAGGGGATCAGTTCTAACAGTTCATCTTTCCCTCTGAGGCCTGGACCAAGGTAGATGGACTGGAGGGCTCGCTTCTAAATACATAATTAAAACAAGGCATCCTGGGGTGGACAAGGGCACGCACCTGGGAATGCTTGCCTAAACAATATAGTCTTTAACTCAATTTTGAAACTGGTTAGAGAAGTGATGAGGCACGCATGTGGGGGAAAGAAGGTTCTAGGAGTGAGGGGCAGCAAGTGAGAAGGGACAAATCGAGGACAGGGCAGTGGAAGTCCTAGGCTGGGACAGGAGACCATAACTACCAGAACAGCGGGAATGAGTAGGAATGTAAGGAGAAAGAAGTTTAGATAAATAAGGAGGGACAAGTCCATGGAGGGCTTTGAAAGTCAACAACAAAAGCTTGTACTGGTTGCGGAAGGGGAAGGGGAGCCAATGAAGGGAGGAAAAAAGATGAGAAACATGATGATTGCCAACAGCTGTCACTGCCACGTCCTGCTCTAGATCTCAGAATGTCAGATTAGCATGGCTCTTCTTATGCTCTCATATACTTTACAACTTCCATCTAGGTCTGCTCTCACCTGAACCCCAACCTCCTCCTACTCACCATTCTCTCGAGCCTGTTGAATGGCTTTAGTCAGTTGCTTGTATTTCTTCATACAAACACCTGCAACGGAAGGAAAGATATGCTTCAATGTGTTGTGGTATGAGAAAACACTTGTTCTCAGTACTGGAATATGCTGTTTTAAATTATGTGCTCCTGACAGATAAATGTAATTTTCTCCTCATCGCGGGACCATGTCTGCACACTGGGCATTTTTTGCAGAATTCTCACTCATCTTCCCACACAGCTTTTCCCTGTTCCTCTTAATAACATAGTGGCCAGTAGCAGGGAGGAGAGGAGGAAGTTTTGCATGTAGAGAGACCTCAATGTAATCCCTGGCTCAGCTTCCATCTCTCCCCATATTGCAGGGGGCAGCTGAGAGGAAGAATGCTCTTGCTGCCTGTTTTTCAACAACTGATTCATGGTGTTGTTGTGATGTGCCTGGCCGTGTTTGCGGGGTGATGGCAGAAAAGGCGAGTCTAGGCTGAGGGGGCAGGAATAATCCTTGAATCTATTTGAGGATTATGTTGGGGATTGATAATTCTACTTGTTGTGATTTCTAGACACTTGAGGTGCCCCTTTCTCATTTTTTCTTCTTTTAACATTTTTCCATTCCTATTAAACAGGGATTAAAGAAGGAGAGTCTGAGTTTTGTATCATCTACCTTAGGATTCTGTATGCAATACTTTAGATATGCCCAAAGCAGACTCTCCTGTACAAACCTGTCCTACTGAAGGTCGTTCTTTTCAGAAAGCAGTTGGCTTCCCACCAGAATCTTTTCAGTCAGAAATAACATCCCACATGAATATGCTCTCAAGAAACACTAGCCACACACCTTCACAGTTATCTTTAAAATCCTCAGTCAAAAACTATTTTATTCTTCAAGGCCTTTAGTGAGCTGCAGTCATAACCAATTAATAAACACAAATCTTGTCTGCTTTGTAATAGCCTAATTAGAAATTGTCTTGTAATGTATTGTTGTTGGTTTTTTAAAATCAGTGACCTTTGACATGTAAATAGGAAGAATGTACATTTTTAGAAAAAGAAATAAACTAATATGCTCCACTAGGTAAGACCTAAGTGTTATATTTCATAAATAGAAAACAGGAAGGCTGCCTTATTTGGTTTGCTGATTTAGCTCAGCACTCTTTCTTCTGACTGGTAGCTTCTGTTCAGGGTTCTATGCAAAGAAAGGTCATTCTTGCTCCCAGATCCTTTCTACTAGATACACCAGGGATTACAATGAGCGCTCTCTACATGCAAAATGTGTTCTCTAACACTGAGATATCACCCTTTCCCCAGTCATGACACTGTTACACAGCATAACCACCCTCACAGAAGTGTATTTGTGTGGCAAAACTCTTTCAACTTACAGAAAACTCTCAAGAGGCCAGCAGGAAAATGAATGCATTAACACAAGAGGAACTCTGACAGACCAGACCAAAGCTCCACTTAGTTCAACATTCTGTTTTTGAAAAGACTAACCAAACAATTCCAGGAAAACCATGAGCAATTCGACCCCTCCTATGCTGTTGTTTCCAAAAGATTACTATTAACTGAAAATGAAGGCTTCACTGGGCCATCCTAGAGATTCCTGAGATGGAAGCCTTCTTCAAGTCTTCTGGAACAGAATACACATGCTAGCCTGATCCAGCTCATCATGCTTTTCTCTTGCCTTCTGCATGCAAAGGATGAATTTCTGTCCTGTTCTATCCTATGTAACTTTCCACATAATTTCATATCCTGGTTTCCATGGTTCGCAGCACATGGAAACAATCTACAGATATAGGAGGTTCTCTACTACAGAAAGCTGGCCTCTGCATGTAGATGATGACAGAAAATGGAACAGAGGCAGGGTTAGTGTACTCTGTTCAAGGATGCATGGAGAGGGTTTCACTATTGTTAGAAGCAGAAACAGGAAAGGTGTCAGCCAAAATCTTAATGTATAATAAGCAGAACTTTCATTATAGTGATCAGAACTTTTTTGTCATATAGGGTGGATACCATGGTTTTTGTGTGGTTGATTCAATTTAATTTGAATCAAATATAAATAAAGGGGAAATAAATATAAATTATCATTTGGATGAATAAATTATTTCCTTTTCTGAATCTACTTCTAATCATTGAATGTTCCTAATATGGAAAAGAAGTGGGAAAAGCTTCTGTGTGTTTTTCTTACAAAATCTAATTGTTACACAACCATTTCATGCCTCTCCCTCTTCACATACCAACAGTTCTAGAACAGCTCTGCAAATTCTATAAAGAGGTGCAGCTTAAGAAGTGTGTTGGTCTGTTCACAAGACTACTAGCATTTCCCAATCTTGACTCCTCAGATAATGTTTGACTTATATCACCTCAACAATTCACCATTCTGGCTGAGGATGACAGGAAATGTTGTTCAACATCTGCAAGGCTGGGAAACAATGTACAATCAGCCCTTTCTATCCTAAGACTTGCCATCCATGGATTGGAGCATGCATGGATGGACCACCTTGTTCTATTCACTGGTGGTGCATGCACATGGCCATGCTGTGGCTCTGGGCATGTCACATGACCATTGAGAAGAATGGGACTTGAAGTCCCGCAATATTTGGCATCCGTGTGTGGGGGTCCACAGCAGAACCCCCACAAATACAAAGAGATGGTTGTAGACTCTGAAGAACCCCACACAAGGCAAACAGTCCTTGTTCTGTGGAAGGTTCCAGAGTCCAGGTTCGGGGTGGAGTATGAAGCTCTAACTCTATGCCATCTTACTAACAATATGGCCAGGGTTAGTGGAACAAAACAGGTGTAGAATTATCTCATTTCCTTGCAAAGCCAGAAACCTCAAAAGAGAGATGACATAAGGGTAGCAAGTGAAACAGGGGAGGGCAGTAGGAAGTTTACCTGTGTGTGTTGGGTGATAGATGACACCTGAATAGGGACAGATAAACTGTTCCAGGAGCTTCACATTCTGTGAGATGAAAGCAAAGATTAGATTTTATATTTCACAAACCAGAGGAGAATTCATGCAACACTCAACCTACTTCTGACTATCCCATCTTATGCCTCCAGGAGCCCAAGAAATGACATCATGGGACTAAGACTTCTGTGCAATAATTCGTAATAAATCATGAAATATCCTCCTTAGAGAAATTTACTCAGTTCTTTTCTAATAGCTTTTAGCTTTTCTAATAGCTTTTAAATGCCTTCCAGAAGAAGGCTACTTTCCTTCTTCTTATTATCCTTCTGCTGCCCTGATTAATCAGTTTTGTTAATCAATTTTGATGCAGCCTTCTCAAAATTCAGTTGACTTTCATATTGTTGTTATCAAATAAATTACATAGATGTTATTGTTGTTATTAGTTATCTATTTCTTCTAGGTGAAAGATCGATTACCAGGTATACTCATCTATAAGTCTAAAAATTTATGCCCAAAATTGACCCCAAAATCCCAGGTCAACTTATTTATGGGTTACTATGGTAATGCGATAGGAGCTCTTTCAGATTTCCCCATGCGGTAAGGAGAGAAGTTTATTTCTCTCTGAAGCCAAGCAGTAAGAGTCCTGGGTGACTGATTGATACTGATGTCTGTTTAAGAGTCCCTCTCCCACCCATCCATCTGGCTGAAACGAAAGCTGCAACGATGAAGCAAAAAGCCTCAATGAGTATCTCTCTTGCCATACAGACACACATACACACACACACTGAAGGAGCCTCCAAGTTTTACCCTCAACTTATCCAGGGGCCATGGCAAAATCCATAATTTTGGCCCCAAAACCTGACCTTGACTTATACATGCACTCAACGTATAGTTGAGTATATATGGTATGTATTTCAATACCTAAATGAGAAAAACCTTGTTCTTCTTACCCGATAATCCAGAAAAAGGTTTTGGTCTCTGCAGATGGGGCAGGGGTTCCCACATACATGTGTCCCTCTCTACAGAACAAAAATGTTGTTGAATATCAGTTAGTCAGCTCAACATCATAAAACTTACAGCAAATATATTAAAAGGAAGGAGTTGCAGTTTTTATATAAACAATGTCATCCCTTGGATAAATGTTCCATTATTTTCATTTCCATCAGGCCCAGTCAAAACATGGATGCCTCCCCCTACCATTTAAAGCAAACTAAAAATGTAACAGGCAACGAAAAGATACCCAGTCTGACTCACAATACAGGGCCCATCAAATACTAACATTACTTTCTAGGACTTCACTTGCTTCATCAAGTGTAAAATACAGGAGAACATTTAATATTCTGCTTAATTGCCCATCCCAACTATACTGTGACTCACGTCCACATTTCTGAACCAATCTGAGGATAGTGTGTTACTTTAAGTGTGACATAAATCAACAACAAAACAAAACAATCGCTATATTATCTTGACTTCTTGGGATGAAGCACACTAAAGAAAATCTCGACACTATTTTCAGAATCCTACAACTTATGGCACTCACAATGCAAGTCTTCCGTGTCTTCTGTGGTGGAATTGGACCCTTGTGATTACGCCTATAGCCAAACCAGACAGGATTGCTGCCATATCGTTCTATGTATTCTAAATGGGGAAGAGAGAAAGAGCAGAGTCATTCATTCAGAGTAGTTTTTTACCAATGATATCCAAAACACATCAAAAGGTTTCATTACCCTAAACTCAACTATTCTCTCAAAACTAAGCCCCCACTTCACACAAACATGCTAGATTTTGTACATCATACAAGGTGTGTTACTCCTTCAAGGTAATTTGAGAGAAGCAAGACTTACATGTACTTGGAAAGAAGGCAGATTGATCTCAGTGGGATTTACTCTTCTATAAGTAGGTGGCCTAAATACCCTAAAACTCACCAGAATCTGTCTGATCTTGGAGGCTAAGCAGGGTCAGCTCTAGTTTGTACTTGGATGGGAAACCCGCCAACAAATACCAGGTGCAGTGGTCTATATTTCATAGGAAGGAATTGGCAAAATGACCCGAGTATTATTCCTTGCCTAAGGAAACCATGTGAAATTCAACAGGTAACTTAAAGGCGCACGCGCACACACGCACACACCGAGAGATGCCCAGAACTGCACTATTAGTTTAACAGTTGTGGAGAGAAGATCAGAATCTATTGTTGGATCTCTGAGTGCTTTGTGGTCAATCACCAAGGGAACTTATAACTGTTTTATAAGAGAAAGAAGAAAGGATTTCCCATTCAATTTAGGTTATTGGAATGAAGACAGCTCAGGGTAATCCAGTACAGGTGTTTGTGAGAAAGTACTGTGAGTTCAGTAGAGTTCTACCTATGAAAATAAAATCCTGTGCCTGAAATGAACGTGCTTTAATCCTAAGTATACGTGCTTCTATGTCTTCTGCACCTGAGGAGCCTTGGGGTTCATTCCTTTTTTAAAAAAAACCTGACACGTAGATGTAGCAAGTCTGTAAATCTGTTCACCCTTGCTTTACTCAGAGAGGAAAGGGAAAAATAAGTTATATTGGGCTAGGTCACTTTTGCCACTCATTTTAAACAAAGCAGGTTTGCTGTCTCCAAAACTAGAATTATTTCTTGCGTCTCAGATTCATTGTTTTTCAGTGCAATCCTGTTCTTGATTACTTAGGTGTAAGCCTCTCTATGTGCAATAGGATTTGCTCCCACTTAAACATAGACAGGATTACAAACAGTCTTTAAAGCTTTCCAAGGCTTTTACCTCCTCCTCTTAATTCTTATCACTTCCTGCTGGTAACCTTGCTATCTTCATCTGAGTTGCACGACTGTTTCCTTCTTCCTTGCTGTTCCCTTCGCCTTGAATTCTCAACATATTGCATATTTCCAGTCAATCCATCATTAAGATCTATAGCCACTGAAAGTTATGATTTCAACTCTGTTTCCTGTATGAACATGATAAGACATTTGTTCATGTCTATCCGATGTTGTCCTTGCCTAACCCTTTCTCTTCTCCACCCCACTGTTATCTCCTTCACTGTTTAAATTTAGACAGTAAGCTCTCCAGAGGGCAGGGATTCATCCTTCACATACTCTCTTTTGAATGTCTGATTCTGTGAAGCCTCATGTAAACTAGCCTCTCTCAACCAAGTCATCCAGTTGTGTTGGACCGCAACTCCCATTCCATCACCTGGTATGAAATCTGTTGTTCAACACCTTTGGAGGTAACCAATAAATATAAGCTACAGAACTGCATATGAGGAGGGAAGTGCAAAGTATATGTTGCAGTGCAGCCCAGTGCTCAAGCAAGTGCTTTTTCTATTTTCTCAAGGTAAATGTATGAAAAGGAAGAATTAGAAGAAAGAACAATTTGAAACAAATGGGAATAACTTCTGCTTAAAGACAGGACTGATGGGAGCAGCCATATATTGCTTTACAAGGAATTACATGAAAAGGTCCTGTCTCCACAACCCACTAATCTGACATTAGAAACAACCAACAAGTGAGACATCCAGTTCTAATCCTAGGTTTCAATCTTGCTCATTGAGATTCTGTAACTGCAGGTGACAATGACTAGACCTTAGTTACTGAGCTTGGTGCTAGGGAATCCCGGGAATTGTAGTTTATTGTGGCACCAGAACTTTCTCCCAGAGAAGGCTAAATGTCTCAGTTCCTAGAATTCCCTAGCACTGAACCAGGGCAATTAAACCAGTTGCTTCCTGTATTCAAGTGTGAGAAATAAAGCAATTCAAGGACTTATTGAAAGACAGAGAGAAGGTGAAATCTGGAGATGTCATCAGTTCTCTGAAAAAAAGGAGAGTGCATTCCTTTATAGAAAATGCATAGGCATTATCCCTGAATACCTGCATTAAAAAAATCACAATGAAAAGAAAAGAAATGTATACCCAATAGAAGTGAAGAGTTCAATACACTGAAATATTTATTTTGTTTTTCATACATGTATCCTATCTATCAGCAAGTTCATAGCAGTTTATCCTCACAGCCATACCATGTGGCAGGTTAGGCTGGAAAAGATCATGGATAAATGGGAATTTGTACCTAGGCCTCACCAGCCCCAGCCCAGGACTCCCGTATGGAGCCAAAAGCTTGATAAAAGCATGCATTTGGTGCCTATAGCAAATAATTAGAAATATCTAACTGTTCTAAGGTATAAGTTGATTATGGTTAGGGCTTTTTTTGGAAGGCATAGAGGTCTTGCTTTATTTATTAGACAAGTCAGAACTTTCAGCCACAGAATCTGTATCCACGGATTTTTTTTAATCCATGGATTCAAGCATTCACAGTTTGAAAATATTTTAAAGAAATATAAATTCACAAAAGCAAAACTTGATTTTGCAATGTTATATAAGGCCAGCATTTTACTATGCCATTGTTTTAATGAGACTTGAGCATCTATGGATTTTGGTATCCACGAGGGTCCTGGAATCAAACCCCAGAGGATAACAAGGGCCCATTGCCGTATCCATCCTATCCAGTCTTATCCATGTAAAAACATCCCCAGTACTACAAGTATGGATAGGATCTTGTAGCACCTTTGGGACTAACTGTTGAAAGAAGTTGTAGCATAAGATTTTGTAGAGCTGGTCTACTTCCTCAGATCAAATTTCTGTACTGTTCTACTAGGTGCCCTCAGTTGTGTGTAGGCAGGAGAAGAGAGGGATATAAGTGTCTGAACAACATAAACAAAAAACACACAAGACACACTTTTCTCACTCCTTCACAAACACACACCTGTCACTGCTATATTTTATGTCCCCTAAATACCTTCACTCTCCAAGTACTCCCATGGCTTGTCTTTAAAACGTGATTCTGTGTCAAAAGCAATGGGCTCTGTGGATCCATCTTGGCTGACCTCTGTGCTGTAAAGGTGGAAAGGCAATTGTTTGGATAACAGGAGGGATGAGCTGGGTATCTTCTAAAGGAAGACAAAACAAGACAAGACAAGACAAGCATTAAAGGCAGTTATCAACATGACCAGCAGTGACATGGTATAGAACTACCAAAGCTCTAGTAAATGACAACAAATTTGAAAAGATACTTAAGGACATGTTCTATGTTGTAGAGTCAACAACTGCCTTTTCAAAATACAGTTTGTTTTTGTTATTAATTGCCTTCAATTCATACCCAACCCATGGTGACCCTGTGGATGACATCTCACCAAGCCTCCCTATCCTCCATTGCTCTTCCCAAGTCTTGAAGGTTCGTGCCTAGGACCTCCCTGATTGAGTCTAGGCATCTAGTGTGCAGTATCCCTCTCTTTCTACTGTCTTCCACTTTTCTTAGCATTATTGTCTTTCCCTTAGAAGATACCCAGCTCATCCCTCCTGCTGTCCAAACAATTGCCTTTCCACCTTTACAGCACTGAGGTCAGCCAAGATGGATCCACAGAGGCCATTGCTTTTGACACAAAATCATGTTTTAAAGACAACCGTGGGAGTACTTGGAGAGTGAAGGTATTTAGGGTCAAGCTTTCCCATGATGCGGTCAAAGTATGACAGACTTAAATTAATCATCTTGGCTTCCAGGGAAATTTCTGGCTTTATTTGTTCAAGAGTCCACTTGTTTGTCTTTTTGGCTGTCCATGGTGTATCCTCAGCACTCTTCCTCAGCATTGTATCTGAAAAGAATTAAGTTTCCTCTTGTTTGCTTTCTTCACTGTCAAGCTTTCTCCACTTAGGGAGTGCTTAAGTGCACTGGTAAGAGGTATAGAAATTTATTTATATATGGTATTTATACCCCACTTTTCAGCCCTAAAGACTATCAAAGCGGCTTACAATTATTATTTTTAATTAGAAATATACTTACTATTGCTCCCATCTGTACATGGTGATGGGGAATACAAGGGATTGGATGATTCTAACTTTATGTTCAATTGAGTATCTTTGCACTTTAGGATCTTGTCTAGTTCTTTAATAACTATCCTTCCTATCCCTAGTCTTCTTCTGATTTCTTGACTACAGTTTCCATTCTGGTCAATGTTCGATCCAAGGTATGAGAATTCTTTAACTATTTCAATGTCTTCGGAGCCTAGGTTGAATTTATGTACTGTAGTTCCTCCGTGATCATTATTTTTGTGTTATTTATGTTCAGTATTAATCTTGTCTTTGCACTTTCTTTTTTTAACCTTTCTTAATTGCTCCAAATCTGTTCTCTGCTAGTAGTACAGTGTCACCCACATAGATCACTGATGTTACTTTCTCCTATCTTCATTCCTACTTCTGAGGCTAAACCTGCTCTTATGATATTCTCTGCATACAAGTTAAACAAACACAGTGATTGAATGCAGCCTTGCCTGACCCCTTTGCCAACTGGGAACCACTCTATTTCTCCAAATTCTGTTCTAACAGTAGCTCTTGTCCTAAGTACAGATTCCTCGTCAGAACTAGCAAATGTGTTGGCATTCCCATGTTTTTATCTGCCGTCCATAGTTTCCATGATCTATGTAGTCAAAAGCTTTGCTATATACTCGTCCCTCTACATTCACTGGGGTCAGGGGCACAGGACCTCTGCAAATGTGGAAAGACTGCAAACAACAAAAACATGATGTTTTTACCTGAGAGCACCTCTCTAGGAATCTCTAGGTCCTCCAGTGCAACTCTGTGGTCAACCTCTGCCAGACATTGACCACAGAATTGCACTGGAGGAGCTACAAATGCCTTCTGGAGTGTTCTCTCTAGGAATCTCTGGTCCTGCAGTGCGACGTCTGGTTAAAGTTGACCACAGCGTTGTGGTGGAGGACCTAGATATTTCTAGAGAGAACATATTAATAAAATTCATGAATAATCAAATCTGCAAAAGTCAAATCTGCAAATGTGGAAGGATGAGTGTAGTCTATAAAGCACATGCTGATTCTGGCCAACCAAAATGCACAATATACCTGTTGCAAGCTTTTGAAGCTCCACTGGTTTCTTCATTGGGCAAAGGTGTTTAAACCCATGGGGGGGGGGGGATTGAAGATATTAATACTAGGCCTCCATTTTGCTGTTTTTGTTCTTGGTTCGGATGGTAAGGAAGGGTATTTCTTGCAGGCTTGAACCATCTCAGGTCACTGGGAGATTCTCAAAGTTTGGGGACCGCTGGAAGGGCTCCAAGATCTCTCTACACACTGATTCGACAGCAGTGGTCCCCAAACTGTGCCCTTTAAAAAATTCTGGAGTTCAGGTCCCAGAAGCCTCAGACATGTTGGCCAATAGTCTGGGATTCTGGGAGCTGAAGTCCAAAATCTTTTAAAGAGCACAGTTTGGGGACTACTATTCTACAGACTAACATTTGAGTTCTACCATTTTATTCATATTATTCACATTGCCTACAAGAAGACCGTCATTCACATTAGCTTTCGTTCACATTAACTACAAAGAACTTCAGTTACAAAACCATACCGACAAACACACGTCGGTTCACTGATTCCCCAAAAAACCAAAACACTGCTGCGGAAATCCAAATTTGATAAGGCCGCTTTAACTGCCCTGGCCCAATGCTGTGGAATTCTGGGAGGTGTAGTTTTGTGAGACATTTTCTCACTCAGAGAGCTCTAGTGCCACAATAAACTACAATTCCCAGGATTCCCTAATAAAAGCACTGAGCCAAGGCAGTGTGCTTTATGTCTCAAATCACAATAAAATGTGTAACGTGTAAACACAATGCAGAACTAATCCAAACCTGAGAGTGCTTTTACTTGCCCTGGTTCAGTGCTGTTATTATTAGGGAATCCTGGGAAGTATAGTTTGTTGTGGCAGCACTAGAGTTCTCTCTGACAGAGAAGGCTCAATGTCTCACAAAACTACAGTTCCCAGAATTCCCTGGCATTGAGCCTCAAATTGCGTCCATACTGGAGAAATAGCCCGGTTTGGCAACGCTTTAATTCTTTGTGTGGCTCAAGGCTATGGAATTCTGGGAGTTGGAGTTTGTTGTGGGGCCCAGAATTCCATAGCAATTGAGCCAAACAGAGTTAAAGCGCTGCCAAACCGAGCTATTTCTCCAGTCTGGATGCAGCCACAGTATTTCTGAACCCTCCCCCAGCGACATCTTCCACCATTTCCTCACCTGGAGCCAAAAGAAAGGCTTTTTATGGGCCTCCCAGAGAAGCAAACGCCTTGCAACAGCCCCAATTAGGAAAGTTGAGGCCCTGGCGGCCGCCATTTTAGGACGCCAGCCTCACTGCGCATGCGCCTTAATTCTCAGGCCTCTCAGGGTCACCTTGAAAAGTTTCTAGGCCTCCCTTTGAGAGAAGAAGAGCACAAACACTGTTCAGATTCAGAATGATACTGTATAATATAAGCCCCATTAGTTCTATCTATCTAGTATGCAGAGTGATCTGGGCTTGTAGCCCCTTTGAGGCTAAAGAAAGAAGTTGGCAGGTTTTCCTAGGCTTCCTACCTCCCCAAATGCACCTGAGGAAGTAGACCTAAGCCAAACTGTTGCTCTTATTTTATATAGGTGCAGAATTGAGGCTCTTATATTTTTAATGTGAATAAAACTCAGTACCCCATCACCTTCCCTTCTTTTTGTATTGTCTCTATTAGACTGTAAGCCTGAGGGCAGGGAACCATCTAATTATAAGATTGTACGTGCAGGACTGTGTAGATTTACTTTATATTGTAATTTTTACCTTGTATTTTTTAATTGTTGTAACCCGCTCTGATTGGTTTACTGAGGAGAGGGCTATAAATAAATTTTATATTATTATTATTATTATTATTAAATTTATAGCGCTACATAAATAATGGTTTATAATAATAATAGTATAGGTTTGTCACTGAAGTTCTTGTAATGTGAATAAAAAGCTAATGTGAATGAATGTTCTTGTTGATGCCAATGGAACTCGGTATAGGTTTGTCACTGAAGTTAATGTAATGTGAATAAAAGCTAATTTGTGAATAAACATTTGAAAGGATATCATATTGAGCAGGGAGCAAGCTTGTTTTCTGCTGCTCCAGAGACTAGGACGCAGAACAATGGATGCACGCTCCAGGAAAAGAGATTCCACCTCAACGTTAGGAGGAACTTCCTGACAGTAAGGGCTGTTCGACAGTGGAACACACTCCCTCGGAGAGTGGTGGAGTCTCCTTCCTTGGAGGTCTTTAAGCAGAATCTGGATGGCGATCTGTCATTGGGGATGCTTTGATGGAGAGTTCCTGCATGGCAGGGAGTTGGACTGGATGGCCCTTGTGGTCTCTTCCAACTCTACGATTCTAATGTGAATGAAGTTCTTGTAGTTAACATGAATAAACTTCTTGTAGTAGTTCATCTGAATAAAATGGTAGAATTCAAAGATATAGCCTTGTTAGTCTGTGGAACAGTGGTCCCCGAACTGTGCTCTCTTTAAGGGATTTATTGGACTTCAGCTCCCAGAATGCCAGAGTATTGGCCAACATGGTTGAGGCTTCTGGATGCAGCCAAAGTGGATACCGATAATCCAGACTAACACAGCTATGGACCAAAACACATTGCAGAAACAATCCCAGTTTGAGACTGCTTTAACTGCTGTAGCTGGGTGCTGTGGAATCCTGGGAACTGTAGTTTACTGTGGCACCAGGGGTCTCTCTGACAGAGAAGGCTCAATGTCTCACAAAAGTACACTTCCCAGAATTCCCTAGCATTGAGCCAGGGCAGTTAAAAGCGGTCTCAAACTGGATTATTTCTCCAGTGTGTTTTGGACCATTATTTGTGGATGTGGACTTCATGCTGCCAACTTCAATCAATGGGTCTCAAAGGTACTACCAGACCCTTTTGCTTGGGGTTATTTAAATAGTGCATAATGGTTGAGTTCACTGGATATTCATTTCTTTGTGTAATGCTTAGTATATATTAGAAGCATAGTTTTGCGCATGCGCAGAATAATCCTCTCAAACTGCGCCACAAAGTTTCCACCTCTGCGCATGCGCAGAATGCTCCTCTCAAACTGGCTGCGCCACAAAAAACGTTTCCACCTCTGCGCATGCGCAGTACGGCGACCATTGTTCCTCTGCTGGTGTGTGTGTCACTCCTGAAACTTCCCATCCCCCACCACCAGCCACCGCCCAACTCCGCGCATGCGCAGTCGCACTCGGTCGGACACTCAGCAAGGACGGACGCGGGCGCGCGCCGCCCAACGTCCCTGCACGCCCCCGCAGCCCGGCAGCGTCCCGCGCATGCGCAGTAGCGACTTCGCTAACTGCGTCACAAACTTTATCCTTGACAAAATTCGTTTTGGAGGGCACGGTTGGATAGGGTTTCGAAAGAGGATTCCGACGGTGCCTTCGGATCTAAATTTCGTGCGGTATTTCGGCGATCGACGGTTGGCGCGCGCGCGGCGGTGGGCGTGGCCACCGGGGAGGAGGAGGGAGGGAGGGGCCGGGTATAAAAGGCGCTGAGCGCGCACCCAGCGGCCATTTCTGGGGTCTGTAAAGGTGAGTACGCTGTGCTTCCTTCGGCGAGCGCTGTTGCGGGGGAGCGGCTGGGGAGGGGAACAAAAGGGTAGGGAGCACGCTGCCGTTACCATTATTATTATTATTAATAATAATTTTTTTCCTTTCCTCCTCTTTCCCCTAAACAACGTCCCCATCGAAATTTCCAATTCCCACCTAGTAGTTTATTTTTATTTAATTATTTTAAAATAATAATAGTGGCTACGTGGCCAGTTATTTTTTTTAAAAAACCAGGGATTTTTTTAAAATGGTATTTTTTTAACCACTAAAATATTTTTTTTAAAAAAAATAACCTTTGGCCATACCATAAAAAAATTAAAAATTAAATAAATAAAATTTTTTGGGTTTTTTAAAACCACTAAAAGTATTTTTTAAATGAAAATAAAAACCTTTGACCATAAGAAATTAAAAATAAATTTAAAAATTGATTTTTTAACCATTTTCCCCCCAAAAAACCTTTGACCATTAAAAATGAAAAATAAATTTAAAAATTGGTCTTTTTTTAACCACTAAAATATTTCTAAAAAAAAACTTTTGACCATTAAAAATGAAAAATAAATAAATAAAAAATTTAGGTCTTTCTTTTAACCACTAAAAATATTTCTAAAAAAAATAAAAAAACAAAAAACTTTGGCCATTAAAAATGAAAAAAAAATTGGTCTTCCTTTTAACCACTAAAAATATTTCTAAAACATAAAAACAAAAACATTTGACCATTAAATTAAAAAAAACCCCAGTAACAATAAAACCTTTTGACAAAAGCAAAAGACCAAAAAATAATCTCAGGGGTTTTGACCCTGAATTTAAAATTTTAATTGGCCACTTAGTAGCCATGACTATTAGGATTTTTATTAACCAAAACTAGGAACCTTATATAAATTAAATGCAATAACTGCTGGGTGGAAATTGGAAAACAAAAAGATGGAAAAAAACAACAACAAGCCAAAAACCCTGCTTTGGTTTCTATTCAAAAGCATCTTGTTACTGGAAATATTTTTTAATGCTTTATTTTTTTCTCTTTTAACATTTAATAATTTTTAAAAAGAAAAAAACTTAACTCTGTTATCTTTTTTCCCTTCCTTCCTTAGGTTTGCTTTGATCTTGAGACACACCGTTCAACGCAACGTCGCGAAACAAAGAGAAAAAAACACCCCACAGTTGAGCCTTCTGAGACGACACACAAAAAAAGCCAGCTTTTCATTCCGATCGTCTGTATTGGGAAGCTGTTAAAAAATTCTTTGTGACCTGAGGGAGAGAACAACTGCCACTTTAAAAACATAAAAAAAGCAAATCTATATTTATAGCAACAACTTAAACCCTGATTATTATTTTTTTTAATCATGCAACTTATTATTGACCGTTGACGGTCAAAAAGTTGCCATTTTTTTTTAAAAAAAAGAAAGATGAGCTAGACCAAATTTATTTTTTTTTCTTTATAAAAAAACACAGCTTAATCCAAAAGTAAACCTTTTTGAGGCGCTGCCGAAGAGAAAATTAATTGGATAGTAAGTGTCGCATTTTCAACCAACTGACCAAAAAAAAAACCAGTCGTCCGTGTCGAAGTGAGCTAACGGCACGAAGAAAAGACCAAAAAGAAAAAGGAGGGGAAGTGGGCTTTAATTGAGGTGTTAACCCTTAAGACGCAGGCATTTTGCCATCAAAAAATTCATATTTATAAGGAGTGCGATGGTCTCTTTAGAAAATCCATCGGCTCCAGGACTTGTCAAGGGTTAATGAGCTCCCACATAACAGATGGTGGTGACTGAGCCATAAAGTACTGCTTCTTTGTGTGGGAGACGTGGAAGTTGAGCTAAATAAGCAATCTGTACATAAAGATTGCAGGGTAAGAGCGGAAGGGACAAAAGGAATGCGATGACTGGGTATTAGCCAGCAGTGAGACAATTTTAAAATTACAGGGTGAACTGTCTAGTAGTCTCTGCTATTTTTAAATTTGTCAATGTTAAAGGGGGGGGGCTGTGTTTCATTTAAAAACAATTGGAAGGTTTTACAATGTATAAATATATATATAGGTGTGTAATACTGTGGGACAAATAATAGGCAATCTAGAAATAAAGATTGCAAAATGGCTTGGGGAAATAGTTTTAAACCAATCCAGTATGTATTTTTTTAAAAAACAAAAAAGCCCTTGTTACTAGTTCGCAGAGATCTGTCTGACTCAAAAGAGGTCTAGTGTGCTTAGGATGTTGTGTCCCATCTATATTTTCCTCCCACCCCACTGCAATATGGCGGTATTTTATCTTTTGTCCCTGAATAGCAACATTGTCTTTCCTTTACAGGATGTTTCCATTTGAACTCTTATCCTACCTCCCCCATGTGTGGAGGGGGGAAAGAAGGGGGGGGAGGCAGTATTAACCCTGCCGCAATGGTCAATAATGAGGTTTTAAGTCTGGCACGCACCAGAACATAACCTGTCACCCCAACTGTTAAATAGGTTCTAGCTTATAGAACTGACATAAAATGATACAAGTCGTGTATGTGATGTGGGTTGTATTGCTGTAGTTTCCTAAGAGATTCGGAAGCCGCCTTGCTTTATTTTTCCTATAATCATCTGTGCTTCTAAAATGGCGTCGCTGCCTCTCTTCTTCCTTCTCTACAAGAATCCACAAGGCTTTCTGGGCAAGAGAGCTGATGTAAGCAGCTTGTAACAAACTCCTCCCCCTGAATAGCTTGGGCTTGGCGCACAAGCGGACAGTCATGAAATGGAGGGAAAGAGATGCGATGGGGGGGGGGAGTGTCTTACCCTTCCGCCTTGCAGTCTTTTACAAAAGGATCTAACAATTCCGCTCCCATTTCCTCTATAGGAAGTCTAGGTTCAGCTTGAGAAGTGCAAAGTATAATCATAAATCCACCAAGTTTCTTTTTTTTAGGTTTCAACATCACACAAGAGCTTTGGATTTCAGTTCTCTTCATGTTTGCTATGCCTTTGTTGAGACAAATCTGTTAAGTGCCTGTGTTGCTATCAGAAAGACAACTGTTTTGTGTCCTCTTCCTCTCTTCCCCCCCCCATTCTTTTTTTTTTTTATCTTCTTGGTCTCGTTGAAGGTGGGAGGGGTCAGAAGCATGTTTCTTAGTTTAACCAGGTCTAATTGTTAATATGAAATGCTACCACTGGACCCCAGGTATTTAGCCAGTGTCATTGACACTTGCTGCAAGTAATTTAAAAGGTCCTGAGGTGGGGGATCTTGGCATTTTCTCTGTCCACATGCACACCAAAGGGGCTGGGGGAGAGGGGAAGTCTTGTATTAATTTGCCACATTCCACAGTTCCTGTACAATGTACTAGGAAAGAAGTTTATCATTAGGAAAAAAAGGGAATCCAGCACTTGTATTACCTCATCAAAGGGAGGGGAACAGCCACAATTCCACCTGGTAAGCAAAACCTTTCTGGTATTAATTACATTTCACAACCTTCATTTCTGTTCCAGACCACTTTGTGCGTTTTTTAAATTACTTTTTTTTAATATATATTTTTTTTATTTTGCTGCTGTTCTCTTCCATTGTCAACGCCATGAAGTGACACCTACTGATGCATGCAGGCTGTTAAGGGTGTTAAAATGTTTGCCAGTCTGTTCAGGACACTAGTTTACGTGCTTTCCAAGTTGGTTAATTCCTTAAAACAGGAATCCAGTTTCTTGAATGATTCTGCATGAACATCAACTAGCATTTCAGCTATGCTGCCCTTGAGATTTCTGCATTAAGTGCTGGTGCTACGAGGGGAATGTTTCACAGATCTCTTACCTGCATCTCCGGTGGTAGCATTTCATATTGTAAGTCCCACCCCCATAAACTGATGACATTGTTCTGGCTTTATTACCAATTTAATGTACCTGCCATTTCACACAAGAATATTTCAGGGTATTTTGTCAGAACAACGTCGTATCTTAATTTGGGGATGGAGAATAGAATGAAAATGTAAACCCAGCAAAAGACTATTTAATTTCAAATGTGAGCGTCTTCCTGTTCAGACCATGCACCTGTTGTAGTCAAGTTTGCCTATTGCTTTCAAAACACCGATGAAGTGTTGTCAATTTTGGATACAACAGGTGTCTAGAGCAGGTGCAGGATGCCTAGCAATCTTTATACAGCAAATTAGGAGAGGGCCAAAAAGGCATTTAAATCCACACAGAATTGTACAAAGGTTCGCTCTTTCCATAAATGCACACCTGAAAGTTCTGGTTTTGCAACCAAATAGAAAACTCAGAAACAAGCAGTGCATTTGAATTCAAAAGGTAGCTGAGATCAAGGTTTTTAAGCTAAGGGATTCAGTTTTGAACTCCTGTTATGAAAGTGTCAACTGCTTAGCTGCTAAGTTACCCAACATTAAATTCTTTCCTTTTAAGGGAGAACAATGTGTGGAATTTTGGTTTGCTTAGGATTCTGAAACAATTCTGGAATCCTTAACAAAAGAGCTGCTGTCCAGTTGGACAGTTTTGTAGATATGCTGCCCGTGGATCTGCCATTGGTCTCATTCCTTCTGCCAGATGTTGCTGTTACATTATTATGTCAGCCAGTAATTTGGTGAGGCAATGAGATGTCACAAGACTTGGGGCAGGTGGTTGAGGTTTTCTTCTCTGTATGCGCAATGTAAAAACATACAGCCGGAAACCTGCCCTCCCCCAACTTCCATTGTGTATTCCCCACAAGATAGCAGAAATGCTCATCCTGTTTCTTCATTTTAATAGCTGCCAAAGGAAGTGGATGGACTGTGCCAAGACCTTACCTTAAATTTGAGGGATGGCGGTTCAACCTGCGGTCTTATCCCCTGCTTACTGCACACTATAAGGGGAGAGACATTCCCCTATATATATAAAAACTAGTCTTCAGTCTATACTGACAAAGAATAGAGTCTGCATTCTTGAACGTATGTGACAGGAAATATTGAGGCCTAATTTCCATGTAAGTGCAACTAACCTTGGCGCAAACACAACACCTAAGGGAATGAGCCACTTTTTAAAACAACTCAAGAGTCCACAGTTGGGCAGTAATTCTTCAGAACAAGTCATAGTGCAAAATGGTTATTTTTTAAAAAATCTTGTAAAAAATAGTTTGAATAATCTGACCAGCTTTCTTTAGGAAAATTTTGACATCTAGGTAACGTTGGTATAAATACATGTTGGCACACAGCTTTACTGCCACATTCACCTTGATTTTGACAGGATGTACATGGAAATTAGTGGGGGTGTTTAAACTTGAGGAATCGGTCTCCAGGTATATCTGTTGGAAGATTGAATCCTAATACACCTCCTATCTAGACTGCTGTTTTTAAAAACTTGTTGCAGAATCAGGTACTAACATAAGACTCAGCTTGATTCCATAGTTCAGTGCTTGGAAACAATGAGAAACCAGACAAAATGTTTCCAGAGGGTTCTTGAAATGCTTACAAAGTGGAGAGGTGGTGGTGTCTTTCTTTGTACGAAATACTGCTTTACATGCTTCTGTTCATCTCCATGCTTGCTAGACTGGAAAGGTCTTTAACACACTACATTAATGAATTGTTTTTAATAGAAAGTAAAGCAGGTATACCTAAAAGGGGTGGAGGAGGTAATCTACAGTAGCCACTACTGCTCTTTATCAGTTCCCCTGGGAGCACATTTTTAAAACATTTGCTAACATATATTAATAGAATTTTAGGATATGAAGATGTATGTCTTCATTGGATTAAAATCCTGTTTCCATTCTGTAAACTGTTCTCTCCCCATGGAGTCCAATCCTGAAGAATCGTTTTCAGGTTAATTGAGGCAATTGGACAGAGAGACCAAAAAGATGAGTAGATACTCTTAGGTTGTGGTTATAGTATCACTGTAATCCCCCCCCCCTCCTCGTGTAGTCATTTCCTTATCCTGGCCAAGAAGCTCTGCGATAACAGCTTCTGTGTTACTTCTGCTTCAGCAAGTCCAAACTAGTATTTCCAAAAGTTCTGTAGGTTTCTTTGCATTATTAGCATAGCAATATGGTGAGATCAAGCTGCTGTATAGCTTTGACTTGCATCTAACATCACCAACCAGCCTGCTGTTTGGCAAAAGATGAACAATACAATACTCTTGAGAGTGTTCCTTGGGAATTGAGGGCATCAGTGGCATCTCCAAACTTAGTTTAAAATAATCTAAAAGGTACAATATTTATAGCTTTACAAAGTATTTTGGGGATGAAAGCTTGATTGCTAATTTGGAATTACCCAAATTAAAATTGTTGTTCTCACTTCAGGCAACAATAAGGTGCATTGTTTTTATTGAAAATGGGATTTTGTTGGATTTCAGTGTAATAGAGTTGGCTGATACAGTGTTACCAATTAACTAAAATAGTAAATGTTTTCTTCTCTTTAGAACTTGGGTCTTTTAATATAGTATGAAAATGGCATGTATGTTTAATTTCATTAAGAATTATTAAAATAATCGTTAGGCACCTAAATACCTACATTTCTTAGACTGCATTAGTTCTTAATTCTGTATCTTGACAAATTTCTAAATATGAGAGTTGTTTACATAACTAAGACCTGCAGCTTGTGTGATTGCACACCTGTCTTCTGGTACTAGAATTTGTTTAGAGTGGCCTCTGTACTAAACAAGGCCCCAAATGTAAATGCATTGTGACTAATTATTTATATTATGTATTGTGGTCATTGACTGCACATGTATAGAACACACAAAGCAGTAGATACAGGCTCTGTTGGTTGTTTTTTCTGGCTGGTATTTTTCAGTAGATCAGCAAGAGTTTCTAGCTCAATTATCTTTTAACATTAGCACATACAAGAATCATATATCCCCCCACCCCAAAATTAGCTTGCTACAACAAAGAACGCTTGAGAGGAAGTTGTGTTTTGTGAAAGAGAATTGGGAGTTTGTTTCCAGTCCCAGTCTCAAATTTGTATTAAGCGTGTTGCTTAGTTTTTCATGTAAGCCAGTACTTAATGCACTGTTTTGGTCAGTTTTGAAAGCTTCAGGCTCCATGTTGATGAAGAACAAATCTACTTTTATAAAGTAGATCCCATAAGGCTACTGTCCCCTCATCCTGATAAATTTTGTTAAAGGTTTTACAAAATGAAAGCTTTTGTGCTAAATTGGCTGAAGAGAAAAGGCCTATATTTTAAATTATGAGGGATTCCACTCCCCAATTAATTATCTGGGAAACAGTGACTAGCCTAGAAGTGGTATGTTGCTTAATGTTGCATGTGTTTTGTGATGGGGGTTATTTGGTCCAGTAACAATGAAGTTCTTGTGCCATTTTCTGATATTAAAAAGCAGTTCCTAAGTACTTAAAGTGAAATTAGGTACATTAAATAGAGCTTATAGTGCACTTATCTTGATAGGAGTAACTTGTGGACTCCTATGCTTTTAAAATTAGATGTAGAATATCTGTGTGTGTAAACTGAAGATTTTTTTTAGTGACTGCAATATTTGTGATCTATTTTAAATGGCAGTTCTCTGCCTAATAGATGGAACTGCAGTTCAAGATGTATTTTATAGAGTTTCAAATCATTATTACAGAAATAGAGGATAGCATTTATGTCTTCAGATCAGTTTTCATATTGAACTACTACTTTGCTGCTTCATTTATGGTTTGACGAAGTGTGGAAAGATTAGCAAAGCACACTAGTTGCATCTCGGAGGAGAGAGACATGGGCATGATAAATTAATTTCTCCATGAATATTAATCAGACCGTGGCTTTATAGGAAGCTTGCCTCTACAGAGCTATTGGGCAGTTAAAGCTCTCAAACCTGCTGACAGTCCTTTTTTCAGGTAGAATAATGCCTCGATTGTGCAGGCATTTTAAAATACTGGCATGTTCAGTATTTTAAAATACTGAAAATTTATTAAACATTCATGCTATTCAGCATGACTTTGTGGTGTTGTCCTTCTTTGCCTTTCAAGTCGTTTCTGACTTCAGGCGACCCTAAGGTGTTTCCATAGGGTTAATTATAGGGTTTTCTTGGCAAGATTTGTTCAGAGGGGATTTGCCTTTGTCTTCCTCTGAGGCTGAGAGAGGTGCCTTGTCCAAGGTCACCTGGTAGATTTCCATGACTGAGCTGGGATTTGAAACCTGGTTTCCAGAGTCTTAGTCTAGAGTTTATATTATTAAACCATACTGGCTGTCATGGCTTTGTGTACTCCTATGTATTTTCACTTGGGATGAGATCTTGCTGAACTTGGTAGGATTTGCTTTCAAGTGATCATATAAGGTTACTATGTGAAATTTCAGCTTTAGTGGAAGAACATACTCCATTGGTTGAGTAATGAATACTGTACTGCTAAGTGTACACACTTAGGATAACAGTATTTGTTAATTTCATTTCTTAATCTTAATTATTTCAGATCACAGTTAGAGCTTGAAATGAAAGCAGCTACACCTGAAATTGAAAGTGGTGGGCTGTAACTACGGTAATGTTGAAATGCTTTTAGTCCTGGGTAGTGTAGCCTTACTGAACCATTATAACACTCCCCAATTGATTTAATAGGTCTTTAGTTGGGATTAACAATTGGATTTAGGACTATATATGTTTACTATTTCCCAGCATTCTGTGTTGGCTAGGTATGATGAGGAATGGGGGGTTAATGCTTCAAGGGACTTTCTTAATTTGGCTGGTTTCATGGCTTGGAATTGAAATTAAACAGACAATGCCATTTTCTATACACACACACACACACACACAACCAACTTACTGGATAACATTTTAATACATTTGAACTTTTTCAGTTTAGCAATTTAAAAGTTTACTACCAGGTTCCAGGCTGTTAAGGTTCTGTCAGTTTAAAAACAAATATATGTAACAATCTTCCAAATGTCATCAGAAGGCCACTTTTAGATCTTTAAAAACCACATTTCTAAACATGCATACTTGAAGGTCTGTTCAAGTAAATATAGAAGTGGGCCTTAGAGATGAGCATTTTTGTTAGGTGGCCACCTTTACATCAGTTTGGTATCACGGCTAAGTGTTTTAGAAGTACTATGGCATGAAGGGGTGGTTTTCCACTTACATAGTACTGTATTAAAACTGATTTTTCTAGCTAGAAATCCAAATCTATTTTAGCTTTTTATTCATTTTTTGGATCCTTTTGTAGGGAACTTTTTTGGCTTTAGTAGTGATCATGTCTCCTATGAATGATTCCTGGATATTGCTTGTACCTTCTTGCAGAAGTTTGTAGTACAGGAAATAAGGATGATTCTTTTTTAAAAAGCTTAGCTGCACAAACTTAACTGATATTTTAAATCAGAAATAATTTTCAGTCATAAGTGTCATAACTTACTGTACATACAGTACTTGATCTGTCATCAGGATTTCAAGGGTGCAATCTGTGTGAAAAATAGTTGCACAGTATTTGAAATCCAAACACTACAGCTTTGTGCAGCTGCAAGAAAGTAAATAAAGTAGGATGCATTGTTTTGAGGTGAGAACTGCATCATGAAATAATTCTTAACAAGTTTGCTTTTTCTTGTCACAATCTTTTAACAGGCAGAAAGAATTCAGAACAATTTTCTTCATAGACTAGTCTGTTGTAGCCAAACGTTCAACAAGATTGTGGTGTCTTCAGAGCTAGTGGACATAATGAACACAATTCAAGTCTACAAGTTACTTTGCCATGTGCATGTTACTAACTTCTGAAAACTTATTCAATAATACATTGGTTATTTTTCAGGTGCTTTAGTACTTTGTTCTCTTAAAAACAGTGCTTTATTCTACAAGACTTGATATTTGTCATAGTGATTTCTGTAGCACTTAAAAGTTTCCACATGACCTTTTGAATTTTTTTCAGTGCCCAACTTTACCTGAGCCCCTTTCTAATAAGCTGAAATTCATGTAGATCTAAAATTTGAACATTACATATAGGAAACTTGTGAGAAATTGTGAAGCATAGAAGCTGAAAACATGAGAAGGATGTTATCAAGGCTCTGTAGAGTCACAAAATCTCCCTAGCATTGTTCATCTTCTCAAATGCTTAACTGTATACAGCTTTAGATCCATCAGTCAGTGTAGCAGATGAAATGGGGAAGGACAAAATATTCAAGCACAGGTTTGGAAAAATTAATCTGTTTTTGAGAAAGGGCACCAAGATCTGACAGGGGTGTTGTTTCAGGTCGGAATTACAATGATCTTTTTCATAGATGAGCCTTCCTCAAGGCCTGTCAGCACCAAACAATCCCATTCCCTTCATAGGTGTGGGTGTCCTTGGAGTGCTAAGAAACTGCTTCCAACACTACAATGTGATGGGGAATGGGGAGGCTCGGGTGATTCAAATTGTACAGAAGTTAACATTTGTATTTTTTGATTCTTTTTCCTGGGAATGTAGTGCTGAAAAGTGCCAGATAGACCGCTCTGGAGACTGAAGTCCTCTTCGCTACCAAAGCAGGCCGAGTCCGAGCATCATCAGTGCAAGTCATACCTTTGTATGGTTCCCTTGGTTGTGGAGGGCCTTGTTGTGGGGTGAAAGGGGAGTTCAGTCTCCAAAGCCTCTCATTTGGCCTCCATCACAGGGTGAATTCACTAACATGGAACATCAGGGGAAATGCTTCACAACTAGACTGAAGTGATACAAAGATCTCTCTACAAGCAACAAACTGGTAACACCTATTTCCAGTCTCCACTTGGCTGCCATCTGTTCTTGGATGTTGCCTTCATATGAATGCATAAATGCTTAATGATTCCTTGCAGCAGCGAACTGTCAACATGGCTAAAATAACCAAATCAAGAAATTAGAAGAACACAGGACTACATCTGGAAGTAGCCCAGCTGCTTTTAAGGGGAAGTGACTGCTACACAAAATCCAATCAACGTGGCTGAGAATACAGTGTTTGGATTCAAGAGTCCAGTGCTATATCAGTTCCCCTGAAAAAGAAAACACACTTGGTGTGAGATTACTTAAATAGAAAGCAGTTCAACTTTCCACCTGCAGCAGATTCCTGCCTTAGTGATACAGAATGCCTCCTGATGTAGCACATGGGATCAATGGGGATGGATCAGATGCATGTTGGCAGTGGTATTACTCTTAATCATTGCCCATCTAGATTTATTCCTAGAAGACAAATAGATAACACTGTAGTCCATGTAGACATGCTCAGGCTTCTTGTAAGGGGGAATCAATGCAAAGGGATCTTTTAAACATGAGCACATTTAACATACAAGGGCAGTTCTTCTGTATCAAGAAAGCAAAAACAGCTGCTTCATGGAGATGCCAATGTAAGCTGTCTCACTCACCAAGGCTTGCACTCCTGTAAAG
This sequence comes from Urosaurus nigricauda, assembly GCA_034509955.1. Lineage (NCBI taxonomy): Eukaryota > Metazoa > Chordata > Lepidosauria > Squamata > Phrynosomatidae > Urosaurus > Urosaurus nigricauda. Next base: position 309,961,768 of record JAOEGL010000002.1, read on the forward strand.
GCCACTCAGTAATGTCTGATGTAGAAGAGACATCAAAGATGTGTATAGGTTACTTTGCAGAATCTCCAAACACTTTATGTTTAATGTGGCACTGAGGGGGATAGACAAAAGGCAAGTCCTTAAGCTTATAATACTGACAGGCCACTGCAAGAACAAAGATAAAGGGTGTTCTGCATTCAGAGCCTAATAAAAGCAATGCGAGGGAGAGCTCAGAGCAGGATATGTCACAAGCAAATTTATTCTGTGTCAGAAGACACTGCTACCACCATCGCTTGTGAATTGTGCAGCTGGTGCTTGACATTCAGAACAACCTGTGAGACAAGTTGGCACAGGTTTACACAGAACAGGTTTACATCCTAGGTATTCACAACAGTTTAGCAGCCCAATGATCCCCTTGATGTGCTTTTATGAAAATAGTACCAGTCAAACTACAGCAGTAATATAAATGACTACAGAAGTAAAGTAAGCAGTAGGAAGGATAAGTGCTTAGAATTGGCCTGTTGAAAAAGAATGGGCCATCTTCAAAAATTTCTAAGAGTGCATGTACCTGCTGACAGCCATTGTCGAATGTTGACAGTCAGTTCTTGACAACAAGGAACTGGTGAGGCTTTGAGCTACCTAACTGCATATAATTCATACTGAAAATACTGTGTGGACCTTATTTTAGGAGCAGATAACTAGTTGAGCCCTTTGATTTTAGTGTCCACCTAGTCTGGCATAAACAAGCAGCTGATTATCTGCTCACCTTTAGTGGTTATGTAGTCTTGGCCAGTTTGTATTATATGGTACCTTTAAGTGATTGTGCCATTTTTATTTGTCTGCCTTTGGCACTCACCTGGTGAGTAAATATTCAGTCCAACAGAAATAAGCATAAAATAACCCCATATAATACAGCTTCAATAATAGCAAAGGATATTCCTATGGTCACTCTTAAACTGTCAAGCCAGGAAAGTGATGAACAACATGAGCTTCTATAGCTGGGGTGTCTGAAGATCCAGTGGAAAAAGTACATAGAGAGTACAAGTTGGTAAATGCACATTTGCTGTTGAGCGTTCTGTGAGTGCTCTCCTGTATTTCTGTTAGTTTAGTTGTAAGTCTGAATGCTGGAAATAATGCATTATCAATAAAATCGATACTTGTAATACTTTGGGTTTACACCTTTTTAGTGAACACAGCTATTGTAGCCTGCGCCATCTTGCCAAATTATTTAGTATTTAGGGTTGAATATGTGCAAACTTTCCTGCACATACATGAAACCTTGCATGAGAAAAGATTAGAAAAGACGTAAGGATGCAGTCTTGTGTATCTTTGGGTCTAATTTAGCTTTGGGCCTTTGTGGGGTGAGATAGGATGATGTCTTCTAATGAGCACAGTAGAACTAACAGTAAACTTGCATAGGATTGTGCTATGAAGTTCATAAAAGTCCAGAAAATCTACTCAAAATTAGTATATTCAGGAACAGTTGATGTGAAAGTCAATACATGCCTATATCCCAGTTCAGAACAATAGGTACATACTTGTTTTTACTGATACGTATGAGGCAACTATGCATGTGTAGTGACTTCCAAAGAGCAAATGGTTTTATTGCAGTTTATAACAATGAATCAAATTTACTTTATGCTAAAGACAGGAATTTGACACTGTTGACATCCTGAGTTCAAAGGTCATAATGAATGTGGTTGTATTGATACAAAAGTCAGGACCACTATGGTGTGTGTGTGTGTGTGTGTGTTTGGTCTCTTATTTTATTTTGTCAGACTGACAAAAACAGGAGATTCCTCCAATCCAAAGCTTCAAGACCCAAAAATAAAAAAAAAATACTCCTGATTTAAAATATTTGAGTACTTTACTGTTAGAGGAGATATGATCATACTTTGCACTTATCATGGTAACAAGCTGCTTACAGAAATTTTTCACACTCTTCAGCAATAGAATGTGTTTGACTTTTTGGGAGAGTTTGGTAACTGGTAACCACCTCTCCCTGTTTTTTAACAGAATTTACCATCATGGGCTCCAGACCAATAGACCCTAAAGAACTTTTGAAAGGATTGGACTGTTTTCTTGGCAAAGATGGAGACATCAGAACCCATGAAGGCATCACTAAGATTTTCAAGTAGGTTATTGGTCTAAAAATGCAATTGAATTGCTTGCCACTGCAAAGCGCTGAAATAATGACATCTTGCATTGATATTACTGTTTCAAAATAATATATTCCCATTGTATTCTGTTCATGTAGTTTGAGAGTAGGTTCCAAAAAAAGTTAATACAGTGATACCCACAGTTGGGTCATCACATGTTGGGAATACAACTCCCAGAATCAGTGGGAACCATGCACTTAATAAAAAGATTGTCCAGCTTTCCCCTTCAGCCTATCCCTAATCTGTCTCACTAAGCATGTGTATGATGTAGGAACTGACATGCATGGTTTAAGAGGAAAGTAATTGAAAAGATTTATGGGGCAAGTGTTACAATAAGTTGGCTCCCTGTCACACACTATGGCCATCAAGATGTTGGTTTATGAATTTTGGAGGCAAAGCCAACTTACTGGGTCAGTAGATACCTGCCAAAATTTTAATTACTGTCTCAAACATGCAAGCACACATGGATATATTTGTATCTCTTCTCCTGATAGCTATTCATCACATGTGTTAATTGGCACTGGCATAATTAGCAGTCTGATTTACTCAGAAGACTACAGTGAAACTGAAGATTTTTATTTCTCTTTTCTGATAATAGCTTAATGAAAGATGCCCAAAAAATGGTCAGCCGCTGCATCTACCTGAACATCTTGTTGCAGACCCGAGCACAAGATATACTGTCAAAGTAAGAGCTGCTGGATGTTTCTGGGGAATGAAATGGGGTCTGTTACATACTGAGAAGTTTCTGTTGGTGAGAATGGGCTGGGAAGTCTATAGTCACTCTGGGTTTACTGATGTCTTTGCCTACCTAGCTACTCAGTTTTTTCTGATTCCAGATATACTTTTATATATGTTGATAGTGGAGGGTGGGGGCAAGATGCAGAAAAGTGCTACGTTTTGAGAGTGGAAGAAAAGCGAAGTCACACCTTGTAACATCTGGAACTTTTGAAACCATGATTATGTAATGTAATGTAATTTCAATCTTGCCTTTTTTCTCCAAAGTGGATACAAGGCAGTTTAGAACTAAAAAAATACAAATTACAGATGATCAAAAACTGATTTTTAATTTAGATAACCGTTGTGTCACTTTCCTCTGCAGATTTATCAAAGTTGGTGGGTACAAGCTTCTCAACACATGGCTAACTGGCTCCAAAGCATCCAATAATGTTCCCCTTCTCCAGCAGATTCTTCTCACACTGCAGCATTTGCCTCTTACAGTAGATCATCTGAAACAAGTAAGTCAAAGAAGCAGCATTGGATACTTTTGACTTTGTCTTCAGTAGTACTTGCCTGGTATTTTTGCTGCAAAGCAGGTAGATCAGTAAAGATTTATTTTTCTTCTGGGGTCCATCTTTTTTCCAAAATCAGGTCTCCAAGTTAGGATATTAAGAAATCTGCCTTGTCACCAAAATTCCATATCATAAGCTGATACTTATTTCTGGTCTCTTTCAGAACAATACTGCCAAGCTGGTGAAGCAGCTGAGCAAGTCAAGTGAAGATGAAGGTACTAATTTGGCTTTTGGTTATATGTGGAATTCTAAAAAAACTCCTGGGACACAGGCTTATATTGGAAGTGTTTTTATGTCAGCTTATTGAATAATTATCTCTCATTATTTTCCAGAGCTTCGCAGGCTGGCTTCTGTACTGGTCAGCGATTGGATGGGGGTAATCCGATCCCAAAGTAGTTCACAACCTGCAGGTGAGTGGGTTTGTGCAGTAAAGATACTTAACTTGCTGTAGATGTGCAATAGCAAATCTAACTAGTTTCATTTAAGAGCATGAAGCTCAGTATTACTTTTCCATTTTTGGCCATTTTGGCTAGAAGTACAAAAAGGTAAATTTTCTAAGCACAGGTCATTTTACACTTTCCAGCAAGCGTCAGTGTGGTGTAGTGGTTTGAGTGTTGGACTAGGACTCCTGGGTTTGAATCTCTGCTTAGCCATGGAAACCCCCTGAGTGACGCTGGGCAAGTCATGCTCTGGCATGCCCCCCCCCCCCCCCCCGAGCAAATCTTGCAAAAACAAATTTCTGGTAGGGTTTTTATAAATCAGAAATGACTGGAAGGCATACAGCAACACCAGTCAAGATAGATAAGTATATTCTTTAGAAATAACACATTATTTATATTTCCCTTACATAATAACAAGCTGTTTCTTTCTCTTGCCTGTTGAGAAGGGAAATCCACACCAAATGTGGATTTTTCTTCTAGTATGCCTTCTAGTATCTTCACATTCTTACAAGGAATATATAAATGTTTGCTAGGCTCTGTTGGCTATAGTTGGTTGGAACTGTTAATTGATCTATAGAGTTAGTGGTATTCTCTGCATTCCAGAAGGAACTTCACTGGCTACTGATTCTTTCTTGCAGAGCGAGACAAGAAAAAGCGCAAGGAAGAGAATAAAAACAAAACACCTGTTCAGGAGAAGCCTCAGGAGGCTAAATCAGAAGCCAAACCTGAGGAGACACCTGAGAAAAAGAAAGAAAAGCCGAAATCTCTCCGCACTACAGCACCCAGCCATGCCAAGTTCCGTTCCACTGGTGAGCATTTGGTTTTTGAATATGGGCGCTTCCACCTTCTGTAACATGGATGTGTTCTGCACATGGTGACAATATAGGATTCTTGCCTTATCCTGGTTTACCTCAAATGATTTATATGGTCACACATGCAATCTTGGCTTGTTGGCCCTGCTCTTGAGTAGCTTAAAATCCAGGAATAGTTTGCTTAGCATGAACATCGGGTCTGGACTTTCTGCTCCCCAGCAAGACAACAGCTATCACACAAGCTTCTTTACACATAGCTCATAAGTACTGGCATAGCATTGCAAGTACCTAGATACTTTTTACCACATTTGCAGTAAAATTACAACCTGTGTGGCTTTTCATGGTTTCCCTTTGTGAATTAGTTGCATGACGGGTCTTTGAGAGGATTCAGGCAGTTTTGGAATTACAGTTAGAAATTGTGCTGACTGTTGATGTTAACTTTCAGGTTTAGAAATGGAGACTCCATCACTTATTCCTGTAAAAAAGAACACAAGTGCTGCAGTAACTTCAGATAAATATAACTTGAAGCCAATACCACTGAAGCGACAAAAGTAAGTCTGAGGAACTATCTTTTTGGCTTTCATCTCTTGTGGTTCTTTCTCCAGAAGATGTAGGATTTGAACATAGTACTGGGTTATGTTAACTATTTCTTGTTAATCAGCACTTTCCAAAATTACACTAGCTTGAGGAGGGAAGTGCAGGAGAATTCTTGATCCATATCTACTGTAAATTGAGATTGAACTATTGGGGACAGGTAGATAAGACCAGCTATTTTTGTTCACAGAGAGAATTACATTACCTTGGTGCATAGAGGTTAGGAAAGGTGACAGTGCAAAATAAGTGTTTTCACAGAAATGGCATACACTGAAAGGACAACTTTCTCTTTCTGCATCCCATGTGTGTGTCAGTCAACTAGTTTACACTTGGAAATGGGAATCTCTCAAGAATACAAAGAGGAATTATTATTTGTGAGACTTGCCTAGTCCTTTCTCCTGTTTTGACAGACTATTCACTGCTTTCTTCACAGCACAACATCCCCTGCTGGCGAGAATCCACCGGCTGAGAAGAAATACAAGCCCCTCAACACCACTCCTAATACTACCAAAGAGATTAAAGTGAAGATCATTCCTCCACAACGTAAGCTGCTCTCTTTCTGTGTCTTAATTTACTGTAAGTGTTCTATACAGAGTTTGTGCAGATAGGAAATCTGCTAAGATGTAAGTTATAGGAGAGAGTACTGCATCTAGAACTCCGGTTACCATTTCTGGTAGCGCTCACTGTGTATAGTTCTCTGTTAATATGTTTGTACCATTACGAGGCTTTGACTACAGAATTGTATTTAACCTTTTCCTCTCAATTTAATTCTAGCTATGGAAGGCTTGGGCTTCTTGGATGCCCTAAACTCTGCTCCTGTCCCAGGCATCAAGATAAAGAAGAAAAAGAAAGTCCTGTCTCCAACTGCAGCAAAGGTAAGAAAACTGTGCATTGATCTAGAAATGTTGGGTTGTCAGAGAGCAAAGAAGATACAAGTGGTAATGCTGAATTCAGAAAGTAACTAAATGGTGGGATGTCTTTCTCAACCCTTAGCCAAGTCCTTTTGAGGGAAAGCCAGTCCCAGAAACCAGTGCTGCCAAGCCATCTTCACCGGAACTTACCCCAGCCTCTGAACCCATGGATGTGGATAGACCTGGCACTCCTGTGCCAGCCGTGGAGGTGCCTGAGCCAATGGATACAAGTAAGTAACAAGTTGTAGTCGTAACCAATGTAACAGTCGGGTTGGGAGGAGCTCTTTGCATAATACAATCCCTCATGCTTGGTTTGTACAGAAAGCCTTCTGCTTTTGGAGAAGGGAGATCCTACCAGGTTCATGTCCACATTGCGTATGGCAGGTTGCCAATTTCTTGCCAATTTCAGGACATGTCAGGTTGCCATGAGGGTTATCATTGCAACCTGATGTGTGCTGAAATTGACAAAAACCTTCTTTCTTCAAATCCTTAGCTCAAAAAAGGCTTGTGACTGTTTTGTTACTGAGAATATACGTGGTTTTGCAGGTTCTTCTGAGCAGGGAGGACTGCTAGATTCCAAACCAGCTGAGAGCCCAGTGGATTCTACACAGTTGACTAAGAAGGGCAAGAAGAAAAAGACAGTGAGCTGGCCTGAGGAGAGCAAATTGCGAGAGTACTTTTACTTTGAACTGGATGAGACAGAACGAGGTAAGGGTCTTCTCTGGATAGAAACATATAGTACACAAATTGTATTGTGAAATGCTGACTGTCGACAAGGCTGAATCTGTGTGTCCTTAGTTTGGTTTTTGCATTTATATAAGTAGGAGATTGATAAAAATAATGAAATTACAATGAAAATTATACACTCACAATTACAGTTACAAAAACTATCTTGTGAGCTCTCCCTTTCTGAGAGAAAAGCAGCATAAGGATGAAATAAATAAGTAAAAATGTAAAAGGAACTTCTAAGTAGTTTAGTAACAAGACTCGGGACTTTAAAACCTTCCCTGTGTTACTTCTGCAAGCAATAGTATTAGTGTTGTTGGGTTTGCTGTTTGTTTTCTAATACAGAAACAATATTTTCGTGATGGCAGGGTAGACCAATCGTTTGTTTTCTAATACAGAAACAATATTTTCGTGATGGCAGGGTAGACCAATCGACCAATGCTGCGTTCCATCCCGTGTGTGCATGCTGTAGGGACATTTGGAGTCTTTCAGTTTCTTCGGTTCATATGGGCAAAGATTGAAACTTGCTGGATTTTAAAGCAATGCCATTGGGAAAATTGTTGAGGCAAAGAAGTTAGAAATGGCCTAAGGAGGAACCAACTCCAGTGTTCTGCAAACTTCTTTTCTGGCCCTTATGTTCAGTTGATCATTCATCTTCTATTCCATCTTCACAGTCAATGTAAACAAGATCAAGGATTTTGGGGAGGCTGCCAAGCGAGAAATGCTGAAGGATCGCCATGCCTTCGAGACAGCCCGTCGGCTCAGTTATGATGCCATGGAAGAAAAGATCCCCTGGGTCTACCCGAAGACCATTGACTTACCTGCTCCACTGGTTCAGCCAGGAAGTGGAAGCCAAGAGAAATTCACCCAGGCTGAACGTGAGAAAGGCATTTTACAGGAACTCTTTCTCTCAAAAGAAAGGTCAGTGAATTGTTCAGTGAACTGTTTGTATATTTTGTATGTGAGTGATCCTAGTTAGATCTCTGACATCACTAATAGATGGCTTCCAGAAACTAGAAGAAACCTCTGCCAAACATGGGCGAAGAGGGACTAAATGAGCTATTGCAGTTGTCTTCACTCTTTGCTCTTCTAGATGTTTTGGACTTCAGCTCCCAGAATTCCTGGCTGTTAGCTACCCTCCCTGTGGCTTCTGGTAGATGAAGTCCAAAACATGGCAGATCAAAGACTGAGAACCACTGGGCAGTGCAAGATATTAGTAATGGAGAATCCTTAAGGATTTTTTAAGAAGATCATTTAGGAGGGAGGAGACTATATGACTAGTTCCATTTTGAGAGTACCTGGAATATTTCTTTCTTCTGTAGTATCTAGGCTCCATATAGTTTAGGTTTTACTTGTCCTTTCAGTATTTTTGGAGGCTGAAGAAGGGCCTTCATTTCTTGTTTGTCAAGGATTTACTAGGTTTTTTAATGCCTGGCATAATAATCTTAGTTTTAGACAAGTCAACCTCTGTTTCTGATATGTATATATTTAGATCCAAACCAAATTTTAATCTTTCCCTCTCTCTCTTCCTCAGTGTTCCTGACAGCCCTCATGAACCTGACCCAGAGTCCTATGAGCCAGTGCCACCAAAGCTAATTCCTCTGGACGAGGTAAGTGTGTCTCAACCCTCCCCTGCTCTGAGCAGAAAGGAAGACTTTGGTGGGTGACAATTGGAGTTTAAGTGATATTCAGGGTGTGTCTTGCAGTTAAGATGTAGGGAAATAATTCATTAGAGTAGGTCACTTGATATATAAGGCTCCTAGTTTCCCTGCCCAGAGGAAACATCTGTTAGAAAGGGATTCTTGGTTTCCTTTCTGTGTTTTGGAAACAAGCAAGAGAAGGGGAACATCTTGGATCAGAACAACAGCTGATCTTACCTGGGTTAGAGCAGCCACCCAGCCCTTCCCTAGCTGCCCCAGTTCCTTGTTGCTAGTCTCCTCTGGGTTTGAGCAGCCAGCTCCCCAGCAACCAGCCCCTCCTGACTCCTTGTGTCTCCTCTGTCACCTCTCTCAGGATTGCTCCATGGATGAGGCCACCTACGAGGAGAGACTCGACCCAGCCACCGCCTCGCAGTCTCCGGACGGAGCTGGGGGCTCCAAGCTGCCCCCGGTCCTAGCCAACCTCATGGGCAGCATGGGGGCAGGCAAGAACCCACAGGGCCCCAACCCCAACTCCTCCATCAACGTGCAAGAGATTCTCACCTCCATCATGGTAATTAGAGCTGCTATAGTGCACTCTTTTTAAGCAGCAGAAAAATGAATTGCAGCTGGCTTGGAAAGAGAGACTAGAGACTCTTAATGTCACCTGGCCATTTGCTTTGAATCCTCCATCTTTGCTGAGCTGGCCTGTTGGTTCCCTCTTTCCCATACACCTTCAGATAGATGGAAGGTCCAGAATTCTCCCTCTTCTTCCTTGCCATGAGAGCATGAAAAGAGGAGAAGAATTTATACAGTGTGCTGGGAAGGCAATAGATGGGATTCTGTTCTGAAACCCATGTTCTAATCCTGCTGAAGATTTGACAAATTCATGCTCTTCAAACTGAACAGCCCACCTGTCCTAGCTAGCAATTCTAAGCAGGTTGCATACAGGACAAGCATAGCAAATGAGGAGAAGGCAGGCTGAGGATGCAACTATTTTCTAATCCCTTGGCTTCTCTTTTATGTAGGGTGGCTCAAACAGTCATAAAACAGAGGAGCTGATGAAACAACCAGATTATTCAGACAAGATCAAGCACTTGTTGGGCAACTTGCAGGGTCAGCCTGGACCAGGTCCTTCAGGAGGTAAGAGATGGCCAAATCTAAGTTACAGTAATTTAGAGAAGGTCCACTGAATCTGTGGAAATATACCAAAGTGTTGATTTGCCAAGGTCCTGTTGACTCTTGGTCTAATAATTGAATGTCTCATTTTTTGACAAATTCTCCCTACCTCCCTTATTTTGAGTCTAGTGTGTAATATGATTGGTGTCATCAGGTCTTCTCCCACATATAGTACAGTTCTTACCCACATGTCTTCTTCATGAAGCTGGGTAGCATTGTTGTCTGTGATGTGTTGGTGTGGAAACAGGCCTGAATAGATAGGAGTTTAGATAAGTTTCTTAAAGGGAGAATGTGCTCTATCTATCTATCTATCTATCTATCTATTTATCTTTAAATGTTTATATACTATCCTATGTATCAATATTATACAGCCAGCCAGACTGTGTTTTGACACTTGATTTTACACTTTCTCAATTTAGTAGTACTTGGTACCCAATCACATTTTTATAGACATCTTTAACAGGGCTTTTGCTTTTGTTGCAGTTCCACATGTGCTGCTTGGACAAGGACCTGGTCCAGTTCCAAATGGTTTCCCACCAGGGCCTAAAAATATGCAGCATTTCCCTCCTGGGGGCCCAGGACCCATGCCTGGTAAGTAGAGATTAATTATTCATAGGAAGGAGTTGCTAGCATGAAATTGCTGGAATTGGGCAGAAGGGAGGAAATGGTTGTGCCAGTACTAGGATGGCACTTAGGTGCTGCTCTGTAGTCATGCTCATCCTTTTCCTCTGTTGTCTTCCCTAGGACCACATGGAGGCCCAGGTGGCCCTAACATGCCCCCAGGTCCTGGAGTGCCCAGTGGACCTCGGATGATGGGCCCACCTCCTCCACAATGTAATGATGGATACTGGGATCCTCCTGATGCTGGGATGCGTGGTGGCCCCCATGGAGGCATGAGAGGTGGCAGCCCTGGCCCAGGACCTGGTCCTTTCCACCGAGGGCGTGGTGGCCGAGGGGGAGAGCCCCCTTTCCGTGGACGAGGTGGCAGTGGACGGAGTGGCGGCCCCCACAATGGTAGGGGTGGCCCTCCCAACAACAACATGGGCGGTGGCCATGGAGGGGGACACGGCGGCGGTGGCGGCCATGGAGGGGGACATGGCGGTGGTGGCGGCCACGGAGGTCACGGAGGAGGGGGCCACCCAGGGGACCACAGCAGGGGACATCCAGGCGGTCATCCAGGGGACCACAACAGGGGACATCCAGGCGGTCATCCAGGGGACCACGGCAGGGGATATCCAGGGGACCACGGCAGGGGACATCCTGGGGACCACGGCAGGGGACATCCAGGGGACCACGGCAGAGGTCACCCAGGGGACCACGGCTGGGGGCACGGAGGCGGCCATGGTGGAGGTAAATATTGGAAATCCTAATTATTTTGCCCCTCTGGGGTTGAGATTTACAAGGATGGGGGTGCAGGATTGATTCAGCATTCTGCATTTAATGGGAACACAAGCACTTATTTGAGAGAAAAGGGGTGGTGACATGTTAAGACTTTTTTTCCATATACTCTTTTGGCTGCTAAAAAACATTGTTCAAATGTACCTATGGTAGCCTGGGCTGTGGAAAGGAAAGACTCCTTTCTGTACTTTTAATGTTGTTGTAAGATTGTAATGGTGGTTGTCAAACTCTTGAAATGTCTGCTTTGCTTTTGGGGTTCTTGAGAGAGTCTTTGATCTTTGGGGAGCCCTGTGCATGCCTGGGAGAAATGTTGTATGTGATACGCTTGGAGCTTCCTGCTGCTGTGACTGACAGCCTTATTTTCTTCTCTTGCACCTCTCAGACAGGTCAAAGCGTCCCGTTTGCCGTCACTTCACAATGAAAGGTAGCTGCAGGTACGAAAACAACTGTGCCTTCTACCACCCGGGCGTGAATGGACCACCTTTGCCCTAGTACTAGGGATTCAGGCCCTCTCCCTATCTCTTCTAATTGTGGTATTGGTGCACATTCCCATGTCATGGACTCGGGGGGCTTCGGCTCCAACATCAGACTCTTGCTGCATCCACCCTTTTAATGGCTTCTGTGAGGCCCTTTAAATGCTTGGGGAGGCAACTGCTCCCTCCTGATGCATCTGCTGCTACTTACGAACTGCCACGTGCTCAAAAATGGAACCACTCTCTTCTGTATGTGGGTTGATGAGGCCATCAACAACTTGAAAGCACAAGATACTTGTGGAGGGCTTTTGAAAAAAACAATTTGTGTAAATTTCCTTATGAAGCCAACAAAGGAAGTGTATATCTTAGCTCATAGCCCTGCCCAGGCTCTGGGCTATATTCTGCATGTTCTTAGGAACCAAATGTGCACTGGAGACTTCTGCTTTGGTCTGGAAGAACAGCTGGCATCAGCAAGAAAATGGCCCTTTTAGGAATGTTTATGTGAGGCAGGGGTGAAGCAACAGCCTATGGGACCGGAGGTGAAGAATGATCTGCTCCTGTCTGATGGCCTCCCTGAGGAGAAGGGAGAATTCCAGCAGCTGCCACTTGCACAATCTTGACTCATGGTGTCCCATCCTCCCCTTTGTAAAATATCCCCTGCAGTGTTCCCACGGACTGCAGAGATGTGATTTCCCTTGGTGCTAAGTCATATCATTGGGGGAAACCTACAACTTGTTTTCTGTGAAAACTGAACCTTGAGTCTAATGATTTAGGAGGTAATTTTTTGTTCTCCTGATTACATTGTTGGTTGTGGGGTTTTTAAAGAAATTGTCTCACCAGATGTGGACTCTTCACTACATCATTTGTCTCCCCCTCTCCTTGCAGTGGGTGCAGCACTTCCTCTCCTGAAGAAAAGAAAATGTCTCCCTCTATGTTTTGTATATTTTGTACATTAGTAATAAACATGGTGGAAAACAGTGAATTATCTAATTTAACACTTGCAGTCAAGGTTGTTCATTTTGAAAATAAATTGCATTGCAAAAGGGGGCTGTGGAAAGGGTTATGGGTAAAGCTGGTTTCCTTGAACCAATCAATAATGATCATACCAAAGTGGTGGGATCTACTTATAAACTTGCCATCCAGGGCTGATCTCAGTGTGAAAATTAGTGTCGGAGAGGTTCAAATGTGTCTGCTTTTCTTCTGAATCAATGTTCTGGTGTTGTATATTAGGAATACTTAAGTTACTAATCTTCATGGTTGAGTAGCCAGGTTGTACTTTGTTCTTTGGGTTTTTGACCTCTCTGACAACTCCCTTGCTCACACACACATACTTTCTCTGTGTTCACTTAGCACACAGTTGTGGCCTGGTTAATAAAAGTCGATGTGTGGAGGTGTGGGGTACTTACCTTACCTGTGTGGAGTTCATGGTTTTCTATGGAAGGTTAGATAAACACACATCCTAGAAATTGCCACAGTTGTTGGTGAAATGTCAGGAATAAACTCTTCTAGAACACGCCCTCATAGCCTGAAAAACCCACAAAAAACTATGTTGACTAAGTAATTTATAATTGTAAGTAAAAAGAAAAGCCTTCAAGTCACCCACCAATTTTGGAGTGACCCCATGAATTTTATAGGGTTTTCTGAGGCTGCATCTACACTGTAGAATTAATGCTGTTAGACACTGCTTTAACTGCCATGGTTCAGTGCTATCGAATTCTGGAGTTCCCTATGGGGGAATATAAAACAAATAGAAACAAACAGCAACTATGGTGACACTGCTATGTGTAATAATGTCCTCCTCCTCTGGGACAGTGAACGTATAGTGAATGGTCCTGGGACTTTACTGCATTCAGAGGAGTCTGTCAGTTGGTGTCACAAGCTTCCATGTTTCTAGAGGCTATCCTCTAATGTAAAATAACGCTTTTATTGACTAAAATACAAAATGGCAAATTAATGGTATGGGTTTTTTAGTTCTGAAATTTAATCTCTGCTTTTACTTCTATTACGTGCAATCCTGCATGGTTAAACATACTGCTTTATCACACTAGGGGGCAAACAGGATTTAAACGAGAATTAAACAGGAAAGGCCCTATGATACACATAGGGCATTTCCTGTTTTACTCTCATTTAAATCCTATTTGCCTCCTAGTGTGATAGAGCAGATAGTGTAGTTTTTCTGCATTTGGACCTATGCTGAGCCATTTACCATCATCCCCTAGACCTGTGTGTGTGTTGTGTGCCTTCAAGTCATTTCCAGTTTATGGCAACCCTAAGGTGAACCTATGGGATTTTCTTGGCAAGATTTTGGTGGAGGTTTGCCCTTGACTTCCCAAGGTTGAGAGCATGTGACTTGCCAAAGGTCAGCCTGGGTTTAGTGGTTGAGCGGAAATCGAACCCTGATGTCCAGAGTTGTAGTCCAGTGCTGAAACCATTACGCTACGCTGGATCATAGACATACTGTAGAGCCAGTGAATCTGCCCCATCTCAACTATGACCCAAAGGGAAGTGACTTTTCCAACATCTTGAAACAGCAATTCCATTGCCAGTCTTTTAAAAATGGGTTCTTTGAACATGTCACTGTGCAGTAGACATGATTCTGCAACTGGTGGGACCGCCCTAGCTGATGCTGTCTATTCGCCTGCAGTGACTAGCACTGGAGAAATAAATATTGTTTCACGGAGAGCTTGGAAAAGGTTAGTTTTTTGGATGATAGATCCCAGAATCCCCCAGCAGAGGCTATACTAAAAGTATTATACTGACTGGAAATTCTGTGAAGTGAAGTTTAAAAAAATTTTTTTCCAAGCTCTAATTTTAAAGCTGCTGTTATGTGCCTTCACATTGTTTCCAACTTATGGAGACCCTCAAGCAAACTTATCATGGGGTCTTCTTGGCAAGATTCGTTCACTCACTGAACAAAAGCCCAGTGGGGATTTTTGTTTGTTTATCTCAAACTGAAAATGAACCCTGTTCTCCAGAGTTGTAGTCCAACATTGTGCCACACTGGCTCTAATCTTAAGGCTAGGCCATGTAATATTCATTTCTTCTTCGTGGTCTCTGCGAATCATACAAATGGGTTATTCTGCGCCTGCGCAGGCAACTTCGGAATCTTCTTAGAGCTTTTAAATGCGTTTTGGCGGTAGCCCCGCCCACTCTCCAACTGCCTATATTAGCCGGTTTCCCGCCTAAACCCTCAGTTCCTTTTGTCCGCCGCACAAGCAGCATCTAGGAACTCTTCAGAGCTTCGTTCTCCTGTCAGACTTTAACTCGATTTAACAGGATCAATCCGCGTTTTGGTGGTATAATAATAATAATAATAATAATTTTAGAAACAAATGCTATTTTTTCTAGATAATTATAGACTTAAATGTAGATTTAAAATTCTGAGGTAAAGTTATTTTTACAATGACTTACACTGCGATTTTTTAAAAAATCGCTTACTTACATGTGTATCTAAATTCTGAAATAAAACTGTTTTAACAACAGATTGTATTGTGATTTCTTAAATAATCATGTACTTAAATGCAAATTTTAATTCTGAGGTAAAGTTGTTTTAACAACAGCCCCTCTGCGATCTCTTAGAGAATCGCTTACTTAAATGTGAATTTAAATCCTGAAGTAAATCCGTTTTAACGACAGACTGTATTGTGATTTCTTAAAGAATCACATATTTAAATATAAATTTAAATCCTGAGGTAAAGTTGTTTTAACAACAACTGCCCTACGATTTCTTAGAGAATCATTTGCTGAAATGTGAATTTAGGCTTTGAACTAAAGCTGTTTTAACAACAGCCCCTCTGCGATATCTTACAGAATCGCTTACTCAAATGTGAATTTAAATCCTGAAATAAATCTGTTTTAACGACAGACTGTATTGTGATTTCTTAAAGAATCACATGTTTAAATATAAATTTAAATTCTGAGGTAAAGTTGTCTTAGCAACAACTGCCCTGCGATTTCTTAGAGAATCGCTTGCTGAAATGTGAATTTAGACTTTGAACTAAAGCTGTTTTAACAACAACCCTTCTGCGATATCTTACAGAATCACTTACTCAAATGTGAATTTAAATCCTGAAATAAATCCGTTTTAACGACAGACTGTATTGTGATTTCTTAAAGAATCACATGTTTAAATATAAATTTAAATTCTGAGGTAAAGTTGTCTTAACAACAACTGCCCTGCGATTTCTTAGAGAATCGCTTGCTGAAAATGAATTTAAACTTTGAACTAAAGCTGTTTTAACAACAGCCCCTTCAGCGATATCTTAGAGAATCGCGTAATTTAATGTGAATTTAAATTCTGAGGAAATTTTTTTGATACAATGACTGCTCACCTCAGTTGGTGCGCTTGGCAGAACTTTTCCCGCCTTTTTTCTTGAGGAAAAGTCTCCAATATTGCCTGCCTTACTGGCGCGTTTGGCAAAGCCCCATTATTCCGGAGTAAAATTTCTTAAAATGGCGCCCGCTTCACTGGCGCACTTTCCTCTTATCTCTGAGAGAAACTTATAGAATGGCCAACAGCCTTTGTTCCTCGCCATGGCTAGGGACGCTCTTTTGCTGCGGACAAATTGTCTCAGGGCCATTCACCTGGCTTTGTCTCTTCATTCTCCTGAAGAGGAGTTGACTTCAGTCGTCGCCAGTCTCGGCTCCCTGGGACTAAACCGATTGGATGTTGTCACCATTGGTCGCTGATCTTCCGGAGCCAACGTGACTGGATTGCAGCCCAACGTCGATCCTTATCGGTCCCTGACTCTTCGGAGTCAAACCATGGGTCCCTGACTCTCTGGAGTCAAACCATTTGCCTGGCAGCCCAACGTGGATCTTCATCGGTCCCTGACTCCTCGGAGTCATACCAATTGGCTTCGAGCCCGTCTTGAACCTCGTCGATCCCAGACTCCTCAGTATCGAACCGTTTGGTTGGCTGCACAACGTAGATCTTGATCGGTCCCTGACTCTTTGGAGTCAAACCGCTTGGCTGGCTGCACGACGTGGATCTGAATTGGTCCCTGACTCTACGGAGTCAAACCATTTGCCTGGCTGCACAATGTGGATTTGATCCGGTCCCTGGCTCTTCGGGGTCAAACCGTTGGACTGGCAGCCCAATGTGGATTCTCATCGGTCCCTGACTTGTCAGAGTCATACCGATTGGCTTGCAGCCTGAATTCGACTCTCATCGGTCCCTGACTTGTCGGAGTCATATCGATTGGCTTGCAGCCTGAATTCGACTCTCATCGGTCCCTGACTTGTCGGAGTCATACCGTTCGGCTTGCAGCCTGAATTCGACTCTCATCGGTCCCTGACTTGTCGGAGTCATACTGTTCGGCTTGCAGCCTGAATTCGACTCTCATCGGTCCCTGACTTGTCGGAGTCATATCGATTGGCTTGCAGCCTGAATTCGACTCTCATCGGTCCCTGACTCTTTGGAGTCAAACCGTTTAACTGGCAGCCTGACATGGATCCTCATCAGTCCCTGACTCCTCAGGGTCATACAGATTGGTTTGCAGCCTGAATTCGACCCTCATCAGTCCCTGACTCTTTGGAGTCAAACCGTTTGACTGGCAGTCCGATATGGATCCTCATCAATCCCTGAATATCCAGGTCCATACCGATTGGCTGGCAGCCTGAATTCGACCTTCATTGGTCCCTGACTCTTAGGAGTCAAACCGTTTAACTGGCAGCCCAACATGGGTCCTCATTGGTCCCTGAATCTCGGGATCATACTGATTGGCTTGCAACCTGAATTCGACCCTCATCGGTCCCTGACTCTTCGGAGTCAAAACCTTTGACAGGCAGCCTGACGTGGATCCTCATCGGCCCCGGACTCCACGGTATCAGATCAATTAGATGGCTGCCAAACTTCAATTAGAATCGGTCCCGGAACCTCCAGAGTCATACTGACAACACAGTACCTGGCACCGATCATCTTTGATGGCTGACTCTCTGAGTCATACCGATTAGCTTATAGCCCAGCTTCGTGCACCGTTGGTCCCTGACTCTCCGAGGTAAAACCGTTTACTGGCTGAAGTACTGGGATCTTCATCGATCCCGAACCCTTCGGGGTCATGGATCCTCATTGGTCCTGGACTCTCTGGGGTCATACGTCTTGGCTTGCAGCCCGACTTTGACCCTCATTGCTCCCTGACTTTCCAAGGTCAAATTGGTTGCCTGGCAGCACGGTTTCGATCTGCTTCGGTCACGTACTGACTGGATGGCAGCCTGAATTCGATCCTCATTGGTCCCAGACTCTTTGGAGTCATACTGGTTGACTTATATCCTGACGGCGATTCGCCTTGGTCCCTGACTCTCTGAGTCACAGTGATCGGCTGGATGCTGGGCTTCGACCTTCATCGGTCCCTGACTCGTGGGACTAATACAGATTGGCTTGTAGCCCAACTTTGACCCTCGTTGCTTGTAGCTCAACTTTGACCCTCATTGTTCCCCGAGTGTCCGGGGTCCAACCAATTGACTCATAGCCACACTTTGAGCCTCTGGTTGGCTCACTACCTACCTCTCTCATTTTGGTCCCTGACTCTTCTCAAGATCAAGCTGGTTGCCTTCCATCCCTGCTTCGAGGCGTGTCAGCCCCAGGCTGTCCGGGGTGTCCCTGGTTGGCCTACAGATGATCTTACATGGTGCCTTCCCTGATTATTGACTGTTAGCCAGATTGCCGTAAGGGCATGGCTCTTTTTGGCCTGACTCTCCTTGAGAAGATGAATATCAAGGGCCCAACATCTGTACCGTTTGAGCTGCACAAAAGGATTTGAATGCAGCTCGCTTTCCAATTTCTGAGGGACGTTATTGGCACTGCCGTATGCTCCTATTCCTCTCAGCCAGCATGATGCATGCTGGTTTGGGTTCAAGCCATAGTTGTTCCCTCAGTACTGTGGTCACCTATCAGCAAGCACTCAGTCAATTTGGGACCATGAAGTGCCACTGGCTCTGGCCTCCTGGATTCAGGTCCATACTGTCTCCTTGGTACCGAGGGTCGCTATCTGCAGATGCATTGCCAAACTTGGGGCCATGCTGTCCCCGTCCTTCTCAAGGCCTTTCTGCCTCCTACAATTTGCCTCTCAAATTTGCCTCCCTATAGAACCAATTCAGGGGATGTGGTGCTCCCTGATGGGGGATTTCACCATTCTCATGTACAATTCATAACGATGTCCTTCCTCTCAGGCAGGACGGCTGAAGGTCACTTTAGGTAGACATTCAAGTCTCACTTCTGAGTTGCCCTCTGTAAAATTTGGGAGCACAACCTGTTCACTTTGGTTACAGGTAATCCTTCACTATATGAAAAGCTTCAAGACTGTACAATTAAGTCTCATAAATCAGTTTGTCACCTCCATTCCTAGGGATGCCTTCCATTATGCACCCAGTACCAGCTCAATTGTGATCATCTTCACTCAGAGACCATCCACAGGAAAAGGTTTTACCACTTTCTGGTGTGAGTGTCATCTAAGGCAGTTGATGCCTCTTATCAAGGGCCACTAGGTATGGTGAGAAACACATGTTTATTTCACAGGCCCCTTCCAAGGGGTTCTTGTTGAGGCCACTTTCTTCCTTACAACAGGTGGCAAATTGCTACAATTCCTTTCCTTTTTCTGCTCTGGGCAGGATTGCCCTCTGGAGATATCCCCTTTCTGGCCTCCATTTAAAGATTTGTATACCATGTGGATGTCTGAAGATCTTGAGATTGGCATATCTGTCCCATCTTTCCTAGCCGACTGGTGCCATATCATCCTGTTTCTCCTGAACCTCGGTCCAAGATGTTAAATGGGTGGGGGATATTTCAGACCTTCGCCTGCAACCCGGACAAGGCTAAACATGCATTCTGCGAATTCCTGGGGTTTCTCTCCTCTAAGAGAGCCCTGCCCTCCGCCTCTCAAGCATTTTGGATTACATTACGGTGATTTCTGACATGCTGCCTGGTGTTTGTACCACCTGGTGAGAACTGGACTTTATGGCTCTTAGAGCCTATTCCGGCTCCGCCGCTCTGAACAGGTTTGTTCCTAGGGCCGTTCAGGATGGACTGACATGAGATTACTCCTGCTATACTGTTTGCCTATCAGTTCTGGCTGTTCTTGCCATGTTATGATATCCTTGATACAGCTTCTGCAGGACATCACGTCATGGGATACCGTCCCCACGGGGACATCTGTCAACTTGACAAAGTGGTATCCCTTCACTTCTACAATGCTGTGACTAGTCCTATTGACATTGTACTAGCCACTATTGTTTTTGTTTCTCATGTTCACCAAGATCGGCATGCTTCATGCTGATAGCCCTTGAATATTACGCGGCAATACAGCATGTCTTGTGTGTCACAGCAATTGTATACGCTCTCTCTCTATGGATGGACTTCCCAGCCATATCATTGTTGACCACAGATTGTCTTCTTCATACTCTGTAAGGATGACATTTAGCCTTAGACTACTGAGCATTCTAGGCTGTGTCTGTCACTGCTATAATCTCCAAATCATGGCTTCGGGAGGCTTTATCAGGCCACTGCTCTTTTTTCCTACTTTCAATATTCTTTGAATGACACATCTCAAGTCTGAGGGCTCTGTACGCCCCTCTTTCTGCATACCAGCCTCCCGGCCTGTACAGCCTCACATTATTGTGAGCCCTTTGCCCTTCATGTTGAATTCAATCCACCGTGGACTAGACAATGTCTGTATACCAGACCTTTGTTTGATACCTTTAAAGAGCTGCTCACATCAGTGAGATTCCTGTATTCCATGTCACTCACCTATTCAGTAGCTCCATTACCAACAGACCTGGGCTATTTAGGGTGGGGTTTTTCCCTGTCCTTAGTTTGCACCTGCCATTTAAAATGGGCCATCAAAGTTTACCTGCAGTCTGTGTGACATACGGTTAGCTGGCAAGCCTGTTTTTCTACCAATGAGCATGTTCCACCTGTTTTGGTGACTGTTCGACTACGTCTCAGTATTGGGTTTTCTACACAACTCTGTAGAGTCGTCATATCAACGGGACTGTGCGTCCCCATGTTGCATGCCCTTGGGCATGGTTTCCCGGCTGGTGATTGTTATTGGGGTCAATATGCCTCTCTGGTCTGGCATGGCACTCCCACCTCCGTTGAACTAAGCTTGCTAGTCTGAACCCATTTGTATGATTCGCAGAGACCACGAAGAAGAAGGACAGGTTGCTTACCTGTAACAGTATTTCTTCGAGTGGTCATCTGCGAATACATACAAATCCCGCCCATCCTCCCCTCATAGTCGTGCCTGCCTCTCCTTCGGTCCTGGGCTGCTGCTGCTGCGTCCATAAAGGAACTGAGGGTTTAAGCGGGAAACCGGCTAATATAGGCAGTTGGAGAGTGGGCGGGGCTACCGCCAAAACGCATTTAAAAGCTCTAAGAAGATTCCGAAGTTGCCTGCGCAGGCGCAGAATAACCCATTTGTATGTATTCGCAGATGACCACTCGAAGAAATACTGTTACAGGTAAGCAACCTGTCCGTTACTGTCAAAAGTTACTTAGTGCCAAAGCAAGCACCAGTGGCAATTGTCCTCTGTTCTTTCATAATGTTATTTTTTCTTAGGTTGGTAGAATTCCACTATTGTGGAAGTGAATTCCAAGGTTGGGTGCGACTGTTTGGACATAACCCCAGAAGTGGCTTCTCTGTTTAGGCTGTGTTCTTACAGAGATAGATAAAATCTGCAGAAATTCATTCTGGAAATGACTATTTAAACTCCGATTACCTTCTGCATTGGCTTGCCTGAAGGAAAACTAACACAAGATGGGCTAGGATTAATTTTTGCAGCTAAGAGTATTCAAATATGAAGCCCATGACACCCCCCCCTCCAAAATAATGCTTGTTTGGAAGGAGCGGAGTAATGCCAGTGAAATTAGCACTACTATGACGTTTCCAAAAAGAGAGATATGACTAGAACTCTGATCAGCTGCTGGGAAGGGGCACAAGCTCAGCAGCAGACATTATGTGCTATTAATGAAGAAATTAACATGATGGCAGAGGTCCAATGTGACTCAATAAACTAGCTGAAAGACTTTGTTGTTGGTGAACTAAGCCTAGTCGCAACTCTTTATTTTGCATTCTACAGCACAATGTGAAAAGAACTTGGTAACAATTGGATGGAAATTGTTACCACTCAATTAAAATGCATTAATTTTTTATTGTAATTGTGGTAAACAAATGGCATCATTTTGGGGTTGGCTAACATTTATTATTTGGCATTTAGTTTGGCATGGGGTCCATTATTGGGTATGTTAACAGTTTAATTTTTTTCTTTACATTTAAAAACAAACATTTTAATTTTTTCCCAAATATTTAATCTTCATAGTAACCCATTTTTGGGTGTATTGCTCTTGTGTGCCTTCAAGCCATTTCTGACTTATGACTATCCTAAGGCAAACCTATCATGGTTTTTTTGAGGGAGGGAAGGCTGAGAGTGTGACTTGCCTAAGGCCACACAATGGCTTCCATGGCCAAAAGGGAAATGAATCTTGGTCTCTAGTCGTAGTCTAATGCTCAAACCACTACACCACGCTGGCTTTCTTGAATGTATTAGCTAACACTAATAGTTTAAAACCCTGATTATAAAAATGATGCACCTCTCCACATACTGTGTATGTTGTAAACACTGGAGCACTGCTCAGGAGAGAGTGTGTGTAGGTGCATTCAAGTCACCTATAGTTTTAAGGCTTCCCAATGGATTTCATAACGTTTTCTTAGCAAGGAAATACTCACCTGTTTTCCTCAGTAGAGCAGATCAAGTTTTTAAATAGAGGATAGATGGCCACCTCTAATACAGACACTGGGTGCATCTACACTAGAAATAATGCAACTTGACACCACTAAGATTTGTAGATCCATCCTATCAAATCCTGAAATTTATAGTTTTAGAAGATCTTTAGCCTTCTCTGTCAAAGGGTGCTCATGCCTCTGTTGTTGTTCTTGTTGTTGTGTGCCTTCAAGTTGTTTCTGACTTTTGGCAACCCTAAGGTGGTGAACCTATCACAAAAACGACAAATCCCAGCATTATGTAGGATGGAGCAATGGCAGTTAAAGTGGTATCAAACTGCATTATTTCTATATATGCATTATTTGCTCAAAATTAAAACAGCAGCTCATCACATTGTCACTTCCATTCTATTTAGTTCAGTTTGTCTAGCAGAATGCTCATCTGAAGACTGCTCTAAGGGCAAGTTCTTCTTTATGGTCTCCATGCTTTGCTTACATGCATTCTGTGCAAAAGTGAGTTTTCTCAAAGTTATTTTTTGGGGGGCCACAGCTACTAGAATTCCCTAGACATGGTGGCTGGAGAATTCAAGGTGCTGTGATCCCAAAAAGTGCAATCTCTGGCTTCTGCACTCATGTAATATTTTGTGTGAGAAGTTCTAGAGCTGAAGGGTTTTTGAAGGTATCTTGAGTGCATGCATCTTGAGTAAGAGCCTCACAGCTGAAGGGAACAGGATTGCCCTGCTTAACCAATTGGGCTTCATGCCTTATCTCCAAAGATAAGAAATAAGAGCCAACTCACCCATGAAAATATCCTTCACATTTTAATTTAATTAAGGTTACACAACTCTGCTCCAACTATTCCCAAAAAGGACATCAGGGTAGTGTTGGTGGGAGAAGGGAGAGAAAGGGGGAGATCTGTAAAAGAGGCCCTCCAAAATGTCTGCCTCAGGGAAAGCAAGCCCTTTTCAGACATACCAAAGTTCGTCAATTCCCTCAACTTTCCTGCTCTTCCTGAGGGAATGGGAAGGGAGAGAGAAAAGAGCAAGCATTGTTTTTCTCTTTGCACATGCTCAATCCTTCCTCCTCCTCCCTCCACCCCCAGCTGTCATAAATAAAGAGTCTTTCACACAGAGCACAGAGTGTCTCCTGGGAAAATGGAAGGCGGCTCAGCATGCTTCTTCCAATCTTCACTCTCGGGGCCGATTGACAAGGACTTCACCCAAGGCCTCCAGGACTTCACGCTTGTAGTCTTCAAAGTCTCCATCTATCTGGTTGACTGTCTGGTCTTCCACCACCCAGAGGTGGCAGTTGGTCTCTGTGATAAGCCGAGCATCATGGCTGACAACAATTACAGCTGGAAAATGAATGATGATCAACCGTTAGCACAGCCTGGTTCCCCTGATGTTGTCTTACAACTCCCTTACAACGGCCTGTAGCTAATAGGAATAGGAAGGCTATAAATATCTGGAAGGCCACAGGTCCCCCATCCTGGGCAAAACGGCTGAGAGCATGAGCAGGTATTGTCACGCTCAGAACCAAAGCTATCTGGATCCAATTGAGAGCTAATGTGATGTTGATCTAGGACTAGGGAAACCTCAGTCCTAGAATCCTCACTACCATTCATTCTAATCCAGCTTTCCCCAGTCCAGCGCTCTTCAATGTGCTGAACTGCAACTTCCACAATCCCCAACTGGTAGATTGAGAGGAACAGCAGTTGCTGAGAAACATGGAGGGAATGCCATTGAACTCGTGTCTTGCTGACAGTGCCCCCCAGCCTGAAGACACACGATTAGCATCTGTGGAAGCACAACTCTGGCAGGGCTTCACTTCCACTTTGTGAAAGGTGGGGAAAAGAAGGATTCAGTAATAAATTTCACTTCAGACATGCAATGACTTGCCTAAAGCCATTTCTTACTGGCCTACCTCTCAATGCAGTAGTTAAGAACAACAGAGATAATGTACCTGAAGAACTCTGAATATCCTAAAGCACAATAAATATTTTATAACTTCTTCTTGTTCAAGTAGTGTCAAAGATTACTTATTTAAACAAGAAGGGTTCCTGAGTGTTGATTTTGTTATCTGAAATTCACAGCAGAAAGAATTCCATGCTGTTTCTTCCATAAGCTCCTGTTGTCGTACACCCTCAATGGTACCATCTCTATATCTAAAAATCCCAGTACTATTTCAGCAATTGCTGTTCTTCATGCTGATCTGAAAAAGAATTCTGAGGGTTGTCCAGAATTCCAAGGGAAAGGGACCACGGCTTAGTAGACCACATGCTTTGCCTGCAGAAGTCTCAAGTTCAGTTCCTGGCACTTCCAGTTAAAAAGATCAGGCAGGAAGTAATGGCAATGACCCTTTCTGCCTCACACTGTTCAGAGATGAGCCTGGAGAACCCTGGTTGGGTTGGCTGACAGATTCTGGAAGCTGCAATTCAAAAACATTTAACCCTTCCAAGTGCTGCTGGAGAATCAGACTGCACCAGGTCAGACAGACTTGGTATGCAACAGCTCCCTATGTGCCTATGACCTGGAAAGGCTGGGCTAGAGCTCAGAAGTACAGGTTGAGTTTCCCTTATCCCAAAACAAACAACTATTTAACTGAATCCTAAAAGAAAACCTTACTTTGTGCATAGAAAGATACTGCCTTTTGTCTGTTTCAGTTTCGCTGAAAGCTAAATTTGACATGACATGGTGATTCAGTCACAAAACCTATCATTTTGGGGCAAAGAGAGGAACTTCGGAATAATTTAGATTCTAACAGAACGTAGAGTTTGGTACTTGGTGTTTGAATAAATACAATCAGCAAACACCACTTCAGCACCATTAAGTGCCTTTTATTAGCAGCTACAAAAACAGGCAACTTGCAACTTGCAACAGGCAATTCCCATCAGGCCAGCCAGCTCAGCTAAAGATTGGGAATTATGAGCTCTCCAATTCCAGGGAATACCAGGTTTCCTGCTTCTGAATGTAATGTAGGCTGTGGCCATTATATTTTTAATGATGTGGGGAAGCAGGATAAACATAGTTGACAGAGTTTGGTGTAGTGGTTTAAGCATTAGTAATATGACCACGGAAGAACTAGATCAGGGAATGGTAATGGTCTCACTACATAAAAGGGGCCACCGGCTTGTATCAAACTATCAATGCCCAGGTTGCCATGGGAACAAAAAAGAAGCAACAAGCTTCCTACTTCCTACCCTCAATAGGTAGTTTGTGCCAAAAGGCTTTTACTCACCTCCTTTATATTCATTGATAGCATCTCCCAAGGCATCAATTGACTCAATATCCAGGTTATTTGTAGGTTCATCCTGGGGTGAGGGAAGTAAAAAAAGGGGGAAATTACACAAAGAAGAAAAGGACTCCTGGCTTTTCACTGCCCTTTCTACAGTACTATACTGATGAAGAGAGTGACCAAGACAGATGTGGTACTTTTTTGATAAGCCCTTGGCATCCTATGCAACAACACATGATCACTTGATTATGAGAGGAAGGAGCAGGGAAGTAGCTTCAAGACTCCATCCAAGTTGCATTGGTGGCATTAGGGTGACTGATTCAAGACAATATATTCCACAGGTCTCCTGGAGTGAGATGTTGAGGTGGGTTGGAAGTGTCTGATGGCTTAAACTGACTGCGAAATGATTAAGTATGATACCGGGGATGCCTCCAGATGTTCTTGGGACTGGAACTCTGCATGTTCCTCATTCATGAGTGCAGACTGCCAACTAGAGGACCACATGACTTCCACCCATGATGCCCAGATATTGAGACTCACCAAAATGAGCACATCAGGTTCTCTGCAAGCTAGTTCAGCAAATACCACACGGGCTTTCTGTCCCCCTAGAGAAGGAATACAAGCAAAGATAAAGCTGAGGACAGATTTACTCCTTCCCCAAAAACATGGGTGAACAGGATCTTTCCCTCCTCAAACACAGTGTGGGGAGTTGAAGAAAGACAGATCAAGGTCAGAGCTTCTTATTCCCATCTGAACTCCAATTCCTTTTATTGTCTATTAATGCCTCTCAGCCCTTCCAGAACCACCCTCCTTCTCCTCAGATTGTTTTACTAAGGTTCAAATGGACCACCAACACCAGTGCCCTAATATGCCCTTTCTCTTTTGAAAACCCTTTTAGGGATGACCCTACCTCTTGGCTGGTAACTAACTCAGGCACCAGGAACAAAATCTGTTTTTTTGTAATTTGATACCATTGGTTCATGCTCCAGAAACTAAAACATGATTCAACAGATCTAATTTACAAGAAAAGAGATTCTACCTACATATTTGGAAGAACTTATTTCCTGTAAGAACTGTTTGACAGTGGCGTGGACTGCCTTGCGGAGTGGGTGGAGTCTCCTTCTTCGGAGATCTTTGGATGGAAACTTTCAGGAGTGCTTTAGCTGTGTATTCCTGCATGACAGGTGGTTGCACTAGGTGATCCTCCTAAGATTCTACAGTCCTAGGAAGGGGAGTGGAAAGCAATGTGTGTGTCAGGAGGTCTATTCTCACACCCTTAAGATAGCTTGCTACCCTAAGTTACATGTGAAGGATACTGTTCCACTGGTAGTGTTGAAGTAACATTTAGCTGTTAGTCTCATTGGTTTCTACAGAGGGAATTTGGGAATGGGACAAAGGGTGCTATTTTGTCCACTTCAGACAGAAAAATGTCTTTGGCCAGCCCTCAGCCTTTATGTAAGCCTAACCATCCCCCACACCCTTCACCAAAAACAGCCTCCTCCTCCTCCTACCTGAAAGCTTGCAGATCTGAATGGTATGGGCGTGACTCTCCAGACCAAAACGCCCCAAGCATTTGCGAGCATCCTGGTAGGGCAGGTTGAAGTTGCGCTGCAGGTACTCCGTCGCCGTCTCCTGCATGTTCAGCTGATCAGCATATTGCTGGTTGAAGAACCCAATTTTCTACGTGGGGGAGGGGTTTCCAAACACAGGCAATTAAAAATGTTTACAATAAAAAATGTT
Organism: Urosaurus nigricauda; assembly: GCA_034509955.1. NCBI lineage: Eukaryota > Metazoa > Chordata > Lepidosauria > Squamata > Phrynosomatidae > Urosaurus > Urosaurus nigricauda. The sequence goes on from JAOEGL010000002.1 coordinate 309,989,054, forward strand.
AAAACTTTTAAGCTGCACTTTCTTAGAAACTGCATAAGGGTGGTCATGAGTCAATCATTTTGTAAGCACACAGTTCTCTTGAATTTTGGGTTTGGTGGGGAAGGGGGAATATAACTCATTCTTGCACAACAGATGAGCTCAAGCCTGTGCCTCTCTCTGCACAGTCCGTCTTCCAACTGCAGTATCCAATGTAACTAAACTAGTTAAAAGCAAACCAAACAAGGCTGTCGGAGACCAACTTGTCTGTCCCACAGAGTAAACTTCATAGCAAAGAGGGCTTTCCAGTACTTGACTTCCAAGATATTCTCTATCAAATTAACTTGCCAAAGCCAGGCAAACAGACCCTCAGTCACATATCAATCAGGGTGATTATATACATGTTATTTCCGTGGCTCTGGAAGAAATTAAACTTCCATGGGGGTCTGAATCCTTCCATTCTAACTCTTCCTTACAACCATGGCTCCTGCTCTCTCAAACCTGGCCTCTTTCCCCTAGACAGTCCCAACAGAAGGTTACCAATACTTACTAGTCTGTGGTTTTTCCTCATTTCCCCTCTTGTCTAGAAAAAAAAGAAATGGGGGGAGGGTTGTTAGAACAGATGCAAAATCTTCTGTTTGATCCCACCAAATTGAAAGGCAAGTGTTCTTACAAAAGAATCATGGAAACATTCAGGGCCAAAACATAATCATAGAATCATAATCTCTTCTGGGAAGGCAGAGTTAGGAATTGGACCACAAAAATAAATAAAATGAGGCATTGTATGCATCATTAAGGTGCAAGGGGAACAGTGCAGGTTTAATCTGACTTCAGTGTGCACCCCTGCTTTCTTAAAAGAACTCCGGGTTTGAAAGTTGGGTGTAAACTGTAGAGAAAAAAGAAAGCATGGATTGTATAAGAAGCAAAGTTTCCCTGTCCCCCCCCCCCCTTCCTGGCTCTACTAGGATAATGAAATGTAACTCTTCTGAAAGCTCAGGCCAATAGGGCCCTTCCTTTCCCTGAACTGTTTCCAATCCAACTGGTTTCCCCAGTTATAAAAACAGCTGTGCAGAACCAGTGCCTGACTTGGCTTTTATCTCTCTATTACTACTACTTTTTTTCCCTTTTATGATGTGATTTCGATTGTGAGCAGCAAGTGTACTGTTTTAATTTTTACCAATTGTATGTAAGTTACTCTGAGACTCTTTTAGACTTAACAGGGGACTAAATGTTTACTGGTAAACAGTATGTTTAAAATGTATAATTTAAATTTAAAAATACAAAAAAAAAATCAAATGAGAAAACTAAATGAAATTAAAAATTTAAAAATAGAATAGAATATTTCACAGGTACCGTGTTTCCCCTAAAATAAGACTGTGTCTTATATTATTTTTTGCTCCCAAAGATGCACTAGGTCTTATTTTCAGGGGATATCTGATTTTTTTCCATGAAGAAGAATTCACATTTATTGTTGAACAAAAAATATGTTTATTATATATTGTATATATATTTATATACAAAAACTTTGCTAGGTCTTACTTTCAGGGGAGGCCTTACATTTAGCAATTCAGCAAAACCTCTACTAGGTCTTATTTTCTGAGGATGTCTGGGGAAACAGGGTAGTTTCAGCAAATTTTATAAAAGGAAAATACTGGCTGTTTATACAAAGATATCCTTTCACAGCAAAGCTACTTTTTTAACAAAGGCTTTCCCCAGATTCCCAACTCCCTTTTCTTCTCTGTCTAGCTAGAATTTTTTTTTATTCACAGTGGCACTGGGAGGATGGTGAAAGAGGGCTCAGAAACAGATTCTCTATGTTGGGTTGTACCAATGTGTCTGCAGTAAACAATACAATAAACAAAGCCTGAACTGGCAAAATGCTGGATTGTACTTCAGCAAATTCTACTGAGGCAGTGTGTTCTTCTCTACAAAAGAAAGCCTACAGAATCCCTTACTGAGATGTGTGAATAGCAACAGAGAAAAGAGAAGAGCAAAGAAACCTGCCTCACTGGCTACCCCTAGCATGTTTTAAAAACGTATATCTATATGTTTGGCCACCAAAATGGAAAAGACAGAAAAACTGGTGAAAGAAACAGTTGTCTGCGGAGGCATTTTGGAAGAAGTGTTTTCTAGAATTCTCAAAATATTTTTTATTTACCTATGCAAGGCTTACAGGTTGTTTACACAATCATATTGCAAAGGGATCTTGTAGCATCTTTGAGACTGAGAGAAAGAAATTGGTATAATAAGCTTCCATATACTTATGTCTACTTCATCAGAAGCATAAAGAACCCAGGAAAAGACCTTCATCATGTGAATGAGTTGGTTGCATGTGTAAATACTGACAGAAATACAAAACTTGTAGTCCATCCCACTTGTGTGGGATATTGGTAAATAGGGATTCCACATCATGGTGTTCCCTGGGAGGTTTTGTACGGACTCTAATTTCTGCAGGAAATCAGTAATGTCCTTCACTACTGTTTAGGCAGTTAGGAGTGTTGGTGGCATATGGTCTAAGGATATTGTCCATATAGCCAGAAGTACCAACTGTGAATGTTTCAACGCTTGAGATAATGGGCCATCCAGGGTTCCCTTGTTTATTTATTTTGGGTAATAGATAAACTGTGCTTGGTCAAGGTTCCTGGGGCGTGTCAATTTGGATTTGGTTCTGCAACTCCATTCTCTCTGTAATTCCTTCTGGCATTCAGCTGTGAAAGTGTTAGACAGGATTCTGTAAAATGTAGTGTTGGACATGCCTCTCAGTCTCCTGTATGTAGCCAGATTTCTCCATGATGACTATGGCTCCTCTTTGATGACAATATTAGGATTGTTCCCAAGATTGTGTAGAGCATCTTGTTCCTTGTGGCTAAAACTGTGTGACAAATTATGTTTCTTATTGATTATTTATGTTTGGATGTGGTGGTGGAAGTATTTTATGTAGAAATCAAGTTCTGTACCAACTGTTAGGTGGAGGCCATGTGGCATTCTTTTGTTGATTCTGAGAGGTACTGTGTTACATATTGATGTTTTGAAAAAAAGATTGTTGAAACATGTTGAACTGCTTTTATTTTATTTTTATTTTACTGTAAGAATCTATCTCCATTCTTTCTACGATTTTTTCTGCCTCTGGTATCAAACTTTCTTTTAAAGTAGTAATAGCTAGAGACACTTTTCTTTTGTTCACTGAGGAATACCTGCATATAAATAATGCGAAGGAGGCTTAACTCTGGGGTATATCTGAAGAAGGCCTCACTGTGGAAATGCAACATTCCAGGTGGTATTGGCAGAGGCAATCAAAAATGAAAGTATCTTAGAGACAGAATAAGATGATCAAAAATAGTGAAAACATGGGAAGTCAGACTGGAATCACTCACCGGTGTTAGTTTCCCTGTTAACAGCAACAGCAGTGTACTCTTTCCCACACCATTGGGACCTACAATACAGACTGTAGCAGAGAGGGAAAAAAGTAATATTAAAACTGATATTCTGTCCTTCAAGCAATGATTCTGGAAGATTATCTCCCTACCCTAACCCCCCATCCTCTATCCTCCAAACAGCAGGACTAAGACAGTCTGATGTGTCTACCCACTTAAGAGAAGCAAAGTCTCAAGTAATACAGTAACATAATATTACCAAGTTAGAACTCTGATGAGGATCCACTATTCAGCAAACAAGAGACAGAAACTATATGCACATGAGGAAGATAGGCCCAAATGCCCACTCTGATAAGGAGTGGGTCCTCTGTTACTTTTCAAAGCACTTACTTCGAGACTCCATGTCAATTCCAAAGTCCAGATTTTTGAAAAGAGGTTTCTGCCCTTCATAAGTGAAGTCTACGCCTGCAAGGAAGAAGAAAAAGAGGAGAGTGGAGAAAATCTCTTATCAAAAATTACAAAGGCCATGTTTTATCCCAGTTACTGCAGACATCTCAAATCACAGGCAAAGAGGATTCCTACTTCTTACACACCCTAACTCAATTGTTATTTTCCTCATGTAAAAACAAACAAACAAACAACCAAAACACAAAGACAGGAAAGACTATTATTCATATGGAAACCTTTTTCTAACATTCTTGCTCATAGGGAAGAGCTTCCAGTCAAAGTAGAACATTTACAGATGGTAAGTGACAACTGAGCTAGGCATTCCCCTCTTTCAGTGTTGAATCCACCTAGATAATTGACATCTGAACAGGGCTTCAGTCAGATGCAGAATGCATGTGTGGTGTGATGGGGTCTGTGTATGAGAAAGACCAGGTATAAGTATGTATAGGAATGTGTATACAAGTTGAATCTCCCTCACCTGAAATGCTTGGAACCAGAAGTGTTTTGGATTTTAAAATTTTTCGGATTCTGTAAAAGCTGAATATATATAAATTAGCCATCTTGAAGATGGGGCCTAAGTCTAAATATAAAATTTATTTATGTTTTGTATACAGCTTATACACATAGCCTGAAGGTAATTTTATAAATAATATTTTTAATAATGTTATGCAAGAAACAAAAGTTTTGTAGACTGAATCATTAGAAAGCCAAGGTGTCACTATCTCAGTCACCCTTGTGGACATTTTTGGATTTTGGAGTATTTTGGATTTGGAATTCTGGATAAAGAATACTCAGATTGTACATGAACATGCACACATGTGTAGCAGAGATAGAGGGAAACAGGCATACAGGCAAAGGTAAGTCAGAAGCAGAGAGTGAGAGCAAGAGCATGTACTGTATGTTCAAGACAGAGAGAGAGATTGAGAGAGAAAGTGCGCACACGTGCAACTCTGAATTAGGGCTTCTAGCTAAATTTTAGCTCCTAAAACCCAAAGAAGGATAAGAGGGCAAAAGCACAAATGGGCAAATTACAGAGTCTGTCTACTGCTACCTGACTTCTTCTCCCCAATAAAAGTGTCAGTGATGCATATCCCCCTGGATGTCATTTTTGTACAAGCTTGTTTCAGCCTCACGCAAGGCCAACTCTTTCATCTTCAGTTTTTCATAAGGGGTGGAGGAGAGATGCAAACTACATACTCCACATCCTTTGCATTTGGTCTGCACCACAAACAGGCCATGAGTAACAGGCTGCTCACCTCCGCTGTAACCAAGGGGATCTCTGTTTGGAATTAAGATGGGGCAAAAGGAAGGTAAGGAATTAACCAGGCTCAATAAGTTCAGCTCTCAAGGACAGAACACTTCTGTAGTATATGCATTTGTGTATGTGTGAGAGAGGGGGGATGTTTTAAGGGCCATATGTACACTAGGACAACCCCACCCAGTCAGAGTCAAAGCAAGTCAGTATTTTTTCAAAGACAAGTACAGCTTTTTAGAAATTCAGCCACATCTTCCATTCCAAAACTCCCCACTGCAATATTCTCCATGCAAACACAGGTCCGTACCATGCAGACCCAGAATGGGTGGGCTCAGGGGTGGTGGGTCTGGAAAAGTAAATTTTACAGTATATTCCTTTGGCCGCTTCAGGAGCTCTGGGGCCTCACTGGCCTCTTCATCTGGGTTCTTCTTGCGGCATTTCTGCTGCTTGCGGGTCAGAGCTTCCTTAGTCTGCTTTTCCTAGAGATGGCCAGAACAAAACAGTATTTAAGTTATCAAAATATTTATATCCTCCCCTGCAACACAGTCTCTTAGGCCAGCATATCTGGGATCAATTCAAAACAGGAAGAAATAATTTAAACAGACTCAAAGAACAGACTCAAACGACATTAAACAATGTGACAGTTTTAAATAAGACTGTTTAAAAACTGCTTAAGACACTTTAAAACCATGCACACATACAGATTTTAATGAAATAAATTAAGAACCCATAGGCTTTCGGTAAAACATTAACACTGTTTCTTTTAAAGTAGCACCCAAAATTCACAAACAGTGATACCTTTGTTAGGCCAACTAAAATGTACAAAATACATGTTGCAAGCTTTCAAAGCTCCACTGGCTTCTTCATCAGGCAAAGGTGTTTAAAATCATAAAGGAGAAAGAAAAAATATAATTGTAAGAGTCATAGGCCTATATTTTGTCAAAATGTTGTTGTTGTTGTTCTCAGTTAAGATAATATGAAGGAATATTATTCTAATCAGGCCACTCTTCCCTCTGACCATATGGGTTCTGGGGGACAGGAGTTCTAGACTTCAGGAAATAAAATTTAAACTCCATTAGCAGAAAGATATTTCCTTGAGATCCAGGTTCCCTTTGCAAGGCTATCAGCTTCTCTTGTTAGGCAGAGAGCATTGAATTTCTCAAGAAGCCTCCATGCTGTTGCATTTGGAAAACTTTTATGCAACCTGGATCTCAAGAGAAGTATTGTTTTGTTTTTGCTAACGGAGTTTAAATTTTATTTCCTGGAATTTAGGACTCTTTCTCTCCCAGAACCCACATGGCCAAAAGGAGACATGGCCTACCTACATGACTCTCTCTCCATAGCATCTTAACTCAGAACATCATCATCTCAACAAAATGTAGGCCTGGTGACTCTACTATTATTCCCCTTATTTTATCTTGTCTGTTGTTGTGTCTTCAAGTCGTTCTGGAGTTATGGTGACTCTGAGGTGAAACAATCACAGAGTTTTCTTGGTAAGTTCCTTCAGAGGGGGTTTGCCACTGCTATCCTCTGAGGCTGAGAGTGTGACTTGCCAAAGGTCACCCAGCAGGGTTACAGGCCAAGCAGGGATTCAAACCCTGGCCTCCTGAGTCACAGCCCAGTGCTCTAACCACTATACCAGAATGGCTCTTTATTCCTAGGAACAAGAATAAGAAAAACACTGCAGTGCTACAGTTCCATAAAGCCAGTGTAGTGTAGAGGTTTGAGGGCTCAATTAGAATGCTGGGTGAAAGTCATTCAAAAACCCACTGGGCAAGTCATACTCTCTTAGCCTAAAAAGAAGGTAAGGGCAAACCTCATCTAAATAAATCTTGCCCCCAAAATGCCATAATGGGGTTGTCATGAGTTGGAGCAGATGTGAAGGAACACAACAATAACAAGAGCAACATCAAGCAACAGTTCCATAAACTAGTTCAACAAGAACTTTCTGCTTCTTTGGACCACTCTGCTATCAGATGGCCCACGAAGCTCAGTACAAACACACAGCATTTTTGTTTCTCTGCCACACAGAACAGGGTCACATAGAAGAATATGAACCGGATGCTTACTGCCTGCTTTGTGGACTTTCCTCCAGCCTTGAGGTCTTTCAACTTCTTCTCTTGTTTTTCATATTGCTTTAGCAACTCTTTCTGTTTCTGCTGATACATCTTCTTGAAAGTCACTGAAGAGAGAGCAAAAGATAAACATTCATACATTCAAGAACTACTTGAGTAGATCTAGCTATCAATCAAGTCTAGCAAGCTGCATCTAGTAGATGGTGAAACAGGCATGGTCTTTGCTAACTCTTAACAACAGTTGTAACTACATAAGTACATATCCATTCTTAGAATAGCCTAGATGCTCATCTCACCAATATCAACTTAAATCAGCATTGTAGGGCAGCCTGTCAAGACTACTAGAAACATCATATCTGGAAGGCCATTACATTCAACATTCAACAACAGATGAACACACAGATTAACATGTAAATCACTTCCTCTCAACTAAGGGTCACACAGCATATATATATATAAAGTAGAGTCTCGATTATCCGACCTTCAGTTATCCAACATTCCAGATTATCCAACGTCGTGGCTGCTGTAATTTCTTTAAATTTTCTGCGATTTCTTTAAATTTTCAGAGGACTGAACTGATTATACTGTACTTCACAATGCTTATCAGTGATTTCTTTACATTTACTTTTACTGTTATTGCAATAACACTTCAATACATTTGCAATTCATAGTGATTTCAAGGCTTTTCTTGGACCTTCCGGATTATCCAACATTTTTGGTTATCCAACTATCAGCCAGTCCGGTTTATGTCAGATAATCAAGACTCTACTGTATATACACCCCACTAACTCACATGCCAGCATTCTCTGAAGATACCAGCTACAGATGCTGGTGAAACGTCAGGAATAAACTCTTTTAGAACATGGCCAAATAGCCCGAAAACCCCACAAAAAACTATGCCAAATACTGTCACTGATCTCCTGCTCTTCCTCTGAGCCTAGGATTTTTTTTTTCAGAACCAAAAGTCAGAACCAGAACCCTTGTTGGCTTTCTCTTAGCCAAACAGGTCTATTTGCAAGATCCTGTCACTTGGCACCAAATAGATGTGATAGGAAACCCGTTCCCAGGTGGTGCTATAGTCAAATCTCCATACCCTTAATTCACCTCTCAAGTTGCCTCCATTCATTGTGCTTCCTTTGTTCAGACTAGAAGGAGAACACATCCTTTCGGGTTTGGAAAAGTGTCACATAATTGGAGTAAAAGATACAGAAGCATGGGTAGACATTACTTAGAAAAGTTCCTATTTCAGATTACGGTTTCCAAAATCCTTCAGCTAATACAGCACACTGGAAGTCAAACTCAAGGTCTAGCAAATTCCTCACTTGCCTGGAAGGCAATTTCATTGTCCAAAAGGTGAAAGGGGCAACAAGGGGTTCAGCTATATTAGATCTGATCCTAAACAACAGGGATGACCTGGTTAATGTGGTGGGATCCTTGGGTAAGAGTGATTATGTTCTTCTGGAGTTTGTTGTACAGTCGAAAGGAGAAGCCAGACATAGTCAGAAACACATTCTAGACTTTAGGAGAGCTTAGATCAATAAACTAAGGGAAACACTAGAGGTGATCCCATGGTCAGGAATACTAAAAGAGAAGGGAGTTCAGGTTGGATGGGAGTTTCTCAAAAGGAAGATACTGAAGGTACAATTTAAAACAGTTCCAATGAGGAAGAAAAATGGGAGGTGTTCCAAAAAACCAGGATGAATGATTGATTTCAACTGACCTAAGTTTAAATGGGGCATGTATAAGAAATGGAAAAAGGTGGAAATCACCAAAGAGGAATTCAAACAAATAGCTGTAATATATAGGGGAAAAGTGAGAAAAGCTAAAGCATAGAATGAGCTCAGGCGTGCTAGAGAGGTTAAGAACAGCAAAAAGGGCTTTTGGGGGTATGTTTGCAGCAAACAGAGAAGAAGAAAATAGTAGGGCCACTGCGTGAAGAAGATGGCAAAATGCCAACGAGGACAGAGAAAAGGCAGAACTACTCAACACCTTCCTTGCCTCCATCTTCTCAGAAAAGGAAAAGGGTGCTCAACCTGAGGAAAATGGAGCAGGGGACACAATATGGGAAATGTAGCAAAGAATAAGTAATGAGGTAGTACAGGAATACCTGGTTAATCTAAATGAATTTAAATCTCTGGGACCAGCTGAACTACATCCAAGGATATTAAAAGAATTGGCAAATGTAATCTCAGAGCCACTGGCAATAATCTCTGAGAACTCCTGGAAAACAACAGCAGACTGGAGAAGGGCAAACACTATCCCCATCTTCAAAAAGGGGGAAAAAGAGGATCCCAACAATTATCGTCCAGTTAGTCTGACATTAATACCAGGACAGATTCTAGAGCAGATCATGAAACAAAGAGTCTGAGAACATCTAGAAGGGAATGCCATAATCACAAGAAGTCGACATGGATTTCAGAAAAACAAGTCATGTCAGACAAATCTGAACTCTTTTTCTGATCCAATTATCAGTTTGGTAAATGAAGGGAACATTGTGGATATAGTATATCTTGATTTCAGTAAGGCCTTTGACAAGGTCCCGCATGACATTCTTGAAAACAAGCTTGTAAAATGTGGGTTAGCCAATGCAACTGTTACATGGATTTGTAATTGGTTGACCAGCCAAACCTAAAGTGTGCTCAGCAATGGCTCCTCTTCAGCCAGAAGAAATGTAACCAGTGGGGTGCCAAAGAGGTCTGTTCTGGACCCAGTGCTATTCAACATCTTTATCAATGACTTGGATGAAAGAATAGAGGGCATGCTTATCAAATTTGCAGATGACACCAAATTAGGAGGAATGGCAAATACCCCAGAGGACAGGACCAAATTTCCAGAAGACTTGAACAGATTAGAAAACTGAGCCAAAGCTAAATTAATTTCAATACAGAGAAATGTAAAGTACTGCACTTAGGGTGGAAAAATGAAATGGCATAGATATAGGATGGGGAACACCTGGCTTAACGAGACTACGTGTGAAAGGGATTTAGGAGTTCTAGTTGACCACAAGTTGAACATGAATCAACAGTGTGATGTGGCAGCTAAAAAGGCCGATGCAATTCGAGGCTGCATCAATAGAAGTATAGTGTCTAGATCAAGGGAAGTAATAGTGCCACTGTATTCTGCTTTGATCAGGCCTCACTTTGAATACTGTGTCCAGTTCTGGGCACCACAATTCAAAAAGGATGTGGACAAGCTGGATTGCATCTAAAGCAGGGAAACTAAAATGGTGAAGGGTCTGGAAACCATGCCTTATGAGGAGATACTTAGGGAGCTGGGTATGTTTAGCCTGGAGAAGAGATGGTTAAGAGGTGATATGATAGCCCTGTATATGTATCTGAAGAGGTGTCTTATTGCATATAGAGCAAGCCTGTTTTCTGCTGCACTGGAGACTAGGACAGGGAGCAATGGATGCAAGCTAGGGGAAAAGAGATTCCACCTCAACAGTAGGAGGAACTTCCTGACAGTAAGAGCTGTTCAACAATGGAACACACTCCCTCGGACTCTCCTTCTTTGGAGGACTTTAAGAAAAGGCTGGATGACCATCTGTCAGGCATGCTTTGATGGAGAGACCCTGCATGGCAGAGGGTTGGACTGGATGGCTGTTGTGGTCTCTTCCAGCTCTATAATTCTATGCATTTTCTTAACTTTCCCCCACTCTGAAAATTGCTAGCAACTTCATTAGTCCCAAAACCTGACTCATTCCCACCTCCTTTCACTGTCAAGGATTTAAAGGAGAACTTACTGTAATTTCCTCGATAGTAAAAGAGCTTCTGCATGTCCAAGTGGATGATATCAGTGCAAACATCGTCCAGGAAACCCTGGTCATGGGAAACAATCAGGAGGGTCTTCTTCCATGTCTGGAGGTAGCTGTTAGGAAGTAAAGAAGTGGGAAAATGAAAAATAATTACTAATTTACCCAGTTCCTTCTCTCATCTTGATAATTTGGTATTTTCTTACATCACTGCAGACATAATTAAGCATTTGGAGGATCAAAGGCTGAGGGAAACATCCCCTAAATAATCATAGAGCTTTCTGAATCACTTGAGTTTTATTTCAAAATAATAAAGAGAATAAATTCCACTCCTTCCCACCCTTAGCTGCCAGTGTACAACAAATATCGAGAATTTAGATGTATGAATACCAATCCACAATACCAAATTTATATGCAAAATCTTTCAGACACACACATATACACATGTTTACTTCAGAGTAAGATTTAAGAATAAAAATGGCATACAGCAGATAGAAGTAAAGTAAAGCCCTCCAAATGTTGTTGGACTGCAACTCCCTGCACCCTTTGCTAGTATAGGCAATGGTGAAGAATGGTGGAAGGTATAGACTAACAACACATGGGTTCAGAGTATCGCTTGCACCAACCATGACCACCAGCTGTAATTGAGCCTCTGCCACATTCTCAAAAATGATTATGAATGAAGGTGATTCACATGTAGAGTTGCCAGGCTGGATCCAGGACAGGATTCTTGTAACTTTAATCCTTAAGAGATTTTGGAGCAGGATGAGGTACTGTAAAACTCTTGTCAAATGGGATGAAGGTACTGTACATATGCAACTGTTAATCAATCTTGCATATAAGTTGAGGTCAACTTTTGAGGCCAAAATTATGGGTATTGGTATGAACCGTGGCTAAGTCAAGGGTCAGACTTCAGGAGGCAGCCTGGCCGGGGACAAGCTACAGGGTGATCGGTCACCCTTTCCAGGCTCTCTGCAGCTGGGCTTTCTTCCAGGGAGAGGCAGCCTGGCTGGGGAGAGACTCAGGTCAAGTACTGCACTGACCTGTGTATATGTCAACCCAGGTTTTTTGGATCAATTTTTTGACCTTAATTTCTTGACATATACACAAGTATATACAAAACCTGTCTTCCTTCAGTTTCCAAATCCCAACTTTCAGTTATAGCTGTCCTTGGAGACCAGAGGGAGGAGGCAACCATGAGCACCCAACTCTCTTCTTGTCAAAGAGACAGGCAGCCACAGTAACTGGCCCACTCTTGCTCAAATGCGGCTGACTAGTAGCTTACTTGTTAAGCCAGATCACAGCATTGAGATCCAGATGGTTGGTAGGCTCATCCAGCATCAGTAATGTAGGTTCCATGAACAGCGCTCTGGAAAGGGAAAGCAGTTAGTCAGTGACACTCTGGAATGCCACATAACTAGTTAGGATACTAGTTAGGATGAATGTGCAAGGAAAGAAGATAATTGGCAGGCAAGTATTAGGAGCTTATGAGAACAGAGCCCCTTGAAAGATGGACGTTCGTTCATTTTAGGGCTAATGAAAGATTACTGTGTAGGGCTAATCACTGTGTATTTCTGTATGGCAGGGGATTGGAATTGATGGCCCTTGAGGTCTCTTCCAACTCTTCAATTTTTTTTATTCTAGGGCTGCTGTGCTTCCAGAAGAGAAAGAAATTATTGTTTTGTCGTCTAACATAAGACACATCAGGGTCACTAGTTCAGCCTTTGAAACATTCCTGGTCATCATACCTACTCCACATCTGCCTCTGAAAAGCCATCTCTGTTACTTCACCTTGCTTTCTGAGCACAGGGAAAGCGAGGGACACCTCAACATCATCCAAATCATGCTGTCAAGGGAATCCCACCGTGACATCAAACTGGTTTCCCACCCAATGTATTTATTTATTATCCATATTACCTTTAACATACCAATCTCATCAGACCTCAAGTAACTAAGCAAGACCAGGAATGATTTCAGACCTGGATGGAAGACGACCAGGGAATACCAGAGATCGAGGTAAGGTTAAGATTACTGCCTGAAATCTTGAAGAGCAATTGCTGTCAGTCAGTTGACCATTTGGAGTTTGATGGTCCAATAGTCTGATTGATTGCTAGGCAGCTTCCTATAAATAACTTTCCGCCTCTCTTAGAATCATAGAATCATAGAATCATAGAGTTGGAAGAGACCACAAGGGCCATCCAGTCCAACCCCCTGCCATGCAGGAACTCCAAGTCAAAGCATCCCTGACAGATGGCCATCCAGCCTCTGCTTAAAGACCCCTAAGGAAGGAGACTCCACCACACTCCGAGGGAGTGTGTTCCACTGTCGAACAGCCCTTACTGTCAGGAAGTTCCTCCTAATGTTGAGGTGGAATCTCTTTTCCTGCAGTTTGCATCCATTGTTCCGCGTTCTAGTCTCTGCAGCAGCAGAAAACAAGCTTGCTCCCTCCTCAATATGACATCCCTTCAAATATTTAAACAGGGCTATCATATCACCTCTTAACCTTCTCTTCTCCAGGCTAAACATCCCCAGCTCCCTAAGGCGTTCTTCATAGGGCAAGGTTTCCAGACCCTTCACCATCTTAGTTGCCCTCCTTTGGACATGCTCCAGTTTCTCCACATCCTTTTTGAATTGTGGTGCCCAGAACTGGACACAGTATTCCAGGTGGGGCCTGACCAAAGCAGAATAGAGTGGCACTATAACTTCCCTTGATCTAGAAACTATACTTCTATTGATGCAGCCTAAAATTGCATTGGCTTTTTTAGCTGCCGCATCACACTGTTGACTCATGTTCAGCTTATGGTCTACTTGGACTCCTAGATCCCTTTCACATGTGGTCTCGTTCAGCCAGGTGTCCCCCATCCTATATCTGTGCATTTCATTTTTCCGCCCTAAGTGCAGAACCTTACATTTCTCCGTATTGAATTTCATTTTGTTAGCACTGGCCCAGCTTTCTAGTCTATTCAGGTCATTTTGAATTTTGATCCTATCCTCTGGGGTATTAGCTACTCCTCCCAGTTTAGTGTCATCTGCAAATTTGATAAGTATGCCCCCAATTCTGTCATCCAAATCGTTAATAAAGATGTTGAATAGCACTGGGCCCAGGACAGAACCCTGTGGCACCCCACTGGTCACTTCTCTCCAGGATGAAAAGGAGCCATTGTTGAGCACCCTTTGAGTTCGGCCAGTCAACCAATTACAAATCCATGTAACAGTTAACTTGTCTATCCCACATTTTGCAAGCTTGTTTGCAAGAATGTCATGGGGAACCTTGTCAAAGGCCTTACTGAAATCGAGGTATACTATATCCACAGCATTCCCTTCATCTACCAAGCTGGTAATTTTATCAAAAAAAGAGATCAGGTTCGTTTGGCATGACTTCTTTTTCTGAAACCCATGTTGGCTTTTTGTGATTATGGCATTGGCTTCTAAATGTTCGCAGACTCTCTGCTTAATGATCTGCTCTAGCACCTTTCCTGGAATTGATGTCAGACTAACTGGACGATAATTGTTGGGATCCTCTTTTTTTCCCTTTTTGAAGATGGGGACAACGTTTGCCCTCCTCCAGTCTGCTGGGACTTCTCCTGTTCTCCAGGAGTTCTCAAAGATTATTGCCAATGGCTCTGATATTACATTTGCTAGTTCTTTTAATACTCTAGGATGTAGTTCATCTGGTCCTGGAGATTTATATTCATTTAGGTTAACCAAGTATTCCTGTACTCTTTACTTATTCTGTGCTGAAATTCCCCTATTCTGTCTTCTGCTCCATTATCCTTCGGTTGAGCACCTTTTGCCTTTTCTGAGAAGACTGAAGCAAAGAAGGTGTTGAGTAATTCTGCCTTTTCTCTGTCCCCTGTTAGCATTTTGCCATCTTCTGCACGCAGTGGCCCTACTGTTTCCTTCTTCTTCCTTTTGCTGCGGACATATCCAAAAAAGCCCTTTTTATTGTTCTTAACCTCTCTAGCAAGCCTGAGTTCATTCTGCGCTTTAGCTTTTCTGACTTTACCCCTACATGTTCTGGCTATTTGTTTAAATTCCTCTTTCGTGATTTCTCCATTTTTCCATTTCTTATACATGTTCCGTTTAAAACTTAGCTCATTTGAAAGTTCCTTAGTCATCCATCCTGGCTTCTTGAGACATCTACCATTTTTCTTCCTCATTGGAACTGTTTGAAATTGTGCCTTCAATATCTCCCTTTTGAGAAACTCCCATCCGTCTTGAACTCCCTTTTCTTTTAGTATTCCTGACCATGGGATCACTCCCAGTATTTCTCTAAGTTTATTGAAATTAGCTCTCCTAAAGTCTAGAGTGCGTGTCTGACTATGCCTAGCTTCTCCCTTCCACTGTATTACAAACTCCAGGAGAACATGGTCACTTCCACCTAAGGATCCAACCACTTGCACCCCATCAACTAGGTCTTCCCTGTTGGTTAAGATCAGATCTAAAATGGCTGATCCCCTTGTTGCCTCTTCCACCTTTTGGACAATGAAATTGTCTTCCAGGCAAGTGAGGAATTTGCTAGACTTTGAGGATTTGGCTGAGTTTGACTTCCAGCAAATATCCGGATAGTTGAAGTCACCCATCACTACTACATCTCTCTTTTCTGAGTATGTGATTATCTGTTCTAGAAAGGCATCATCCAATTCCTCTGCCTGAGTCGGGGGTCTGTAGTAGACTCCCACAGTAACATCCCTGTTATTTCCCTCTCCTTTAATTTTTATCCAGATGCTCTCCACCTGGCTTCCAGTATTGACTTCCTGGATCTCTTCACTGGTGTAAATATCCCTGACATATAATGCTATTCCTCCTCCTTTCCTACTTGGCCTGTTTCTCTTAAAAAGGTTATACCCCTCTATTTCTACATTCCAATCATGAGACTCATCCCACCAGGTTTCAGTGATGCCTATTATATCATATTTCCCTTGTTGTGCTAGGAGTTCAAGTTCATCCTGCTTATTTCCCATACTCTGTGCATTAGTGTAGAGACATTTAAGACCATGTGTCCTCTTTACTTGCTGCTTTTGCACATTTTTTTGCCTCCTACTGTTGGGTCCTTGCACTGTTTGCCTTGTTCCCTCTATGCCACTTGGACTATTCTCTCCATCCCTTTTGTCTTCCAGTATAATGTCTCCCTCCCCCACATAACTCAGTTTAAACTGAGTTTAATCTTGACTATATACCATTTGACTATTAAATGTAACCATCTCTAATCACATAGACTACCTGGCCAGGGACACCCTCATGCGCCAGCCCCCAGAGAATTTCTTGGTTTGCCGGTTTTGCATCTCAGGGTTGAAGCCCAAACCAGCTAGGATTCTCCGAGCTTTGGCTTCTGCTGCTGCAGCACCTGTAGCCCGTATTTCTTCATAGATCTGGTGATAAAGCAGAGAGAATGAACAAGAAATGTGATTGTATATTATCATGGGAAAACCCCATAATAGATTCACCTTAGAGTTGCATAAGCCAGAAACAATGAAGGCACACCACAATAACAACATGGGAAATCTACCATTCTAGATGGTACAGTAATCCCCAGAGGGCAGACATGATGATGAGACAAGGGGATGTCCAACAGAATAATAATAATAATAATAATAATAATAATAATAATAATGATAATAATAATAATTTTCTAGCCCGCCCCTCTGAACAGGCAATTGGGGCAGGTTACAACAAAAAGATTAAAACAATATCAGTTAAAACGTCCCATGACTAAATAAGACCAGTGCTCCCTATTCTGCTCTCAAGCCATTTTACATGTTGTGCAGTCCATTTTTATTCTTCCACATTCTTTTTTTTCTTTCCCAGTCCACTTCCCTGAAATAGTTACACAACATTAAAGACCTTCATATCCATTAACTGGCATGTATTCATACTCTCAGCAGCAATTATACTCAGTGAGACAACTCAAATACTTCAGTCCATAGTCTTTTTGGCAGCAGGGCAGTATAGATGAGTTTTAGATTTAAACAAGTGACAAAGATAATGCAAACTGTTTTAAGATTGAAGGGCACTTTCACTTGTGGGACAGAAGGAAGAAAGATTAAAAAAAGACTGAGATGAAGGAAAACTATTTCCTTGATACTTATGTTCCTATCACTGGGACTAGGATGTCTCTGTGGTTTTGAGTCAGCTGGATGAATGAAGGTCATTCATTAAAATAGGTAAAGTACTTGTGATTTATAAAGCAAGTCATTTACCTTTCATTCAAAGTCTTATTGTCTTTCATATATATATTCCGTTTTTAGAAACAAAGAGATAAGATGAAAAAATGTTGTTGTTAGCTGCCTTACAGTTGATTTCGACTCATGGCGACCTTGTGAATGAGACATTTCCATGGCCCCCTATCCTCTACCTCTCTGCTCAGGTCCTGTAGGTTCAGGCCAGTGACCTCCAAACAACTGCACTGACTAGCCTCACCGCATTGGCTCACCACAGAAGATGCGCGTTAAAATTATTAGACCTATAGCAGGGCTAAGGAACCTGTGGACCACCAGTTATTGTTGGGCTCTCATTTCCATACACCCCGGACAGTTTGGTCTGTGGTGAGAATTAATGATGATAGTGGCTCTTCAAGAACAGGAGGGCTATGGGTAGCCCATCCCTGGCCTAACCTAGAGAAAGAGGTGCATCTTTAAGAATAGGCATGAGTTACCCCTTAAAATGCTTTGACTACTTTGTCACAACCACAACTAGGGTAACTAGACATGTTTCCTTACACTCTTTGAAAGCATGTTTATGTACAGAAGGTGAGGTTAGAAGCAACACGTGGCACTTATCCCAGGTTAAATAATCTGTGGTTTGTTTATTTTTTTAAAGAGCACAACTTTCTATCTGTACCTGCAGGTCTTTGCGTTCACAAAACACATGTTTTACCTTATGTCAGCCATTTCATTCTTTTTCACCAAAGCTGTGGTCCCCCCTGGGGATTGATAAACTATGAACTCCTCAGCCACTGACCAAGCTGGCTGGGATTGATGGCAACTGGAGTCCAACATTACTGGGAGAATCAGAGGTTATGGAAGAATTCTACCCTTAGTAAAATTGCAGAACATTCACAGGTTAGCAATTGACTCCCCTCCCCCCTCTATTACCTTCTCCAGACGTTCTGCAGCTGTGTCATCCCCTTTCTCTAACTGGGCCTGTACTCGCTTCTCCTCCTCCAGCAGCTTCAGCCGCTTGGTATCAGCCTTGAGGACAGCTTGCACAGCAGGCGTCTCGTCTGCAACCACCTCTGTGAAGATGAAGGAAACCACACTGAGGAGCAAGCTTTTGAAAACTAAATGGCAGGGTTTTACAGTATTCTATAATGCAGAACTTCTCTCAGCCCATTCTGACATACACACTCAATCTTTATTTCATTTCAAAACCTAAGCATGGCCATCTCTAATAGGACCTTGGATGGGACACCACTAGGGAATAAGGATCTCTAGGTAAGGATAGGAAAGAATCAGTCTTGAAACTCTGGAGAGCGATTGCAAGTCAAGAGTTTCATGGAACAGTTCTGTAAGGCACTTTCCTACATTCCTATTCTGGACCTCCACACTTCCACCACATCTGAACTCCCCAAAAATGAGACTATCCCATATTCCATGTATAAGACACCTAATTTGTGTGTATGGTGTCCAAGGTTCAAGCTTGGGCATTTTGAGGTAAAAAAAAGGCTTTCAGGTAGCAAAATCCTCTGTCCAAGACAGAAAAAAAATCTGTCCAAGACACAGAAAAAATGGTTTCAACGTGAGCTGGGAATATTAATGCAGATAGGCCAGAGCTCTCTGTATAAGGTAAATTCTACCCCCCCCCCACCCACCTTACCTTGTTCACAAAGCAATACATCAATATTGGGAGGGATGCTCAGGGCCCGGTTGGCAATATGTTTTAGCAAAGTGGTTTTGCCTTTCCTGAAAAGAAATATCGGGGGACTATTTCAGTGGTAGTGCACACACAAGCAGCCAGAATCATTAAAATGTTCCATCCAAAAATATTTACTGGCAAATTGTAGTGTTAACATTTGCTTTTATTTGTTTGCAAGTTGGCTTTGACGTGTAGCAATCCTATGAATGAGAGATCTTTGGTCATCAACTGCTCTGGCAAACTCAGGACTCTGGCTTTATTAAATTTAATCCACTTGAAATGAGATTTTCCTCTCCCTCTACTGCATTCCGCTTTACTGAGCTTTATTATCTTTATCAGGGAGTATAATCATATCATCTCTCGACATGACCACAGTATAATATTGTCAGTTTAGTCATTATAGTTTTAAGGCATAATTCAGCCATTATTTGTTCTAGGAACTATTCATTTGTCTTTTTGCCAGTCCAAGGTATTGCAGAACTCTCCTCTACCATCACATTTCAAACAAGTTCATCCCCCTCCCTGGTCTGGAAAATCAGTATGCAAAGAGATTGTGTAGCAACTTTGAGATCAACTTAAAGAGCTACCATATCTCTTTCAGCTAGTGTCAAAGGTGCTACAAGAAACCTTTGCATACTCATTTTCCAGACTGATATGGCTAGGTTTTTGAATTCTGCCAATGAAATCTTGTAGCACATTTGAGACTAACTGACACAAAGAAGTTGGTAACATAAACATTTGTAGACATAGGTCCACTTCACCAGATACATAGCTTTCTTTACTGTTCAGCTTTCATACCCATATGCAGAATTTGGAAATACAATGGCATGGATGTCCACATGAATAGTAAATATATTTTCATCCCCCATCCTCCCACAAATTACCCTGAAGCAACATGTCTTCTGTCCTGAAGTTTGGATTAATACAGTGTGCAATTAACAGTTTGGGTAAATCAACAAAAAAAGTAGGCCTTAGGCCACATCTTATTACACTCACCCATTTGGCCCCACCAGGCCATACCGTCGCCCAGCCACAATATATAGGTCTGCATTTACGAACAGTTCTTTGCCATGAGCCGAGATGCTAAACTTCTCCAACTGCAACGGAAGGTATAAAGTATTAGAGATCTTTTCCTGATTGTAAGCTGCTGCTTCATCTGCTGATTTTGCTGTTTCAATTTTGCCGTTTTGATACTGTATTCTATTGCTTTCACTGTTTTTGTGAGTTTCCCTGTTCGCTCTAGGCTGAACATGAAACATCTCCTGCCTGAAACACTGTAGAGCTGCTGTCAGTCAGAGTAAAAAATACTGAGCTAGGTGGACTGCAGCTTGTTATCAGGGAATGAGTTTCAAAGCTCTCAGGTAGAGGTTTCTCATACCCCACTCTGCTTAAAATGGCTTGACTGGGGACAGTTGGAATTAGACTCAAGAACTTGTACATGTGAACTGCTTCCTTTGAGCAACAGCTCCACCCCAAGGTTGTTCAATTTCTCTATTTAGTGACAAACCTTAAGAGAAAGAAATTAAATTTAATGCAGCTCATAGGAAGAATGTGAGAAAACACTGGAATAATCCAAACAAATCTAGAGGAGTAAGATAAATGGTGAGGAAAAAGAAGACAATGGTACCTTAATGTCGGATGCATTTTCCAGCATGGCCTGCCGTGAGGACAGTTCGGCCTGAGACACCGAGAAGTCATTCTCTGCTGCATTGGCTGCTTTCAGGGTGGCCACCTGCCGCTCAAACTCCAGCTATTGAAGCAAAGCAAGGCATGATTACAAAATGCCAGCAAAACCAAAAGGGACCATTTTCTTTGTCCCATTATCCGTTGTCAGATTTCACCCACTCTCAACATATCATATCTTCCATCTGCTTTTCCTTATCTGGCATGTTATTTACTGAATGTTGACTTGGCTACTGATATGAACCCAGACCTTTTAATTAAGCCAGTCTTGTCTCCGGTCATATTTATCTCACCAACATCTCCTTCCTTTCTCTTAAATCTACAGAACTGGAGATATTCATTTATAAAAAATAATTCACATTTGTCTTTTTCATACGGTAGTATAGGACTTAAGATGGTGTACAACAGAGATTAAAACAAACTACTGCTAAAAGCAGTTCCCTCAACATGACCATCACCTTCTCTCTAGTTCCATGACCCCCCTGACTTCCACTGCTTTTATGAAAGCAGTGCCTCAAAACATGGATGGCAAAAGAGATCTCCCAAAACCACATCAATTAATGAGCCTTATCTCCAATTAACTGTGTGAAAGATTGAGGTGTTACTTGAACAGACGTGCGCGCGCGCACACACACACTTCCATACTCCTTAACTTTAAATTTACATTTAAGCCTGGTAATTTAATGCAAAAATAAGTACCAAGACAATAAATCATTCATCCATCAAGACAATAAAAAAGTATTCATATAAAACTGATACAATGTACATAAAGTTAAAAATGCACAACCCTGTTCCATCTGTATGTACTAGAAACCATGACCTGAACAATTATAATATTTAAATATCAACCAGGTTATTGATTTGAAGGAATACACTGCAGCATAGACTTTAATTCATGTTCTTCCATTCTGAGGGTGGCCTACTCTCCTTCAATGGAGTTTTTTAAGCAGCAATTAGATGGCCACTTCTCAGGGATGCTTTAGCAGTTGGTCCAGGCCCCAGAGGGAGAGAAGAACCACTGGACCTCATCCCCTTTCCCATCCCCTTTCCCTTCTCTTTTTGTGTTGTGTCTTTTAGATTGTAAGCCTGAGGGCAGGGAACCGCCTAATTATAAGATTATACGTACAGCATTCTGTAAATTTACAGCGCTATATAAATAGAGGTTAATAATAATAACAATAATAATAGCAAGAGGAGGGCCTTGGGGTCCATTCTAACTCTATGATTCTACACCTGAAAATTTGCATGATGCAGATCAGAGGTGATTTGGACTTCAGCTGCAAATCCCCATTGGCCATGATGGAATGATTTTCTGGAAGCTGAAGTCTAAAACATCCAGAAGGTAAAAGGTTTCCCACCCTTGCTGTAGGTGGATTCCACAATCCAGCACAGCCATGTCCTAATTCAGGACACTGGGACTGATTCTGCCTTCTACTAAACAAGGTCTTCAATAAAACCCTAAAGACAATATCCCAAAAGGGGGGAGGACAATTCCAGGAATCTGGAAACACAAGAGGAGCCAAAAATATAATCACTATTAAGAAAAAAAACGAGAGGAATCTATGAGCTACTATACTATATTATACTATTCTGTAGAAGTAAGAGTTTCTGGGATAAGGAGATTCATTCAATTCCCAGCATAGACTAACCTGCTTCTTGAGTTTTTTCTTCTCCTTTTTGCTGAGGTGTGCATAGGGATCATCCTCCTTCTTCTCTCCCTCTTCTTCATCTTCTGACTGCTAAAGAATTCATTGGAAACCAGTTTGTGTTAGTAAATGATGACAGGGGTGGAAAACCAAGAATATTTCTATTGAGTTTTTGGAGACTCCTCCACCCCCACCCCCCATTCAATATCAAGTAGCTTCATAAGTCTTCTGCCCCCTGGCCAGCCCAAGGCACTTTACTGACAAAACAAAATAACAAGACGAAAATAAAATTTCAATCCACTCTTCAATATACAGATCCCACTCAACTAGCATCAAGATTGGCAAAGTGAGATAATCTTTCAATCACAACCGAGTACAGGAGGCTAGATTATGATTAGAAAGACAGACCACATGAGCCATGAAACTCTGTCTGGTTCCCATCTCGCAGCCTCTGTTGCCTGAGTGACCTGTATTGGTCTTCCTAATGTCAAGGCCCAGGTTCAGTCTGCTGTTACTAAATATGTGCAAGGAGGCAAGAAACATTTCCTCAGGATCTCCTCATCCTGCACAGGGAAAAAAGGCTGTTTTGGGTCCCAGTGTTAAGGTTAGGTCAAGGGCTGAAAAGCCAACTGCCCACACCTCTTCCTGGCTCATCTATCTTTCTTTCATCCATCTCCCATTGCAGTCTACATAGAAGGGGACAAAGAGGGAGAAAGAAGAGAAAAGGCTCAGTAGCATTCAGGTCATAATGCATGAAACACTTCAGAAGAGTGATGTGGGCACCTCAGACTAATCTGATCTCCTTTTTTGATAAAATTATCAGCTTCGTAGATGACAAAGGGAATGCTGTAGATATAGCATATCTCAATTTCAGTAAGGCTTTTGACAAGGTTTCCCATGACATTCTTGCAAACAAGCTTGGAAAATGTGGACTGGACAAGGCAACTGTTACATGGATTTGTAAATGGTCAACCGGCCAAACCCAAAGGGTGCTCTGGAATGGCTCCTCTTCATCCTCTTCAAAGAAGCGACCAGTGGAGTGTCATAGGGCCCAGTGCTATTCAACATCTTTATCAATGACATGAATGGCAGAATTGGGGGCATACTTATCAAATTTGCAGATGACACCAAATTAGGAGGAGTAGCTAATACCCCAGAAGACACGATCAAAATTCAGGAAGATTTGAATAGATTAGAAAACTGGGCCAAAGCTGAATTAATGTCAGTCAACACAGAGAAATGTAAAATACTGCACTTAGGTTGGAAAAATGAAATGCATAGATATATGATGGGGAACACCTGGCTTAATGAGACTACATGGGAAAGAGATCTAGAAGTCCTAGTTGACCACAGGTTGAACACGAATCAACAGTATGATGTGGCACCTAAAAAGGCCAATGCAATTCGAGGCTGCATCAATGGAAGTATAGTGTCTAGATCAAGGGAAGTAACAGTGCCACTGTATATCACCTGGGTACCACAATTCAAAAAGGATGTTCACATAGAATCATAGAAATTTAGAGTGGGAAGAGACCACAAGGCCATCCAGTCCAACCCCCTGCCGTGCAGGAACTCCCAATCAAAGCATTTCCGACAGATGGCCATCCAGCCTCTGCTTAAAAACCTCCGAGGAAGGAGACTCCACCACCCTCCGAGGGAGTGTGTTCCACTGTCGAACAGCCCTTACTGTCAGGAAGTTCTTCCTAATGTTGAGGTGGAATCTCATTTCCTGCAGTTTGCATCCATTGTTCCAAGTCCTGTTCTCTGGAGCAGCAGAAAACAAGCTTGCTCCCTCCTCAATGTGACATCCCTTCAAGTATTTAAACAGGGCGATCATATCACCTCACATGTTGAAGTGCGTCCAGAGCAGGGTGATCAAAATGGTGAAGGGTCTGGAAACCATGCCTTATGAGAAAAGACTTAGGGAGCTGGGTACATTTATCCTGGAGAAGAGACAGTTAAGAGGTGATATGATAGCCCTGTTCAAATATTTGAAGGGATGTCATATTGAGGAGGGAGCAAGCTTGTTTTCTGCTGCTGCAGAGACTAGAACGCGGAACAATGGATGCAAGCTGCAGGAAAAGAGTTTCCACCTCAACATTAGGAGGAACTTCTTGACAGTAAGAGGTGTTCCGGCAGTGGAAGACACTTCCAAGGAAGGAGGTCTTTAAATAGAGGCTGGATGGCCATCATTGAGGATGCTTTGATTGTGAGTTCTTGCTTGGCAGGGGTTGGACTGGATGGCCCTTATGGTCTCTCTCAACTCTATGGTTCTATTTCAATAGAGAGATGGAGCATTTATATAGGTATTGGAATACTGGGCCTGGAGGTCAGGGTTGCCACTCAGCATTCTCATATCAGGATACAGTGTGAACAAAGCCAAATGGAGGTAAAGAACTCAAACTGAATATCATTGGGGCAAGAGTTTCTTACCGGTTGGCTACTTGGTTTGGACTTCTCTTTGCCCTTTATGGACGATTCCTTTTCATCATCTTCATCCTCCTCCTCCTCCTCTTCATCATCCATTTCCTCATTCTCTAGAGCAGCAAACATGTTCTGCAGAACGCAAGGAACATGCAAGTAAGCATACAGAATGCTCCAGGCTCTGAACTTCTGAAAGCTCTTTGACATTCTAGGAAATTTCTGGGCAAAAGATTCATGCAGCCCATCTGTCTCATTTCGGCTGTCTGAAGTAAGAACAGTGTAATCTGAGGGCCAAAACCCACAACCAAACACATGGGTGTTTTTGCACTGCAGCTCTCATCATCCTTCACCAATGGCTACACTAGTTAGTGCTGCTAGTGGTTACAGTCCAGCAACATCTGGAAGACCACAGTCTCTATACAGGCTTTACCCTTTCTCTGATGTAACTTGCACACTTAGTTGGGGCTGAACATTTCCTACCTCTGTTTTTGGTATGTTGTTTTAAATATAAGGCTGAGAAGCTGTGTGGTGTATTGGCCTGAGCACTGGACTATGACTCTAAAGATCAGTGCTTGGTTCCCCACTCAGCCATGGAAAGCCACTGGATAACCCTGGGAGAGTCACATGCTTTCAGCCGCAGAAAACCCCATGACAGATTTGACATAAGCTGGAAAGGCTTGAAGACAAACAGCAAAAGCAACCTTCCCAGGCTATATATCCATATGAAGCAATGCATACCAAAAGACTGGAAAAGAGAAGTAAATGGAAAATCCTAGTGATTTTTAAAATTTAGTTTTTAAATACTTGTATTTATTTACTTATTTGTATGTATTAGAAATGCTGACCGCCCCTAAAAGGAAAAGGAACAAGAAAAGGAGAAGGAATATGAAAACTTAATTAATGAAAGCATGGAAAACAGTAAGGATAGTCAAATTAACACAGAATATACAGGGACAAAATGGGGGAGGGGAGATTTAGAACCTAATTATTTTTAGCAAATGGGAACTTGTTGAATCAACCGTTCTGTAACTTCAGGGGCAAATGCCAACATATTTATTTATAAAATCAGGATCTGAAAAAGGCAGTGGCAGCTTCTGCTCTGATAGGAACAGACAGCAAACAATGGAACCTCATCTTTCTTCCACTCAGCCACCTTGTTTCTTTTCCAATCAGACACCAAGGCTCATCATACAATACTCCTGAACCACCAGATCTTGGCACTAACAACAAGAGGAAATAAGATCAGGCTTCCTTACCTTGGCTGGTTGATTCTTTTTGCTTTTTAATTTTTTTGCAACTTCATCAGGCTCAACAGTCTGTTTGGTAGCAGTCTGAAAAAAAGAACAGAAAGTAATGAAATTCCAGCTTTAAGATGAGTTTGTCTAGCTTTGCAAATAACGGTACCAAAATTAATAGTTCACTAAAGAAGGGCTTCCATCCAGGTCATGGAGGAAAGGTTGGCATCCTGTCCAATACAGAAACCCAAGGCATCCACTGTGCTGGAAGAAGAGCAAATGGAATGAGGGACTGGTTGTCTTTCCTTGATAGCCTAACATGCAGAAGACATATGGAGAAATCCATCCCTCCTCCATTAACCCAATAATTTGCCTGCATGGAATTCCTTGTCACCTATGCCTGTCAAGCTGAGTTTACCACTTGAACATTTAATCTTAGCTTCAGAGAAGCTTCCATTGGTGCAGACTACAATGTTTCTACTTGTGCAATGATTTTGAAAGGTGAAGTATCATTACGCCCAAATGAACAAGATACAACTACAGAACAAGATGTAAATACAGTGGGCCCTTGATATGCACTGGGGTATGATCACAGAACCCCCCATGGATCCCAAAATCAGTGGAAGTGAAGCTAAAATCAGGCAGTCTGGTATTTTGAAGCAGAATTAATAGTAAGCATTAAATGCTCCCCTCCCTCCTTTTTTAAGGTGCCGACAAGCTGGGGGGGGGGGGGCAGGGGACAGGTTTTGCTGCTATGGATCTTTGGTGATAATTCAGTAATCTTGGCTGCTTTCCATGGAAACTATTTACAAAATCACCTGTCTCTGTCAATTCCCTTGCTTCCTTCTAAACCCTAAAACCCTTTTGCAGTGGAGATAAATGTATTCTCCCTTGATCTGCATAGTTATTTCAGAGCTGGAGAAGTAAAACATGGTTTTTGAGGAGAAAGAGCCCCAAAAATGCCAGAATGCTTATTGTTGTCTGGTTGTGAACAGAATAATCTACTCCTCAATCTCCGTATATAAAACGGGTATCAAATCAAATCAAATTAAGACAATCTGAACAGGCAGGATAGTCTTAGGTGCCTGGGAAGGGTTTTGTTGTTGTAGAGTGGCATTTTTACTTTGGTATGTATGTGCCTTCATGCTGACCCCACAAATGTCACAGGGTTTTCTTAGGCAAGGAGTACTCGGAGGTAGTTTTGCCAGTTACCTTCTCTGAAATATAGCCCACAACACCTAGCATTCCTCAGTGGTCTTCCATCCAAGTATGAAGAAGGGCTGACCCTACTTATCTTCCAAGATCAGAAAATGAAAATAAACCCAAGATGAAAAACTGCATATGCATTAGTGATAATAAAAATCAAACATTAAACCTGCTGTTTTCCTTTATTCTTCTCATTTTTCTTGCTTTTCCGCCTTGCTTCTTCCTCATCTTCCTCCTGAAAAGCAAAGAATCCATATCTTTTTCTATAATAAGCAAAGTAAGTAAATATTGCAAATTTCCATTAAGATGATTCAGCAATGAAAAAATATAAGGAAGTTGTGGAATATCCTTTTCCCTGAAATTTGTAAGGAAAGCTGGGAGCAGACTCCAGTTTTATACCAAATGTCTTGCTCATCTGAAATTACAACCGAACTAAACCAAAGCTTAGTTCATACCAGGACATCTGTTTTTTAGTCATCTACTTCAAACTCCAGAACACCTTTTCACAATCCAATGGTCTCCAGGTGTGCTTGGTTACAACACCCATCATTCCCAGCCAGAATGGCCAACAAGTAGAATTGTAACCTAATACATCTTGAGAGCAGCCAGTTGCAGAAGGCTAGCCTTGAACATATGAGGAAAAACATAAGTGCCCCTGAGACTGCACTTCTCTCACAAGTATTAACTACAGTATAAAGAATTCCCACATTATCTAGCTTAAAGGGGGAAAGCTTTTAGATGAGCTGATGTTTTTCTCCCCAAAACTTTCCCCTTAGATGTAAACACTGCCAAAATCAGTGGTGGGGAATTCCCAGAAGCCCCTGTCAGCAAGGACAAAAGTGAGGGATTATCAATTGCTGTCCCAAACAACTAGGAGGTCAGTTTCCACAGCCATAGATGACATGATGTGGGTCCAACATTCATTGAGAACCAGATCCCCAAGTGGGGCCAGAATCAATATCAGGTGGGTTAAAACACCTTCTGTCGCCACCCTGCGGGCTTAATATTCTCAGTAGTTTAATTTTCTTTTGATGCTGATATTTTGTATGTTTTTAACTAGCGTTTGTTTGCATGTTTCAATTAGCACTTCTTTGTAAGGCACCTTGAGTAACAGCATTGAGGAAAACAAAAGGTATAAATAGGGACAATAATGTATAAATCATGTGCCATACCAGTGATGTTTGGCCCTCCTCCAATGCCAGTGGTTCTAATGTGTATATGTTTGTTTGTTTTTTTAAAAAAATATTGTCTTCCAAGCTACCAAGCCTTCATGTAACAGTGGGTTATGTCCAAATGATCAGTACAGTTAAGACAAGATGATCCATGGAGACGATCCCTTCCTAGTCCCATCAGCTTTTGCTCCAACTACTGCCTCACTTGAAATGGCCACATCCAAGAAAGGAAAAGACTGACCTTTTGCTTGGTTTTGGACCCTTTCTTGCCAGGCTTCCTCTCTTCTTCATCATCATCAGAAGCTGCCTAAAGATGAAGAGGGTTGTTTTTAGTTATTTCTTTTCTCTTTCTTTCTTTTGCCTAAAAAATGCCCTGGAGACCCCAAAGGTATCTCCGGTTATACTTCTCCATACTGACAGCTTCAAAAATGAGTGAAGGACAAAGCCCTGTCCAAACAGTCTGTCACCCGAATGCCATCAAATCTTTACCTCCTATTTAAGGTTCTGAAATATTTTTCAGTGTTGCGAAGACCTGATGCCCAAAAAAAGTTTGATGTTAAGTGCCTAAGAATTTACCACAGCTAAACTGATGGTGAATTCTTGGCCATTCTTATGCTGAAAAACATCAGTCTTCTGAGTCAAGCAAATCCAGTTCCTTCAATTAGGACCAGCTCCACCATTAGACAGACCAAGGCAACTGCTTCAGGCAACAGACACTGTAGGGCAGCACCGCCCAGACCTTCCTCTTGAGACCATCTCCCTATATTTGTCAGCAGAATTGCATGTGTTGTTTATCACGGACTGTCCATTTCCAGGGGCTGTTTCTTACTACACAATTATAGGACTATGATTCTACTTCTACTACCATGTCTGTATCCTATGGAATCCTGGGTTTTGTAGTTTGGGGAAGAACTAGAGGAATTCTCTGGCTGAGAATTCCAAATGCCTATCCTTAAAACTACAAATCCAAGGCTTCCATATGATGAAGCTAAGGGCACTGAAGTCATAGCAGTATAATTGTGTAATGTGAACAGTTCTTGCATAATTCATTGTTGCTTTATTTGGGAGAAAGAAGTGACTACATAGAAACCCCAGTGTTATCAGTCAGAGCCTAGTGCAACCCTGCACCTCCATTTATCTCAAGTATTTTAAAACTTCTGGCTGCAGAGAAATGTATTGGAAAATCACTTTAGAATCCAGTCTATGGTATATCCAACATTCTTAAGCTTTAAGAATTTCTTTTATAGCTTCATTTCCTGGGTTGTTTCAGGCTACACAACTACAGTATTATGATTCCATTCTTAAGTGCCAAAGCAACATGCCATGAAATCTTGGGATTTGCAATTTACAGAGGGCTATCTAGAACTCTAAGCTATAGGGCCTAGTGCCTCACCAAGACACAAACCCCAAGATTTCACAGGATGCAGCTATGGTTGTTAAAGTGGAATTACAGAGCAATAATTGTATAGTGTGAAAGGGCCCAGTTTCTCATAAATTTCACTCATTGCCTCAGCTCTAGATTGCACCCCTCTGGATTCCAGATGGCAACTAACCTTGTTGATCTTATTCTTGTCAGATTTAATGGGTTTCACAGGTTCCTCTTCTTCCTCCTCCTCACTCTGCTCCTGACTCAAAGCAGCAAACACATTTCCTCCCTAAAACAACAACAATATTATTTGCATGACATATAATCTGCTCATCCTTATAACATCTAAAGGCAGCTATCAACCATTAGCTATCACTAATGATTTTTGACTTTGTTGTTGTTCTCTATATCTTATAAAAAGAAATTAAAAGGATATGAACATTTGAGTTAGAGATGCTCTCATATTAAGCCTGAATCAACCACTTTGCTAGCAATAACCAGGGAGGTGGAAAGTAAGTACTTCTGTGGTTAATAGGTGTGTTTCCAAGTGGAACATTCCTTGGGAGCTACATGGAATTCCCCTTGCTCTGTACCCATAACTAAGAAATCCTTTAATGTATAAGCACATCCCTGCTACTCTGAGGATTCGCGGGGCAGGGGGGGAGACGATTTCAAAAATTTGTGCAGGCAAAGAGGACAAATTCTGGTGTGCCTTGTGTGTCATGGCTTGAAAATTTTTAAGATAAAGAAAGCTTGATTTTACCATTTTATATAAGGGATGCCATTTTAACACATTATTATATTTAATGGGACTTGAGCATCCATGGATTTTGGTATCTGCAGGGGATCCTGGAACTAAACCCCAGCAGATACCAAGGGCCACTTGTACATCTAATTTGAGCTTGCAGTGATTCACATGATTATTATAAATGTATCTGGACCGAGAAAAAGCAGATTGATGGAGGGTGAATTTGGAAGGCCAGGACTTTACACAGTTGCTCTAATAATTTATAAACGATTCTAGGATGTACACTGTACTCCTGTTTACTCATTTTCTCAGCATGTTTACTCAAAATTAGGTCACACTGAGCGGAAGGGCCTAGCTCCCAAAGTAGTGTGGATGGAACTGTAATTTAATGAAATAAAAGCAGGTTCCTCACAGTTTTTTCACATACTATTTGATATATTGTCAAATATGTCAAAAAAACCAAATGTCAGCTTCCATTTAGAGCTGCCTAGTGAATGGAGAGGAGGGCAGATAAAGAACTACAGCTTAACTGGAAAATTCCAATAAACTCACACATAAATTCAATTTTCAATGTTTATTTGTTTTTTCGCCAAGATATTGTGCACAGGATGCGAACCCAAGATGGAGCAATGGTAGAGTCAGGGATATTTATTGAAATATGGGATCTTTTGAGTACAAGATTCAGTACAATATTTTTATCTTAATAGAAATACCATAAATAATATTTGAATTATTTTTTGACTATCTTGAGACATAATGAAAGACCACTCATTTTATTATCAGTGATGTGATCAATACCACAGTGATTTTTGTGATTTGATACTTATATAGAACTAATTTATCGTAGTGCTACTGTACTGAATGTGATGTTATTTCAGAAAACTTAATAATGCTCTTAGCAGAGCTGTTTAATATACTGTGACAAAAATAAAACTGAATAGAGTAGGAGCATGAGCCAATTTTTTAAAAGAGTATAATAGTCGCAACAGAAAAAGCAAGGAAGGGTCCAATGAATTCCAGATAAGAAGTGGATCTCAGAATTGCTCTGCCCAACCAGACAAATATCAGTCATCTGGATTGCAGTGGCTACCTTTTGCAAAATTCCACAAAGGTTAGATTACCTGAGATATTTAACATCTACGGGGTCTGTTTAACTTCATGTTCTCCTTCATTCTGTTGGGGATATCCCACAGCCCTCTTTTCTCCCACACTAGACCAAAAAAGAAAAATTAAAAACAGCCAGGAACTCACCTTCTTTTTCTTGCCTCCTTTGCTAACAGGGACAGGCACTACAAAAGAAAGAAAGAAGTCAAGAATAGCCATGCTAGGAGTGATACAGGTTAAAATGAATGCTTACAAGTGAAAAAAAAAAAAGACATAGCCCTCTTCATAGATTCATCCGCACACATACTGGGCTAAAGTACAGCAACTGTCAGCCAACATGGTTACACCATGCAGAGGCGGGAATAACACGGCTCTCCAGATGTTATTGGACTGCAATTCCCAGGAGTCCCTGGCAGAATAGCCAATGGTGAGGAACATTGGAAGTCGTGGTCCAACAACATTGAAAGAACACATGGTTCACACTCCAGAATTAAAATGCTGATGAAAGAGTTGGGCTTAGCTTGAAACTCACTGGGTGATCTAGGACTACACACTCTCTCAACCTACTTTATCTTGCAAAGTTGTTGAGAAGATAAAAATAAGGAAGGGGGTCATTTTTAAGCTCATTAAAAAACTGGGTTATGAGCATAAGGAATCAACACTAAACATGTAGCCATAATCTTCAATGCAAGGTTTAAGCCAGCCAAAAGGAGTTTAAGCGAAATGTCTTATTTAAAACAAAACCTCTTGGGGTTTTTTAAGTTTGACTATTATTATTATTATTCAAACCTCTTCCTGGAACAACAATGATGTTTTGAATTTAAACATTTTAAGTTTAACAGTTTATTGGCAGTTGTTCATTGTTAGACCAGTACCCAGTGTCAGTTGCTTCTTTTTCACCACTTTATTTTACGGTGCAAGAAATGCCATTCAGAAATCTTGTTTAAAAATCATGTTTAAAACACTTTGATACCCTAAACCTTGGAGCGGGGGGGGGGGGGGGGCTTAGGTGGTTATTTTCTATCATTGTCAGAACCAGCATGAGACACAACAGCGGGTCTGAACGAATTGGCCACAAACTTCTCACTTCCAGTGAAAAACTGAGAAGGGTGGTTGAAACATGGTATGGGAGGTCTTATGTCTTGTCTTAAAGGAAAGTTACATCCTTCTCCCACTTTTTGGT
Source organism: Urosaurus nigricauda (assembly GCA_034509955.1). Classification (NCBI taxonomy): domain Eukaryota; kingdom Metazoa; phylum Chordata; class Lepidosauria; order Squamata; family Phrynosomatidae; genus Urosaurus; species Urosaurus nigricauda. The sequence goes on from JAOEGL010000002.1 coordinate 310,021,553, forward strand.
GAAATGGTGAATTGGTGGTGAAAACAGCCTAGGGAGTCAAATGTGATCTGTGGGGCACAGGCTTCCTTCCCCTGCTCTAAAAAAACTGGCGATTAGAAAGGTCGAAGAAAAGAAATATAAAAGGAACACTTTTAAAAGATATTGCTCCTCTTTGCTCCTCTTTGCACATGGAACCTTCAAATCCCAGTCTCTAACCTTCATCCTCCTCATCACTGGTTTGGGCCGAGAGCTTCTTCAACCTCTCGATCAACTGGTTCTCTTCTTCATCTTCTTCCACATCTTTTTTCTTCCGGTCTTTCTTCTTATCCCGTCTCTTCTTTTGCTGCTGTAGTTCAGCAAGGGTGAAGGAAAGAGGGATGTCAGAGAATGAATGAAAATATTTATATCCCACCCTCTATCCAAAAATCTCATGTGACATATAGTAGAACAATACAATTTAAAACAATGTACACAGTAATATAAGATTAGAGAAGGCTTTTCCAGTTACATTTCCAACTTGAGTTTGTTCTCAGTTGCAAAAGAGCCCTACCTCAGCAAAATAGAGCGCATGACACTCAGATCAGAGCCAACGTGGTCAACCATAATGCTCTCTGGTGGAAAGGTCTACATAACATTACCTCATAGATACCAACAATTCTAAAATTACTCACCTGTTGTTGTTGCTGTTGCTGCTCCTTTTCTTTCTCGGCTGCCTGCTCTTCGCTAGTGTGCTTCTCCTCCACAGCCAACTCCTCAAAGAACTTGGGAGACAAGAGGAAGTTTGTGGTCATAGCAGAAAGGTGACAGAGAAGCAGTAAAGCTTGCCTGGAACTACTACTGCAATTGCAAAGGCTTAGCTTCAACTCTCTTCCCAATCTTCTTCCCTTTCTGGTGGAAATGCAATAACTAGAATTTAATCTCAGGAACTTCAGAACTCCTTCCTGACTTTCATAGAAAGGAGGGCATGTGAAAGTAGATTTGAGACCCACAAATTAAAAAAACCGGCTTCCAGACAACTTTATTAACATGTTTTTTCAGACCCACAGATAATTATTATTATTATTATTATTATTATTATTAAGCTTTATTTATATAGTGCTGTAAATTTATACAGTGCTGTACATACAAACAATTAAAACAGATAAAATAAACCTGCCTATGGTATACATTCTATGAAAATAATTAAATATAATACATATTAGTACATGTTAACATTCGATAAAATAAGGCAGGCAACAAATTAACAGTAGATAACAATCAATTGTACTTCTGGATGGGACACATTTTAAGACAAAAGCTTGCCCCTCTGTTCTACAAATCACCTTCAATGTGTCTGAAGACCAAGAGAAGGAAAGCAAAGCATTCTGGGGCTCTGGAAAAGTGCTACAAATGTGGTTAACCATAAATGTGGTACAGTTCTCCCAATTTCCAAATGCTGGGGGAAGTAAGAAGGGAGACTGAAGCACCGGCATTCATTGCCATGAGAACACGGCAAAACAGCAATATTCTCATGACAATGAATAGCAAGAATTAAAGAAAGCCTCCTGAAACATATGTCACTCACAGCCCTAAGAGGTGTAATAATGGCATGAAAAAGCACAAGATTGAACCTTACCGACTTTTTGGTCTTTTTATCTTTCTTCCCTTTCTTAACCACTTTATCTGAAAAAAAGGAAAGAAAAAAGCTATCTGAGATTTTTTGCGTTCCCAAAGACAACCCAGAAGGTCATTGATATTCAGTTAATCCCATGAAAAACACACTCATTCTTGGCAACACAAACCCAACATTCTTGGCAACACAAACCCAAAAGCACAGCCTGTCTTATACTTAGTAACAGTGTGAAACAATCACTGAAAACCTGGACTAGGCTGCGAAGCCCTGGGTTCAAAACACTAGTCAAAACACTGAATAAACCATGGACTTTATTCAGCTCTACTAAGATCCAAAACACACTGCAGAAATAATCCACTTTAACTGCTAGTTTTGTGAGACATTTAGCCTTCTCAGTCAGAGACCCCTGATGCCACAATAAATTACAATTCCCAGAATTCCCTAGCATTGAGCCATGACAATGAAAGTGGTCTCAGACTGGATTATTTCTGCAGTGTGTTTTGGACCTAAGGCTAGGAAACCCCTGTGAATATCCTGGAAAAATTATATAATTACGTGAAAAGATTTCACATGACAGAAAAAAAAGCTATTAAAATAGTCAGAAGCATTAACACATATCTTTTTACTTTCGAGATTTCACTGACAATGCATTTCCAATATCACATTATTTGCACAATTGCGTGTGATAATCATTCATGCAATTACTTGCTATTTTCACTTTATTTGCAGTATGCTTTAAATGCACGTTAATCTCTCTTTTTAATGCTGAAATTAGCCCCAGTGTGATAAACTCCCTACTATATTTATACACGATGCTGACTCAACAACTCTAGGCCTGTCTTACCTGTGCTCTCAAATCTCACTCACATCCTAAGTCATCTCATAGCATTCTTGGGAAGATAAGATGTCCATTAACATCATTTTTAAACAATCTAATCCTAAACATGAGATGGCAGGGCTGGTTAAAAATCTAAACAAAATACATGATTAAATTTTACTTGATTACAGCACCATTTATGAGACCAAGCTGTAAAACATTCACTTAAAATGGTCAAATAAGAGACCAGTCCAAAACACACAACTGGTCTTCCATATCCATGGATTTTGCATCCACGGATTCCACCATCTATGGCTTGAAAATATACAAGAGACATCCATTTTACAACACCAATGTGTATAATGGGACTTGACCATCCATGGATTTTGGGATCTATAGAAGGTCCTGGAACCAAACCCCAGCAGATACCAAGGGACCAGCGTATTTTCCAAAACTGTGGGGGAAAATTGTGTTTTCATTTTCTTTTCAGGTCATATATGCATTAATTTTAGCTATTTGTAACACGTGCGTTGACTTGGTAACTGTCAAGAACTGCTTTGTTAAGATTATCAGAAGATGTTGATACATTCGGTTTGTAAATATAGCAGAGTAAGATATAGCAATGAGCTTTCAGAGACAGAAAGAGATCTCCCAGTTAATTGGGGATGGCTACAAGGAGAACCAGTATGGCATAGTAGTTTAAGTATTGGACTATGACTCTGGAGACCAGGCCTTGATTCCCAGCAAAGCCATAAAACCCACTGGATGACCTTGGGCAACACACTCTCAGCCTCAGGGGAAGGCAATGGCAAACTTCCACGAAAACATCTTGCTATGAAAATTGCATGATAGAGTTGCTGTAAGTTGGAAATGACTTGAAGACATGCAACAACAACAAGCACACAACAGCCTTGTTGCCACACCTCCATGGACTGTTGGTTTCTTTCCGGATACAATTTAAAGTGTTTATACCCAGCAAAAGCCCAATAAATGTTGGGTCCAGACTGCATTTCCCTATATGGGCCTGCCCATGTCTTGAGATGTTCCAGAGAGGACCTTCTCTCTGTCCCACGAACCTGACAGGTACATCTGGTGAGAATACAGTGGAGGGCCTTCTTGGTGGCGGCTCTCAAGGTCTGGAACTCTCTTCCCAGAAAGTTTAGACTGGTACCCACCTAGTTGCTATCCTTTTCTAAGCAGGTGAAGACCTTTCTATTCCAGCAGGTCTTTTAGGGGAAAGGGCTCTTCTTATGCTGTGCTGTTTATAGTTGTTGTTGTTCTTTTTAATGAACTATTTTGACAGCATTCAATTTTATTGATAGTTTAATTATATTTTAACTTTTAAATTTTTAATTGCATTTGCTTTTTGTGCCATACTGTATATATTCATGTGTAAGCCTAGAAATTTTAGTCAAAGAACTGACTCCCAAAAACCTGAGTCCACTTATCCGCAGGTCAATGTAAATACTGAACTTCAATTCTTATTTAAAAAGGAACCATGCCCTGGTGAAAGGCAAGCATGTAATCCTTGAAGCACTGACCTACCTCTAATCTCTTATCCAGCCAGCCTTTAGGGTGGGCACAGTTATGCCTGCTGCAATTGTGTAAGTTCTCTGACATTTCCCCCCCTACTTCATCCTTTACATCCTTTGATAGATATTTCCCAAGTTTTACTCTTGATTTATCCAAAGGTCATTATCAAATTCCATAATGTGGGCCCCAAAACCTGCCCTCAATTTATACACAGGCTCGACTTATAGTCGAGTATATACAGTATGTGGTGTAGAGGTTTGAGTGTGGACTCTTTCAAACGGGGAGGAATTTCTCCCAACTCCGAATGGAGCCAATGCGGATTCATGTAAATTCGCTTGTTTAGCGAATTTACATGAACCCCTGCTCCGTTCGGAATTACTTCCCATTACCCGAAAATAACCCCCTCCTGCCCGAATTTGCATGCGAAGCTTTAATTCGCAATAAAGTAAAACCCATGATTGCATTCGAATTGGCTTCCCTCTTGCCCGAATTTGCATGCGAAGAGTTAATTCGTAATAACGTAAAACCCATGATTGCATTCGAATTGACCTTAAATTATACTTCCAATTTAGCCTTGTATGAAAGAGTCCTGTGTTGGACTATGACTCTCCGCGGAGACCAGGGTTCAAATTCCCACTCAGCCATGGAAACTCCAAAAGTGATTCTGGACAAGTCACACTCTCTTAGCCTCAGAGAAAGACAAAGGCAAACCTCCTCTGACCAAACCCCGTAATAGCTTCACCTTGAAGTCACCCTAACTACAAAACGACTTGAAGGCACATAACAGCGATAATCTGTTTCAACTTTTGTAAGGAGTTTATCAGACGAGAGAAATTGGAAGCATAATCCAATGGCAGCCTGAACGCAACCATGGGGCTACCACATGCATTTTCGGGCAATGGGAAGTCCTTCCAAACGCAATCGTGGGATTTCACGTTACTGCGTGAAAAACTATCACAAGCAATTTCGGGCAATGGGAAGTCATTCCGAACGCGATGCAGCGTCAATACGCAATCACAAAAATTCACTGAACTAGTGAATTCACTCATTTCCGAACTGGCCCCACTTTCATTTCTTTCGAAATTGAGAGAAATTCCTCTTGTGTGATAAACTCCTAAGACACTGAACTCCCAGGTTGGGAAAAAGGGAGGAAATAACAATAGTAACAACAACGATACCACCAGTGTTGGACTAGATGGTGAAAACAGGACAGCCCACAGTCTCTTTTTTGTATAGCATAGCTCCTGTGTCTTAAATCATTCCATGTCAGGCAGGAATGCAACATATAAAGCCTTCCGTACCACTTATCTCTGTGCCAGAAAATGATTTATTATCTAGACTGGGGCTGGCTCACGGTTTGAGGTGGCTTTTTGCAAAGCACCCAATAATCACCCAATAAGTACCCACAGAAGATGCTGTTGGTAGATTCGCTGGGCAGAAGCATCACTACTGTGAGTGGCTCCACACCAAAGGATGCAGAATCTGGGATTCCCCGCTTCATCACTTTAGAGCAATGATCCCCACACTTTGGACCTCCAGGTGTTTTGGACTTCAGCTCCCAGAAGCCCCCGCCAACTTGGCCAAAAGTCAGGAATTCTGGGAGCTGAAGTCCAAAATATCTGGAAGACCAATGTTTGGGAACCACTGCTCTAGAGCTTTGTGGGTAATGAACATGTCAGCTCCCAGAAGCTCACTGGAGACCTAACTTCTCATAGTGACCCACTAAGACTGCATCCGCACTGTGTGGAAATAATCCGGTTTGGCGCCACTTTAACTGTCAAGGCTCCATGGAGTTCTGGGAATTGCAGTTTGTTGTGGCAACAGAGCACAGTTTTACCCTTGATTATATATGGGTTTTTATAAAAATCCATAATCTTGGCCCCCAAAAACTGCCCTCAACTTATACATGAGGTTGACCTATAGTCGAGTATATATAATTTCAACTTTTAGACAATGCAAATTTTTAACTGCATTTCTTTTTTTGTCACATATGTGCTGTAGAGGTTTGAGCATGCTGGACCACAACTCTTTTGTCTGTCACAATAAACGACAGTTCCCAGAATTCCAGAGCATGGAGCCATGTGGGTCAAATCGGATTATTTCTGCAGTGCAGATGCAGTCTCGGGAGATACTGTAAGACGGTGGTTCTCCTGAGCAACTCTACGGTCAACTTGCAGCAGAGTTGCGTTGGAGGGAGTCCTAGAGAGAACGTTTTAATCAAAACTGCAAACAATCACATCTGCAAATGTGGAGGGCCAAGTGTATAGTGACGTCAGGTGTCATCTGGATTTCAGCCTGACATGTACCATGAGGGAAAATTATGGGTGTCAACCCTACAAAAATGTGGGACAGCTTTAGTCTCTCAGCTTAATTAGGAAGCCACCTGTTTCACAAGTGACTAAGCCTCCAGAATATCTCCTCCCAAACCCATTATCCCCTCTCCTCCCAGCCCCAACTTTGTTTTAGCTTTGTTTTAGCCTTTGTCGCCTCTCTCACCCAGGTCAACCTGTAATAATGATAATAATAATAATGGCCGAGTCAGAATTCAAACCCTGGTCTCCAGCCCCCAAACTAGTACCATGGCTCTAATGGGTGCCTCTACACTTTGTTTTCCCCTGAGGCTGAGAGAGTGTAGCTGATCTAAGTTCACCTAGAGGGCTTCTGTAGCCAAGGCAGGATTTGAACCCTGCTCTCCAGAGTCCTAGGTTCAACACTTACTATTGAGATTATCACACTAGGGTCAATTCCAGAGCCATCCCACACTTATCCCATTATTGGCAATGAATCTCCCAGATCCCAATAATGGGATATTCATTGTCAATAATGGGATAAGTGTGGGATGGTTCTGGAATTGACCCTAGTGTGCACACACACTGGCTCTAATGGTTGCATCTGCACTTTAGAACCAAACACAGCAGGACGGTTTCACTAAGACTAGTCCAACTGGTCTAATGGGTGCCTCTTCTACACTTTGAAACAACAGGGAGAGAACAGCAAAGTGTCCCACACTACGTATCCCAAAGTACATTGGATTTTTAGTAATTTCGTTGGTAGCTATATGGACGGCGATTTAATATCTAATATACAGACGCATTTTGATACATAAAGGTTTCCCAGTATCTTTGCTGGTTTTTAGTACATGCATTTTGGGATACAAAGTGTGGGACGCTATTCTCAACACTTTGTGGATGGGAATCGAACCCGGGTCTCCAGAGTCCTAGTCCAATACTAATAACCGGTGGGTGCGGTCACACCCTCTCAGCCAAACTGAAGCCCAAAGCGCCCAAGTTTGGGAATCACCGATCCACACTTTGCCTTCCATTGAGGCTGAGAGAGTGCGACTCTCGCCTGAGGGGTCACCCAATGGGTTCCTATGGTCGAGCCAGGATTCAAATCGTGACCCCTAGTCCTAACCTGTAGGACTGTAGTCCTAATCTGATGCCTAATCCCATACCCATGCTGGCTCTTCCACACCTCTTTCCCTGAGGCTGAGAGTGTGTGACTAGACTGAGGGTCAACCCAATGGGTTCGGACTCGAACCCTGTTCCCCATAGTCCTAAACGCCCAAACCATTGTATATTGTAATTGGATGCATTTAATTTAATTTAATGGAATTAATTTAAATTATTTTTTTTTGGACCAGCTGGGAATCGAACCCGGGTCTCCAGGGTCATAGTCCAACGCCCAAACCACTACGCCACGTTGGCTCTAATGGGGGGAATTTAACATAGCTGCACCTAAAGGGTGAACCCTTTGGGCCTCTCCAGCTGGGAATCGAACCCGTGCCTCGGAGAGTCCTAGTCCAGCGCTCAAACCATTACGCCACGCTAGCTCTGGGGCGACGCTCCTCTCTCTTTCAATAGTTATCCCTACCCACCTCCTGCGCCCTCCACGGGCCCGTCCTTCCCCTCGTCGTCCCCGATCCACTCCTCTTGGGCCTTGTGCTGTTGCTGCTTCCCCGCTTTCGGCATGGCTCCGCGGTCGTTGGTCACGGTCCCCACTTCGCGGAAGCCTGACTCTCCTCACATGCAGAGCTCTGCCTTCTACTGCGCCTGCGCGGGAAAGGAGGACGTGAAAAGGCCACGGCCGCTCTAGGCCCCAAATCATAGAGATGAGAGGTGCTTCCGGAGGATACTCTCTAAAAGGAAAACCATAGAGACGAGGAAGCTCGCCTTATAGTTTATGTATGCTAGTGATTCTTCCCAAATAGTGGGTCCTCCGGGCATTTTAGACTTCAGCTCCCAGAATCCTTGATAATTGGGCAAGCTGGCTGAGGCTTTTGGGAGTTGAAGTCCAAAACATTAGGAGAGCCCTTGAGAATCATTGGTCTTTTCTTTGGACTTCAGCTCCCAGGACCCCTGGACATTGGCCCTGGTGACTGGGGCTTCTGGGAGTTGAAGTCCAAAAAAATTACCTGGCCCACCAAAGCTTGGGGATTTCTGAATGCGGAAGTGAGGCGCGATGACGTCGACAGACTGATTGACAGAGAGGGAAATGAAGGCTGAATATAAATTGAAGTAGTAGTGCGCTGGTCCACAAAATGGGCTCTTTAAGGGATGTTGGACTTCAGCTCCCAGAATCCCAGGCTATTGGCCAAAATGGCTGAGGCTTCTGGGAGCTGAAGTGGAAGGGTAGGCCACGACCGCGCATGCGCAGTGAAACCTGAGTCTACTATCAACATTCCCCCCCCCCCGCCTTAAACGTTCTACGCTCTTTTCTCCACCCCCTTTTCCTCGGAGCCGAATGGTTCCTCCCGTGCACCCCTCTTCTTCAAGTTTTCCTAGTCCCTCCCTCTCCTCATGACGTCACGGCGGGGGCTTATTAGCCCCGCCCCTTGTCGCTGATTGGTCCCTCCTCTCCCCGCCGAGGAGTTGGCCCCGCCTCCCTTTCGGTGTTGATAGATAGAGTCGGCGCTTAAAGAGGCGAAGGGACGACGGCAGCCGGGATAGGACATCATGCCTCGCAAGAGGCCGTTCAGCGCCAAGCAGAAGAAGAAGCAGCTGCAGGACAAGCGGGAGCGCAAGCGGCAGGGTGAGTGAGGAGGAGGAAGGGGGCGGGGCCAAGGGGGAGCGCGAGCGCGGGCCACGCCCCTCGCCCTGGAACATCTGGGAAAGCGACCGTTGGCCCTCTGAGGGGGGCGGGGGAGCACATCTGGCGCCGCAGTCAGCCGCCCTTCAGAACCTTTTCCATTCTTTTCATAGGGACTGAGGGATAGAGAGGCTGAGGGTCCCTCTTTTTTCACTGAAACATTTTCTCATTTCATAATAATAATTTTAGTTATAATTATTATAATATATGTAATATTAAAATAATAAAATATATTAGATTATGTTATATATATATATATATATAATAAAATAATATATAATATTATTATTAATATATATTATTAATTATAATATATATAACGTAATAAAACATATTATATAATAAGATAATATATAATATTAGTTATATAATGTTAATTATAAATATTAAGTACAATATATATATAATATTAAAATATATTATATAATAAATTAATATATAATATTATTATCATATTATAGTACTATTATATTATTATTATTATTATTATTAGAACATTTTTCATTCTTTTCATAGGGACTGAGGGATGGAGAGGCTGAGGGTCCTTCACTTTTTCAATGAAACATTTTTTCATTTCATAACAATAATAAATAGTAATATTATTAATTATAATATATATATATATATAATATTATAATATAGCATTATATTATTTATATATTATAAAAATATATAATATTAATTATAGTTAGTAATATATATATATATATAAAATAAAATAATTAATTATAACATATATTATATATTAAAATATATTATATATAAAATAAAAGAAAATAATTTATTATTAGTATATAATATTATTATATAACATTATTATTGATTATAATTATTAATTATAATATATATAATGTTATAATATTAAAATAAACTTTAAATATAATAGAATAATATATAATATTATTATTGATTATAATTATTAATTATAATATATAATATTATAATATATTATATTATATATAATAAAATAATGTAAAATATTATTATTAATATATAGTACAGGTATTACTATCAGGATATGATATTATTTACATTTATTATAATTATTATTATTATTTCATTTCTGTGCCAGAAAGGGACCCAAGGCAGCTGACTAATAATTTATTTATAGAGCGCTGTATAGTTGGTGCTTTACATTGTAAATGAAAGGAGAAAAAAGAAAGAAAAACCTGCCAGGCAGCATACAATCTAAAACAAACAACATTGCATGATTAAAATATCTCTAAAATTACTATACAAGAAAAATTGTAAAGTTTGCTCAGCGCTTTACATAGAAAAGGTCAAAAAAAGAGAAAGAAATAAAAAACTGTCAAGCTGTGTACAATCTAAAACATTACATGATTATAATATCTCTCAATACAATAAGGACAAGGTAGTGGTTTGAATGTTGGGCTGGGACTCTAGAGACCAGGGTTCGATTGCTGTTCCAGCATAAAAACCCATTGGGTGATCTTGGGCAAGTCACACTCTCTCAGCCTCAGGGGAAGGCCATGGCAGCCCCCCATAAACAAATCTTGTCAAGAAAACCCTACGATAGGGTCACCTTAGGGCCGCCATAAGTCGGAAACGACTTGAAGGCACACAGCACACATCCCATATGAAAGCCTTCCTGAGAGGATTATATATTTAATAGCGATAGCAAGTATACTTCTAGACCTCTTATCAGCACTCCCTATATTATATTAAAAACTTGCTTGAATAAAAACTTTTTGCCTGGAAGTCAATATTTGGATGTCATGATCATGACCCTAAAGATATGTGTGTTATAGGCCATTCCTCCATGAAACAGGCGGATGTGTAACCTCTACTTTGCCTCCATCCCAAAACAATTTTGTGTTAGGACTGAGCAAAATGGGGCCCAATAGATTTTTTAAAAAAGTCTGCAGAGAGTGTCATCCTTCTCTGAAAGATCTAGAAAACACATGCCTTTTCCTCTTCCAGAACCATTTTTAAAAACGGGTGGGTGGGTTGGCGTGAGTCAGTCTGACATGGAATTATTCAGTTCCTTTCTTGAAACCACTTGGAAAGCTAAATCTCAATATTCAGTTTCTTTCTGCATTTCTAAGGATAAGTGATCCAACTTTTAAAAACGGTGTTGCACAAGTGGATTGTGCAAAGTGACAATACTCCCATCCCTTTGCAATTATTTCTGTAAAGTGACAGTGCTCTTATCCCTTTGCAAAATTAGTTGCGCAAAATGACAGCGCTCCCATCCCTTTGCACAATAATTTGTGCAAAGTAACAGCGTTCCCATTCCTTTTCGCAGTTAATTGTGCAAAGTGACAATGCTCCCACCCCTGCCTTTACACACAGACACACACACACACGTACTCACCCTGTTCCCAACTCCTTCCCGAAATACAAACAAAAATCCATCAGTGATACCTTCCTAAAATAGTTTGTCCCCGGCATTTACTGCTATTCTTGAAAGAAAGTAGACCTTTAACTTACTAGAGAAAGTAACAGCGCCTTATTGGAGAGGCAGCGTGGTGTAGTGGTTTGAGCAACTCTGGAGAGCAGAGTTCAAATCTTGGCTCAGCCGTGTAAACCCTTGTAAACCCTTCTCAGTTTCAGAGGATGACAAGTACAACCCTTCTCAGAACAAACCCTGCCAAGACAACCCATGCCAGCTTTGACTTAGGGTCATCATAAATCAGAAATGACTTGTGGGCACAGTAACAACACTAGCCCCATGTTACTGTTCTTTTTGTTTAGCCCTAAAACTAAGATCTCTGGCCTAAAATGTTGGGATAATGACTTTTCTGGCTGTCCTTCTCTCTCCCCACACAAGCGGATGAAGGATAATTCTCTCATTGCAAAGCATTGAAGTGTCTGCTGGATTTCTCTGTACAGCAAATATCTGCAGTGCAGTTATATCACCCTCTCTTTTTCTCCCACCTGTTTTAATAGAATATTCTTTCCTCCAATATATCTGAAATGGCTCTTCCATACCTACCACTGTTTGGGGGAAAAGAAACAAGAAACTGTGATTACTGTATTTGCTCTCTCTGTTTTTAATACGGGATTTTGTTTCTCCCTGGAAAGATGTAGCCATGCCAAATTCATATTTAGTAAGAATTATGGCTGGATTTATTGAAAATAATTAGGCATAATACTGGTGCTTTAGAGAAGGGGAACTTATGCAAGAGGGAATCTTTGTGGTGGAATGATTAGACTGTTGGACCCAAAGAGTTCAAGAGTTGTGTTCGGATCCCGCTCAGACATATAAGCTCACTGGACAACTTTAAGCCATTCACTTTCTCTCAGCCTGATTTCACTCATAGTTACTGTGAGAACGGCTATGTGTGTATGTTTTTTTGTGGGATTTTAGGGCTATGTGGCCATGTTCTAGAAGAGTTTATTCCTGACATTTCGCCAGCATCTCTGACTGGCATCTTCAGAGAATGCCTGCCACAGATGCTGGGGAAATGTCAGGAATAAACTCTTCTAGAACATGGCCACGTAGCCTGAAAAACCCACAAAAATATGGATGCTGGCCATGGAAGCCTTCGACTTCAGATATGTGTGTGTTTAGAAGCAGGGAGTTCCTTGAAGGACAGATAAAAATGTAATTTGAAGTCATTTAAAACATAAGACAATGGCAACTTGTCTTGTTAAAGTTGTTGTTGTTATTATGTGCCTTCAAGCCTTTTCTGACTTATGGCATCTCTAAGGCAATCCTTTTATGAGTTTTTCCTGGCAAGGTTTGTTCAGGAGGGGTTTGCCATTGCCTTTCTCTGAGGCTGAGTGAATATGACTTACCCAAGGGTCACCCCAGTGGGTTTCCATGGCTGAGAGAGGATTCGAACCCTGCCCTCCAGAGTCGTAGTCCAGCGCTCAAATCACTACATTCTCCTGGCATAAGAATGACTATTAAGGCTTTTCTCCTAAACACATTTGCCTTGAAGAAGGGATTGGGAATATTTGGCCCTCCAGATGATGTTGGATTGCAATTCACTTCTTCCTTCATTGAATAAGACTGATGCGAATTACAGTCTGACATCAGTTTTTTATTCTTTTAGTACCTATCTGATTTAATGTTGTAAGAATTTAATTCCTTTTAATGTACTTTTTCTATCTTTTCAATTGTACTGTTTTTTAGTGTTGTGAAGCCATTCTGAATCCCAGTTCTGGGAAAAGAGTGGGATACAAATAAATGTAGTAGTAGTAGTAGTAGTAGTAATAATAATAATAATATAATCCGGAAGGCCACACATCCCCCATCTCCAAGTGGCTGAAATCCTGTTGGCACCCTATGCTGGTGGTTGTACTTTCTCCATGGACGCAGAGCATTGGTAAAGAAAACCAGACAAAATCTCTCAGTTCTAAACAGGCTGTTTCTCCACTGCCTGACTTCCCTTTTGCGTCCATCGTAGCCCTTTCCCTTTATTGTGTTCCTCCTTTCCTTCTAGTAGTGGTGGTGTAGTGTGTCAGATCGATTCCAGCCAATATGCATTTAGGGTCAGGTTCATAAATTTCACATCCAGCCTGCAATTCTTGCAGCCCATTAGACTGAATGCAGGCCATCTGCAAGGTCAGCGACGGCCTTATTTCTGCAGTCCAGGGCAAGGATTGCAAAATTTGAAGGCTTATCAAATCCTTGGTGGCCTCTTGTGCATGACAGGTGAAGATTGGCTGCATCTGAACTGCGCAAATGATGCAGCCTGACACTGCATTATCTGCCATGGGTCAGTGCTATGGAATTCTTGGATTTGTATTTAGGTATTTGGTCACTTATGTCAGAGAGCCCTGGTGCCACGACAAACTACAAATCCCAGGATTCCATAGCATTGAGCCATGGCAGTTAAAGTGGTGTCAAACTGGATTATTAAAGCAGTGCATCTGCAGCCTCAGTTCAGCATGGTGGGCTAAACATTGCTCTGGCGGTTTCCTGGAGTCAGCATAAGACAGTTTGCCACCGGAGACAAAGTCAAAGTGGCTACTATAGTAAAAATGCACTAGTACCTTAGATCCATCAAATTATTTTGGCACCTGCAGTAGAAAATCCACAAGTGGTTTACTGTCGTCCAGAAGGTCAAAATACTATTGTAATAAATTTAATAACTCTCTATTTACTGTAAAGAGATCTTGTAGCACCTTGAGACTAACTAAAGAAAGGAGCTTTCGTAGACTTGGGATCGAAACACACTGAAGAAATAATCCAGTTTGAGACCACTATAACTGCTTTGGCTCAGAGCTAGGGAATCCTGATAATTGTAGTTTATTATGGCACCAGAGCTCTCTGACAGAGAAGGTTAAATGTCTCACAAAACTACAGTTCCCAGAATTCCCTATTACTGAGCTAGGGCAGCTAAAGTGGTCTCAGACTGGATTATTTTTGCAGTGTGTTTTGGACCTTAAGTCTGCTTCCTCAGGTGCATTTGGTGTAAACTTAAGTCTACGAAAGCTCATGCTGCCAACCTCTTTCAGTTAGTTTCAAAGGTGATACAGAATCTCTCTACATATTGTTTCTATAGACTGTATGGCTGTATAACATGGCTATATGCTGCAGAGACTAGAACGCGGAACAATGGATGCAAACTGCAGGAAAAGAGATTCCACCTCAACATTAGGAGGAACTTCCTGACAGTAAGGGCTATTCGACAGTGGAACACACTCCCTCGGAGTGTAGTGGAGTCCCCTTCCTTGGAGGTCTTTAAGCAGAGGCTGGATGGCCATCTGTCAATGGGGAGTCTTTGACTGGGAGTTCCTGCATGGCAGGGGGTTGGACTGGATGGCCCTTGTGGTCTCTTCCAACTCTATGATTCTATGATTCTATATCTTTTAAATCTGTCCATTTACCGTTATGCACCAAATTCGTTCCTCATTCATGTCAGTTTGGTCTATGCTCATGGCTGGCTCAATTCACTTTAAAAAAAACAAACCAAAACACTCTTGTTTTTTGTAACTGGTTTTTTAAAAAGTCTGGATATTTTTATTATTTTCCATCCCTCCTACAGGAACTATTATGATTGTTTCATACAATCATAGAATCATAGAGTTGGAAGAGATCTCAAGGGCCTTCCAGTCCAACCCCCTGCCATGCAGGAACTCCCAATCAAAGTTAAACCTTTTAACAGTTTATTGGCTGTTGTTATTTTTTTAGGCCAGTTATGGGCTTTGTTCGAATCACTTTAATTTACAAGAAATGCTATTTAGAAACATGAAGAGCCGTTTTTAAAAGAACAGTTGTTGTTGTTATTTAAGCTAGTGGCCATAGCATCTGAACTGTCTTTTGCTACTTAATTTCCTGATTTAATCCTATATTGGTGTAGTCCTAAACATTAATACAAAAAAACTGGTTTAAATCAAAGAAACCATATTAAACAAACAAACAAACACCAGTTGAGGGGGGAAGTTAACTCCCCCCGTCAGCCCTATCTATGCTGTAATTTTATACTATTTTAACTAGATAATTTTAATTGTTCTTTAAAAATTTTATTGTGATGTTTTTAACAATTTTTATCTTGTAGGCTGCCTTGGGTCCCTTTTTGGGAGAAAGGCAACACTGAAGTGAAAAATAAAGAAATAAATAACATTTCTGTATCATATCCTAGCAGGACTCTGTTTCTCCTTGCTATAGTCAGCATTATAAGGCTTGATAGGACTGTGGTGTATAAATGGAAAGTTCACTTTAAAAACAAATAAAGTAAGAGTGTCACGGTGTTATTGAGCCATATGACATTGTAGCTGGATCTACACTAAGCCATTCATACCAGTATTCTCAGTTTTGATGCAGTCATATTGAAAAATAGCCCATGCGGTTCAGTGTACTAAGCAGTTTTCCTGCTCTCTGGAAGATTTTGTTGACAGTGGCATCTTTGGCAGATAAAGGCTGTGTTAAGTAAGATGGGTGAATTTGCATGAAGCCGAGTTGTGGGAAGGGAGACATCTTTGTCCCTATATTGGGAGAAAAGCAGGATGTAAAAAAATAAAATAATAAAATAATAATCTTTTTGACAAGGAGAGAGGAGGGAAGCTGTGCTCAAACTGCTACTGTGCGAACTGAGCTGGAAACACTTTGAAAGAAAAGTGCTGAGCTTCAATGACAGGCACTAGGAGTTGGGGGAGGCTTTATGGGGATATGAATTGTGTGCTAATGGTACAGAAATAACACTGCAGAGAATTAAATAGGCAGCTGGTTTGAGTAAAAGTGTTTTGCAGCAGCTTCCAACAAAAGAGTACCACTTGATAGAAAACACGAGTGTGGCTGTCGTCCACTTGTATGTGGTGACAGTAATCATACTTCACATTTGATATACTGTAATACGTCTGTGTCTTTCTTGCTTTTGGTATCTTTGAAAGGAAAATAGTAAAATCACAAATTCAGCAACCTAGCACAATTTAAAACATCAAATGTCAGAAATGTCAAACAAAACAAGACAAGCAGATGCATTATTTACACTCAACAAAACTACTTAAAACATAGTTCCGGCTCACACACATAAAAATAAACAAAACCAAGGCAATTTGAATAAATAAGAGCAAGCACTGAACAAAAATTAACAAAACAAGTAACGATGACCCATCAACTCTCTCATTCTATGGCCACTGTTAAGATCTAAAAGACCTGTATCAACTTGTCTAGCCCTTTGAAAATTTAGGGCAAGGGGCAAGATTTGTATCTTTCTGGATCTTATTGCATTCTGTCGCATGCATGCAACTATGTAAGTATGCTTTATACTTGAGGCTTTAATATCACTTGGTACTGCATCAAAAGAAGTGAGTTTATGTCCATGAAAACTTATGGTAAAATACAACCAGTTAGTCATAAAGATACTGTCACTTCTTTTCTTTCCTTCCTTTCCTCGTTTTGATTAACCGCTATAGTTCCACATTATAAGTATGTAGAGAGATCTTGGACCATGTTTGAGACTAACTGAAAGAAAGAAGTTGGCAGCATGAGCTTTCATAGACTTCAGTCTGCTTCCTCAGATGCTTTTGGGGAAGTAAGTCTACAAAAGCTCATGCTGCCAACTTCTTTCTTGCAGTTAGTCTCAAAGCTGCTACAAGTTCTCTCGACATACTGATTCTACAAACTAACACATTCCTTTTAATTCTTCCACAATATAAGATAACCTCAGCTAAAAGCACTTCAAAACAAACAGATCTAAACAAATACTGTAGGTCTTCAGAGCCCTTTTGTTGCCCAGATCTGACATAACTCACCATCCCTTTCACAACCAGGATAGGAGAGCAAATATTTTAGGAAGAATGAAGGGATGCTTTCATTTTACCCTTTCAGATTACTTCGTTAAAATCATCGCCACTTTCATCATGGTTCCACAGAACATCAACCTAGTTATTATGTAAGTCCAGCCATTCTACCAGCAAGCCTTTTGCGTGCTCCAGTATGCTTGCGTTTGTCTTGAATAGTGGATCTCCTGTGTAGCTTGACAAGTGGAAAAGTGGTTAAGTGAACAGTGTTTGAATTATTGGGTCTGAGTGGTTAAGGGTCTTTAATGAAATTTAGAAGCCTTACTCCACTTCTAGCCAAATTGTGCCCTTTCTGCTAAATAAAGCTTGTCTGGACCTCTCATTCATGGCTTCCTGCCTGCAGGCAAACTTTCCTTTTATTAAAACAGAGGCTTAGCCTACAAATCTGGTTTGTTTTCTTCCCTGCTGTGTCTTTTAACCTGTCTTTTACCGTGCTTCTTTAAACAGTGGCTATTTTTATATGTTCCTACTTGGTTTTTCCATACTTTTTATTTTCTTTGCTGCATTAAGCTTTTGTGGATTTTACTCCTCCTAACCACCTTGGACATCTTTTGCAGAAAAGTGGAGCCCAAATGTAATGAACAAAAACAGTACGTAAGAGGACTGCAAAACCAGATTTGACAGTTTGGCCTCCCTTTCGCCTCATATTCGGAGAATTACAATTGAGTTTGTGTTTCCATGTGCATAAACAGATAGACCTGGAGGATATGTGAGAGTGGCAATGGTGTTTATCTTTGTGCTTCCCATGTTTGTTTTCAGCCAGGGCTATTTACAGTGGGCCCTTGGTATCCACCGGGATTTGGTTCCAGGATCTCCTGTGGGTACCAAAATCCATGGATGCACATGTCCCATTAAATACAGTGGTAATTTAAAATTGTGTCTCCTATATAAAATGGCAAAAACAAGGTTTGATTTTTGGAATAATTTTTTAAATATTTTAAAATTGTGGATGGTTGAATCTGTGGATAAAGAATCTGTGGATATGCAGGGCTGACTATATATACCGTGGGGTAGTAAAATGGTGTCCCTATATATAAAATGGCAAAATCAACTTTTGCTTTTTGGATTTTTAAAAAATATATATTTTCAAGCTGTAGGTGGTTGAAACCATGGATACAGAGGGCTGTCTGAACTGTTTTATTTCCCTTGACTCAAGAGGATTGTGTTCAGTGAGAGCACCGGAGAGTTTTTTGCATTTTAAAAGGGGCCTTAACCAGGAGTAAAAGTCATTATTTGAAAGTCCAAACAGCTGTAGTCAGTCACTGTTGACAATAGTTATGAGGATGGGCCATAAGACAGGGTTCACTGAGATACCCAGAATTTTCCTTGGCTTCACAGTACCATGAGCCCTCCAAATCCACAGACTTTTGTCCATGGATTCAACCATCCATGGCTTGAAAATATTTTAAAAAAACCTAAAATTCCCAAAAGCAAACCTTGGTTTTGCTATTTTACATAAGGGACATCATTTTACTGTGCCATAACATCTAACAGGACTTGAGCATCCACAAAAGCTCTTGGAACCAAACCCCAGCAGATACTAAGGGTTTGGTTCCAGGACCTGTACAAGTAAAGGAAAGAGACAGCTCATGCACAGATTGGCAACATTACCTTTTGGGATTATAGTACCATGCCATGACAGCTGTGGGATTCCTGTAGTCCCTCAAACTGCTCATCCTTTAATCTTTCAACATTCTGACAAATCGTTGTGACGTGTTTCCAATTTATGACGATCCTGAGGTGACCCTATCACAGAGCTTTATTGGCAAAATTTGTTCAGAGGAGGTTTCCCATTGCCTTCCTTTGAGGCAGAGAGAGTGTGACTTGCCCAAGGTCATCCAGCAGGTTTCCATGGCTGAGCGGAGATTCGAATTCTGGCCTCCAGCACCGTAGTTTAACTCTCAAACCACTACACTATGCTGGCTCTCAGCAAACTGTAGAATGGTTTTAGATTTATTTCTAGTCCTGAATCAAAATATTGATAATGACGACCAAAACCCTTTATATGGCTTGTGACTAATATCATAGAATCATAGAATCGTAGAGTTGGAAGAGACCCCAAGGGCCATCCAGTCCATGCTGGAACTGTCATTTTACTTCTCTCATTCGAGCCTACCCTGAATCTTCCAGGAGACCCAAACATTTCTGAATTACATTTCGTTGGGGCCAGGAGGAATGAGGCCTTCACAGTAGCTACACCTAGGCTTTTGGAATTCTCTTCCACTGGATTTGCTAGTTCAGGGGTATCCTAGGCCCTAAAATTTCAAGACCAAGATCTGAGATGTAGGAATGGCTTCTTCTGATGTCACAGGGCAGTCAGTAAACAGTTTAGATTAATTGTCAACCACAGTTGCTTGCAACAGGTAATTTAAATAAACACCAAGTGGGGTTAGAAATTAGGGTTTCCAAGCACACTTTCTCCACCTCTGCTCTGCTTTTCACCCTTCTGTTTAGTAGGAATTTCAAGATGTCCTCCTTTTTGAGCATCAGAGCTAGCATGGTGTAGTGGTTGGAGTGTTGGACTAGGACTCTGGAGACCAGTGTTCGAATCCCAGCTCAGCAATGAAAACTCGGTGGGTGACCTTGGGCAAGTCACTCTCTCTCAGCCTCAGAGGATGGCAGTGGCAAACTCCATCTGAAGAAACCCATGGGTTGTTGTAAGTTGGAAACGAACGCACACGACAACAACAAAAGAGGCATGGATTTATATTTATTTAAGTTTTTTAGCTTTTATTTTGCAATGTTCCCCATTTTTCTTGAATGTCCCACATTTTGCAGTGCCTTGCCCTCCTTTGCAGTTAGGGAATCTGGTCACCGGGACCATACCATGCTGGAATGCATTGGTTTATAGTTCCCCAGAACCCCATGGCATGTCAATTCTGGGAACTGTAATACAGAAAAGTTTTAAAAAACCCCAATACATAATAAAAGCAAATTATCTCTGTGCTCGAAAACACATCACATCAGTAATCCACTTTGAGACCACTTTAACTGCCCTGGCTCCGGACTAAATGCTAGGGAATTTGGAGAACTGTAATTTTGTGAGAGACATTTAGCCTTCTTTGTCAGAGAGCTCCGGTGGCATAGCAAACTACAATTCCATGTATGTGGAGAGATCTTGTAGCATCTTTGAGTCTACGTAACTGAAAAAAAGAAATTGGTAGCAAGAGCTTTTTTTCGTAGACTTCAGTCTACTTCCACTCCACCAAACCCATCTAAGGAAGTAGACTGAAGTCTACAAAAGTTCATGCTGCCAATTTCTTTCTTTCAGTCAGTCTGAAAGGTGCTACAAAATCTCTCCATGTGTTGATTGTACAGACTAACACAGCTATATCTTTGAATTCTACAGTTCCCAGTATACCCTAGCACTGAGCCAGGGCAGTTAAAGCGGTCTCAAACTGGACTATTTCTGCAGTGTTTGGTCTCGAGTCTAAATGCTTTTCTGGGGTTGTCTACAGTGATATTCTTCCATTCTTGAAGTACTAGGAGTGGGATCTATTGCGATCACCAAAAAATATAGTATTTGTGTGTTTATTCTCCTTCCTTTCACCCTGGAATGGACAGATAAGGGCTGGGAACAGCTGATAGCCAGCTGACCCCACCCTTGGGTGAGTCATATGCTGCTGCTGCTGTTGAGCCCCTCTATTGTTTTGTCATGTCAAAATCCCTTCATAGTATCAGCAAGCCTGTTGCAATGTTTCTCCTGCAGAAGATCTTTTTCCTGGCTCCTTTGAAGGTCAAACTTTTTGCAGAGCCTGCTGTACAGGGTAACCAGACGTTGTAACGGTAAAGGAGGACGAGGCACCGCAAAATATAGTAGGATACTCAGGAAAAGTGTAGGATGTTAACAATATTTTTAAAAAAGCTAAAACACACCTGTAAATATAAATTCATGCTTCTTAGGTCCAAAATGCACTGCAGAAATATTCAATTTTGAGACCGCTTTAACTGCTCAATGATAGGAAATCCTGTGAATTGTGGTTTATTGTGGCACCAGAGCTCTCTGATATAGAAGGCTAAATGCCTCATAAAACTACAGTTCCCTAGCACTGGGCCAGGACAGTTAAAGCAGCCACAAACTGGATTATTTCTGCAGTGTGTTTTGGAACTCAGTCATGCCCAAAATGGAGGATGTTTTGAACTTCCTTCTGGAGAGAAAACTGAAATGTAGAATGCTTCCTGGAAAAGGAGGATGCCTGATCACCCTGCTACTGTATAAATCCCCCAAAGCCCTGGCAGCCATCCTTGCCTTTGCTACTCCTTGGGCCATCCTGTTTTTATCTTTCAGACAAGATTTCCACCACCCACACACCCCTCAAAGAGGCCGTTCCCTCCACAGGAATGAATTCTGGAGTCGCTTTGTCTCCTCAAACACCCACAAGTACTAGAGTCTTGCTTTCACATCCCTCTCTCCTTTAAGCTGTCATGCTGCACACCCCATCCAGAAATGCGAGCAGAGTCCAGATCTTTCCAGATGCCAGTTTTCACTCCTAGTTTAAACCATGAAGCCCTACTAGCTTCATGCTGGCCTGGCTGGCAGCCATTTCCCCTTTCTGTCATGCAACAGTACCTTCAGTTCCCTCCTGCTGTCTCTTGACTACTTAAACTGGAATCTAATAGTTCTAGATTTTAATTCCTCTGTTTTCTAGTCCTGGTGTTATCCTAACACTTACAGGAAATATAACTTTTCTATACTTTTAAAGCATGTCACATTAAGTTGTTCTTGTGTGCTTTCAAGTCATTTCCAACTTATGGTGATCCTAAGGTTACCCTTAGTGGGGCTTTTGGGCAAGTTTCTTCAGAGAGGATTTGCCACTGCTGTCCTCTGATGCGAAGAGAGTATGGCTTGCCCAAGTTCACCCAGTGGATTTCCATGGCTGAGCTGGGCTTCAAACCCTTGTCTCCAGAATCATCGTTCAATGCTTAAACCACTACACCATGTTGGCTGTCCACTGATGAAAATCAGATATATTTTGGTATTATGTTGATGTGGACTCCAAGCTTGCTCATAGGCTTGCACAGTCCCCTCTTTTATTCATCTTCTGTGCAGGAGTTGTTTGAAAGTTGTTGTTGTTGTTTTGTTAGCCATGGTTTGTTGTGTCACTTAGAACAACAAACTGTGTTTCGAACTATCTGTGATTAGAATCAATCAAAACATTTCCAAACCATAGTCTGAAACAGGCTTGATGAAGCAAACCATTGTATTAAGCATAGTTCTCAGTTCAATCAATGTGAAAAAACAGGTTCATTAAAAAGTTTCCAAGCTCTTCCCCTTGATCAGGTGTGAAGACAAAATGTGAGGGAGAAGTATACTGGTTTCTTACCAGAAATGGGCAACTTTTTTTCCAGTTTGAGGGCCAAATTGTAATTTGGGGAAGTTTGTTGGGATGGGCACATGGAACTGTTGTCATTCTGTACTTCCTGAGGACAGTCTGCCTGTTTGGTTTTCTCTTTGCTGTCCCTCCAGGCTTCCAAGATGATGTGCGGTCAAGCTCAAACAGTCGGAGTGGCAGCCATGACAGGCATGAGGAGCATACAGACACATCAGACAGCGAGTCATTCTCCCTGCAGGTCCGCAAGTTGAACCAGCAGCCTCAGATCCGCAAGCCAGGGGAACAGGGCTATGATCCCAACAGGTAATGCATTTGTATGAAGAAAGTACCAAAGGCAGAGGGGGATTTGTGCGGCCCTCCAGATGATGTTGAACTGCCCTAGCCCAGATAGCCAGTGGTGATTATGAAGAATGCTAGGTGTTGCAGTTCAACAATATCTGGAGGATTCAACAATTCCCATCCTTGACTTAAGTTCAGGGTAGAAAACCTTATTAGGATGCTGGGGCAGATTCATCCATAGGTGACATCAAGAGTGATCCTTCTTGATGTTATATCCTTGACTGTCATGATAGATGGAACTTTTCTGCCCAGGGCTTCAGTTGGAAATCCAGATTTTCCCTTCTTCCTCACACAAGTAATCTTCCTGCATGTTCCAAATTTCCTGTCTTCTGATCCTCCAAATCTGTACAATTTAATTTTTCATTTATATATTAAATTTATAAACCACTCTGTGTCAGAAATTTAGGAGCAGGGTACATTGGATTAAAACAAGAAAATACAACCAGTTACAAGAGAAACAAATACACTAATAAAACAGTGATATATAAGTCTCAGATGAGGAAAATGAAAACAGATGTATTATTGCATAATTATTCTCATTAGGAAAGACACAGTGTGGGAGCTGATACATATTCCTGGATCTTCTCTTGATGGAGGTTTCAGGCCCATGTGGAACCACTAGGAGAGTTTCTTCAGAAGACCTTAGTGATTAGGCAGGATGATAAGGGAGAAGACATCTCTTCAGGTATCCTAATCGTAAAGTGTTTATAGCTTGCAAGCTTTTGAAGCTCGGTTGACTTCTTTATCAGGCAAAGGTGTTAAAATCATACAGGAGAGAAAAAATAATATGATGATGTTAGTCATAGGCCTGCATTTTGTCAAGATGTTTTTGGTGTTGTTCTGAGTTGAGACGGCATGGAGGAATGTTTTGGTAAAATATGCCAAATATAGTCCCAGTTATTTAAAAAAGCATTTTACCTTTGTTAGAGGTAGAAACTTCGAAGAGAGCCAGTGTGGTGTAGTGGTTTGAGTGATGGGCCATGACTTGGGGGACCAGAGTTCAGTTCCCACTTTGGCCATGAAACTCACTGGGTGACCTTGGGCAAGTCACACTCTCTCAGCCTTAGAGGATTGCATGGTAAACCTCCTCTGAACAAATCTTGCCAAGAAAACCCCATGATAAGGTCACCTTAGGGTAGCCATAAGTTGGAAATGACTTGAAGTCACGCAACAACAACAAGAAACCTCAATAGTAGTCCCAGTCCATTGGCTTTCATTTTAGTGTTTCCTTCCCTGCAAACACAATAAGTAGAATTTTTCCTTCCTGTCTTGGCATACTGCAAAACACACAAGTTATTTACAATTGCGATTTTTAAACATTTCTGTGAACACAAGCTCTTGGTACTCCTTTTTTGGACCTGGATGGGTAAAACCATCAGTTTTACTTTCTCCCATGTTCAAATTAATTTTAGTCACAAGTTCTTTCTATCGCTAATATGGTGAAATTTGCAAGTTTCAGTAAATTCTTATAAGGATGCTAAACAAATTTATCATCAAGAGTTCCCTTAAACTTTTAGCCAGGCCTAGCTTTAGAAAAGGTAGAATGGGAAAGCCTGGATTAATAACTGTCTTTTATTACTATTAACTACTAGATTATAAGTATGCCAGCATGGGGTAGTGATTTGAGTGTTGGACTAGGACATTGGGGAATCAGGGTTGGATTCCCTGCTAAAGCCATGGAGGCCCACTTGGTGACTTTGGGCGTCACTCTCTTTAAGCCTCAGAGAAAGGCAAGGGCAAGCATCCTGTGATCAAATCTTGGCAAGAAAACTTGTGATAGGGCTGCTGTAAGGTTGCCATAAGTTGGAAATGACTTGAAGGCACACAGCAACCACTAATGTTTGCTTATCGTAATGCATCTGAGAAGCCACAGTATTGGTCAGTGACAGCTGGTGGTTGCTGTGTCAGTGGGGCCATGAATCCACTGCAGGCCTTAGTCAACTTCAAAGGAGATATGCAAAGTGCTGAGCATATTTTGATGAGGCTGTGTACCCTGGATAGTTATTATAAAGTTCAGACTAGATCCTGGAACAGATTAATCACTGATAAGAATAGCACCAGTTACCAATGGTTTTAGTAATCATCTGACTTTCTATTTATTTCCTTATTTGATGATTCACTTGTTAGGCATTGAGGCTCAACTATGAAATGTACAGATGTGCACAGAAGGAAACCAGGAATCATGGGCATAATTGTCTGCAGCTGAAGGCTGGAACAGCAGACAGTGTTCAAGGTCAGACATGTGCTTGATTGCACGTAAGCCTGGGTAACATCAAAAGTCTTCCTGGGTGAAGGGACAACATTGTTGGTGGCACAAGGAAAAAGAGTCACCAGAAGAGGATGGGTTTGTGACCGCATGGCACAAATCTATAAATAGCCTGCACACCGCAGTGTGGGTTGTTGGGTAGTCGGAGTGGATAGATGGTTGGAGAGTTTTGTTGGACGGGCGTGTATATACTTGTAAATATAGCAACTTTAAGAATAAACACCTCTGAGGAGAGAGATTTGGCTCCAGTCTGTTTCATCAGCAGTGGGCAGGAGGAATTCCTGATAAAGCCGAACAGCTCCAAGGTCGCCGGTAGTTCCAAAGGCATCGGAGATTGCTTTACCTGTGCATCTGCTTGTTTACATCAACATCACTCACTCCTCAGCAATCTCTTATCTCTCTCTCCCTTTCTTTCTCTCTGTGTTAAATGAAAAAGGATGCTAGGCAGGAGCTTACTCACTGTGAGTGAGGTATAACATAAGTAGCCAAAAAGTGATGAGCCTCAATAGCTTAGGTGTAATGGTTTCTGTTTCTGAGGCAATGCAGAGTGAGCCATTTTTCCGTTTCCTGGAATTTTCTGCAGTTGACTACCAAGTTCTTTTTTTACATATTTTTGGCTAGAACTAGAGGCTTCATTCAATATGATGCTTGCTCTAGCCTATACATACCTCTAGCATAATTAGAAAAATAATGTCATACACACATATATGTTACATCAGTTTTTATACTCTCTTCACCAAGAGAGAACCTGAAGTGAGGAACATGTGAAAATTCGTATTCTACCCTATGAATAATTACTACATTAAGAGGTGCTACAGTTTCTTCCTATTGCGCTCGTGTCCTGCATTAAGAGCTGTCAACATCTTCATGTCATTCTCCTCCTGTGGATCTAATATCCTTGTAGGTAAAGCTTGTTAGAACAGTAAAGAAATAAGTTCTGCTTCTTGGTAAGAGTATGTAATACCATCAGGTTTTGTTCATGTAAATACAAGTTATCTTCTTGGAGGTGAGAATAAAATCCAGGAACAGTTTCCAACAGTTTCCCAATCAGACCAGTAGACATTTCACCCTTTGCTCTGGTGTCTCATAGGGATAAAATCCAGGAGTTTGGGTTTCAGCTATTTTAGCCATTACATTCTGTTTCCTTTACACAGAATGGAAGAGCACTGCCTTAATGATGCCCTCCAAACCAAGACAGGCTTGTTCTTGTTGACAACAGGCAGCAAAGGATTTGGGAAATTGAAATCAAGTCCATCTGATCTTTGTTCCTTTGACCTACTGAGGAAGCATCCTGTAGGGATCGGGCAAGTCTCAGGTTCGGTGCTTCTTGTGCCATTCTGAACTAGTCTGACAACTTCAGTAGCAAAGTTCCTTTGGAAAAAAATCCTGTCTATCAAGTAGAGACCTGTCACATTGCTTGCTGAAGGTTTTTGTGTTCTCTGACTCTTGTCAGAGAGGCACTGCTGTGTTTTCCAGGGTGTATGGATCATAGAAGATACATACAACCAGAGGTGATGCCATCAGGGAGACCAAAAATAGCTGCTGATGTTGCCTGTAGTTCATGAGCTTCTGCCCCATCTCAACCATTGGTTTGGTTGCTGTGATGTCATGCAGCAATTCATTCTGTGTTGTTTTCCCCTCACTCATCATATGGAGGTTAGCAAAATGTTCAGTTAACACATCTCATTTTCATTATAAACCACTTTTTCCCATTCCAAGGAGGACAGGAATAAGTGATGTCTGTACAAAGCTATAGAAAAATTGAGGATTTTAGTACTGCTGTGATAAACAGTAAATGCCCATTGAAAAATGAAACGTAAGACAGACATTATTTTGTGTCGAATTCAGAATTTGCCATGTAAAGTCATTCTGTTATCCTCTATAATTTTAAGGGTTTTAAAGTTATTTTTAAAGAGCCATTTTTATTCATGTATTTAATGTTTTAAATGTTTTCACCTGTGTACATTGCCTCCAGGCCATCGTGTATGGAGAGGCATTAGTCAAATGCCATAGATAAATAATGGAAGAGCAGCACATAATCGTAAGCCAGGTGACTGAGAATGCATAATTATAAATCAACATTCTTGGCTAAACTGATTTACCAGGAATGAGCTGCATGCTAGTGCATTTAGCCTATTCAGTTCTCTGAGTAAACAAACAAGGGAACAATCATTGGAATTCTTGTCCAAATTTGGGATCCTAGTTTGCAGTTCTCAATTAAGCCAAGATTTGTTACTGGCTTGCGAGTCTTGACTTATTATTTTTTTTAAAAAGGATCACATGGGCAGGACTATGTTACCTTAATATATCCAGAAGCCCTGCATAGCCCATTGTACAGTTGGTCCTCCTTATCCAAAGATTTTTTTATCCATGAATTCAAGCATCCACTGTTTGAAAACATTCAAAATGAAGTATACATTCCAAATATCAAAATTACTATTCATTAAAATCTAATGTTCAGTTGCATGCTGAAGCTTTGAATTTTATCACCATTTACAAGATATATTTTCTCTTCACAAGTTTTAAAAACAACAAATTTCCTATGCATATAAAGGACTTGACAGATCAGGAACTAATCCTTGTTTCTGAGTAAATACTGCTGCAGCAGTATTTCCCAGACTGTATCAGACAGACTTGTGCAGTCATTTAAAATAGCTCCTCCCTCTCACCACCACCGGTACTTTCCAAATGTATTTGATTATATCTTTGGCATCCAGTAACTGGCCATCCTGGCTATGTGTTGATGTCCAACACATCTGAAATGCACCAGTTGTCTATTTTGTTCTTGCTGTGTGCCTTCAAGTCATTTCCACTTACGGCAACCCTAAAGCAACTCTGTCATTGAGTTTTCTTGGCAAGATTTGTTCAGAGGAGGATTGCCATTGCCTTCCCCTGAGGCTGAGAGCATGTGACTTGCCCAAGGTTGTCCAGTGGGTTTCATGGCTCAGCTGGGAACCCTGGTGTCCAGATTTGTAATCCAACACTCCAACTGCTATGCTATGCTGGCTCCATCCAATTGTCTGTGGTTCATCGCAGTTCTCCAGCCTGCTTTGATTCTGGAATTAAGCGAGGTTTGTCTAGTTCCGGGACTAAGGCGGGAAGGCTGGACTACATGTTTCAGCCAAATATGGTTCTACTTTATATTCCCTACCTGATCTCCCTTATTCTTCTCTACCTGTCAGATACCGGCTTCACTTTGATCGAGAGAGCAAAGAAGAAATAGAGCGGAGGAAAAAGATTGCCCGAGAAAAGATCTTAGAGCCTGTGCCAGAAGACGAGACAGAGGTGGACATAGAAGATATTTACAAGACTGGCTCAGGTGAACAGAAGGAGTTTAGGAAGGGTGGTTCAGAGGATGGGTGATGGAGAAGAGTACCTTCCTCTGCCTTTGGTTCCTCCCATCCCTTGTCCTTAATGGAGTACCTCTCCTGGCAGCAGCAAAGACATCCTGCCCTTTTAGGAAGAAAGCACCATTTGTGTTGAGGAATTTTACGTGATTTGAAAATGAGCCTTACAGAAAAGGACTCTAAAATTCAATTTAATTTCTATACAGTATTCTCATCTATAAGAACAAGGTTGCCCCAATAATCATTCTGTTCCAAGTGGAGTGGCTAAAGTGCTGCCTTGGGGCCTCATATAGCACGGAAAGTCTGTTTTTGCAGGCTCCAGAGCCTCAAGATTCATCTATATTCTGCTCCTGAAGTATGGATTTTTTTCTTCTGGAAGTCTCCAGGACTGGCAGCTCAGATTTTAAAAAGATTTAGATTATAGTTTTCCCACCACACTGTTTAATGTCAGAAAATATTTTTTTCTTCTCAAAACCAGAAATGGACTTTTGACTTCTTGAATTTCCATTTTGTTTTTCAATTTTGTCAGTTGGTGTGCCTTTTTGAAAGTCCTTGGGGCAGAAAGTGCCCCCCCCCCAGACTCACCACAGTTAACTCGCCATTGTCCTGGCTTTGTGACAGAGTTCATAGTGCTTTAATTCTCAAATGATACATAAAGAGCAAGTACGTCACTGGGAGATTATGGAGTGAAAAGCCCCAGTCTGTGAGTTAAATCAAGCTGTGGAGATTGCCCAGTCACCCCACACCCCTTGGAAGGGAGATGGGGTAAACCCAAGAATTCTCAGTG
The DNA here is from genome assembly GCA_034509955.1 of Urosaurus nigricauda. NCBI lineage: Eukaryota > Metazoa > Chordata > Lepidosauria > Squamata > Phrynosomatidae > Urosaurus > Urosaurus nigricauda. The sequence goes on from JAOEGL010000002.1 coordinate 310,050,871, forward strand.
AGTGTGCCAGTAAAGGGCTGGCTATATCCATTTTTCCTTAGCTTCCCCAAATCAGAAAGGTGAAAGGAAAGTGAGCCATGTAAGTTCCCTTGCTTCTCTGTTACTCTTCTGAGTGAGGCAAGGCAATGGGGAAAGGTCGGGGGGGGGGACTGAAGCATTCAGTGCTGGCTCTTGTTGCTGTGGTTGATCTACATAGAAATAATGCAGCTTGACTCCACTTTAACTGCCACAGCTCCATCCTACAGAATCCTGGGATTTGTAGTTTTGTGAGACCCCAGCATTCTTTGGCAGAGAAGACTGCAAACTTTGTAAAACTTCAAATCACAGGATTCCACAGCATGGAGCTACAGCAGTTAAAATTGTGTCAAACTGTGTTCTTTCTACCGTGTAGATACAGCCTGAGTCCCAGTAGTGATGTTGGAAAAATCTTTTGTGGAAAATCTTGAGTGAGGATTTCAAAGATCAGCCACCATGGTATCCTAGGAAGAATTATTTTTCTGAATGCACACAACCTCTTTAGACAACCAGTCCAATTTTCTAATCTGCAGGATTTACAGAGGTACTGATGGCATTTTTACTCTCAGTATTTTGCGACTATGAAAAATGGTGGAGTGTTGGTGCAGAAAGGAGGGAGATAATCAATGAGATCAGGATTTTCCCTTCCTTCCCTCTTTGCCTTAGCAGCTCTCTAGGGCTAACCTGAAATCCTCCCAGAATATATATACAGAAATATATACAGAGGATTCATGTGGCATGCAGAATTATGTCTCTTCATTTGGATGCATGCTGAGGAAAGCATGACGGTCAGAAGCTTTCTTCCAGATCATCTGTTGCAAACGTTAAGAATAATAACAATTTGATGGAGGAGGCACTTGAAGAACATTTCAGTCTCCCAAGACACCTTGTCACTGACCTCAAAGTGGTTATTGTAGAGGACCAGATATGCATCAAAAGGGTATTTATTGTGCTGAAATACAATTCTTTAAAATGCCACAGGACTCTTTGGCTCCTTCAGCCTCTTGATTGCTTTACAATCTGATGAAGGTTCAAGTGAAGTAAACTGAGAAACAGTGTACAACATGCAGCGTAATGAACTTTTACACTAGCACTGTGCACAAACAAGATTCTAGTGAAGCTTTGTCCTTATGTCCCAACCGGTCCTTACTTTCTCTTGTTTTCAGTATTGGATTTTCCAAAACGCCCACCCTGGAGTTACCACATGACCAAGGAGCAGCTATTGGCCCGAGAGGAGAAGTGCTTCCGGGAATATCTAGAGAATATCTATGCTACATTCCAGCCAAGCCAGCTAAGTTACTTTGAGCACAATCTGGAGGTGAGCCTTTCAGAGTTTCAAGGGAAAGCTTGGGTTTCAGGTGATGTGGTATTCTTTTAATCAATCCACTTTTTAATCTACTTTCTTAAATCTGAGACAAAATGTGACTTAGTATGTTTACATTCAAATAAATTTTTAGTGTCTTTGGAGCTTTTATTGATGGGATACCAGTTCTGATCTCTAGAGAACATATAACATCCCTGTTGAAACATCTTTCCTGGCTGCTGGTTTGTTTTTGGCCACAATTGGTTACTGGTTATGACCTTTAAAACTTATATGGCTCAGGTCTAGGCTATTTGGCAGATTGTATCCCCCGTATGAGCTAGCTAGGGCTCTGTGATCATCAGGAGAGACCCCTTTCTCAGTCCCACCACCATCATAAGCATGGTTTGTGAGGAGGTGAGAGAGGGCCTTCGCAGTGGTTGCCCCTGGAATCTGGGACTTCCTTCCCAGGGGAGCCAGAATGACCCCATCGTTGTTGGCCTTCTGGTGGCAAGCTAAACCTTTTTATTCCCACAGGCTTTTACATCAGAAAGTTTTTAAAGAATGGGCTAGGGGGTGTTGTAGTGTTTTAAAAATTTAAAATAATTGTTAAAACACTACTATACCCCCTAGCCCATTTTTCAAAGATAAAGAACTTTTATCTTTTGAAACTCTATTTTAGTCTTTTACTCTGTCATCAGTTTTAATACTGTAATAGCTTATTTTCATGCTCAGTTTTTGTTTTTAATTGTATTTTCTTTTACATTAGGAGTCTCTGTGAGTCCCAGTTTTGGGGAGAAAGGGGGATATAAATAATTATATTGAGGAGGAGTGGGAGGAAAAGCAGCAGCAGCAGCTTTGTAAAAAGTGTAGCTGAACGAGCTGAGGAGTCCACGGTTAAAAGGGAATGCAAAATTTAGAGCTTTTAAAGGCATCTTTTTGTTGTTGTTATCAGGGGTGTAGCTATGGGGGAAACAAAACGTTGACCCCCATATAAGAATTCTACCCTGAAAAGAAATTTACCCAGTCCCCAAATTTCTACCATTGCAGTAACTTAAAATAGCTGAACATTCAGAAATACAGTTTTGGCATATAAAGTAAAGGGGCAGGCAAAATAACCAAGGGGCTACAATAACAGCCAATACAAGAGTTCTGTTTGTGCACATTTTTCAGTGTCTTACTTTCTTCAATGATAGAAGTTTGGGGATAGTCAGAAAATTTCACTGATAGGACATAATTCTTATTTGGTGTGGCAAAGCCCTTATTCCTCCCCCTCATAGCTACTCCCTTGTGAACCAGAGCTTCCAGAATCCCTGAGCCAGCACTGATAAATAAACTTAATGACTGATGGGCTCAGTGGGACAGGAAAAATGGCACACAGATCTTTTCTTATCTTCTGTTTTTTTCTTACAGACCTGGAGGCAGCTGTGGCGAGTACTGGAAATGTCAGACATCGTGTTGCTCATTACAGACATCCGGCACCCGGTAAAGACTCCTTCGCATGCTGTTGATCATTTGATTGCCAGTTCTTGCCGACCTCTGTTCACACAGACTGTTGGCTCAGTTTAACAAATCCTTTCATGTGCTTAGACTCACCAAGCAGGAGGCCTGTATGTACTCCTTTCAAGAATTCAAGCAGAAAACAAATCTATGATAGCTTCTGGTTATTTCATAGAATCTGTTCCCCTTTATATACAGCTCTTGAGTGAAATGTATAAGAACACAATATTAAACAATATCTACAGCACAGAAACCTCTCTTCATAACAGTCCTGTGCCTGATTTAAAGATGTTACTTTTGGGGACTATATCCAGAAACAAATGGGCTTTAAAAGCTGGCTTTTGCATGGCTTGGGTGTGTGGTGGCATGTGGTGACAGCAGTCCTGGGGTGATCAGGCCAGGAGCAGCTTCAGGCCACCCCTTCCTGCCCATCTGTTTTGCTCCTGGATCCCTTAGAATTCCCCAAGGTTATTCTGGCTGCAGGTTAAGGGCCTGTTGTCCAAAAGGCAACTTTTCTGAACTCTGGGATGAATTCCTAATCACAGTTTACTTAGAACAATTGTTTAAACCTGGGAGTTACTGTCTCAAAACACAAGGGACTATTTTTCCTTCTGACAATTTGGAATGCTTATTTTTTTTATCCTTCCATTGGTTTGATATTCTTTTCTGTAGCTGCTGGTTTGTGTTTCATATGTTCTGCCTTTAAGATTTCATTCAATACAGGGTCTTTATTCACCAAGAGACAGCAAACAGCATTGTAGTGACACATGGTGACAGAACCTAACATTAAAATACATTGCTGTAGTCACTGAAAAAAGCAGGAATGCACAAACATTAGACTGCACCTTCTGCAGCCAGCATCAAAGGCAGTCAAATATTATGGAAGTTGTGACCCAGACACATCTGCAAGACATGGTTTGCCCATATGTGAACCGGAAAAAGGAAAAGACAGCACTTAATACACACTGTTTCAGAGCTGCACATTTACATTAGCACCCATGGCATATAGACAGGTCACCAGTCATAGAAGGAGTTGTTTGGTATTTTTTAACAGCAGGTAAGTTTTCCTTGGCAAACTGTTACGTCTCCCAGGAAGCATCCCTATTTGGATGGGCAATTTGTGGTGCCCCAGATGTTTTTTGAGTGCAGTTCCCATCAATATAGTCAACATTGTCAGCAGGGAGGGGTGATGCAGAGGGCCTGCAACATCTGAAGAGCCAACAATATGGAGGAGGCACATGTTGCCACCCACCCACACAAATCTATCTGATTGAAGGAGAGGTTGGTTTCTGTAAATATACAGTGGACATGCTCAAGGGAGTTTTGGCTAGCTTTATCACTTAGCCACAGCCATTCTCCAAATATTTACTGAAATAATTGTAATGCCATGATGTAACAGACATGCAAGAGAAAAGCAGAAAATTTACCTTTCTGCGAAGCAGAAATGGCCCAGAGACAAGCAAATACTGTATGTAGACTGTTTAACTGCAAGTCCATCCCTCACCTGGCACTCTGCTCTAATCATATTGTCATGTAGGTTAAAAATGAAGTAAGGCTTACTATGTTCCTAGTTCTCACTCTAGAGGTCTCATATAATGTGGCTGTCATCTCCCATTTATGATCTTTCCTATCCAGGTCATCAACTTTTCTCCAGCTCTCTATGACTTTGTGACCAAGCAGATGAAGAGAAACCTCATTCTTGTACTGAACAAGATTGATCTGGCACCTCCAGCCTTGGTTGTGGCCTGGAAGCACTACTTTAGGAATCGGTTCCCTGAGGTCCATGTGGTCTGTTTCACCTCTTACCCACAACATGACCAAGATCCCAGTGCAGGTACTTATTGAAACCTTGTATTGCTTCTTGGGCAAGTCACATGCTGTCAAGCCTCAGGGAAAGGCAATGCCAAACCTCTAAACAAATCTTCCAAGAAAACACCATGATATTTTTGCCACATTGTGTTCCTCCTGCAGCCAATGTATGCCCATGAGAAGCTTGCTTTCTTTTAACAAAGAGATTTTTTTTAAAAAAGGGATTTCATAAGTCCAGACCTTAGGGTTGCCATAAGATGGAAGCAACTTGAAGGCACACAGCAATAACAACAATGTCTCATGGTCACCAGGGGATGCTGTGTCCAATGCAGCTATTGTTCTGCTTTGGCTAAAGTGTCACCGATTTTGATCAGCACAGCACTGGGGTAACATAATCCTGAACTCTTTTATATTACTACTTCTGTGCAGGCAAAAAACTGGAGGCTGTAGTGTGCTTAAATTTTTTTTACTGGCTGCCTGTCAGCATTCTGTCCCAAGCAAGTCCCTTTCCATGCATCAGATGGACGGCTGGCAATATCGGGGATTAATTTTCCTTGTTCAGAAGCAATAAATCGACACACAAAGAAGCAATAAATTCTCTCCCTATCCTGTTAGTTCAGGGTAACCACCACTGTCTGCAAGAAGATGAAGCTCTAAGAACCATTGCTGATTGTTTCATACTATTTTTGAAGGTTACTGTGGAACAGTGAACTCAGCTCAGCTCTGCAGAAGTAATAGCCATCTAACATAGCTGTTTGCAAAAAGACAGCAGAGCAATTTGGGATTCTTTCCTTTTGCAATTAATGATGGTTATCCCAGATTAACGTGATAGTAAACTCTGAGTTTTAAATAAGTCCTGGGATGAGAACATAACCTACTCATGGAGGTAGCTAATTAGACCTCTTGTGCACAAACTGGACCCTCAGCTTGTCTGCTGCCTCAGATGTGGTGAAGTCACCATATTATTGTAGATGTTTGAAGTAAGTTTCAACTGCCAGTCCAGTCAGGTTCTGCACAGTCTGTTCCCCAGACTACAAAATACCTTGGATCAGTCCAGAATACCTTATAGGATCTCAGTAAGATGGAAAAGATGTCTGCCTAAAATCTTGAGAAAATGTTTGGTACCTACCTTCTTACTTTGTAGGTTCCAAGAAAAAACTTTTCTGTTCTTATAGATTTTTAAACAACTTAGATTTAAAAAAACATTAAAATATTTCTTTGATGCCTGCACTTTGTTCCTTTAAACACACACACACACAACATTTTTGTATATGTAATCTTGTATCTTATTGTTTTAATACATGGTAATTTGTTTTCAGTCTAGGGGGTGAAGGTTGGCATACAGTTTTCAAAGACAATTCCATTACTATCTGCTCCAGAGCCTAGCCAAGACATTTTGCTGCCTGAGGCAGAGCAGCAAATGGCAGCCTCCTCACCTCCATTTAGGTCAAATTTCATAGTACCCAAAGCTAGCCAAGTTATTTTGGTACACGAGGCAGAAAATCCCATAAGCGCTTTCTCTCATTCTTGGCAGAAAAATTGAGCACACATTAATAACAAATGAAGTAACATTTGCTCTCTTTTCATAGCACCTCATATTTGGTGCCTGAGGCAGTTCTTTTACTCTGCCTGATGGTGCAAACTGTTCCTGACCTGATCCTTCTTTCAGAGCTCAGGAAGCTTGTATACCTGACTTCTCATATGTTTGTATGTTTATGTATACAGTATGTATACAGTATATTCCCCTGGGGTTTGGTTCCAGGACCCTCCATGGGTACCAAAATCCGTGGATACTCAAGTCCTGTTAAATACAGTGATATAGTAAAATGATGTTCCTTGTATAAAATAGCAAAATAAAGTTTTGCTATTGGAAATTGATACTTTTTTAAAAAGATTGTTTTCAAGCTGTGGATGCTTAAATCTGTGGATAAAGACTCTGTGGATATGAAGGGTCAATTGTATATGTAGATATGTGTGTATGTGTATGTGCATATATATACACACATATATATTTCTTCTTCGTGGTCTCTGCGAATCATACAAATGGGTTTTACTGCGCATGCGCAGTTCAGCTCGGAAACTTCTAGAATCACTAGGCAGACTTCGGATTGCAACTTTTTGGTGGTAGCTCCGCCCACCGCTATATAAGTCCCCTGCCTTCCCGCTCTTTCCTCAGTTCCATTTTTTCCGCCTCGCTAGCAGCTTGGAACTTCGCTCTCTCTCAGATTTGCTTGTTATTATTGGATTTGACCACGGACTTCGGACTTTGACTACTCTTACGGACTTGTTTGGCTTTGGAAATTGATTCGGATTTGGTATTTGACTCGGACTGGACTGACGACTCTCTCGCACCGCACTCACTGCTCCGGGCGCTCCTACCGCGAACTATGGCCCCGCCGTTTAAGGAGTGCGACACTTGCGGAGGCAAGATCCCTGAAAGGGATAATCATAATACGTGCCTTTTGTGCCTGGGTGAGGGACACAATCTGAAATCGTGTGCCCAATGCCAATCGATGACCCCGCAGGCAAGAAAAAATCGCGCCGCCTGTTTACAGGCCGCACTCCTCACTAAGGTCCTTTCGGGGCAGGCTATGGCGTCGGGGGCCGCGGCTACATCCAGACCCGCGGAGATGTCCAAGCCCGCGGAAGCGTCTAAGCCCGCGGAGGTCACCGCTACTACGACGCCAGCCGCGTCTTCTGCCTCCCGGGACCGGGATGGAAAGGTCAAACATAAGACCAAAAAGCAGCCAAAGGACCATCCAAAAGATACGCCCTAATCTGTGGAGGGCCAATCTAAAGTGGGCTCGCACTCAAAGAAAGCTCAGGAAGGTGCTGGATCGAGTGCGCAGAAAGCTTCGGATTCGAAGCATTCAAAAAGATTGCATGAGAAACAGGCTACCGCGACCGTGCACGATTCGAAGAAAAAAACGGCACGTATCGCCGGCTTCGGACGATCCGTCCAGAGAGGTCTCCGCAGTGGCATCCGTCCCGAGAAGATCCTCCTCAGTACCGAGCGCGGTCGAGTCCGGAACCAAGACCACTCCAGAACGGTCCCGACCTGGAGGTACCCAGGGAATCTCTGTCGAAGACCTTGATATCCAGGTCGTATCAGACCAAGACCCTCCGGTTCTGTCTCCCCCAATCAGGAAGAGGGCTGAACAATCCCCTGTATCGATGGTGGAGACTCAACAACAGCGTTTTGACTACGTATACGACAGTGAAACGGACATGTATTACATGCCGGTGGGCCGAACTCTGCCACAACATCGTACTGGAGCAGGTGACATGTCGTCAGCAAGAGCAAGGCAGGATGCAACACGCTCGTTGCACGCGGTCTCGGCCGCAGCTACACAAACGAGTTTTTCCAGGGACACGTCTCCCTCGCCTGTAGTTCTGGTGCATCGGGATGATTTGCATTCGGATATGGAAGTGGAGGCTGGGGTCCCTCGATCCCTTCAGATGGAATCGGATGCATCGGACCTAGAGCTCCCCGAGTCCCCGCAAGAACTGTATATTCCGGGGGCAGCTTCTCCCAGTGACGACGTGCGTTCTTTCACCGAACACGTTATCAGAATGGGAAGAGGTCTCGAACTCGAGGTGAGTCGCCTGGAAGATGATGCGGCGGATCCAATAGAAAAGAGGATCCACGGTGCCGTTCCGACGCCTCCATCCATCCCGTTCCTGCCGTCGTTGGAAAAGATTGTGCAGCGCTCGTGGGAAGCCCCTGCCTCTACTTCGACATCGAACAGAAAGGTGGAGAACCTGTATAGGATCACCCCCTCTCCAGCTACATGGTTATTCTCCCACCCCAGACAAAATTCAGCAATAGTGGAAGGAGCCCAAAGGACCTTCACTACGAAGATGTCAACATCTCCGTCCGATAAAGAGGCTAAGAAGATAGACTCCCTAGCCAAGAAGACCTACTCTTCTTCGATCCTGGGACTGAAAGTTGCAAACTATAATGCCTGCATGGGAGCTTACATACAATATTTGATGGAACGTATGGCTCCCATTCTAGATGACGTCCCGGAAGAAACCAACAAGCTAGCGATGGAGTTGAGGGATGAGGCGCACTCCATAGGAAGCTGGCTCATCACGTCGGCCAGACACTCCGCAGACTGTGCTGCTAAATCTATGTCTGCAGCCATAGCCCTTAGGAGCCACGCATGGTTAAGAGCTTCCGACCTCAATGCGAATGCGAGGTCAACTATTGAGGAGATGCCTTTTGACAACGCCGGTATCTTCCACAAGGAGACGGACGATAAGTTAAATTTTAAGTACAGAATGAAGTCAGCCGCACGTAAACACAGTATGTCTTCCTCTTCTGTACCCACCTACAGACGTCGGTTCCGTACTGTCCGTCCTGGTTTCACACCCTACAGGCGACCCTTCCACCAGGATAGACCATACCAGCCCCAGGATCAGCCTAGACAGCGCTATCCTTCCCAATCATCATCTTCATCAGGCCGTCGACAACCCTTGCCCCGATACCGCAAGGCTTTCCGCAGACAGGAGATGGACCAAAATAGGAAGAGGTCCTGAAGGAAAATAGCGTACCTCGCCGAATGCGGTTCCTGCTCTCAGGACCAACTCAAGCCTTTTTATCACACCTGGGCTGAGATTACGTCGGACTCTTGGGTCCTTCGTATTATAGACAAGGGCTATGCCCTCGAGTTCGAGTCCCTTCCCCAGACGGGAAACATTATATCCACAAACCCCTCACCTCCCCTTCTCGACGAAGTACGCACCTTGTTAACAAAAGGGGCCATCTCCCGAATTCAGCGGCAGGAGGCCCCACGTTGTTTTTTCTCGAGATATTTTACTGTGCCTAAACCAGATGGTTCACTGAGACCCATCTTAGACCTACGAAATTTAAACAAACATCTGCTGTATCGTCGTTTCAGCATGGTAACGTTGGCTTCTATTTTACCCTTGTTACATCAGGGCCTATGGTTCGCGACTGTGGACTTGAAAGATGCCTACTTCCATGTTTCGATACGGAACGACCACAGAAGATTTCTAGCCTTCGCCATCGGTTCCAGACTCTACCAGTACAACGTACTGCCTTTCGGTCTCTGTTCCGCCCCGAGAGTCTTCACGAAGTGCATGGCTCCGGTAGTAGCCTACCTCCATCAGAAGGGCATCAGGGTGTTCCCTTACCTAGACGACTGGCTCTTCGCTGCGGAGTCAAGAGACCAGTTGTCATCAGACGTAAACTTCGCCTTAGATCTGATGATCTCTTTAGGCCTTATAATCAACCGAGAAAAGTCGGCGTTGACCCCGAGGAAACAAGTGAAGTTCATAGGGGCAATCCTGGACTTGAATCGATGCAAAGCATTCCTGCCACCAGATCGGTTTCAGACGCTCTCCGCTTCGATCAGAACGTGTATGTCGAGAACCGTCATACGGGCCCGAGAAGTACAGGTAGCACTGGGACATATGGCATCCACAACGTTCGTCACCCCATGGGCGAGATTGAGACTTCGACCATTCCAGAAATGGTTCCTATCCGTCTTCAATCCATTATGGGACCTACCTTCAAAAAGACTCTCGGTTCCGGCCTCGGTATCGACCACTCTGGCGTGGTGGCTGAATCCGAAGAACGTATGCACAGGCATGCCCTTCTCCCACCCGCAGCCGCAGATCAGTTTGACAATGGACGCTTCCCTCGAAGGTTGGGGAGCACATGCAGCAAACCTGACGGTAAAAGACAGATGGTCCCCAACACAGAGACTCTTGCATATCAACGTGTTAGAGATGCTGGCGGTACAGAAGGCCCTAAAGGCTTTCGAGGTCATCCTGCGCAACAAGGTAGTGCTGATCATGACAGACAACACAACGGTCATGTACTACCTCAACAAGCAGGGAGGTACCAGGTCCCCGGAACTGCTAGACATGACACTACAAATTTGGGACTGGTGCATCTCGAAAGGAATATGCTTGCAGGCAATCCACCTCCCAGGGGACCAGAACAGCCTGGCGGATCGTCTCAGCAGATCCTCTACAGTTTGTCACGAGTGGAGACTCCATCCCGAGACAGTGTTGGACTTGTTTTGCAGATGGGGAGAACCAGAAATAGACCTCTTTGCCACCAGGCAAAACACGCACTGTACACGGTTTTGCTCCCGGTCCAGGGATCCAGCCTCCCTCGGAGATGCCTTCCTGTACAGGTGGTCAGGAGACATGGTGTATGCCTTCCCTCCCTTCCCACTCTTGACGAGGGTAATCGCCAAGATGATCCGGGACTGAACAGAGGCAATCCTGATCACACCATGGTGGCCGAGACAGACCTGGTTCCCGTCGGTCATGCACCTCGCCGGATGGCAGTACCTGAGAATCGAACCTCGCCCGGACCTGCTCACCACGCACAACGGCCGAGTTCATCACCCGGACATGGACAACCTCCCGCTGGTCGCCTGGAAAATTCGACTGTAGACGACTTGCCAGTACCGATACAGAGGGTGATTCGAGCAGCACAGGAACCGGCAACGGCGAGATCGTATGCCTCGAAATGGAGTAAGTTTGTTCAGTTCCTGGCATCCCGAAACCTGAACCCTGCCAATGTCTCGACACCGATAGTGCTCGAGTTCCTGATGACATTGGTAGACACAGGTCTTTGTTTAACCTCGATTAAATGTTACCTTTCAGCTATATGTTCGCATTATGCACTAGGGGGGAAACCCTCATTCTTCAAAGATCCCTTAGTAAAGCATTTTTTGAGAGGGTTTAACAATCTTCACCCCCCGGTTGTGGCTCCAACACCAGCTTGGAGTTTGGAGGTGGTTTTATCCTCACTAGCAAATAGGCCTTTCGAGCCCATGGCTACAACAGACTTGAGACTGCTAACTTGGAAAACAGCGTTCCTTGTAGCCATCACGTCTGCTCGTCGGGCTGGAGAACTTTGTGCCTTACGGAGAGATGAACCCTTCCTTAGAATTCATAAGGAAAAAGTAGTCCTCCGTACTGATATTACTTTTTTACCAAAGGTTGTTTCTACATTTCACATGTGCCAGGACATTGTGCTCCCGACTCTAGCTCCGATACCGAGCGCCGTCTGCATTTGTTGGACGTTCGGAGGGCTCTGGCCTTCTACCTGGACAGGACTTCGGGTTCGAGTCGCTCTAATAGACTTTTCCAGTGCTACTCAGAGCCAAAGAAGGGACTGCCGGTAACTGCTCAGAGGTTTTCCAAATGGCTGGCAGGTACCATCCACCTCTGTTACGAACTGTCGGGTAAACCTCCCCCTGCTAGAGTCCGGGCACATGCAACTAGGGCGGTAGCTGCATCCTCTGCTTTTTTGACGGGGATACCATTGGAGGATGTGTGCAAAGCTGCGGTCTGGTCTCAGCCCTTGACTTTTATTAGACACTATAGGTTGGACACCAGGGCTAAGCAAGATGCAGCTTTCGGGAAAGCAGTGTTGGTTTCAGCTTTACAAGTGTAATGCCTTTATGTAATGAATGTACTTCCTTTAACAGTTTACAGAATGTGTATGTTACATGTACAACTCTGGATTCACTGCATTTAGTGAATGATTAGTGATGCTCACAGAATTCACTGTTTTCCTTGCTGGGTTCCAATGTGGTTATTGAATGTTAGTTAGCTTCTTGTTTACAATGCCAATAGTTCAGTATAATGTCTTTCCTCTTCGTGGTCTCTGCGAATCATACAAATGGGTTTTACTGCGCATGCGCAGTGGAGCTCGGAAACTTCTGGAATCACTAGGCAGATTTCTAATTGCAACTTTTTGGCGGTAGCCCCGCCCATCCCCATATAAGCCCCGTTCCCGCTCTTTCCTCTCAGTTCCTTTTTTTCCGCCGCTGTGGTAGCTTGGAACTTCGCTTGTTGGAATCGCTTTGAGAAAAACTAGGCTTTGACTACGGACCGTTTTTGGACTTCCCTTCTGCCTTCGATTCGGATTTGATAATAGATACTCACGGCTTGACTAGGACTTCGTTTGACGACCCTCTCGGTGTATGGATTGGACTTGGAGTTTCGGTAACGCGTTACCGCTGGGCAGCATCATGGCGCCCCCCTTTAAGCATTGCGACACGTGTGGCGGGAAAATCCCGGAGAAGGACAGCCACACTACTTGTCTTTTATGCCTGGGCGAGGCGCACAACCCGAGGGCTTGTCCGCAGTGCCAACTAATGACGCCTCAGGCGAGAAAAAACCGAGAGGCCAGGCTAAAAGCAGCCCTTTTGACGCAGTCCCTCCAACCACAGGAAACCATACGGTCTCCGCCTGTTTCTGGGGCCTCCGCGTCCGTTTCTACGCCTGCGGCGGCCGCTGCAGCGACATCTGGCAGTGAACATCTCCCTAAAGGAAAGGAGAAACTGCCCAAAAAGGCCGCGAAGGGTTCCGAGCATGCAAAAGAGAGCTCCCATAAAAAATCCTCGGACCCTAAGAAAACATCGGATTCGTCTAAAGAAAAATCCGAGTCCAAGAAACACTCTAGCTCGAAGTCGAGCAAGAAACATAAGGACTCCTCCGGACATCACCATTCGGCCAAGAAACCACGCCGAGACTCTACGGAACAGGGGGACCTCGGTACGGAGGCCGGATCGTCGTCGATCCCGAAAAAGCCCACCTTGGTACCGACAGTGGCTACTGACCAAGCCGCGTCCATCCAGGACCTAGATATCCGAGTCGTCTCCGACCACTCCGAGGAGGAGTTGGAACCACCTCTTCTCTCTCCAACAAAACAGTCGGCTCGACGTTCTCCCACACCGGTTCCGGAAAGGTCCCCGGAGCGGGAAGGTTCCTCCCGAAGACCCGACTACGTCTACGATAGCGAGACGGACATGTACTATATCCCCGTGGACCGTGAACAGATCCGCCGTCGGTTCTACACAAGGCCCTTGGAGGACAGGCAGGGTGTAATCCATGATCCAAGAACACCGCTTAAAACCTCTGTGTCGGCAGCTACGCAGACGTCCAAGCGGAAGGAGAGATCGGGTTCGAGAGAACGTTCGGTTTCGAGGGGCCGCTCCCCGTCACCACTGCTATTACCTCGACTTGGGGATTCGGATTCGGAGGAAGAGCCCGCCCGAACCCAGATGCGAGACTTCCTTGACACGTCTGATGTGGACGCTCCACAGTCTCCGCAAGACCTTTACACACCGGGTGCCTCTTCTCCGACGGATGACGTGCGGTCCTTTGCGGAGCACGTTATCAGAATGGGCCATGCATTAGAACTGGAGGTAACCCACCTGGATGAGGACGCAGCTGACCCTGTGGAGAGAAGGATACATGGCAAAGTTCCTACACCGCCATCTATCCCCTTCTTACCGTCCATAGAAAACATCGCCAAGCGCTCCTGGGACAATCCCACTGCTACGACATCGGCTTCTAAAAAGATAGAATCCTTATATAGGATTACACCATCGGCGACCTCTTGGCTCTTCACCCATCCAAAACAGAACTCGGCAATTGTTGAAGGTTCTCAGTGCTCCTTCACACCGAAAACCTCCACATCCCCATCGGATCGGGAGGCGAAGAAAATAGACGCATTGGCCAAAAAAGTGTACTCCTCTTCGGTGCTCGGTTTGAAGGTCGCTAGTTATAATGCGTGCATGGGAGCCTATATTCAATATCTCATGGAAAGGCTCTCCACCATTATCCCGGACGTCCCGGAGGAATCAAGCAAGCTTGCGACTGAGCTCAAGGAAGAGGCCCATTCGATTGGTAGCTGGCTCATCACTTCCGCGAGGCATTCGGCTGACTGCTCCGCAAAGTCTGTTGCCGCTTCCATCGCACTGAGAAGACACGCGTGGCTCCGGAGCACCGATCTTAACCCGAATGCGAAGTCGGCAATTGAAGAACTGCCGTTTGACGACTCTGGCCTCTTCAATAAAGAAACCGACGATAAACTGAATTTCAAATATAGAATGAAAGCGGCCGCTAGAAAACACGGCATGTCGTCAACTGGGCAGCCTACCTTCTGTCGTCGGTTCGGTTCCATGCGCTCCGGCTACCTCCCATACCGCAGACCTTTCCAGGACCGACCATATCAACAGCAGGATCCTGTTAGGCAGCGTTATCCATCTCAGTCTTCTTCCTCTTCTGGACGCCGGCAACCTTCGGCCTCTTCGAGATACCGTAAGGGCTTTCGTAAGCAAGATATTGACCAACCCAGGAAGAGATCCTGAACATTTGCCGCGTGCTTCGCCCACCTGTCCCTCACCTTCTTGAATAGACTCAGGCCTTTTTACAACACCTGGGCCTTGGTGTCTTCGGACATGTGGGTCTTAGATATTGTTTGGAGAGGCTACGCCCTCGAATTCGAGTCTTCTCCCCGTACCGGGCTCATAGCCCTACCCCTCCCTCACCTACCCTCCTCGACGAAGTACGCACCTTGCAGAGAAAAGGGGCCATCTCCCGGGTGGACCCCACGGATGCTCCCCGCTGTTTTTTCTCCCGATATTTCACAGTGCCTAAGCCCGATGGATCTCTCAAACCCATCCTAGACCTGAGACTCCTAAACAAACATTTATCCTACCGCCGTTTCAGAATGGTAACTTTGTCTTCCATCTTACCTTTGTTATATCAGGACCTGTGGTTCGCAACAGTGGACCTGAAGGACGCATATTTCCACATCTCGATACGGGAGAACCACAGAAGGTTCCTGGCGTTTGCGATTGGGCCGGACCTTTATCACTACAACGTTCTCCCCTTCGGCCTGTGCTCCGCCCCGAGGGTCTTCACGAAATGCATGGCCCCGGTCGTGGCGTACTTACATCGAAGAGGCACGAGAGTGTTCCCCTATCTCGACGACTGGCTGTTCGCTTCGGACTCAAGAGACCAGTTGCTTGTGGACATCGAATTCGCCCTTCGACTCCTACGTTCATTAGGACTGGTGGTGAACGAGGAAAAGTCCAACTTGAACCCCTCAAGGAGGATAAGATTTATAGGGGCCATTCTCGACTCCGAGACCTACATGGCATACCTGCCAGACGACCGGTTCCGGACACTTCAGTCAGCAATCCACAATTGTATGTGCAATCGAAGGCTCCAGGCTCGAGAGATACAAGTAGCCTTAGGACATCTGGCCTCCACAACTGCCGTAACCCCCTTAGCAAGGCTGAAGTTTCGACCTCTCCAGGCTTGGTTCCTGTCGGTGTTCGACCCACTCTTGGATTCGCCCCAGAAATGGCTGTCGATACCGAGAAGCGTCGCCGCCTCCCTCCGCTGGTGGGCAGACTACCGAAACGTGTGTGCCGGTATGCCATTTCTACAACTGCAACCCCAGGTCTCCCTTACCACAGATGCCTCCTTACAAGGCTGGGGGGCCCACACGTCCGGACTGACTGTCAAAGACAAGTGGAGGCCGGACCAGAAAAACCTCCATATCAATGTGCTCGAAATGCTGGCCGTCCAAAAAGCCCTGAAGGCCTTCGAGACGGTGCTCCAGGGCAAGGTGGTGTTGCTGCTCACAGACAATACAACAGTGATGTATTATGTGAACAAGCAAGGAGGAACGAGGTCCCCCGAACTGCTGGACATTACTCTCGCAATCTGGGACTGGTGCATCTCCAGGAGCATAGATCTACAGGCAATTCATCTACTGGGAGAAGAGAATGTCTTAGCGGACAGGCTAAGCAGATCACCCTCGACTTCACACGAATGGACTCTCCATCCCAAGACGGTGAACGACTTGTTTCGGCGCTGGGGAACTCCTTCGATAGACCTCTTCGCATCCGAGGACAACAGCCACTGTATCGAGTTCTGCTCCCACCGCAGATCCCCGATGTCGCTAGGTGATGCCTTCCTGTTCAAGTGGTCGGGGGAACTTCTCTACGCCTTTCCCCCGTTCCCGCTGATAACCAGAGTCACAGCCAAGATGATCCGCGACCGCACCGATGCCATCCTCGTCACTCCGTGGTGGCCGAGACAGCCGTGGTTCCCATCCTTGCTGCACCTCTCCAAGGGCCAGTACCTGCGGATCGAGTTCCGTCCGGACCTGCTGACGCTTCGGAACGGTCAGATTCGACACCCGGAAATGACCTCCCTCCCGTTAGTGGCCTGGAGAATCCGGGCATAGAGACCTTGCCGGCCTCGGTACGGAACATCATTCAGGCTGTGCAGAAACCAGCCACAGTAAGATCCTACACTTCGAAATGGAACACGTTCATGGCTTTCCTTGTTTCTAGAGGCTTATCCCCGGACCAGGCCTCTACATCAGTTGTTTTGGATTTTCTAATGACCCTAGTTGATGCGGGTCTCTGTTTAACTTCTATTAAATGTTACCTATCAGCCATTTGTTCCCACTACCAGTTCGAAGGTAAACCTTCTTTATTTAAAAACCCCTTGGTAAAGAACTTTCTGAGGGGGTTTAACAATTTGCATCCGCCGGTGTCGGGACCGACTCCGGCTTGGAATCTAGAGGTTGTTTTGTCTTCCCTGGTAGCAAAACCCTTTGAACCCCTGGCCACCTCCGATTTGAGACTGGTGACTTGGAAGACAGCGTTCTTGGTGGCCATCACCTCCACTCGTAGAGCAGGGGAACTGTGTGCCTTACGGAGGGATGAGCCCTTCATTAGGTTCCACAAAGAAAGAGTTGTCCTCCGTACCGACATTACCTTTCTACCAAAGGTAGTGTCATCCTTTCATATGTCTCAGGATGTTGTTTTGCCGACCCTAGCGCCGAACCCGACCACCGATACCGAGCGTCGACTGCACCTACTGGACGTTAGACATGCCTTAGCTTTTTATTTGGACAGGACTAAGAACTCCAGCCGTTTCGAGAGACTGTTTCAATGTTACTCGGAACCGAAGAAGGGACTGCCGGTATCGGCGCAAAGATTTTCCAAATGGATAGCGGACACTATTCATTTATGTTATGAACTGTCGGGTTCGACTCTCCCAGCTAGGGTTCGGGCCCATTCCACCAGGGCGGTAGCAGCGTCATCAGCGTTTTTGTCGGGTATTCCCTTACAAGACATTTGTAGAGCCGCTGTTTGGTCACAACCACTCACATTTATCAAGCATTATAGAGTTGACACCAGGGCCAGACAAGAGGCTGCCTTTGGGAAGGCTGTACTGGTCTCGGATATGCGTTGAGGGGATTACCTGACTAATACTGTTTTGTAATATCATGCCCTGTCCTCTATGGTTACATGTTTAGGAAGTATTGGGGATGTTTTGGTGGTATAACATCGCTTATCAATGCTAAGATCTCTCAAGATGTCTCAGGGAGCACAATGTCTAAGGTTATTACTTGTGCCTATGGTTATACTTCTCTATACCGGTTAGTACTGTGTGATTATGTTCTACGGGTATCCTGTTTGGGAATAGCCTAGCAAATGACTATAAGGTCATAAGTTTGATATGAATACCATTTGTAAAAAAAAAAAAAAAAAAAAAAGGAGAAAAAGAAAGAGATCAATCATCACTGAGGTTGGAATTCATATGCCATGTTTTATTAAATAAACAAAAGTTGTTTGGAAAACATTTGGTGTCTGGACACTCCCTCCTCCTTCATATTAAGCTTGCTAGTCTACCCATTTGTATGATTCGCAGAGACCACGAAGAAGAAGGACAGGTTACTTACCTGTAACGGTATTTCTTCGAGTGGTCATCTGCGAATACATACAAATCCTGCCCGTCCTCCCCTCAGTGTCCCGCTAATTGGTGCTCCATAGTCGCTTGCGGCGTAAAAAATTTGGAACTGAGAGGAAAGAGCGGGAACGGGGCTTATATGGGGATGGGTGGGGTTACCGCCAAAAAGTTGCAATTAGAAATCTGCCTAGTGATTCCAGAAGTTTCCGAGCTCCACTGCGCATGCGCAGTAAAACCCATTTGTATGTATTCGCAGATGACCACTAGAAGAAATACCGTTACAGGTAAGTAACCTGTCCATATTCCACGGTACAGTATAACGTGTATGTTCTATGGGTATATGACATATGAACAGTCATCTATCCGAATTCGGACTGAATTCAGACAATCTTAGGAGCAACTCTCGATACCTCAGGGAAGGTTCGGTGTAGAACAATTTGTTTAAATATTTTAGTTTACATTTGTCATGATATTAAGAATTGTTGCAGGAGTAAGGAGTTTATTTCTAAAAGGCTGAAATTCCTTGAGAAAAAGAGCATAGTAATGGTAAATGATATGCTACAAAAATGTCCTTTCTGTGATGTATTTCATGGTGTTAAAAAAACAAAACAACTTGATTGATACAAAGAAGGAGACCAGTACAAGCATAATTCAAGTGTATTATATCAAATGGTTTACTGATTACAGAAATTCTTCAGTTATATTTGGTTCATTGAACACATGATTCTCTGATTGTTACAGAGATACTGTTACTGATGATGATGCAAGTTGGGCACTTTAATAAAGTGACTTGTTTTAACATACTTTGGCCTATGGACACTCCCTCCGCCGTAACCTTAGCTTGCTAGTCTGAACCCATTTGTATGATTCGCAGAGACCACGAAGAAGAAGGACAGGTTACTTACCTGTAACGGTATTTCTTCGAGTGGTCATCTGCGAATACATACAAATCCCGCCCATCCTCCCCGCAGTGTCCCACTCATAGAGGGCTCCATAGTCGCATTACGCGGCGTAAAAAATCTGTGGAACTGAGGAAAGAGCGGGAAGGCAGGGGACTTATATAGCGGTGGGCGGAGCTACCGCCAAAAAGTTGCAATCCGAAGTCTGCCTAGTGATTCTAGAAGTTTCCGAGCTGAACTGCGCATGCGCAGTAAAACCCATTTGTATGTATTCGCAGATGACCACTCGAAGAAATACCGTTACAGGTAAGTAACCTGTCCATACATACACACACACACACTTGTCCCTCCATATTTGCTAGGGTTAGGGGCACAGGACCCCCGTGAATATGGAAAAACAGCAAATAACAAAAACAGCATATTTTTACCTGAGAGGACACCTCTTTAGGAATCTCTCCTCCAATGCAACTCTGTGGTCAACGTCCAACAGACACTCACCATAGAACTGCACTGGAGGAGCTACAAATGCCTAGTAGAGTATTCTCTCTAGGAATCTCAAGCCGCAAATATGGAGGGATGAGTGTATATTATATATCCTATGTTTTTCCTGTATGGGAACCAAGGCAACTCAGAACATAAATTTGAACATGCTGTGTGAATTAAAGATTCAGCATGAAGTAGTGGCTTGAACATTGAACTAGGACACTGGAAACCAGGGTTCAAATCCTCCTCTCAGCCCTGGAAACCCATTGGATGACCTTGAGCAAGTCATACTCTCTCATCAGAGAAAGTCATAGGCAAACCCCTTCTGAACAAATCTTGCCAAGAAAATATTGTTCTAGGTTTGCCTAAGGGTTTCCATCAGTCAGAGACTACTTGAAGGCACCCAACAACATGAATTAAAACATAATAATACGTTTTTTTAAAGTAAATAAACTTAGTTGATTACTTGTTAGCTTTATACCCACCCTATTCCCAAGATTGGGACTCAAGGCATCTTACAAATTAAAACGATTACAATATTGTTGAAAACATACAGAAAGTCAGCCTTAGTGCAGAATTAAATTATTAATAATATTAAAACAATTTAATGCATGCACTTAAAAAGGATAAAATGCAGTTAAGAAAAGCAGCACAATTTGAAATGGCAACAGCAGTCTTGTAAAAGTCCTTTCTTTGTTTTTAAAAATAGTAACTACCAAAGTAAAACATTTAAAACTTTAAAACAATATAAAATTATTTAAAAACATGACAAGAACAATATAAAACACAGCACACATGTAGGTCCAATACACATTGCAGAAATAATTCAGTTTGCAACTGTTTTAACTGCCCTGGCTCAGTGCTAGGGAATCATGGGAATTGTAGTTTGTTGAGGCACCAGAGCTCTTTGACAGAAAAGGTTAAATGTCTCACAAAACTACAGTTCCCAGAATTTCCTAGCATTGAGCCAGGGCAGTTAAAGCCGTCTCAGAATGCATTATTTCTGTAGTATGTTTTGGACCACAGCGAGACCTTTAAAGTACTTAGTCACCAAATGCTTGTTCAAATAAAAAGGTCTTTAACCTAACAACAGGAGAGCAGGGAGGGGGCCACCTGTGGCAGTGAGTTCCACAGCCAGGGAGCAGCCACCAAGAAGCCTACTCTATAAATGTTTAACTATGTTTTTTTCTCCTCTCAGTGTTTAAGAAGCGCCGGAAGCGTCGCAAAGGTTGGAGTACAGCCATGGGACCTGAACAACTGCTGAGCGCCTGCGAGAGCATCACAGCTGGCAAAGGTGAGATGCTTTCTTGTATTGCTCTATGTTTGGAGCTCTCTAGACCTTGGGAGCCTTTAGACAATAAACCTCAGAATTTCCCAGCCAGCATAGCCGTTGGAGGGTTCTGGGCACTGTTGTCCAGAAACACAACTTTTCCAAACTCTGCTATTACTTTAGAATCTCTTTCAAGCCAGGGCTAAAATGCTTCTCAAGGTCAGCACTATTTTTGTTTGTTTTTAAAAAGAAGAGCTGACAGAGCTCCCTTTTGCTTATAAGCACCCATCTCAGGTCTTGACACCTGCCCCCTTTAACTCAAATGAATGAGAAATGAGCTGTAAAAGCACTAGTCTTCACATTGAGAGTAAAACCATTCCAATAAAGGTCTGGTACAGAATACATTTACCTTCCTGTTAACCAGAAGAATGTGCCACTTATTTCAGCCAGACTTTTACTCCCATGATGGAGTGACTCAGTCAAGGAAAGCCATGGCTGTGAATTTACAAGGTCAAAGCAGGGCCTTTTGGAGGTCTCTCATTCATTTCCATGAGTCAAAGCTGACTTGATGGCACAACAGTAACTAGTATCTGTGACGTTATAACCTTCCATTTTGGAACCTGGATCTAAGGCCTGACTATTGTGGGTAGTTTTCATTGTTGCTGGGTCTTAGTTTGGTGGCATCACTCCCTTTTTCTGCAGTGGACCTGAGCAGCTGGAAGGAGAAAATTGAACGAGATGCAGCCAGTGCAAGCCTGCCTCTTGAGGACTCCGAAGACTCTGAAGATGATGACGAAAGTGCTGCGGTGCTGGTAGAGCACCAGACGGATGTGGCTATGGAGGCTGGGGGATTCTGCCAGGAAATCTACAAAGATGGAATCTTGACGATAGGCTGTGTAGGTAAGGAGTGTACCAATGCCGCCAGCATTCAGCAAAGACTGGTACTCCAAGGAGATGGGTATTAATAACAGTTGCTTCAAAGAAGTAAGTTTTCTCATATTGCTCCAGAAGCACCAATACTAGAATATGGGAAAACTTCCAGAACCCTCTTGGAAGAAAACAATAAAATGGTTGTATACCATAAATATCACAAGCTTATATTTGAGAGGTGAGAATATATGGTTGGACTACATATCGCAGAAGGCCAAGCTGGCCTTGGCAGTGGTGAGAAGTGCTGGGAGATGCAGTCTCACAGCATTTGGGAGACCACATAATATCCCTTCCCCCACTATTGTCTGTTGGACAGAAGAATGCCATATTGAACTCAGTGGCACTTACTGCCAGATTATTGGATATAGGATTTTAGTGTGATACAGTAGTTAGAGGAGAGGCAGCATGGTATAGTGGTTTGAACATTGGACTGTGACCCTGGAGGTCAGGGTTTGAATCCCTGTTCAACCATGGAAACCCACTGGGCAAGTCATGAAAACCATTTGGGCAAGTCACACCCTCTCAGCCTCAGAAAGAGGCAAAGGCAAACTCCCCTGAACAAATCTTGCCAAGAGCACCCTGTGATAGGTCCATGTTAGGGTTGCGATAAGTTGGAAATGACTTGAAGGCACACAGCAACAATAGTGGTTGGAATGGCAGGCGAATACTGGAGAGATTTGGGTTCAGTAGAAGAGTTAAAGGAAATGAGATGGGATCAGTTTTCTTATTAGCCACGATAATGTGAACTCAAGCCAATAACTTTCTTTTTGCCTACTTCACAGAGTTATTCTGAGAAAATAATGGGAATGGGTGGAAGAACTTAATATTCAGCCTGGAGCTCCTTAGATCAAAATATAGTTGGTAATACAGGGCAGTCCTGGTATGTGCTGGGATTTGGTTCCAGCACCCTCCATGGATACCAAAATCAGTGGATGCTCAAGTTCCACTATATACAATGGCATAGTACAATGGTGCCCCTTATATAAAATGGCAACATCAAGGTTTGCTCGTTTTGAATTTATTTCTGTCTTTCTTGGACCAACCCAATGATTAAGTTTTTAAGTACTTCAGAACTCTTTGTTAAACAAGATGGTAAAGAAAACAAACTAATGACAATGACGAGTATGTTGATATCTATGGAGTCTTCATAATGAACAATCTGAAGTCAGAGCACGGGAGGACATTGCACACAGTCAAATTACACTCGAGTAGGTACTGTGATGGTTTTTGATTGCATCCTGGACTGTCCTTGGAGCTGCTAGTATGAAGGTACAAATAGTGGTTTATTCCTTCCATGTTTGAAAACATAAAACCAACCTCCTATCCAAATCAGCCAGTATTCAGTAGAATGTGCCTTACTCCTATGACTGAGATAAAACAAAAAAGAACATCAACTCCGTTCAGATATTCTGGTTTCTGTATCAGCTGACAAAATGAAATGAACTGGCTGCAATCTGGAGCAGTGGGAAAAAGGAGGAAAGAGATAACACGGAGAATGGAGTTATTGTGATTACATTTTTCTGAACTACAATAGTTCACATCACATCACATCACATGATGCAGCCTGGAGGTCCTCTGACTTTGTTTTTTTCATGAATGGGTTGTAGGAAATGTTGATAATTATATTAAGCAGAGTGCAGCGTGCCCCAGTGCAATATGAGCTTTTGGTATAAACGAGGATAGAAATATGCAGGATACTCTGGCAAGGTTTAAAAAAGCAAATTTAATTTAAATTAATTTTTTTATTGCAAGAAATCCATCAAAACAGAAAAGTAGATGGACAAAAGAAAGTTCCCTGATGCTGACTCTCATATATGTGTGTGTATGTGAGCCATCCTGAGGATGAGAAGCCTCATGGCTGCTTCCTTCTCCAACAAAGGGCTTTGAAACACTAGCTTTTGGAGAGAAAGGGGAGGGAGGAAGTAACCTTTGTAGGCAGGAAGCAGAATCAGGGAACATAGAAAAAAAGACATGCACTTCAAAGTTCCCTTTCTACCCCTAATTACTTTTTAAAAGAGTATTGATACCTCTTCACAGGCATTTCCCTACAGTCTTTACATTTCCCATTGTTGCTTAAACTGTAAATACGGAGAAAGTGGAGGAAAATATTTTCATTTCATTTCCAGCAGTATTCTTCTGAATGTTAACGGGTTATGTAGACCTGTTTGTGGGCCATTTATGTTCAGTTTTTAGAACTATTTTTTTGCTTTCCCTACTTTCCAAAAAAATCTTGACACTTAATCTCATGTCAGGCCTGTTTAGGTGTGCTTGATGCATGCTGTTAGCTGTTCAGACAAAAAAAAGGAAAAGAAATAAGCAATCAGCAGTGGATAAGGTCAAATCAGCCTTCCCCAGTGTGTACTTTCCAGATGTGTAGTACTATAACTACCATCATGTTGGGAGTTTGAGTTCAACATGTTTGGAGGGCTCCAGGTTAGGGAAGGATGGAGTGTAAGTCAAGAAAAGAGCAACAACAGGGGTCAAGCTAAACATCAATCAGCAATGCGATGCAAAAAAATCAATGCAGTTCCAGGCTGTATCATCAGTATTATAGTGTCCAGATCAAGGGAAATAGTAGTGCCACTCTGTTCTTCTTTGGTCAGACCCCACTTGCAATATTGTGTCTTGAGATGTGAGCACCACAGTTTACAAAGGAAATAGACAAGCTGGAACATGTTCATAGGAGGATGACCAATATTGTCAAGGATCTGGAAACTAGCTTGGAGAAGGGAAGACTGAAATGTGACGTATTATTATCTTTAAATATCTGAAGGGATGTCAAGTAGAAGATGGAATGAGCCTGTTTTCTGCTGCTCCAAAAACTAGAATGTGAATGAGTAGATTGAAATTACAACAAAGGAGATTCTGTCTAAACACTAGAAAGAACTGAAAGAGCTGTTCAGCAGTGGAACCTATTGCCTCTAGGGCAGTGGACGCTCTTTCTTTGGCAGTATTTGAACAGGATTTGGAGGGCTCTCTCTCAGGAGTGCTTTACTTATGCATTCTTGCAAAGCAGAGGGCTGAACTAGATGGCTTTTGAGGTCCCTTCCAACCTGAGATTCTATGAAAGCAAGATTTTAGGGTAGAGATTTTAAAAAATTGACAGATAGTATGTTTTGATTTGTAGTTGTTAACTTATCTTTATGTTGTCACTATCTAGATTTATACATTTTTCCCAGCGTATCTTGGCCCTCTGAATACCTGATATTGTAGAAGTCTGCAGATTGTGTCTTATGAGAGGGTATCGTAAAGTAATAATTATCACCCGGAGGTTATTATGGCATATTGATGAAATTTTGTCAGTGTCATCATTGGTCCCTAAGTACATGTTGCTGAGAAAATCAGCTCATTGCATCCTTTATTTTTGTGACTGGCTGTGCCAGAAGTGACTAAAATGTAAAATCCTGATCAGGCGCAATCTGCAGGCTTCTACAATATCAGGTATTCGGAGGGTCAAGATATGCTTGGAAAAATGTATAAATCTAGATAGTGACTACATAGAGATAAGTTAACAACTACAAATCAAAACAAACTTTTTGTCAATTTTTTTTAAAAAAGGTGATCATTAAAACTTGGATACCCCCTCGTACATGAGGTCGACTTATAGACGAGTACATACTGTACTTATGATTTGGCTTCACCCCCATTTTTCTAGTCTTGCGTCTCCATATCAAGCCAGTACAGCATAGTGGTGTAATTGCTAGAAAGTTGGGGAGTTGCAAGATCCAGGTTCAAGTCCTGACGGAGTCTTGAAGCTCACTGGGTGATTGATCTTGGGCTGGTCACAGTCTCTCAGCCTGAACTCTCTCAGAGGGTAGTTATGAGGGTAAAGTGGGGAGAAAGGGGGCCATGTACACCACCTTGAGCCCAGCAAGGAGGAAATATGGGATGTAAATATAAGCAAAAAAAAAAAAAAAAATCCCTTGCTAGTGACCTTCACTCCTTAAATTCTTTTTTTCTTAGCTAGCCTAAGTTCCTCTGCTTCCCTCAGTAACACATCCCATTCTCTCTTCCTGCTACATCCTATTCTGAATCAGGTGGGCAACTGTGGAAGGCTAAGGACCTGCATTTGCCCCCTAGGAGACACTGGGGTGTACACCCCTTGTCCCTACCTCCACAAAAAAACCAAATGCTCTCCCCAACACCCTCTAGCAGACGTGTGGGGCATTTTTTACTTTTGGGGGGAACCCTCCTCAGTCTGCTTTAGTCCAAGTTAACGTCTGGTTTTTAAAAAGGCATTTCCTGGGAATAATATAGCCCAGCAAGGTCCCCAAAATGCTGAAAATGCCCCCCTCATGTCCACTAGAGGGCACTTGGAAATAAAAATTGAAAGATAAATTGTTAACTTTGGGACTTCCCACGGGCCACCAAAACAACCTTGGCATGCGGGCCCATGGGCTGCACTTTGCCTTTGTGGCATAGTGGTTTGAGTGTTGGACTACAACTCTGGAGACCAATGTTTAATTTCCATCTTGGGCATGAAATCCACTAGGTGACCTTGGGCAAGTCACATGCTCTCAGCCTCAGAGGAAGGCAATGGCAAAGCTCTCTGAACAAATCTTGCTAAGAAAACACCATGACAGGATTGGCTTTTCTCGCACCCGAAGCAGAATTCAGCGATCTTGGAAGGCTCTCAACGCTCCTTTACACCGAAGTCTTCTACTTCCCCCTCGGACCGGGAAGCCAAGAAAATAGATGCCTTAGCAAAGAAGGCCTACTCCGTGTCAGTTCTCGGACTGAAAGCTGCCAGCTATAATGCTTGTATGGGGGCATACATACAATATCTAATGGAGAGACTTTCGACTATCCTGCCTGATGTCCCCGAGGAGTCCAGAAAGCTGACTAACAAACTGAAGGAGGAGGCTCATTCTATTGGAAGCTGGCTAATCACATCTGCCAGACACTTGGCAGATTGTTCAGCAAAGGCTATAGCAGCATCCATTGCATTGCGGAGACATGCCTGGCTAAGGGGCTCAGATCTCAATCCAAATGCAAAGTCGACCATAGAAGAAATGCCTTTTGATGATTCAGGCTTGTTTAATAAAGAGACTGATGATAAACTCAACTTTAATTTTAGGATGAAAGCCACAGCCAGCAAACACGGCATGTTCTCAAGCTCCCAAACCACCTTTAGGCGCCGTTTCGGGACCATGCGCCCCGGTTACACACCGTACCAGCAGCCATTCCAGGACAAGCCATACCAACATCAGGAGCAGTTAAGAAAGCGCTGCCCGTCGCAGTCATCCTCTTCTTCAGGTCAGCGTCAAGTTTCGGCTCCAGCCAGATACCATAAGGTGTTCCGGAAACATGACATCGAGCAACCCAGGAAGAGGTCCTGAAAGGTTGCGGTGCACTTCATCACCCCACCTCCAATCTTTTTCTACCGACTTGGCCCCTTCTACAACACCTGGGCCGAGATTTCTTGAGACTCACGGGTCCTAGAAATTATCCGTAAGGGCTATGCCCTCGAGTTCGAGACCCTACCTTATACTGGATTCATTGTCCCCAACCCCCCCTCAACCACCCTCCTTGACAAAGTATGCGCTTTACAGGTTAAAGAGGCCATTTCACCCATGGATCCCGGGGACATCCCATATTGCTTTTTTTCTCGATATTTTACAGTTCCGAAGCCTGATGGGACCCTTAGGCCCATACTAAACCTCAGAAGCTTGAATAAACACTTATCATATTGCCACTTCCGTATGGTAACTCTTTCTTCCATTCTGCCTCTGTTATGCCAGGACCTCTGGTTCGTGACAGTGGACCTCAAGGACGCTTACTTTCACATTTCGATTTGAGACAGCCACAGGTGCTTCCTGGCCTTCGCTATCAGACCAGACCTTTACCAGTACAACGTCCTCCCCTTCAGCCTGTGTTCAGCTCCAAGAGTCTTCACAAAGTGCATGGCTCCTGTAGTGGCATACCTGCATCAAAGGGGAATAAGACTCTTCCCTTACCTGGACGACTGGCTCTTCTCTTCGGACTCAAGAACCCAGCTGCTCCTAGATCTCGAATTCGCCCTCGATCTTCTCTGCTCGCTGGGACTGGTAATAAATGAGGAGAAGTCCAACCTGACTTCTTCGAAACAGATAAGGTTTATAGGGGCCACACTTGACTCGGTAAGATGCAAGGCTTACCTTCCATATGACCGGTTCAACACACTAAAAAAGGCGATCCATACTTGTACAGTATGACAAACAGGCATCTACAAGCCCAGGATGTGCAGATTGCCCTAGGACATTTGGCTTCGACAACGGCCGTCACGCCTCTGGCGAGACTATGGTTTCGGCCTCTTCAGGCTTGATTCCTCTCGATCTTCAACCCACTGCTCAACTCGCCCTCAAAGTGGATCTTGATACCGAAGGCTGTCGCCAACTCTCTCCGCTGGTGGGTAGATTACTGCAACGTTAGCGCGGACATGCCCTTTCTTCAGCCACAACCTCAGATCTCCTTGACCACAGACGCCTCCTTGCAAGGTTGGGGAGCCCACACGTCAGGTCTCACGGTCATAGACAAATGGACCTTGGACTAAAGAGATCTCCACATAAACGTCCTCGAGATGTTGGTGGTGCAGAAGGCACTGAGGGCCTTCGAAACCGTTCTCCGAGGCAAGGTGGTCTTGCTACTAATGGACAACACAACAGTAATGTATTATATAAACAAGCGAGGGGGAACAAGTTCTCTAGATCTGTTAGAGATCAAAAATATGGGACTGGTGCATCGAGAGGAAGATCTCTCTCCAAGCAATCCATCTCCCAGAAGAAGAGAACAGCCTCACAGACCGACTCAACAGATCACATACAACCTCCCACGAATGGTCACTCCATCCCGCCACTGTAGCGGACCTGTTTCGAAGATGGGGCACGCTGTCGATAGACCTTTTTGCATCCGAGGAAAAATTCTCTTGGAGATGCTTTCCTGTCCACATGGTCGGGGGAACTTCTGTACACATTTCCCCTGTTTCTACTAATACCAAGAGTCTTATCCAAAATGACCAAATGACCAAAATGATCCAAATGGAGAGTTTGGGCTTAGAGAATTCGGGCCTAGATGCCTTACTGGCTTCAATACAGACGCTGATCCGGGCGGCACAGAAACCGGCCACCACTAAATCCTACACTTCGAAATGGAGGAAATTCCTTGAGTTCCTGTCATCAAAGGACCTCTCCCCATCCCGAGCCTCAACACCCATTGTTCTTGAATTTTTGATGACACTAGTCGATGCTGGACTTTGTTTAAATTCCATCAAATGTTATTTGTCAGCCATATCTTCCCATTATCATTTCAAGGGCAAACCTTCCTTTTTAAGAGACCCTCTAGTGAAAAGCTTTTTGAAAGGTTTCAATAACCTCCACCCTCCATTGTCGATACCGACACCAGCCTGGAGTTTAGAAGTGGTCTTGGCCTCCCTAGTATGGAAACCCTTTGAACCTATGGCCACTTCTGACTTGAGACTTGTTTCCTGGAAGACAGCTTTCTTAGTTGCCATCGCTTCGGCTCGCCATGCGGGCGAACTCTGTGCCTTGCGGAGGGACGAACCCTACCTTAGATTCCATAAGGAGAAGGTAGTCTTCTGTACCGATACCACCTTCTTACCAAAGATGGTGTCTGCCTTCCATATGTGTCAGGACATTGTGTTGCCTACCCTGGCCCCAAACCCGACCACCGATACCGAACGCCGGTTACATGCATTGGACGTAAGGAGGGCCCTGGCCTTCTATTTGGACAGAACTAAAGTTTCCAGTCGTTCCGAGAGTGTTTCAATGCTACTCAGAACCATAGAAAGGACTTCCCGTAACGGCTCAGAGGTTTTCCAAATGTGTAGCGGCCACCATCCACCTCTGTTATGAACTGTTGGGTTCGCCTCTCCCTGCCAGGGTTCGTGTACACACTACTAGGGCGGTAGCAACATCCTCCACTTTTTTGACTGGAATTGCTTTGGAGGATATATGTAAAGCTGCTGTCTGGTCTCAGCCTCTGACCTTTATTAAACATTATAGGCTGGACACCAGGGCCAGACAAGATGCAGCTTTTGGAAGGGCAGTGTTGATCTCCGGTCTGCACTGAAGATGCTGCCCTTTACTATGTCATCTTTCCATTCATTCCTCTAACACTAAGAATGCCAATGTTTGCTATTTCTTACCGTTGTAATGCCAATGTTTAATGCCAATGTTTACTGGCTGTTGGCACAAATTATGTTGTCCTCACATATGATGCTATCTCTCGAGGTAAGGTTATGTTAAGCACTGTACCCTTAATACATGAGTGAATGAACCAACCTTGAGGCCATATGCTCGTGGTTTTTTCTCAGTTTTAGATTACACTAGCAGGATTAGCAACCTGTATTGATTGCACAAGTGGTGATAGGATTATTGTCTTTGAAGTTCATTACTTATAGTACATCAAAGATATGTGTAATACTCAGGAAGGTTTTGGACTTCTACACAGTATAATTCTGTTACACTGGTTGTTGAGAGTTTATATATTCATTCTATTACAAATTGACAATGAAACAATATGATTTACATGCGAGGTTTATTGTCACAATGATGATGTTCACTGATGGAAGATTTCTGCTATCAGTAAAATCTATAGTCATTGCTCCTGGCTTAGAAATAAAGGCAGGATGTTTGAACAATTATGTGGTTTCATGACACTCCCTCCTCCTTCACAGTAAGCTTGCTAGTCTAACCCATTTGTATGATTCGCAGAGACCATGAAGAAGGACAGGTTGCTTACCTGTAACAGTATTTCTTCGAGTGGTCTTCTGCGAATACATACAAATCCCGCCCATCCTCCCCTCAGTGTCCTGCTCACATGTGGCTTCGTTGTCGCATTATGCGGCATAAAAATATTGGAACTGAGTAAAGAGCGGGAAAGCAGGGGAATTATATAGGGATGGGCAGAGCTACCGCCAAACAGTTGCAGAAAGTTGCAATTCGAGTGCTGCCTAGAGATTCCAGAAGTTTCCGAGCTCCACTGGGCATGTGCAGTAAAACCGATTTGTATGTATTCGC
The DNA here is from genome assembly GCA_034509955.1 of Urosaurus nigricauda. NCBI lineage: Eukaryota > Metazoa > Chordata > Lepidosauria > Squamata > Phrynosomatidae > Urosaurus > Urosaurus nigricauda. The sequence goes on from JAOEGL010000002.1 coordinate 310,081,654, forward strand.
AGAAGACCACTCGAAGAAACACTGTTACAGGTAAGCAACCTGTCCTACACTTTGCCCTTTTTTCTCCTCCTTCAAGGTTTCCCCAATGTGGGCAAGTCCTCACTCATAAATGGGCTGGTGGGCCGCAAAGTGGTGAGCGTCTCTCGCACTCCGGGCCATACCAAGTACTTCCAGACCTACTTCCTGACACCTACAGTCAAACTATGTGATTGCCCTGGGCTCATCTTTCCCTCTTTGGTTGACAGGAAACAGCAGGTAAATGTGTACAATATTGCTTATTACTGAGGAAAAGCAGGGAAGAGAGGAGGCAAAGATACTGTATTTAGAGCAGATGGGTGTTCCTGTGAGGAAATGCATATTGGGAGCCGAGAATCAGGATGGGAGAGGAAAGAGCTTGGGCTCAGGTACAGGAAAGATGCATGATTTCTCCTCAGTAGTGGGAATAAATATTGGGTTCTGGCTGGGTATAACTGTGGGCAATGTTTCTGTAGAGCAATGTAAATTTACACAGTGTACAGTGCTGTGTAAATTTACAGCACTATATAAATAAAACATGATGATGATGATGATGATGATGATGATGATGATGTAGGTGCTGTGAATCTTGTGGGCCTCTAGATGTTCCCGGGCAGCATAATGCAGTCTCAGCCAACATAATGAGGGGACTTGTAGCTCAACAACATCTGGAGCACTTCATGATTCACATTCCTGTGCTGATTTATTTCAGGGAGGAAAGTCTTGCAGCCCCCTAGTTGATGTTGGACTGTAGCTCCCAGCAGTTCAGTCCAGTTTAGCTAATGGCGAGGAATGATGGGAGTTGCAGTCAAACAACAGTTAGAGTGCTTCTTGATTCCCACCCCTGTTGTAGCACTTTCAATACATGTTTTCAGGATTGGGGCATGCTTCTAAGTAGAGTTGCATTGGATTGAACACAGAAAGCTGCTTTATGCTATATGTCATATCATTTGTTCATCTAGCTCAGTATTATGTTACAGCAGTGAAGAGAACATCTAGCCCACTGGCCTAGTCCAAACCATTGGTACTCTTAATCCAGCCCCAAATGGGGCTAAATCTGGTCCTGCTCCCTGACCTACCTGTATTTCAAATGGAGAACAAGATGAACAAGGCAAGGGATGATCCTTCTGTTTCCTCAGATCCTTACACACTTTTCTTCACAGTCCAGTGGAAAATGTTCTTTATCCAAAGAGAAGTGTGGTGTTCCACAGCAAATGTCAGACACTCTTCAGGATTTCATTCCTAGGGATCTCCCAAAGCCCTATCTGGAGATGCTAGAAATTCAGCAAGGGACATTTGCAGGCAGAGCTTGTCATAGTCTGTTCCCCTCTGCTTGTGTTTTCAATGGAAAAAAGCAATGTACAGTGGTCCCCTGGGTTACGAAGGTAATCCGTTCCGGATTACCTTTCGTAACCCGGAAATGCTCATATCCCGGGGGACTGCTTTAGTGGACGGACCGCGCGGCCGATTTAAAGGGGCCGCGCGGTTTTTCTGTTTCGTTCCCCGGGGGATCCTAGGGGAATTTTTGCGGTCCCGCCAGTTTCGGACCCCGGGGATTTCGTTCCCCGGGGGATTTGTAACCCAGGGGACCACTGTAATGATTATTCTTACACTAGCTTCTTAGTTTGCCAACCACTGGGTGATTGATGGAGTCTGCAGCTCTAGCAATTGACATGTCCTTCCTCTTATGTTCTTTTTAGATTCTGGCAGGTATCTACCCAATTTCCCAGATCCAGGAACCCTACACGTCTGTGGGTTACCTAGCCAGTCGAATTCCAATACAGGCGTTGCTCAAGCTGCAGCATCCAGACGCTGAGCATGGCAAGCCTGAGCCCCCATGGTGTGCCTGGGATGTTTGTGAAGGTAAAATGGCTGCCTGTACTGTACAAGAGTGTTGCACTGTAATGTAGCAGGAGGTTCAGTCTGGGCATATTGGGTTCAATGTTTCTTGTAACAACTTCTCTCCTTTTAGCCTGGGCTGAAAAAAGAGGCTACAAGACGGCCAAGGGAGCCCGCAACGATGTCTACCGAGCTGCCAACAGCCTTCTCCGCCTAGCAGTGGATGGGCGCCTGTGTGTCTGCATGCGGCCTCCAGGCTACACCGCACACAAAGGTAGGTAGAGAGCACTGTTCCAGTTTACCTAGTGGGGAGAATAGCAGCCTGGGGTTGTGTGAGGGGAACACTTATACCTGATGTGGGGTGGGTGCTAGAAACCTGGATTTGTTAGGTCACTCTTTCGAGGGAGGCATTGTTAACTTGGAAATCTTTGAGGGACATTCAGACAATTGATTGCCATAGTTTTTTGTTTTTTTTTTGTATTTTTGGGCTAGGTGGCATTCTTGATGTTTTGTCAGTAGTTGTGGCTGGCATCTTCAGGAATAAACTCTTCCAAAAGATTACATAGCCCAAAAACCCACCAAAAAACCCTATGGATTCCAGCCATGAAAGCCTTTTACTTCAGATTGGTTGCCACGTTTAAAACCTGAATTACTTAATATTTAAATGACCACCACCTTCTGTATGATCTTGCCTTTCCAGTGAGATGAGCAAGACAGAGGTATCCTTGCACATCTTGCCCCCTTGATGAAAACATGATGTGGGCCTAAATTCCTCAGCCTGCCCCAGAATCCTCCAGCCTGAATGGCCACTGGGATTTATGACTCAAAAAAGTAAAATTTCCAAGCTTATCTCTCTACTTTTGCACAAGAAATCAGGGCTAAGAATTTGACAGGCCCTTTTTGTGGCAGTACTTACCACCCTGGACAGTCGGGTCCTATATCATGGGCCCCCACCTGGGCAGTGCTGTGATATTGACAACCCTTTTTCCTTCCCTACAGCCATGTGGGAGCATCACATTGAAACCGCCGAGATAGCTGCCTTGCAGTCAGCTCACCGCCGTGATGGTCGGCATAGCTCTGGTGAGGAAGAAGAGGCAGAGGGAGAGGAAGAAGAAGATGAAATCTCCAGCTCAGGAGAAGAGGAGGATGAGGAGAAAGATCGGGATGCCGATGAAGAAGGCGAGGAGGACGAGGAGCTACTCTCTGCGCCCAAGAGTGGGCACAGCCAACATCTTCCTTCCAGGAAAGGAAAGCCATTGGCTGACCGGAACTTGTTTGCTTTACTTGGGGAAGATGAATGTTAACAGCTTTCCCTGCTGGCTAGACTGAACGGGTGGTCCTCTCCCCCTACCCCATCCCAGCCACCCACCTGTGTGAATGCCCAACACCCAGAGCCACTGTATATCAATAAAGGTGATGTTTATTTCCTGACCCATCTCCATGGCTTGTGGAGAGGGCATGGGTGTGTGTGTGTTAAGACATAAAAGAAGATTAACCTTTACCACACTGTCTTAACAGTGGCTTCACAGGCAGTCCTGGAGAGCTCATGAACATGAAATTCTGAGGCATCCCCTATGCTTTGACAGACAAGAGCAACCCAGTGCCCTCAAGATTTTTTGGACTATAACCATTATAATCCCTGACCATCAACCTTGCCAAGTAGGGGTGGGCAACTGCCTGGGGGCCAGGGGCCAGTTTTCTTCTCTAGAACCCCTGTATGCTGCACCCGCCCCCATGATCCCAAATATCTTTGTTTTCCTTTGCACTCCCAAAATGGTGACAGGAACTCCCATTGCATCAGTTCCTGCCACCGTTTTGGGAGGGATTACAGAAGAAACAGGTATTTGGGGGTAGTATTACGTTGTGGGGGTTTGGAAGGTTTTTTTGTAAAAATGTAGTCACACATGAGGGGCTTTCTGTGTGGTTTGGCAGTAAACATTGCCTGAAAATTGTGCCCAAAAGATTTTATTTTTTAAAAAAATAGAGAATTGGGGGGGCTTTTGCAGAACAGTGGTCACAAAAATGTGATTCAGGGACTGCACTTTGCTCACCCCCAGAACTGTGGCATTAGAAGGGACAGTAGAGATCACTTGTAGTCCAAGGGTAAGAAGCACCAGGCTGCATGTAGCCCTCACTTATTTTTGCAGACTCAAGACACATTGTCCATGCTCAAAAATGTGTTTTCCAGCCAAAAAAGGAGACTTGGGACCTGACCAAACAGGCCAAAATAAAGCTGCTTTTGGCCACTTGGAGGTATACTGTTTAAATGCTGCATGCATCCTAAGAGGCTGGAAACTGTACCAAAGCCGTCCTCCAGTCCTAAGGACTGGAGCACAGCTTTGGCACAGCTTCTGTCCTCTTAAGATGTGTGTGTCATTTAAACAGCATACCTCCAAAATGATCCAAAGCAGCTTTATTTTGGCCTGTCTGTTCACGTTGTGGGGGGTTGGTCTACCTTGCTCTACCTAGAAGCCACCATTCTATTTTTTAAAAAATTGCCGTTTCCTCCCTTGCACTTTGTTTTGCCTGAACAAAGCCAGATGTGTGGTCTTTTCTTTAAAATTTGTGTGCACTGACCAAAATCCTTTACCAGCCAATGTCTGACCACAAGGACATAGCCAGATGTTTTGCTGATCCTTCCCCCCCACTCTCCACCAGGCATGGAATGGCTGTGGTGGGCTGTAGTGGCTAAGCAGTGAATTTGGAACAAAGGCTGTGTTCATTGTGGAAGGTGGAGGAGAATACCAGCCTCTGCAATGACAAAAAAAGAAAAAAAGATGCAGGCCTAAGGTGGACTTACACCTGTGTATGTCACTGATGAGATGCCAGCCATTTTCTTGTAATCATGAGAGGGATTTCTCCAACTTTCTCCTGTTGAGGGTCACATTCCTTTGGGGTTTGTTTGGGGCAGTCTGTATGCTGGCAGTGCATAGGGGCATTCTTTCTTTCCCCTCTCTAAAGTTAGGAAAGGTTGTACCATGAAGTCATGCCAGTTTCTCAGAGGAGAGAGAACAAGAACAAAGCCTATTATGCAGGAACCAATAGATTTGCCTCCAGAAGATATATCTCTGGAACAGTCTCTCCCTCTAGTCCTGTGCCACAATCTGCCTTTGGGAACAACCCCAACTTTGGAAAGTTGGCTAGTGCAGAAGAAGAGTGTTGCTAGTGGGTTGTTTTTGTTTTGTGCGGAGGGCAAGCATTTTTTTTTTTTTTTTTGGCTCTCCTTCCATCAGGGAACAGGATATGACTACAAAAGAAAAAGGAGGAAATTTCAGACAAATATCCCTTTGGATTGGACCCAGACTGGGGCAGGTCCAGTTAGTCTAGTGGAAGCAGTCCCCCCCCCCCCCCATCCCCATAACACCTTGATGTGTGCCTTCAAGTCATTTCTGACTTATAGTGACTCTAAGGCAAACCTGTCACAGGGTTGTCTTGGCAAAATTTGTTTAGAGGGGATTTTGCCCAAGTCACACTTTCTCAGCCTCAGGATGGCAATGTCAACAGCAGCTTTCCCTGAACAAATCTGCCAAGAAAACCCTGTGATAGGGTCGTGATGTTGGAAAGGATGTGGAGGCACACAGTGTCTGTACACACATGCCATCATTGAATATGGAGGGCTACTGTCCACTTTTTTGCCATGTGGCACGAGGGAGAACCTCTTCCAGTTTTATGATTCTATGAACCAAATCTACTTGAATGGGAAGGGTCCGTGGTAAAACCTGTTCAATTACATTGCAAAGGGAAAGAATTCAAAGATATAGCCATGTTAGTCCATAGAATCAATATGTAGAGATCTGATAGAGAACTTTCTGCTGCATCTTGACCTTTGAAATTTGGCAAGGAGGATTAGGGTCACAGGTCTGTTTGCTTACTACTGTTTTAAGAAAATAAATCCTTGAAAAGTTTAGAACCAGTAGCAGGGAACCTACCTACCCACATAAACACACCCCAAGATGGCTGGACTGCAGTTCTTCTTAGCTTCTGATCATAGAGTTGGATCAGTGGCCACGCTGATGGGATGCTGGAAGTCAAAATCCAAGAACATCTGGCGGTTTATATGTCTTCCATTCTTAAGTTAGACCCAAACCTCAGTACAGAATAGAAGCAAACTGAAAAGCAACAGTTTTATAAACCATTATTTCATCACATAATACAGAAATCCACAACTTTAAAAAAATGCTTTATTGGCATCGGGTTACAATATTTTTAAAGCTATAATAAAAGCATGCCAGCCTTTAAAGAGAACACATTGGTGAATGTTCAAGGCATTGGGTTATTGGTTAAGGCAAAAAGTGTCATTCATAACCAGGTACAGCCCAGCAGGAACCATGATTCTAGAGTCTGACAATACTCGGGATTCCAGGTATAGTTCCTGAAAGGCCTCCTGTATCTTTATTTAATAGAATTACCCAACTTGTTTCATTCAAAGCACCACACAGATCAGTGGACTGCACATCCCTGGGGCTATAAATCCATTTTGGGTTTTACAGAGAACTTTAAAGAAGTTATCCAATGTGCTGAATCTATTTTGGAGACAAGTTCAACATGCTGGGTCGCTCTAACTTGTTGACCAAAAGTGTGGAAACCAACAGCTGCTGCTACCTATAACTAAATTTCCCTTCCAAGAGATTTCGGAAGGTGCAGGGGCTGGATCTGACTGCCTGCTCCCACACCTGATTATGACATCTAGAAGTGATGGGTTCCCATTGTTTCCTTATAACCAATACGTTAGGGAAGACCACCTTATTCAGAATACAATAAATCCTGGGACAATAAATCTGGAGCTCTTAAATGTGTGTGCCTCCATTGGAATACAACTCCCATCAGCCCCAGCCAGGGGATACTGGCAGTTAGGGGTTTGACAAGATTTGGAGGGTCACTAATACTGTCTTTAAAAAGATGCTTGTCTCTGGGATGAACAGTGGCAAGCATTTATACTCTCATTGCAAGAGAATTAAATCTAGGGATCAACTCCCAGGACAAAAGCCTGACAGAGCAATATCTATATCTCCACTGAAAAAATGGCTATTTACCTGAGGGATTCACCCATCCATCAGGAGCTGCAGTCTTAAAAAAGTAACTTGTATCTCTGGATTACCATATGTACTTGACTATAAGTTGACCTCATGTATAAGTCAAGGGCAGGTTTTAGGGCCAAAATTATGAATTTTGATATGGCCCATGGATAAGTCGAGGTAATACTTAGGGGCATGTAACAAAGGATCTAAAGGATAAAGCAAAGGAAAACAATGCCAAAGAACTCAGAAAATTCCAGCAAGCACAATTGCTCGTGTTCACGCTAAAGACTGGATGGATGAGAAAGTAAAGGTGGATCAGTGCTTCTAGGACAAGTTACTCTCTTGCCTTTCACCAGGAGACAGGTCCTTTCTTAAAGTAAGAGTTAAAGTACAGCACTCACATTGACCTGTGGATAAGTTGACTCTGTTTTTGGGGTCAATTTTTAGACTAAAATTTCTAGACTTATACATGAGTATGTACACTATTCCAATTATTCTGATGAGAGAAAATGAGAATCATCCTGTGGATGAAACCCATCCTACAGAGGTCTTATATTAAGAATAAGTGGCAGAAGGACCAACCCTACAAATATTGTTGGATTGCAGCTTCCATCAGCCCTAGCTGTTATAGCCAATGGTGAGGAATTATAAGAATTAGAGAGATGCACATTCCCAAACCCTGAAGGGGTTTGGCTGCCATTTTGAAAGGAATCCTTTCAAGGCGCTCACTTGCCTCTATGACCCAAGTAGGTCCCAATCTCTGAATCAGGATGGACAGCTCTCTAGATGTTACTGAACTCAACTCCCAGAATTCCATAGTACTGGCTGTGATGGCTAGGGAACTGATGGGAATTGCAGTGCAGCATCTGGAGGGCTGCACTTGCCCAACTCTGCTGTGAATTAAGATTCCTTTGGAATAGTTAAGAATGACATAACTTGATGGAAGAACAAGCAATCAAATGGGAGATTAATTCTCTATATGTGTCAAGCAAAATACCTTAGAAAAAATATATTTACAAGGGCGGGGGAGTATAAGAACACCATAGCAACCTAGTTTTCTTTGCTTCTTATCAAAGTTAAAATACTGTGATTCAAAGATTATTTTGGCATAAACGCTGCAATAAAAACTTAGCGTTTATTAGAATATAAAAAGATGCTTCAGTGTTTTATTTAAAAAAGAAACATGTATCTGTAAATTAAACCATGTTCTCTCAGGCTGAAGTGTAACACTTCTGTTCTCAAGATTGGAGAAGTTCAAGTTTGCTTCTTTTTTTCTCTTTTTCATGCTGGAAAAGCTGATGTGAGGTATACAATCACTACATTCCAGCAGATTCAGCTTTGCCAAAGACAAGGAAGACTTGGTTTTTTGAGCCACCTGACTATCAGGCAACATTCAAATGCAAAAGAACCATCCAGCAAAAAGAAGAAAACTTATCTGTCATCACTAGCTCTCCCTTTTCTCTCTCAGGAAGGGGTCAAAACTCTCTGGTCCCAACATATCTTCCATAATCCTCTACTGATTGTTTCCTCCAAAGATTTTATTGGGGTAGAACCCAGGCTTCCTGAGTTTACACCTCTCTCAGGCAAACTTCTAACCTTCATGCTTTTAGTGTGGGAATAAATGCTCCACTCTGCATACATACTTTTTTTTTGAGTGAGTCATAGCTGGGCAGGGCACACGAAGCCAGAACTGTTTTGCTATTAAATCCTGAGTGCACAAAAGGACAAAGAAGGTAAGACGCAGTGCATCATTCAGTGCTTTGCATGCGAGGTACTAACGCCACAGGCCCCCGGGAAGCCAAAATTAGGACTGTGGTCTTCCTCACAGACCAAACCCATTCAGTTCTCCTTGTGGGCTGAAGGACCATTCTGAGCCAACAAGTCACCATAGGCTGCCTCTTCACGGGAAAAGACCTGGAACTTCTTGTCCAGTTGGGCTCGGAGGTAGAGGTAGTCTTGCTGATCAAGGCTGTGGGCACAGGTCAGGTAGGCTGTGAAAAGCAAGGCAAGCAGCAGGCGGTCGAGAGAAAGGCAAGGAACGGCCCAGAGGATGAGGAGAAACTCCAGGTACACAGGGTGGCGAAGGTGGGCATAGAGGCGGACGGCTCGTGAGGACTTCACTGCCAAAGGATCCCCCATGCCCAGGCAGTGGTAGTAAACCTGTGAAATGACAGTTGTTTAATGGGGGAAAAAATCTGCTGTCTGCATTTGCAGAATCATTGGAAGCGATCCCAAGGACCATCTAGTTAACCCCCCTGCCATGCAGGAAATCTCTGCATGGACACTTCTGCATGATGCATAGACACTTTTGAGAAGAGGACGTACAATTTTAGGTTTCGCCTAGACATCTAAGCAGGTCAGGGATAGGGGAAGTTGGACCACAAGTTTCATCGCCTCCTCTCTTGGTTCAGGCTGATGGAAAGATGTAGTCCAACATCATTTTGAAGCCACACATTCCCCACCTTTGATCTACAGAGGCCTGTTCTGGGGAGGGGAACATAGGGCACTCCTGATGTTACTGGCTACTATTCCAATCAGTTCAAGCCAGCACAGCTAGCAGACAGAGATAACAGGAGTTGCAATCCAGTAACATAGGCTGAACCATTTCCCAGAGGGAAACATTTTCCAGGAGGGGTGTGTGGAACCCACCCGTCATTTCAGAATCTATTCTAGAGTTTTGGGTACAGCAGGATCAAGGATGGAAGAGGAAAAGTAAGCTTTGTCCTGATGAGCTAAATATAAGACAGCACCAAGTTCTGATTTTCAAATGCTGTCCTAGAGAAGTCTGTTTTCTCTCTGTTAAGGAGTTTCTTTTTAGTATATAAGCATGTTATTTTAGTATTTTAACATTTTATAGTGACGTGTTTTATAAATAAACATTATAAATAAACATTATTATTATTAAGTGATGGACAATCTGACACACAGAGGACAACCAGGGCTACATCTCACCTGTAACAGAGATTATACACAAACAGAGACCTGAGAGAACACAACAACAACTCTGAAATTAGACCAAAAATCCACCAGTCCCAAATCCTGCTCCTTGCATTCACCCATAGGATAGGACACAGCTCAGTGGCAGAAAACATGCTTTGTATACAGAAGGTCCCAGCTTCTATCCCTGGCATTTTCTGATGTTAAAATCAGAAGTGCTACTGCTATTCAGAAGATACCAGGCTTCTGCTGTCTCAGACCAAGGAAACCTTTGACCATTAAGATGTTCTTAGACTCCAGTTCTCATTAGCCCTGGACAGCAAGGCATGGTGAGGAAAGCTGGGAATGGTCATTCGCTGACATCTGACATTTGTAGTGTCCTCCTAATGTGTTGTACTACAATGTCTATCACTACCAAACTGGGTGAGGAATATATATATAGATAGATTTTTTTTTATTACTTGAGATGCTACCTCATAATATTAGGTTCAAACAATTTTAAAATAACAGCAGTACATAGGAACCATAAAATCAAAGCATCCTAACACTAAACTGCAACTTCCTCTCTGGACAGAGATGGCTTTATCTGCCTTTGCCCCACTATCGATGCAAACTCTCAATTGTTCAAACCATGGATTGTTGTGAGGCCCACATAGAACTATGGTTCCTCCCTAGCTTCTTTCTCCAGCTGCCCATCCTAAAACAGGACTTGACAAAAGAAACAGGAGAGAAGCAAACAACAAACACATCTGTTCAGCATTTCATGGCTTAAGCCAGAAACTATAAATACAAACCATGTCTTGTTGTGACATAGTAAAGCACCTTATCTTATGAAGAATCAGTCATACCACCTGCAAACAGTGAGCTATCATGAACTTCTCATTGCTTGGATCATTTAGTTAATACTTTGGGTAACCCTTCTAGATGAAAGGGGGGAAAACTGGAAGTTACCTGTTTGACTCCCATCAGTTCTGCATAGTCAAAGATGAGGATGATGCTAAAGATGACCAGCCAGGCAATGAAGTGTAGGATAAAGCAGACCAGTGGAACCCATGTGATCCAAGGCTCAGTGCTTGTATTCCAGAGGACAGGACCATCTTGTACTGGCTGCCAGAACCTCATAAGCAACTACATGTGAGAAAGAAATATACATTGTTGTTGTGTGCCTTCGAGTCACTTCTGACTTCTGGTGACCCTAAGATGAACCTATCATGGGGTTTTCGGAGACTGAGAGTGTGACTTACCCAAGGTCACCAAGTGGGTTTTCATGGCCAAGCGGGCAATCCTACCAAAGTCTCCAAGGGTTGTAGTCAGACGCTCAAACCACTACACCACATTGGCATTGTAATTTTATTTTACATACACAAAAAATAACAAAAACACATGCCAAAACACATGAGTAAAAAGAGGGAGGGAGAAAGAGGGAAAAAAGCAACATGGCAGCACCTTTAAGACTTACTGGTTTTTTATTTTAGCATGAGCTTTCATTAATATAAACCTGCTTCTTTGGGTGCAGTGCTGTGTGCTACATCTGAAAAAGTGGGTTTACATCTATGAAAGCTCATGCTAAAATAAAAACCAGTTAGTCTTAAAGGTGCTGCCACATTTCTTCCCCCCACCCCCTCCTCTCTTCCTTCTTTTTATGCTGCAAGAGACTAACACAACTACCTTGGGACAAAAAACAACAAATGGTATATTCTCAACAGGCAATGGATGCCAATTCATTCATACTTAATGATGCTTTGTTAAGCATCTCATAACCTGACAACAGTGTGATGGCAGTTGGAACTGTTATGATCCTTTGTTTATATAGTCAATAAGTGATCGTCATTTATATATGAAGGTGTCATGACCGGTTTGTCTTTTACAGGCCTTAATATTATAAGCTTTTCCCAAAGACACATATATACCAGATACCTCTCAACCAGCTATCCAGGGATACGTCTCTCTTCTTCCAGTTTTTAGCTGTCTGCATGCAAGAAACCATGATGAAGAAGGGAATCAAGTCTTTGTGTTACAGGAGTTTGTTTTACTTGGAATAAAGAGAGAGTAGTAGGGCTTTGTTGTTTACGTTGTGAAGGCTTTCATCATGTTCTGGATAGTGTGCCAAAACTGATTCACTTTAGGATACTCAAACCACATATGCAAATAACTGTTTTTCATTACACATGAATGTTTTTCATTCATTTCCATCATATCTGTGTAGCTTTCTTCTTCACGAATCCCCAATATAACTGTGTGTAGGGCTATGTAACTCATGTCATCTTGGAATGTTGTGCAGGATTTGGAAGCATTAGCCAAACCATTATTATTATTATTTAAAAAAGCAAGTCTCCAGCCTTTATTATTATTAATTTTGGAACTCTCTCTCCACTCCTCCAACAAAATAAAGAAACTTAGTTTCACCCAATTAAGCTCCTAAGTGTAACCAAGGACGGCAGTGTATCCAGGACCAAAGACTCAAGCTGGAACTGAAAGGTTTGCTTTGGCAATCTATACAGTACCTGCTTCCAACAAAGTTCAGTTTGCCAAATGAAAAATTGTTGTGTTAGGATAATTTATTCTGCATCTCAAACTTAGTCTTTCTGACCGGGCAAGAACTCACTTGCCGCTCCTCTGCTACCCCAAACCTACCTGGAGGGCCAGAGCTGTGCAAAAGACGTAGAAAGATCTCTGCAGGACCCCAAAGCAGCTGATGGTCCAGCGTTTCACACGGTCAGTGGCCATAAGGCTGTGCTGCAGGATGAAGAGGACTATCAAGCCCATGTCTACTGACAAGGGGTGCAGGACCTTGGGGTCTCTCAGGGCAGCTCCCCACTGAAGCCTACTGGCAGCATCTGCAAAGAGAAACTCAGTCACACCATATCCTTCAGACAGCACTTCAGAAACTGACAACCACCAAAGTACCCCAGCACCACCAGCTCTAAAAACTGCAACTTTTCCCCCACTTCTCTTTTCATCCTTTCACTTCCTTAGAGACAGGAGGGAAAAGAAACTCCACTCTATGGCTTTGAAGGCTTCTTATGGTGCAGGACACTCTATGGTGGTTGTTGTGTGCCTTCAAGTTGTTTCTGGTGGAACTTGACCAAGCCACACTCTCTCAGCCTAATAATAATAATAATAATAATAATAAAAAATTATTTTTATCCCGCCTCTTCCCGTAAGATCGAGGCGGCTTACAATCACAATAAAATACAGTACAATTATAAAAATCCAATACACAATAAAAGCCATGGCAAGCCTCCACTGGACAAACCTTGCCAAGTAAACCCCACGAAAGGTAGAGAACAGTAAAATTGTTTAATTTTTTTTAAAAAAATTGTGTTTATGCATTTTAATATTTTGTATTGTTTTAAAAATTGTATTGTTTTATACTTGTTAGCCGCCTTGAGTCCCTATTTTGGGAGAAAGGTGGGATATAAGGAAATAAAATAATGAGGATAACAACAACAACAACATTTTAGAGTCACCATGAGTCTAAAATGAAAGCCTACAACAGTGCTTAATTCAAATGTCACCAATGAAATGTGAATGGCAGTTTTCTTTGTTCAAAGTGCTACAAAAACTTGGTTCACTTTAGAATTGGGGCCCGAGAAATTTGGATGTATTTCCTTGTGGGGACAACAGCTGCAGCGAAAATTAAACATGCTTCCTTTCCAGTCGAGCTCCTGCTAAATTCCTGGTTTAAATTCTGGTTTTAAATTAATCTACACACAACAGTGTCAAGCTGCACCAGTCCTGCAGTGCAAAAGCAGCCGAGATCTGCAGCTACCCATCAAAGATTGTCCAGATTGGCTAGGAGTCTATGAATAAACAAATCACTTTGCTGTCTGTTGTTGTTGCTGTTGTTGTGTGCCTTCAAGTCATTTCCAACTTATGGCAACCCGAAGGTGACCCTCTCATGGGGGGGGGGGGGTTCCTTGGCAAGATACTTTGATGGAGAGTCCCTGCATGGCAGGGGAGGCTTTGATGGAGAGTTCCTGCACGGCAGGGGAGGCTTTGATGGAGAGTTCTTGAATGGCAGGGGGTTGCTTTGATGGAGAATTCCTGCATGGCAGGGGAGGCTTTGATGGAGAGTTCTTGCATGGCAGGGGAGGCTTTGATAGAGAGTCCCTGCATGGCAGGCTTTGATGGAGAATTCCTGCATGGCAGGGGAGGCTTTGATGGAGAGTTCCTGCATGGCAGGGGGTTGCTTTGATGGAGAATTCCTGCATGGCAGGGGAGGCTTTGATGGAGAGTTCCTGCATGGCAGGGGGCTTTGATTGGGAGTTCCTGCATGGCAGGGGAGGGTCTGATGGAGAGTCCCTGCATGGCAGGGGGTTGGACTGGATGGCCCTTGGGGTCTCTTCCAACTCTACGATTCTATGATTCCAAGATCTGTTCAGTGGGGGTTTGCCATGTCCATCCCCTGAGGCTGAGAGAGTGTGACTCCCACCTCCCTTCCCCTCCCAATAAACCCTGCCTCCAGTTCCCCAGGGGTCGCACCGGTTCCAGGCCCAGGAGGCAGCTGGAGGAGGAGGCTCCGCAGGGAGACGAAGCGGATCAGCTCCACGCTGGTCCCGAAAGTGAAAAGGAAGCTGCCCAGGGCAGGCACCAGCAGCAGCAGAGACACAGAGGCAGCCATGGCAGTCAAAGAAGGCTCTTCTTCTTCTCCTCCCGCCGCCTGCAGGGACCGCCCAGCTGAGGGCAGGGCTTCCCCCGGAATCCCCACGCCCTCCGCCCGTGACGTCACAAAGGGGGCATCCCCCTTTCCAGGAGGGAGCTCCCCCTTCGAATTCTCAGGAGGGGAGTGACGTCATGCAGAGGCCTAGGGAGGGCGAGGACTAGGCTCTCCAATAATAATAATAATAATAATAATAATAATTGTTATTCCTATCCACTTCTCAACTAAGAAACAGCATAAGTTAAAACTCACCAGTTAAAACACATCAGTTTAAAAGGCTCTGCTTTAATAATAATAATAATAATAATATTTTAAGGCTCTCCTAATAATAATAATAATAATAATAATTTCTTATCCACCTCTCCTCATGGATCAAAGCAGGGGACAACAAGAACAACTAACAAATAAACATCATTAGTCAAAGTACACATAAATGTAAAAAGCTCTCCTTTAATAATAATAGTTATAATAGTTGTTGTTGTTATTTCTTACCCACCTCTCCTCATGGACAGAGGCGAGGGAAAACAACTAACAAATAAACATCAATAGTCAAAGTACACATAAATTTAAAAGGCTCTCCAATAATAATAATAATAATAATAAATAATTATCATTTGTTGTTGTAGTTGTTTTTATTTCTTACCGACCTTTCCCCATCAATCAAGGCAGGGGACAACAACAACTAATAAATAAATGTCATTATTTAAAATACACATCAGTTTAAAAGGGTCTCTTTTAATAATAATAATAATAATAATAATAATAGTGGTAGTAGCAGTAATAGTTCTTGTTGTTGTTGTTATTTCTTACCCACCTCTCTTCATGGACAGAGGCAGGGGAAAACAACAGCTAATAACACCATGACCTAAAATACATATCAATTTAAAAGGTTCTCAACAAACTATAGTTCCCAGGATTCCACAGCCATGGCAGTTAAAATGGTGTCAGCCTGGATTATTTCTTCAGTGTGGATGCAGCCTAAGATGACAAGGTGGAGGGAATCCTTATCAAGTTTACAGAGGACAAAAAAATGGGAAGAAGTGACTAACACCTAACTGGAAGGACTAGATAACTGGAGCAGAAAGTAATAAAATGAAATCAGTAGAAACAAATGCAAAATTTTACATTGACTCCACAAAGAACTAAGTGCACAAGTAAAGGACAGGGATACATGGTTCAGCAGTACTAAATGTGAAAAGGACCAAAGAAGGTGAATGCTATTTTAGCCTACATTAATAGAAGCACCTCCTGCATTCGGAATGACTTCCCTTTTGCCCGAAATTGCGTGAGATACTTTAATTCTCAATAACGTGAAAGCCCATGATTGTGTTCGGATTGCCATTAGATTATACTTCCAATTTCCAACGTCTGATAAGGTCCATAGAGCAGTTTGGCAATGGAACCAACTGCCTGGAGAGGTGGCAGGGTCTCCTTCTCTGGATATCTCCAAAATAAAATAAAATAAAAATCTAGACAACTCTTCTTGAGGATGGTTTAGTGGAGACCCTGCATTGGGCTTGCCCGTGATGGCCATTCCAGCTCTATGATCCTATGCGTATACGAGTCATGTCCTCCATCCTTTAGCGTCTATGCCCTGCTATATGTTTTTGAACAGTCTCTCACTCTTATTCTCTTGGAAA
This sequence comes from Urosaurus nigricauda, assembly GCA_034509955.1. Lineage (NCBI taxonomy): Eukaryota > Metazoa > Chordata > Lepidosauria > Squamata > Phrynosomatidae > Urosaurus > Urosaurus nigricauda. The sequence goes on from JAOEGL010000002.1 coordinate 310,097,766, forward strand.
CCACAGAAAGTTAACATATATCTGGGGCAGATTGTTAGGAAGTCTCTCACTTAGGGGAATTATAATTAGCTCAAAATATGCAGAGAAGAAGATCCTAACAAAGTCTTACGCTGGAATCGTGGTCCCAGAATTGTCTACCAGAGGTCCACCAACAAACCCCAAGAGAGATGACACTAGTCCAAGTGAGTTCAATGAAAATACACAGTTTACTTGGGGGGGGGGGGGGGATAAATACCGTACACAGCAAAAGGGGGCATATACACACGCTCACGTTCGTTGCTAGCGAAAAGGGAGGGGTAAGATTGGGAGTTAGCTTTGAGAGAGAGAGACACCGCTGGAATACTACCTTAGAAGTCTTCTCTGGGAAGCCTGATAGATATGGATGAGGATGATGGACACGACCGTCGGGATGAGGAGAAATGGGCCGTGGGAGCTATGAACAGAGGTCAAACTGGCATGGACCAGCCTGCACTCTGAGGATAGCATCAACAGGGGATTCAAACTTGGGATCTTTTATAGGGCTGAACATATCCGGGGGCTACTAGATAGGCTAAGACAAAGGTGCTGATTGCCTGGGCTTTGTTAAACCAAGAGCAAATAACCTGTGTACAATGCACTTAGGCTTGGACACAATTGGAGGGGCAACCGACTTAATGGCTGAGTTGTTAAAAGGATTATCAATCCATCAAGTGTGAGACCAAGTCTATTGACTTACTCCAGAGTTGCTTACTAGGGACTCTGCTCCTCCAAGTGGGCTTGCCTATGTGACCTCCTTGCTTGAGGCTTATGGTGGGTCCTTGGATAGGTCAGTCAGGGGTCATAGTACAGTCCACATGTTCCCCTAAAATTTTATTAAAAGCATATTTCGTAACCAGATTCAGGGCTTGGTTGGAGTATCTCAATATGCCTGAGCATCTCTCACATAGCCAATTAAAGTGTGCACCTTCTTCTTTGAGTTTAGTTTATGACATATCTTAACACATGAGGCAGTACTGAGACAGAAATGTCAACGAATGGCACCTTTGGTACTTCACCATATTAACTGTTTCTTTGCAGCTGACAGTTTGGTGTCTGCTTCCCCTGATGACTCAATTTCCACGAAGTAGATTTGGCTTCAGATACACAGCGACGTACTATTGGCAGAACAGGAAATGCAACAGGAAGTATCTTTTTAAAAATATTCTAATCCTAAAGCTTTAGAGCTCCTATTGCTATTTTGGTGCTAAATATACATGGGTTACTGTGATCTTGCTCGAGGTGTGGAGTAGCATCCATTACAGGTTGAGTCTCCCTTATCTGGAAGTCCAAAATACTCCATAAACCAAAACTTTTTTTCATGGTGGTTGAGACAGTGTCACTTTTGTTTTCTGATGGTTCAGTATGCACAAACTTTGTTTCATGCACAAAATATTATTAAAAATATTCCCAGCGGACAACGGATCATTAATTAGACAACTTGAGGCCTTGCCATTCAACAACAGAACAATACACAGATCAACATGTAAATCACTTCCTCTCAACCAGCTGTATATATACCCCACGGTCTTCCATGCCAGCCACAGATACTGGCGAAACATCAGGAATAAACTCTTAGGCTCAGACAATCAGAGGAAGCATTCCTAGTCAGCAGTTTAGGGAGAAGCGGGTTTACTCTATCTTGGTATGACAGCTGAGGGCCTGAGAGTTCTGTGCTGTTGACCAGCTAAGATGTCATGGATCCAGCAGGAATCCTTAAATCCTCCAGGATCTCTTCCTCCCATATAATCCACCCCATACACTCAGGTCCTCTGGGGACATTTAATCCAGTCAGCCAGGACTAGGTTGGCAACTGTCAGCCGAAGGACTTTTTCCTTCAGCTGCCCCTAGACTGTGGAATGACCTGCCGGAAGAGACTCGACAGCTGAATACGCTGTCTGAATTTAAAAGAGCATTGAAGGCCAGACTCTTCCAGCAGGCTTATCCAGATGATTTTAAATTGTGAATTTTTAATGATGAATTTTAGATGTGGAACGTTTTAATATGTGTACACATCTTGTTTGCCCTTTTAAACTGAGGTGTGTTTTAATTGATGTTTGTTAGTTGCTGTCTTCCTCCTCAAGCAATGGGGAGAAGTGGGTAAGAAAAAACAACAACAACAATTCTTTGTATTACTACTACTACTGTCATTAAAGGAGAGCATTTTAAACTGATCTGGTTTGTTTGTTAGTTGCTGCTGTCCCCTGCATCAATCCATGGGGAGAGGTGGATAAGAAACAACAACAACAACAACAACAACAACAACAACAGGAGAGCCTGTTAAACTGATCTGTAGTTTAACTGATGATGTATATTTGTTAGTTGTTGTTGTCCTCTGCCTTGATCGATGGGGAGAGGTGGGTAAGAAATTAATAATAATAATAATAATAATAATAATGGAGAGCCTTTTAAATGGATGTGTATTTTAAGTGATGATATTTATTTTTTAATTGCTGTTTTCTCTTGCCTCTATCCATGGGGAGAGATAATAATAATAATAATAATAATTGGAGATCCTTTTAAACTGATGTGTACTTTAACTGACTAATGTTTATTTGTTAGTTGTTGCTGTCCCCTGCATCAATCCATGGAGAGTTGTGGCACCAGAGTTCTCTGGCAGAGAATGCTAAATGTCCCACAAAATTACAGTTCCCAGAATTCCATATCATTAAACCATGGCAGTTAAGGTGATCTCAAATTGGATTATTTCTGCAGTGTAGATGCAGCCCAAGTCATTGATAAACATGTTGAAGAATAATGGCCCTAAGACTGAACACTGAAGCTCTCTACTTGAGACCCCCTTCCTGTTTGAAGTTCAGCCACTGATTATGACACTTTGAGCATGGTTTTCCATTAATTAGATTAAATAACATCATATAGGTCTGCAGAATGAAACTGGCATATGGTTTATGTAACAAACCTGATTTCATTATAATTAGGTCAAAAAAGCAAAGAGCAGCCCATGGAGACAAGTGGCATATGAGATTCATCATGTCTGAAAATAAAGAATACACTTCACCATCTAGCCTAGAATTTACATCTTGCTTTTTAAAGTGTAATACGAGGGCGGATCATAAAGTTTTAATGATCACCTTTTTAAAAAATTGACAGAAAGTTTGTTTTGATTTGTAGTTGTTAGCTTTTCTCTATGTAGTCACTATCTAGATTTATACATTTTTCCCAACGTATCTTGACTCTCCGAATACCTGATATTGTAGAAGTCTGCAGATTGCACCTTACAGGGGAGTATTGTAAAGTAATAATTATCACTCGGAGGTTATTATGGGATATTGATGAAATTTTGCCAATGTCATCATTGGTCCCTAAGTGCACATTGCTGAGAAAATCAGCTCATTGTGTCCTTTATTTTTGTGACTGGCTGTATCAGAAGTGACTAAAGTATAAAATCCTTGTCAGGAGCAATCTGCAGACTTCTACAATAATGGTATTTGGATGGTCAAGAAACGCTGGGAAAAATGTGTAAATCTGGATGGTGACTACATAGAGATAAGTTAACAACTACAAGTCAAAACAAACTTTCTGTCAATTTTTTTTAAAAAGGTGATAATTAAAACTTTATGATACCCCCCTCGTAGATGTGTGCCATTTTTAACTGTTACAAAACAGTTCTTGCTGGAAATACTTAAATATTAAGAATTTCAAACAAGCAAAAGACACCTTTTTAAAAAGTGTCTAGATCCTCCTGTTTAACTAAGAACTTATTTATTTGCAGGGCAGCCTAAAAGGTGCTATTACAAGGCAAGGTCTAGTGTTTTGAATCCATTTAATACGTGCGTAACATGGTGTGTTTAAGTATTTGGAAAACAGCATTGTTCCTATCAAACTGCTGCACAGAAGGTGTTGTTTTACACATCAAGGCTTACGATTGAGGTCTTTTGGCAACAGGAATACATCAGGGACAGGATGTTCTTCTGATAACTTCTGATATATGGGTGATTTAGTTTTAATAACATTTGAAGTACTGCTAGTTGTCATTTTGTGGTCAAGCAAAAAAAATTCTTCCAGGTCAGACTGTAACAAGCACTGCCTTTGTTTGTGCCCCATTGTGCCATCTGTTTCTTGCCACATTGATGTGAATCACCTTTTTCTCTCTCCACTTCTAAGACCAACAGAACATCCACTCCCTGGCTGGGCATGCTTTGGTCTGGATTGCTCAAGGTGCTCTGTAGGAGGAGGTTTTATTTCTTTGTTTAAAATATGTATATACTGCCCTTCATGAGCAAATGTCGTGGCAGCACTCAGAATACATTTATCAGTGTGCAGGATGGATTCAATCAGGTGAAAATATTTTTGATTGCCTCTATTTAGGTGTTGAAATCAACAAATTTATGTCTGTTCACCTGCCTTCTGTTAACATGCAAGCAATGACAAGAATGAGGACATGGAACAGCATCTTCCACTTCCCCATGCCCTCACTCCTGACTGTTTGTGTGGATCGTGACCAAGAGGAAAAGGGCAAGTGAGGACACAGTGATGCGGCCATCTGTCGGGGATGCTTTGATGGAGAGTTCCTGCATGGCAGTGGGTTGGACTGGATGGCCCTTGGGGTCCCTTCCAACTCTTTGATTCTATGATTCTATGATTCAGAGAACAGAAGAATCTCATTGAGGGCACTTTGCTTGAAACCAGCCTCCATCAGTGCAAACTTGGGTCCAAGTCCTGCTTATCGCTCATAGACTTTTCACTTCTGATTACATTTCCAAGATGTTACTGGCGGAAAGGAGAAGGTTGTATATCTGAGAAGAGAAAGTTTTGGAGCCACTCTTTATTACTGTATGTTGGGTGGCAGATTTTCATTTTGAAAATTAAATGCACCTTTATCCCATGGGGATAAGGTGCTTTAAAGCCAATGTGCTAATCTCCTATGGCCAGTGGTATCACTAGGGGTGTGTGGGGGTGTGTGCAGACCACATCAGGTGACACCCCAGAAGAGGGGTGACACCTGGCTAAGTGCCCCCACCTCCCTCCTTCATGCCATGTCCCTAGATGTCATCTGGTGTGGGGAGCAGGGCCAAAAAAGCACACCCTCACCTCCCTTCGCAGTGCAGCTTTACACAGGAGTAAATCTGCACCGGGCAGGGAGGAAGCGCTGTCCTGAGCATCGTGGCAGCAGCTGGCTTCAGGGCTGTTGTGTCTGGTCACCATGGTCTCAGGTCAATTTGGGGCCGACTGGTCTGCCACCAGTCTGCTTCACCCCTGTCTCAGTATCTCTCTATTCTGCTTTGGTCAAGTCACACCTGGAATATTATGTGCAGTTCTGGGCATCACAGTTCAAGAGGGATATTGACAAGTTGGAATGTGTTCAGAAGAGGGTGACCAAGATGGTAGAAGGTGGGGATTTGGACATGTTTATCTAGGAGGAAAAAAAAGACTGTGATATGGTAAGATAGCCATCCTCAAATATCTGAAGAGATGTAATGTAGAAGATGGAGTGAGCATTTTTTCTGCTGCTCCAGAGACTAGAAAGAAGAAGAAAAAATAAGGGGGGGGGGGGGAGAGAAAAGAAAAATGATTCCACTGAAGCATTAGGAATAATGTTTTACTCTAACAGTTAGACAGTGGAATGAACTGCCTTGGAGAGTGGTGGGTTCTCTGTCTTTGGACACAGTTTGGATGGGCCTCTTTCAGGGGTGCTTTAATTGTCTGTTCCTGCATGGCAGAGGGCTGGATCAGGTAGCCTTTTCAACCACTTTAAACTTTATGATTCTATAAGTAAAGCAGGGGTGGGAACCATGTAGCCTCCCAGATGGTGTTGGATTGCAGTTCCCATAAGACCTGGACAGCATAACCAATGCTGGGAATTGAAGTCTGGCAACATCTGTGAAGCCACATGTTTTCCACTCCTGAAACAAATCACCTTGTCCATTGATTCCACTAGGTCTAGACTAAGGACAATGAAGGTCCAAAACACACTGCAGAAGTAATCCAGCTTGAGACTGCTTTAACTGCCCTAGCTCAATGCTAGGGAATTCTGAAAACTGTAGTTTTGTGAGACATTTATCTGTCTCTAACAGAGAGCTCAATTCCACAATAAACTACAATTCCCTAGATCCCCTAACACTGAGCCAGGGCAGTTAAAGCAGTCTCAAACTGGATTATTTCTGCAGTGTGTTTTGGACCAAAGTCTGCATTCAGATCAGTAACTCTACATGAAAGCAATTTAATAGTTAGGATTTCGAAATCTTTACTCACAAATGTTTGTATAAATGAGAAATGAAGAGCTGGGCAACTACGTTTAACTGTTGTAAACTGCCTTGAGTCCTGGATTGGGTAAAAGGTGAATACAAACAGATAAACAAACAAAGAAGCAAGAAAACAATCATCACCACTTCCAGATATTTTTGTAGTCCTTCCTAACCACTGGCCATGCTGTCTGAGGCTCATGGGAGCTGGAGTCCTGAAGGATCAGAGGTTTTCCATTCCTAATATGCACAATCTGGTGTTTGACAGTTCACATTCCTTTGGGATGAAGGATGTCATTCCTTACCCATTAAACAGATCCAGTCTGTCTGATGAATATTGTATTTGTATATGCAGAATATGTTTCACTGACTAATTGAGCTAGTTAATGAATATTAATCTCATACTAAATTAGCAAACACAGCTAATCTCTTTCAATGTGAGAAGACCTTTAAAGCTCAATGTTTTAAAAAAGATATTGCCCCACTATGAATTCTGTGTTTTTTTCTTTCTTTCATGGACCACCATAGCTTACTTTACAATGAGGGGAATGCCACATTTTCAGGATATAATCTTCCACCAGAAGATACTCTTTTTGACCATTTGGAAAAGATCTGTACTTAAAGGGCCTCCTGCCCCCTCCAACCACTAAGTAAACTTAACAACTTGGCCTCAGCTGACTTTTTAAATAACTACATGTGATGCCTAAAATTTAATCTCCAGCTATGCTTTTGTACATTCTTTCACCTTTTTCTCTGCTCAGTGCTGACTCAGGAACCTACATGTTTTACCCAAGAATAACAGAATAATCAAATCTAGAGTTGTCCAAATTCCTACTACGCAGAAATACACAACTCATGCACTCTTGAAAGATGTCCCTCCAATCTCTGTTTAAAGGCCTCCAAAGAATGTGAGTCCACCACCCTCTATTTCACTGTAAAACAGTTTTTACAGTAAAAAACAGTTCTGCCTGATGTTTAGGTGGAATATCTTCTAATCTGAATCCATAAGTCTGGTCTCTGAAGCAGCAGAAACAAGCTTGCTTCTACATGGCATTCTTTCTATCACATCACCTCTAAGTCTTCCCTTCTCGGGCTACTCTTTCATACGAGGCTAAATTGGAAGTATAATTTAAGGTCAATTCGAATGCAATCATGGGTTTTATGTTATTGCAAATTAACTCTTCGCACGCAAATTCGGGCAAGAGGGAAGCCAATTCGAATGCAATCATGGGTTTTACTTTATTGCGAATTAAAGCTTTGCATGCAAATTCGGGCAGGAGGGGGTTATTTTCGGGTAATGGGAAGTAATTCCGAACGGAGCAGGGGTTCTTCTGAACGGAGCAGGGGTTCATGTAAATTCGCTAAACAAGCGAATTTACATGAATCCGCATTGGCTCCATTCGGAGTTGGGAGAAATTCCTCCCGTTTGAAAGAGTCCCAAGGTAAACACACCCAATTCACTAGGTTGTTCTTCATAAACATGGTTTCCAGGCCTTGTATAGATGTGTTCCAGCTTGTCAATACCCAAAGACGAGAGATATATATCTGAGTTGTTGTTGGCTTTATGTTTTCAAAAATGGAGACTGGCCATGGTTCCTTGTTCCAGTAAGTGTTTCATCGCTAGGTGTAACCTGATAACTACACAAGATGAATCATTCATCTTGGAATGGAGTTTAACTGCAGACTTCAAGGTCACACACCTGGTCTATTTTTTTTTTTTTTACTTTTCTGATTCTTCCTCTTTTCCTTCCCTGCCTTTTTAACAACTTAGCTTCATTAAGAATCCTGGGAAAGAGTTGAAAGCTTGCCTAGTTTTGTGGCATTTTGGTTGGTTTTAATACAGCTATTGTTCAACTGTGAAAACTGAATGTGCCAACTATTTTAGAACTTGGTTTGTGTTACATTTAAGGAATATTAGCGGGAATCGTGGAAGCTGACTTCAGCTTGTTTTCAATCAACTAATCCTTTGCTTTAAAAACTACACAGGTCTCATTTTCCTGTTTTTTGCCCATTGCTGCAGGAACGAATGAAATGGTGGGTTTTGAGATGTACAATGCAAGTAGACTTTCCACCAAAGATAGTCAGACAATTGTAAGACTCAATGATTTCACTGCAATTTATACCCATGTATACACCCACTGAGTGACCTTGGGTCAGTCACATGCTCTCAGCCTCAGGGGAAGGCAACGCCAAACCTCCTCTTAATAAATATTGCCTTAGGGTCACCATAAATGGAAAACAACTTGAAGGCACACAAGAACAACAAGTGTTAATGATTCAATGGGAATTACTCCAATGTAAGTGTTACCTTTGCTGTTGTTCCTGTTGTGTGCCTTCAAATCATTTCTGATTTATAACAACTCTAAGGCAACCCTATAATATGATTTTCTTGACAAGATTTGTTCAGAGGAGGTTGGCCATTGTCTTCCCCTGAGGCTGAGAGAGTGTGACTTAAACACAGGGTCACTCAGTGGGTATATACTTGCGTATAAATTGCAGTTAAATCATTGAGACAATTGTCTGACTATCTTTGGTGATTGAGACAATTGTCTGACTATCTTTGGTGGTGTGCACTACCTGCAAGACTACTTCATGCTATTCTTTCATATATTTGAGTCCCATCCAACTTCTTTCAGGAAAAGCATTTTACCTGCAGGGCAGTCCTGTCAAATGGGCTAGGGTAAGAGATTATTCTGACTTCTCCAAGACCAGCCCTGGAGTATCATAAAATTGGAAGGGCCTCTAAAATCCACCTAATACAGCCCCCTGCCATGCAGAAACACACACCTGAAGACTCCCAAAAGATAGCTACCCAATCTCTGTCTAAAGGTCTCCAAAGAAGGAAAGTCCACCACTCTCCAAGGTAGTCTATTCCACAGTCGGATTGCTGTCACAGTCAAGGGGTTCTTCCTAGCTGTGTAGATAGATTCTCTTTTCCTATAATTTGAATCCATAGTGCTGCAAAGATTTGAGTTTGGGTCTATGATGAACTCACATTGAAACCACTCCACTGTGTTATGCCTCTGATTCTATTTTATATAAAATAATAGGCAGACCGTGGCCAGTCCTACCATTAGGGAGAGTGAGGGAGTAGCCCCTGGTAGCGAGTTTTAGACGTCATTAAAGGGAGACTAATGTAATTGTTTTGTTTGATTTGTTTAATTTCATTTGTTATTATATGTTTACTACCAGCGATGGGAAGAACCTAAATAACTTGGCTGGCTTTGAGTTCTAAGCAATCTAGCTTGGATGGGGCAAAATTTACTCCTCTACTTCAGGCACCAAAGTGTGTTGTGGTAATCCTTCTGAGAGATGTAGAGAGATATAACTGTATATTGGGGTTAGATTTCTTTTCTTCCTTATTGGCAACACTGCCCAAAGGAGATGTGTTCCCAAGCTTGAGTGTTGTTGTTCATGACAGGTGGCTAACACCAGGGCCTCATTTAACAAAGCTGTGATCCTCACCCTGACCACAGCTGAGGATCAAAGTAATGGAAACATAAACAGGTATTAAGTAGTCACTCGGATCCTGTTGCTAGCAGCTGACTACCAGCTCATTCGCTTGCTCTTGTAATTTTTTTTAACTGTGAGGAACTCAGATTGCCCAATATTAAGCCAATTAGAAATAATCCTTAATTAAGATTCATGGACTTTAAAGGAAGTAATTTAAAGTGGAAGAGCCAGGAAATCAGATTCTTAGTCACAGGATCCAGGGCATCTTCTGGAAAGCGATGCACTGATTTGTCAGTAAATGAGCTATTAAGATTATGAATAAATTGCTTCAGTGAGGATTGCTGTTTGTCATGTCCCACAGCCATGGAACTTTCCAGACACCTAGAAAATTTGTATTTTTATATGTGTCGTTGTTGTTGTTGTTTGCCTCCAAGTCTTTTTTTTTTTTTTTTTTTAAATGATGGCAAGCCTTCGATGAAAGTATCATAGGGTTTTCTTTGCAAGCTTTTTTAGAGGAGCATTGACACTGTCATCATTTGAGTCAGAAAGAATTGAACTTGCCCAAAGTCACCCAGAATGTATGTTTTCAGGTCAACAATGTGATGCAGCAGCTTAAAAAGCCAATATGATTCTAGGCTGCATCAATAGCAGTGCAGTGTCAATTCTGCATTGGTCAGACCTCACCTTGGAAAATGTGCCATTCCTGTGCCTTGAGTCTTCTTTTCTCTGACCAACATCTTCTGCAGGAAGAAAACTCAGGAAGAGATGCATTAAATTATGTCTGGCATTCTACCACCTAATAAATACATTGGACGACATCAGTGGGATGGATCTCATCAGATTGCTTGCTGAATGCACCTTTTATGGAGTTTGTATTAGAAAAGTCATTTTCCCGTTTTCACTCTTGCCTAATGTGGTTTTGGTCCCACTTTTATTGAACCTGCATGGTGCTGTGCTTTCAGTCCTGGACTAGGCCTCTGGGAGATCAGAGTCTGAATCCTCATTGAACCATGGAAATCCACTGGATAACTTTGGGCATGTCATGTCTCACACTAATGGAAAGGCCAACATCCTTAAAAAAAATCTTCCCAAGAACCTCCTACGATAGGATTGCCATAAATCAATGTCAGTTTGAAGGCACAGAACAACAACTACTAGATGGCATGGCTACCTTATTCTGCCTCTTTATATGCATCTTGGAGTATGTTGAAGTCTGCCTGAAAGTTAGTGCCTGTCTTCCTTCCTTCCTTCCTTCCTTCCTTCCTTCCTTCCTGGTTCTTACCTGTGGACTCTTTCATACAAGGCTAAATTGGAAGTATAATTTAAGGTCAATTCGAATGCAATCGGGTTTTACGTTATTGCGAATTAACTCTTCGCATGCAAATTCGGGCAAGAGGGAAGCCAATTCGAATGCAATCATGGGTTTTACGTTATTGCAAATTAAAGCTTCGCATGCAAATTCGGGCAGGAGGGGGTTATTTTCGGGTAATGGGAAGTAATTCCGAACGGAGCAGGGGTTCATGTAAATTCGCTAAACAAGCGAATTTACATGAATCCGCATTGGCTCCATTCGGAGTTGGGAGAAATTCCTCCCCATTTGAAAGAGTCCTGTGTCTGCCAGTGATAACTGATGGAATCCATGTTGGGTCTTCTCTTGAATTCTGGAGGAACTGTCCAAAGTGCTGAACCTGTTTGGGAGTTGGCATTAAATTCCTTGGATATTTCCTTTAATGGTCAGACTAAACACTGACATCTTAACATAGATGTCAGCAGCTGCCATGGGTGCTTGCTGAGCACCGACTGGAGAGCAGAACTTATTGCTGTGTGGAAGTTTGATTAAATGTTCATTCTTAGAATACACAAGCAAACTGAAAACATTATAATTGCACAGAAACCAAGTGGTCCACTCATACAGAAATACTGCAAACTCAAACGTAAAATAAAATAGTTCCAGTTAGACTTTGTAGAGTCAGCATAATGCAGTGGTCTGAGCAATGGACTACGACTCTGGAGACCAAGGTTTGAATCCTCGCTTGGCCACAGAAACCCTCTGGGGACCTTGAGCAAGTTACATACTCTCAGCCTGAGAAAACCCTGTGATAGGGTTGTCATAAGTCAGAAATGACTTGAAGGCACATAATAGCAACAAAGTTAGATTTTCATATTTCAGAGTCTACTCACATGAGATAGTCCATGAGATAATCCATTGGAAAATCATGCAATATACAGCATAAATTATTTAGGGAACCCTTCTGAATAAACTTTTTGTGTTAGGATCATTCTCTAGAAGGCTCTCATCACATAATAACTTTGGAAGAGAGAGTTATTGCTCCTCCTTGTTCGAAACTATTATATGATGTGATCCTAGCTGATCTCAAGTAAAGCTTTCAACTTAAGGTATATTAAATCATACTTTATGGTTCATTAGCCAGAACAATATATATATATATATATATATATATATATATAATTTATGACCTGCCCTCCATAATCTATTTACTACAAATATATATATAATGACTTTAATAGATTAAAAAGCTGGGCCAAAACTAACAAAATGAGTTTCAACAGGGAGAAATGTAAGGTACTGTAATTAGGCAGAAAAAAATGAAATTCATAAATATAGGATGGGGGACACCTTGCTTAACAAATCTACATGTGAAAGGGATTTTGGAGTCCTGGTAGATCACAAGTTGAACATGAGTCAACAGTGTGATGTGGCATACAAGTTACTTTACTCACCCTCTCCATATTCCTTTCTGAGGGAGCTTGTGGAAGGGACTTCTTGTGCTGCTATTAGACATGTGTTTAGGCTGTGTGCTTTGGATGCTGTACGATGGGGTAGACAACTTGTAGTTCTACAGATGTTATTGGACATAGCCAGTGATGAGAGATCATGGAAGTTGCAGTCCAGTGACATTTGGAGGGTAACATGTTGCACACTTCTGTTACATATCTTATTTCCCTTTCTCATTCTCCATACTTACAAGAAATTATGTTTGTGGGTGCCATGCTAGTGTGGAGACTCTGCTGAGTGGCAAACAGGTTTCTTGCCCCAAGCATGGAATGGAGTGACTGACACCAGAACAGCCTGAAACATCTGCCCCCTATTGCTATAACCATTTCAGGCCTCCCTTCTGAATATTTGAGTAATTTCAAGGCTCTTGAAAATCCACTTCAGCATTTTTCCCCAAAGAGGGGATGGATAGAAATCAGATGTCTGTTTAGCATACCCTCCAACTGTCTAAATTTGGGAGGGATTGTTCTGCTGAATCCTCTCTCATCCAGTTTTTCTGCTCCTTTTATAATCTCTGTTTCTGTCTTCTCCTTCCACCTTCCCCATTTGTCCTCGGCTTATTTCCTGTGCTGCAAATTGAGTTCAAAGTGGAAAAGTGGTTTACTGTTAATCAACTCAGCAGTGGGGAGAGAAAGGGGAAGAATTCCCAGTAGACTGAGGCAAAAGCAAACTCCTGCAGCCTCCTGTAGCTTGTGGTTTCTTCCACATTAATAACTTTTGCCATCTTGACTACACTCTGAAATTGCCCGGCCACACGTGTCGTGATTTTGATCTGTGAAATGGAGGATATGCAACTAGTGACAGCATCAGAGAAGGAAAGGTATCACGAAGGACAAAGTAATCATATAAAGTAGGGCTGGGAATCATGAGCACTTCAGATGTTGTTGAATGCATATTGCACCAGTTCTAGACAACATTGTCAATGGTGAAGGATCCTGGGAGTTATAGTCCAATATCTGATGGGCTATGAGTGATTTCAAATGATGGCATATGCCATTAGCCATTTCTGTTATTATATAAACTGAATTAACAACTGAATTCACAGAAATCAGTTCCAAGGTTAATCAGATTCAATCCAAATTGGTCTGGTGTGATAAGGTCCACTGCCAAACAGAAACACTGCAGAAATAATCCAGTTTGAGACCACTTTAACTGCCCTGGCTCAATACTAGGGAATTCTGTAGTTTTGTGAGACAGTTAGCCTTCTCTGTCAGAGAACTCTGGTGCCATAATAAACTACAATTCCCAGGATTCCCTAGCACTGTGAGCCAGGACAGTTAAGGTGGTCTCAAACTGGATTATTTTTGCAGCGTGTTTTGAACCTATGTTGCTTCCCACCTTCAGCCTTGGGGAGAGGCGGATAAGCAATAACAACAATAACAACAACAACAGTAACAATAAACAGCAGCAGCAGTACTAGTACAGGCCAGATAAGCAATAATAATAATAATAATAAGTAGTAGTAGTAGTAGTAGTAGTAGTACAGGTCACATGTGGCCCCAACACCCACTTTTGCCTCCCCAAGCCCTATGGCAACTTTGGAAAGCCCGACAAACTCCCCAAAAACCTTTAAAATGTCCCAATTTCAAGGCAAGCAGAGCCAGTGTGGTATAGCAGTTTGGGTATGACTCTGGACAAGGTTCAATTCTTATATCAGTCACGAAACCAATTGGGTGACCTTAGGCAAGTCACACTCTTTCAGCCTCAGAGAAAGGCAACAGCAAAACCTCCTCTGAACAAATCTTGCCAACAAAACCCCATATAATGTCACCATAAACTGGAAATGACTTGAAGGCACACAACAACAATCTGCCCCAAACACTGCCCAAAAGCTTGAAAAATATGCACTGGCATGATAGTTGTCCCCTTTCTCACCAAAACTCCCAGAAAAACTGCGGTTTTGTCTAGAAAACTGGATGAAAATATAAACTAGAAGTGATGTTGTGCCACTTCTAATATGCAGGTGTGTCCCACAAGGGGCGAAAAGCAGCCTCTGCCATGGTTTCCTACCCATACTGTAACCCATTCTGAACCCACTCCTTAAATTATTGCTTTCCCTGCTTCTCAACCAAAGCACCTTGAATCACCTCATTTCCACCACAAGGTTAATGGCAGGGCTAATAGGTGTGCCATCTTGCAATGACAACACGCATGGAATGCAACATCCCAGTCCTGCCTTGGGATGCTCCCGCCTTGTGCTCAGGGCAGGGTTGGGCCCAAGTGATATAAACCTCACAGCATGGAGGAGGGAGCCACATCCTTCCTTCATCCCAAGGTAGAGAGAGTAGTGGAGGAGAGCAGAACAGCTGCTCCTCAGAGGCCTCCAGGATGAACTCTGGTAGCCTTGGCCGGTGGCCCTTCCTTGGCACGACTCCTGTGGTCCTCCTCTTGGGTCTGTGCCTCCATTTGCAAGGTATGTTGCATGGGGAGAGGTGTGGAGAAGAGGCCAGACCTTGATGGATTTTCTAAATTTGGAAAAGGTAGCAGAGCTTAGGGAAGTTGCTTGTTGGACTAGTTTAAAAAGTACATTTTGGATTAGAGTTGCCAGAATCTCAAGCGATCTTTGAATTTTAGTCTGAAAAGTACCTTTTCTGACTTCTGCTATTTATAAAACCATTTTAGCCCATCTTCTGGCTGTGAGAAAGGCCTTCAAGGTTCTTAAATTTAAAATGTAATGATTATACCACTTAACCAATGTTGACAATAAATACAAGAAGATGTCAAAAGCAGAAGTTTGGCTTCTAAAAACATTCTTAGACTGACACGGATATATCTTTGAATTCTTAGTGGCTGTGATGCCATCACTGATTGTTAACTGCTGCTATATATGACATCATAAATGGTTAATGATTCCACAATATAAGTTATAAATGGAAACAGTGCAGGCTTTCAGAACTGGACTATAGCTCCCAGAATCCTTCACCATTGGCAGTGCTCTCTGGGATTAGTGGGACATGCAGTTCAACAACATCTGAAGGGGCACTTGATAGCCAAACCTGGTCTAATTGATTCCATTGTCCTTCATGAAACTTTTCCTTCTCTGATGGCAAGGACCATTTGCATACCCTCCAATATTACACAAATCAAAATTGGGACATGTGTGACCAGGCAACTGCAGAGTGTGATCAAGATGGCAAAAGTTATTAAAGAGGAATAAAATACAAGCTACGAAAGGTTGCAGGAGTTGGCTTTTGCCTGAGCCTCCTGGGAAGGGCAAGTCAGCCTCCTTCCCTACTCTCCAACTGTCCCAGTTTGGCAGGAACAATCCTGATGAATCCTCTGCCATTCCACTTTTTCAGTTCCTTCTACAATGCCTCAGTTTCTCTCTCCTCCTCCCAGTTTCCTCTTTTGTCTTCAGCTTGCAAAATGAAAATAAATAAATAAATAGCAAGCAACATGCGCCTGTTAATTTCCTAATAGTAATTTCTGATCCAGGAAGTCTGTTATGATGTTTGGGGTGCAGTATATTAAAAGTGGAGTGGTACAAGGCTGTCAAATGAAATGAAGGTGGAGTAGAGGCGCATTGGGCGGGTGTGAGGAAGGTACATTCAAGGTGAGCCAGGATGTAGCAAATTCTGCCCCCAATTAAGTTTTCCTTCAGTCATCAAAATTCTAGCAATGAGACACTGAAAACCATCCACATCTAGAACTCCTCCATTTGCTGTGTTCATATTCTCTTGATCTCTTTCCTGCTCCTTTTAATTTGGATGCATAAAATGCATTTCTAAATGCCAAATGAATGTTTTAATTTACTGCAATCCTAGAAATTTGGGAACTGTAGGAAAGTTTCATTGGGAGCAGATGTCTTATTTGGACGGTAATCTTTTCATCCACCCCCCCACCCCCAGTCCTCCTCCATAGTTATACCTTTGAGATGAGCCCTGGGTTAGCTGATGCAATGGATGCCAAGGAGTCAAACTTGGATTTGTTGTTTTTTGTTGTTGAGTGTCTTCAAGCTATTTCCTACTTAAGGTGACATATCACAGGATTTTCTGTGCAAAAATTGTCCTGGAGTTTGTTTGTTTTTGCTACTACCTTTCCCCAAGGACCTTATCAGACGTTGGAAATTGGAAGTATAATCTAATGGCAATCCGAACGCAATCATGGGGTTTCACGTTATTGCGTATTAAAGTATCTCATGCAATTTCGGGTAAAAGGGAAGTCATTCCGAACACAATCATGGGTTTTACGTTATTGCGAATTAAAGCATCTCACGCAATTTCGGGCAATGGGGGGGGTCATTTTTGGGTAATGGGAAGTCATTCTGAATGCATTCCGAATGCAATTGGAATTCACATAAATTTGCTAAACTAGCAAATTCATGTGAATTCGGCTCCAATTGGCTCCATTTGCAATAAAGAGAAATTCCTCCTGTCTGATAAGGTCCTATAGTATGATATGCCCAAGATCACCCAATGGGTTTTCATGGGCAAGTACCGGTAAGGATTTGAACCCTGGTCTCCAGAGTCGTAATCCAAAACTACGAATCCCAGAATTCCATAGCATTGCACTATGGCAGTTAAATTGCTGTCTAACTGTATTATTTTTGCAGTGCAGATGCAGCCTTTGGCTCTCCAGATATTTTGAGCTACAATTCTTACAATCTTAGCAAACTGAGTGTGGCCAATAGGAGTTCTAGACTAAAATACCTGGAGGGTCCTTTGAGCTGGACATGTGCAACTATGACAAAGGGCATAGAGGGTAGTGTGGGAGTAAAGGATGATGGAATCCAATATTTCTTGCTTCTAGAATTTATATAACTTCTTTCCCAAGGCTGCATCTGCACAGCAGAAATAATCCAGGTGGACACCACTAACTGCCATGGATCAATGGTATGGAATCCTGGGATCTGTAGTTTTGTGCGGTATTTAGCCTTCTTTGTCATAGAGCTCTGGTGCCACAACAAACTACAAATCCTAGAATTCAATAGCATTGAGCCATGGCAGTAAAAGAGGTGTCAAACTGGACTATTTCTGAGAATGTAGAGAGATCTTGTAGCACCTTTGAAACTAGCTGAAAGAAGCTGGCAGTATGAGCTTCTGTATAAAGTATAAAGTCTGTTTCCTCAGATGCATATCAGATGGATTATTTCTGTAGTGCACATCAGCCCCAAATGATATAATAACCAATGAACAATACTCAGTTTGTGCCCTAGACGAGAGAGAATGAGAAGTGGAAGCAATGATGTAGATGGGGTGGAGAGGACTAGAAACTTGATTGCTTATGCAGAGAGTGGCATATTTCCAGTAGGGAGAGTTTCCTCCCTCTTATCTTCTCTCTCATTTGCCTTTGCTACAGTTTCTGCTACCCAGCCGGACATGTGCGAACTGACACACCTTGCCTGGACATTGCCAGAGGCAAATGTCCCATCAGAAGAATGAGCCAGGTTCTGCTGGTGGAAGCTTTCTTTCTTTTATTCTTTGCTGTCGGGGGGGGGGGGGGGGGACACTTAGCCTCCCAGAGTCTGAATTCCTAGGTCTTGTTCCAAACATACTCACAGCTTGGGAATGAGAGGCAGTATCGGGTATCGGTTATGGGTGTGCCAGAAGCAGGAAGAACAAAGGAGATTATTAAGGATTGTGGCATGGCAGGTTAAGTTCAGTCCGGTGCTGCTGTAGCTACTTCTGCTTCTCATCACCCATCATCACTGGCTTCTTGTTTCAAAAGTATCTACAAGGCCTTGCTCATCATCATTATACTCCACTCAGCACTGGAGTAATGGTCAGTGTTGGAGAGCTATAGCTCAGTGGTGAGCAAGTGCTATGCATGTTCTTTCCTCTGCATTGCCAAGAAGGGCTAGGAAGAAAATTTTTCTAAAATCTTGGAGAGTCCCGTTGTTATTGTTGTTGTTGTTGTTGTTGTTGTGTGCCTTCAAGTCATTTCTGACATATGGTATCCCTAAGGCAAACCTATCCTGGAGTTTTATTGGCAAGATTTCTTCACATGAAGTTTGCCTTTGCCTTCTTCTGAGGCTGAGAGAGAGAAAGCGTGACTTGCCTAAGGTCACCCCCAGTGAGTTTACATGGTTGATCTCTGGGGTCCTACTAGTCCAATATCCAAAACACTACACCACACTGGTTCTCAGTGCCCTATCAACCAGTTTTGACAGCAGTGGTAGTAGCTAATGCCTCTTACGTCAGTTGTATGATGGATTGCTAGATTATGTGTGGGGGTAATTCTTTTCCAAAAATAGGGTTGAAACTTTTTTTTTTTTTGAGGTGCAAAATTTCATAAGGGAAATTCTTAGAACTGCCTGATGCTTCTGAAACAGACATTTAGACATTTCTTCCAGTCGCCAAAGATCTAGTGTCATATGTTTTAGCACAGAATGGAATATAAAATAAATGCTATTGGTTGATTTGTACCTGTGCTCTAATGCCCATAGCACATTGTCCAAGTTGCAGTGAACTTAGGAATGTGAAGACAGATCTTTTGGCACCTTTGCGACTAATTCAAAATTAAGGAGTTGGTAGCATGAGCTTTTGTAGGTTTCAGTCTACTTCTTCAGAAGCATTTGGACAAATACATCTGAGGAAGTAGTAGACTGAAGTCTATGAAAGCTCATGCTGCCAGCTTCTTTCTTTTCAGTTACTCAAAGATGCTACCAGATCTCTCTGCGTAGTGATTCTATAGACTAACATGGCAATACTTTAGGACTGTGAGTGAATTAGGCAGTAACACAGAGGCCTTCAAAAAAGCAGCAGGACTTACTCCTATTACTATTTGGTGCTTCTCTTTGTCTTACCCATCATGTATCCCTCCCTCCAGCCCACACATAAGAAATACTGGGACCTGTAGACCCTGATATGATATACAATCAGCCCTCTATATCCATGGATTCAACCATCCACAGATTGAAAACATTCCCAAGAATATAAATTCAAAAAAGCAAAGTTTGATTTTATCACACAGTTTTGCACACCGTTGTATTTAATAGGATTTGAGCATCCACAAATTTTGGTATCTATGGGGGATCCTGAAACCAAACCTCAGTAGATACCAAGGGACCACTGTATCATGTAAAACAGAAAACAATATCTTAGTCTTGAACATTTCTAGTTTAACAGAATGAGGGCAGGATGTCTGTTCCAGAGAAGGGCTGTGCCAGGAGGCACAACAGACAACAAGGTAGTTTGAATTTGCTTCTGCACTGCTTCAGATTGATTCCAACAAATCTAACATGGTATGGACAATTAGTATAAAAATAGGTATCTATTAATATCATCAAGCATGGTCCATAATTTATGCTCATCTTTCTTTTAGAAGTAATGAAGACTATTTGAAAAACTGTATCTCTCTATATGAGCCTGTCTGTGCTCTAAAATCTGCAGGGACAGGTTTTCTTTTGATCTCACCACCATCCCTGGCTTTTAATGAGGGGTGTAATGTTTTCTAAAATGTCTTCTAATCCTGTTTTTAACTTGTGTTTTTTTAAAAAGAAATTTCATATAATTGTGTTTTAACTTTTTTTTTTAATTAAGGGTTTTAAAATTTGTATTGTGCTTTAAAAACATTGATTGCTGCCCTAGATCCCATGCTGGGGAAAAGACAGGCAGGCAGGTAGGTAGGTAGATAGATGGAGGTTTCATCTTGGTCTGGTCTTCCAGGCTTCTCTTGATCTCCCAGTAAAGTATATTCTTCCAATATCCTACTGCTGTCCCCAGCACGGACAGTTCTGATTAATCCTCTGTCATCCCATTTTTTCAGCTTCTTTAAAAATGTCCCAGTTTCTCTGTCCTGCACCTATTTCCCTCCTGAGTCCTCAGTTTACATCAGCTGATACAAACTGAGTTCAAAATAAAAAAGCAGTTTGTACTCATTTGACTCACAAGGAGAGGAGAAGAGAGAAGTGGGCAGAGGCTTGTCCTTCCCAACAGGCTTGGGCATAAGCAAACTGCTACAGCCTCTCCTACCTTGTATATTTTTCCTCATTAATAATTTTTGCCATCTTGACCACACTCTGGCATTGTTTGGTCACAGGTCCCAGTTTGCATCTGTGAAATCTTGGAAATTACACAAGAGTTTAATGGAGCCATGGCTCAAGGGTTGAACATCTAGGGCTTTTTGATTATAATAGTTTGCTTTCATCTATTATTCCCCTTGGACAGCCTGCTTCCCTCTGAGTTTAGTTGCATTACCAATAGAGGGGAAACTGATTTCCTCCAGTAATGATGTATGGTTATAAGCTATCCCTGCTGTGCTTCACACTATTTGAGGGTGCCTTAACAAAAGACCTCTTTATGGTAAAAAATTGTGCCCCATTTTTAATCTGTGGAAATGTTAGAGAGTGTGGATTCCATAAAATCTGTTCTGGGGGATGCAGCCAGGACATCCCAAAATGCACCTGCCATTTGTGGTTTTCTGAAGTTGGTCTCTCTGTCTTCCTCTTTTCAGGCTCAGAATCCAGATGTATTGACGTGGTTCTTGGGCAAGACCTGCAGCCATTGCCTCCTGGCGTGCAAAGGTGTTCCTTGCCCAGTGGGCTCCTCCAACCTGATATCTCACTGCCTGGGGAAGGAAGAGATGCTCCTGATGGGGGAGACAGCCGTATTGTGGGGGGCAGCCCTGCAACATCTGGGGCGTATGGAGAAGGAGGCGGCGGCACTGGAGGCAGTGGTTCTCCTACATCCCGGCCCCCTTCACAAGGGGACAGACCATTCCAGACTGGGAAGCCAAACAGACCCGGACAGGCTGGCAGACCAGAGGGGGCTGTATTTGGGGGAAGGCCTGTTCAATATAGTGGGCCAAGACAACCTGGCCCATATGGGAGCGGACCTTCCCAATATGGTCCAGGTCCTGTGAGGGAAGCGAGGCCAGGGAGTTCTGTTCAATACGGAGGTGTATCTGAGCAATATGGCGGTGTCCCCTATGATGGCCCAGCCTCTGGCATCCGGTATAACTACCCCCGGGGTCACCCACGCCCAGAATGGAAGGCCCCTGGCATACCCTATATCCCATCTCCCAAGGAGTGGGGTGGCGGCTACATCCCAATACGAAAAGGCAATCCCAATGCGCCGTATGAGGTCCCCTATGGTGGCGGAGCAGGTTCATATGACTCTGGTCAACGATACCCTACGGCCTATGGTGGTGGGGGTGGGGGTGGATCCATGGACTCAGGACCAAGAGGCAGGTATGATGGCAGCTATGGACCCATCCCTGAAAGCTTACAACCTGGTGGTGGGCAGCGTGGTGTGGATCGTGGGCCCCCTTGTGATCCAAACTGTTAAGAAGAGAGAGAGAGTGCTCTAAATCAGGGTGGACAACCAGATGTTGGGGGCCTAAATCCAATTGCTACCTAGAGTAGACCCACTGGAATCAGTTGTCGGATGATGTATCAGTACTTATATAAATCCCACTGTGTCCATGGGGCTGCTGTAGTAAGGAGTAGCAAATGGATTTAGGCCTTGGGCGACAACCCCCATAACATTTGAATATTCGCCATGCCAGCTGAAAATGATGGGGCTCCTAGTGTAGCAATTGCTAGTGGGGCTGTCTGCTCCTGGTTTAGACTCTGAGCCCTTATAGCATATAGAATACCTATGTTGGGTTTCAATGACTGGGAAGGAACTATGGGACCATCTACACTACACAATTAGAGTGCTATGATTCCACTTTAATTGCCATGGCTACATGTTGGGACTGGCAACTGAGGAAGACATTTACAGGGGCTCTTTGGCTGAGAATCTTAATTATTCCTTCCTAAATTGCAGCTCTCAGGATTCCTCAGGACAGAACCATGGCAGTTAAAGTGGAATCTTAATGCTACAACTGAGACATAAGCTAAAGCAAACAGTAATTTGTTGGATTATTACTTCCAGTATTACCCAGCCAGCATGGCCACACTAGATTTAGGTTATAGATGCTTGGGGATTCTGGGAGCTGTTCTCTAAAAGGCTATTTTTCCAAATTCTGAAAACCTGGTGATTTAACTACTCACCAGTTCACCCAGCCCACCTAGGGTTGCCATTTTCAAGTCCTTCATATCTGGGCATCTAATTTGCAGATTATGCAAATTATTATAACCATGCATATTATTAATTTGCATTCTGATCATGCAAATTCAACACATTAATTGCACTTTTCCTATCATTATGTGTCAACCTCAGTACCAATACCAAGCTAAGATCTCTTTTTTCTTCTTCCCCCCTGCTAGCATAGCTGAAGAGAGGGAGGCTTTCAAGCAGCTCCAGAAAGTAAAGGGACTTTCCTTACTCTCTCAAAGCTGTTTGGAAGTGAAGTTCCACCTTGCTGCCCAGCCCTAGGGCCAAGCCACAGACACAATCACCGCACAACACAAGGCCATCTCTGCTTGCCTCCTTTCCTTTCCTGCCTTCTGGAGCTGTTGGGGGAAGTGGGGAAGGTATGGAAGACTAAGGTGGCAGGCTGAGGCTCCTGCTAATGCCAGTCTTCTTGCACAGTCTCTTGCTTCATTGCCACTGCCACATTTTAACCTACCCATCAGGAGAAATCAGGGATTTACTGCTTTAACTGGTGCAGATGGCTGGGAGATTTTCTTAGTCCCTTGAAATAGGGATGTTTCAGGTTTTCCGGGACAGATGGCAACCATAAGTCAGTCTAAAATGTTTAGTGAATGTGAACATGTCCATTACTCACACCTTAGACCAGGTCACCATGCCTACGTGTACAGAGTGGTTTATCAAGACAAATTCAACCCACCAGCCAAAGAGAGAGTTCAACATTTCCCATTGGTTAAGTAAGGGCTGTAAATCCACCAGACTGGCCACCCCTAGCTCCCATGTCAGACAAACATAATGTGTGAATTGGCTATAAATCATGACCTCCCCGCGCCTGACACTTTTCTGTTTGTATTTTATAATTGCCGTCATGTCAGCCTGATTGCTTTGTGTATATCTCTTTCTGAAGAACTCAAATGTATTTACTACAAACCTCTGCCATTTCCCTCCATGGCCCCCATCTCTGCCACCTGGATTGTTACAGTGCAGCACCTTTTTGTAACCAGAAGCAGCAAAACCGTCTACATTCTTGTTCAGCCAACACATTTGTATTAAAAGCCTTTGTACTGTAACACTGAGTGACCAGTGTTCTCTTTTTTGCTTTGTAATACACTTCTTTTGAGGATTCAGAACATCAGATCCAAGTTTCCAATAGATGCATTTGGATCCTTTAGTGGGCAATGTCAAGTGTCACCCTGGGACCATTTTTGTGCTCCTTGCTCCTTAGGTGGTAAAAATATTTGCATTTTTAAAAACACTCATATAAATGTAAATTCATGCTTCTTAGTCATACTCGGAATGGAGGACATTTTGAAATTCCTCCTGGGCAGAAGATTGAAATGTAGGGCATGTCCTGGAAAAGAAGGATGTCTGGTCACCCTTCCTGGGGGCAGTTTGACCATGGTCTCCCCCAGGTATTTAGGGCCAGGAAACATATTTTTTAAAAAAACAGAAAATGACTTCTGTGTCATTCCTCTTGTAAAAAGAGACTTTGGTAGGCCTGTAATGAGAAGCCAGCATGATACAGTGGTTTGAGCATTGTACTATGACTTTGGAGACCAAGGTTTGGCTCTCCACTCAGCCATGGAAACCCACTGGAAGACCTTAGGCAAATCATACTCTCTCAACGTCAGAGAGCAAAGGCAAAACTCTTCTGATAAAATCTTGCCAAGAAAACCCAGTGTCACCATAAGTCAGAAATGACTTGAAGGCACACAATAGACCTAAAAAGGTCCAGATAAGCTGAAACCATGATGAAAATACTTCCCTGTCCCACTGGAGGCAAAAATCCCCAGTTATGGTTGTTGTCATAGGTGTATGGCTTTCCAATGTATGGGCCTCCAAGGTTCTCAGGGTAGGGGACCTCCTGGCCTCCAACCATTATTGACTGTTGCTGGAACACTCCACATTTACTCTGCTGTGTGTTTACTTCTAGTATCAACTTTCTACTTCTGGGTGAAGGATATAAATGAAATGAGAAAGAAATCCAGGAGCATGAAAGGATTAATAGCAGTGGATCTAGAATTTATACTATTTAGATGCATTATTCCCCCACCCCTCAGCCTAATCTGAGATGGGAACCAGTGGCTAGCATCCTGTTGTCTCCACATCCAGAATAACTACGTAGAGATAAAGCAGAGCATCACTTATCTCCCAAGATGGAGAGTGATGCTGTGATTATTCACTGCTGGGCAAGAGAACATTTTTGGAAACTGGACTCATATTTAGGAGAATGTAAGCAAAAACAAAACAAAACAAAAAACAAAGGTGTGGAGAGAAAAATGAAAAAGTTAAAACAGTTCCTGTACTTTGGATTAAACACTGATCAGGGAGGTGACGATAGTCAAGAAATAAGAAGAAGACTAGGAATGGCAAGGGCAGCTATGAACAACCTAGAAAAGATCCTAAAGAGTAAAGATATACAACTGAGCACTAAAGTTAGAATCCTTTAATCCATTGTATTCCCCATCATCATGTATTGATGTGAGAGCTGGATAGTGAAGAAAGCAGAAAAAAAGAAAACTCATTTGAGATGTGGTGTTGGAGAAGAGTGCTGAGGATACCATGGATAGCCAAAAAGACAAATGGGTCCTTGAATAGATCAAGCATGAACTCGGAAGCCAAGATGATTAAAATGAGGCTCTCATACTTTGGCTACATCATGAGAAGGGACAACTCATTGGAAAAGACAATAATACTTGGAAAGGTAGAAGGTAGTAGAAAGAGGCAAAGGGGCTTTACAGACCGCCCTTTAAGCAGCAGGATGGGGCCAGGGCTGCCTCACTGGCAGCCCCAGAGGCTCCATTCTGCCGTTTCCTCAGGCCATGGAGAAGCAGCAAACTGCCGCTTCTCTGTGGCCTCAAAGCAGGGCGCTGCACTCCGCAGTAGCCGGCGGTCCCAAGGGGAGAAAGGGGCCACTGCTGCAGCTCCTTTCCCCTTGGCTTCCTTGGCGTGGCCGTGTAAAGGCCACACCAAGGGAAAAAACCGCAAGAAGGAGCTCCATTTCTGAGCCCCTTCATAGGCGTCCTCCTGTGGTGCAATTACGTCATGGGACGCGCTGCACCTCTAAATGCGGCGTGCGCCATGACATAATTGCGGTAAGTGCATATGGATGGCGTGGAAACAAGATGGTGCCGTCCATGCGCGCTAGGGTTCAGGAGGGACTAAATGCTGTGCCCTCCCAAACCCTAAACGCACTGCAAGGGCACCTCTTCGGGCCAATCTGTATCGGGCCAATGACCATACACCAGATGGCTAGATTCAATCAGGGAGGTAATGGGTCTGAATCTACAAGACCTAAGCAGAGGAATGGAGGACAAGGGATTTTTGAAGATGCCTCATAAACAGGGTCACCATGAATCGGGGTCCACTTGACAACAGTAAACAACAACAAACAACAATGACAGTTAAAGTGGGATCATAATACTGGAAAATCTGATAATACTTGAAAGTACCCCTTCCTAAACTGTAAATCCTGAAAATCCATAAGACATTAACATGGTAGTTAAAGTGGAATAATAACACTATAATTTTATGGTGTGAAGTTGCCCCAAAAGTTAACATTACAAATAGATAACCGGAATAGCATTCTGTCAAGACTGTGTTCTGTAAAAATCAGTAAAAGGATGACTACCAGTCTTAATGCAAATTCCGATGTAACTTCTGGCAACAGAACAGCTGCTTGAACAAAGCCAACAATGGTGAAGAGCACAAAGCCCTTCCTCTGATTTTCTCTGCATTGCACATCCTCTTTATCCATACTTATGAGTTCTGAGTGAACTATCCACATTCCCAAGACTTCTCTCTCTAATCATGTTAGAAACCGACCATAAATGAAAATTAAAAGCTGAGAGTCTTCAGGAGATCACAGTGCCATGGCTGACACCAATGGCCTGCTAAAGACTTCCTTCTGCTAAGCCTGTTCCCTTTTTATTACACAGTTTTTGGTGCCTCACAGGAGACTTGTATGTTGATTTTTTAACCACTTCTGGGGCTAATCTGCATGGCAGAATTAATGCAGTTTGACATTGCTTTAACTGATATGGCTTCTTCCTTTGGAATCGTGGGATTTGTAGTTTGTTCTGGTACCAGAGCTCTCTGACAGAGAAGTTTAAATATTTCACAATACTACAGTTCCCAGAGACATTGAGCCATGGCAGTTAAAGCGGTGTCAATATACATTATTTTTGCAGTGCAGATCAGATCTTGATTGTAGTGAGGGAGGGCACTTGACACCTGTGGACCAGTTTTCCCAGCAAGTGAAGGAGAGATGGGGAGGTTAAGTCAACCCACGTGTAGACTTTGACTCTCCTCAAAGTCCATCAAAAATCAATGGGAATTGTGCATGATGAGCCAGATGGCCACTCCGATCATATAGTGGGCAGAGCCCTTAGCCTGTATGTAGAATTGGGACTTGGGAGAGCTGGTTCTAGTCCCCACTGAGTCAAGAAACTCACAAAGCAACCTTGGGCCAGTCAGTTTCCATACAACTTCTGTCACAGGACTGTTGAAAGGAAAACATGAGTTGAATGAGGATTATGCCCATCACCTTCAGCTCCTGGAAGGAAATGCATAATAGAAAATGCAAACCAGCAAATTCATCCATCCATCAGCTTATAGTTGGGAAAGGAAACAGGTGTTGTTGCCTGACTACATTCCTCCACACCTCTGAACCAAATCATGTGGTTCCCATGCCACTTTTTGAAATAGGAAGTTATTAAAGCCAGCAGCCTGCTTTTCTTAAATACAAGGGTAAGAGACAATAGAATAATCAACAGCGATTGACTAAAATGAATAGGCAATGCCACCCAACAGTGGTCAGAATGTTTTTAAACCTGACTGCCAGAAAATTGAAGTGAACCACAACAAATTATTCATCTCATAATTGACGGCTTCAGATAGAGACAGAATGCTGGGTTGTCCCCAGAACAGACTATTTGGCTGACTCAATTAGTGTGTTTGTGAATTAGTCTTTATGGTTTTCCAAATGCCAGGAACCGATGCCCCAAAGCATCTTCCCCTGTTATTGCTAACCACCATCAGGTCAACTTCAGCCTGTGGCAGTGGTTCTCAACCTTCCTAATGCCACAACCCTTTAATACATTTCCTCATGTTGTGGTGACCCCCAACCATAAAATTATTTTCATTGCTACTTCATAACTGTAATTTTGCTACTGTTTTCCGATGGTCTTAGGCAATCCCTGTGAAAGGGTCGCTCGACCCCCAAAGGGGTCGCGACCCACAGGTTGAGAACTGTTGGCCCATGGCAACCCCATAGATGACACAACTCCAAGTCACCCTATCTTCAGCAGCCCTGTTCAGGTCTTG
This sequence comes from Urosaurus nigricauda, assembly GCA_034509955.1. Taxonomy (NCBI): domain Eukaryota; kingdom Metazoa; phylum Chordata; class Lepidosauria; order Squamata; family Phrynosomatidae; genus Urosaurus; species Urosaurus nigricauda. The sequence continues at coordinate 310,125,536 of JAOEGL010000002.1, forward strand.
CAAAGTCATGGCTGTGGCTTCCTTGAGTTCATCCATCTGTAACAGGGTCTTCCTTTTCTCCTATTACCTTCTACCTTGTCAGGTATTACTGTCTTTTCTAGTGAGTTATGTCTTCGCATGATATGCCCAAAGTATGACAGTCTCAGTTTAGTCATCTTGGCTTCTAGGGAGAGGTCAGGCTTGACTTGTACTAAGACCTGTTTATTTGTCTTTTTAAGCAGTCCACAGTATCCATAGAACTCTTTCCACATTTCAAATGAGCTGATTTTCTTCCTGTCTGCTTTCCTCACTGTCTAAATTTCACAACCATACACAGAAATTGGAACTACAAATGCATGGACCATGCTAATTTTAATATTTAATTATATATCTATACATTTCAGGATCTTGCATAGTTCTTTCATAGCTGTCTTTCCAAGTCCTAGTCTTCCCTTGATTCTTGATTGCACTCTCCATTCTGATTAATGATTTAGCCAAGGTATGGAAAACTTTAACTATTTCAATGTCTTCATGGTCTAAAGTTATGTAAATCATCTCTGGTCATTATTTGTTTTCTTAATGCTTAACCTGCCTTTGCACTTTCTTCCTTGACCTTTCTTCAGTTACTTCAATAACTTGACTTTCTTCAGCCAGGACTAGGCTAGTAACTGTCAGCCAAAGGACTTTTTCTTCAACTGCTCCTAGCCTGTGAAATGACCTGCTGGAACAGATTTGATAGCTGAACATGCTGTCTGAATTTAAAACAGCATTAAAGACTAGTCTGTTCCAGCAGGCTTATCCACATAATTTTTAAATTGTGATTTCAAATGATGAATTTTAAATGTGGATTATTTTAATATGTGTACATCTTACAGTATTTGTCCATTAAATTGCTGTGTGTTGTAACTGATGTGTTTTTAATTGATGTTGTGTATTTGTTAATTGTCATCGACAGCATTGAGAGGAGAGACTCTATATGAAGTCTGAGCTGACGATCTGGTCATGGAGAAGTATATCTGAGTGTCATCAACTGATGACACTGCGCTCCATGCCTCTGAATGACATCTTTATCAATGACTTCGGTGAAGGAATAGAAGGCATGCTTATCAGATTTGCAGATGACACCAAATTAGGAGTAGCCAATACTCCAGAAGATAGGAGCAAAATTCAAAATGACCATAATAGTTTAGAAATCTGGGCCAAAACTAACAAAATGAATTTCAGTAGAGAGAAATGTATGGTACTGCACTTAGTCAGAAAAACTGAAATGCAGAAATACGATGGGGGGGGGGGGGGGATCATAGAATCATAGAGTTGGAAGAGACCACAAGGGCCATCCAGTCCAACCCCCTGCCATGCAGGAACTCCCAGTCAAAGCATCCCCAACAGATGGCCATCCAGCCTCTGCTTAAAGACCTCCAAGGAAGGAGACTCCACCACCCTCCGAGGGAATGTGTTCCACCGTCGAACAGCCCTTACTGTCAGGAAGTTCCTCCTAATGTTGAGGTGGAATCTCTTTTCCTGCAGCTTGCATCCATTGTTCCGCGTTCTAGTCTCTGCAGCAGCAGAAAACAAGCTTGCTCCCTCCTCAATATGACATCCCTTCAAATATTTGAACAGGGCTTTCATATAACCTCTTAACCTTCTCTTCTCCAGGCTAAACATCCCCAGTTCCCTAAGGCGTTCCTCATAGGGCATGGTTTCCAGACCCTTCACCATCTTAGTTGCCCTCCTTTGGACCCGCTCCAGTTTCTCCACATCTTTTTTGAATTGTGGTGCCCAGAACTGGACACAGTATTCAAGGTGGGGCCTGACCAAAGCAGAATAGAGCGGCACTATTACTTCCTTTGATCTAGACACTATACTTCTATTGATGCAGCCTAAAATAGCATTGGCCTTTTTAGCTGCCGCATCGCACTGTTGACTCATGTTCAGCTTATGGTCTACTTGGACTCCTAGATCCCTTTCACACATAGTGTGAAATTTCCAGCTCTATGGAGCTCTATGGACATCTCCAGCAACATGATTTTATTCCTATTGTGTTCGGAATGCATTCAGAATGACTTCCCATTATCCAAAAATGACCCCCCCATTGCCCGAAATTGCGTGAGTTGCTTTAATTCGCAATAACGTAAAACCCATGATTGCGTTCGGAATGATTTCCCTTTTGCCTGAAATTGCCTGAGATACTTTAATTCACAATAATGTGAAACCCCATGATTGCGTACGGATTGCCATTAGATTATACTTCCAATTTCTGATGTCTAATAAGGTCCTTATAATCATAGAGCAATGACAGAGGTAAAACGTTTCCTGTTAGTCTTCACGAGGTTAGCACACACTGTTGCTGGTATGTTGGCCCATTCCTCCATGCACATCTCCTCTAGAGCAGTGATGTTTTGGGGCTGTTGCTGGGCAACACAGACTTTCAACTCCCTCCGAAGGTTTTCTAGGGGGTTGAGATCTGGAGACTGGCTAGGCCACTCCAGGACCTTGAAATATTTCTTACGAAGCCACTCCTTCGTTGCCTGCACGGTGTGTTTGGGAGCACTGTCATGCTGAAAGACCCAGCCACGTTTCATCTTCAATGCCCTTGCTAATGGAAGGAGGTTTGCACTCAAAATCACACGATACATGAGTGCAAACCTCCTTCCATTAGCAAACCTCTTTCCCATTCATTCTTTCATGTCCACGGATCAGTCGTCCTGGTCCCTTTGCAGAGAAACAGCCCCAAAGCATGATGTTGCCACCCCCATGCTTCACAGTAGGTATGGTATTCTTTGGATGCAACTCAGCATTCTCTCTCCTCTAAACACGACGAGCTGTGTTTCTACCAAACAGTTCTACTTTGGTTTCATCTGACCATATGACATTTGCCCAGTCCTCTTCTGGATCATCCAAATGCTCTCTTGCAAATTTCAGACGGGCCTGGACACGTACTGGCTTAAGCAGGAGGACACATCTGGCACTGCAGGATCTGAGTCCCTGGTGGCATAGTGTGTTGCTGAAGGTAGCCTTTGTTACGTTGGTCCCAGGTCTCTGCAGGTCATTCACTAGGTCCCCTGTGTGGTTCTGGGATTTTTGCTCACCGTTCTTGTGATCATTTTGACCCCAACGTGGAGCCCCAGATTGAGGGCGATTATCAGTGGTCTTGTATGTCTTCCATTTTCTAATTATTGCTCCCACAGTTGATTTTGGGCACAGTACAAGGTGTTGGTGTTAACCTTTAAAGCCCTACATGGCTTGGGTCCATCCTATCTTAGGGACCGCCTCTTCCCGTATGAAACCCTCCCCCCCCCCCCCTGCACACTTCAGTCCTCTGGGAGGAATCTGCTACAGCCCATGAAGACTAGGCTGCCACAGACCTCCCAGAGGGCCTTTTCAACTATCGCCCCCAAGCTGTGGAATGACCTGCGTCTCATTGTATCCATCAATGGCTTTTAAAAAGCCTTAAAGACGCATCTCTTCCGGCAGGCCTTCCCAGACAGTGTTTAACATCTCCCAGCTCCAAACTCAAGATCTAGAATCTTTCCAGCTTCTCTCCCTTATGATTTTAGCTCTACCCATATAGCTCAAGAATTTTTAGGTTTTCACATTGTTTTGTACTGTGTTCCATGTTTTTAATTTATTGCTAATTTAATCTTATTTTAAGGGGAGGGAGGTTAGGGTGGGATTGATCTATTTTAACTGTTGTTAATTTATTATACCCTGCCCCGATTGCTTGTTCAGAGGGGTGGGTTATAAATAATAATAATAATAATAATTATTATTATTATTATTATTTCTTCACACCATTAATACAGGTAATGAATGGAGGACAGAGGATCCTCTTAAAGAAGTTACAGGTCTGTCAGAGCCAGAAATCTTGCTTGTTTGTTGGTGACCAAATACTTATTTTCCACCATAATTTGCAAATAAATTTCCAAATCAGACAATGTGATTGTCTGGATTTGTTTTCTCATTTTGTCTCTCATAGTTGAGGTCTACCTATGATGTCAATTACAGGCCTCTCTCATCTTTTTAAGTGGGAGAACTTGCACAACTGGTGGCTGACTAAATACTTTTTTGCCCCACTGTAGTTGTGGGGCCACAGCGATGGGACAGGAGGAGATCCTCACATTGGTGGCAGTGGTTGGGAGACATGGAAGTCCACACACATGGTGGCATCAGAGGGCTAAGTAGTACCCCCACAGACATCTTCCTCTAAAACAGTGCTCCTTAGGCTATGTGACATGGGGGACCAGCAAATATATTTTTTTTCAATGTGCCAGGGACCAGCATTAAATTTGTGTCCATTGGGTACAATTGTTTCTTTCATTTTTGGAAACTTGCTAGAGACCAGCTCCAAAAATCCAAAGACCAGCAATGGTCTAGGGGCCACCACTTTGATTAGCACTGCTTTAAAACATCCCTCCCACCTCAATTGGCTTCAAGGGAAGGGAAAATCTCTGCACCACATATCGTCTGGGATTAGGTAAAATTGGCTTTTTATCACTCCAAAATCTGAATTACTATAGGATTTGGTGAAAGTGTCCTCCTCCTATGGTGTCCAGATCCCATCTGGGGTTCCACTTTATTTTAGTAATTCAGCCAACTCCTCTTCATTAGTACAATGGCTGGATTTTCTGCAAGTCAATAGTATCCAACTTGTCTCACCTCAGTGCCTTTTCAAACTGCTAAAAGGCTGCTGTGGCATATTGATTTGGCAACCAAAGTTGGAATGATAGGAATGACCTTGAAATTTTAATATGTTGTTAGAGTGCCATCCTGTGGTTTCTTAGTTTATCACACTAGGGACAATTGGAAGTATAAATGGTGATTAACCCATGATAATCCCGCAATTGTGCTAATGGTTTTCACACGACATTGTGTTCAAAGTGATATTATCCCATGAATAACCTATTATTATCACGCAATTGTGCTAATGGTTTTCACACAATGTCAAGGTGAAACGTGATTAAAGTGCCATTAACCTGTGAATAACCACACAAGAAACAGCAGCAAATTTTTGCTGTTTATTGCTTGGTTATTCCCTGGTTATTCAAAGGATAGTGGGTTTTATGTTAATCCAATTTTAATCATGTTTTAATGTCAATTGAGCAATTTTCTCAGGTTAATCACTGTTTAAAGTCACACTCTCCCCTCCTCCCCATGATAAACTCCTTAGAACATTTTATTCCCCACAGTTGAGGAGTTTACTTTTATAATGATTTGAGAAACACTTGTGTCTGCCTCCTATCTTGCCGTACGTATAAAGTTCTATATATCTTAGACCTAGAGTATCTGAAAGACTGTATTTCTCCATACAAACATGCCAGAGTTTAAATATCTACAGAGGAGGGATTTCCTTCAGTCCCACCACAATCACAGGCTCACTTGGTGAGGACATGAGAGAGAGCCTTCTCAGTGGCATCACTAAGGTTGGTGTCATCCCAGTGCAGTAACTCATGTTATTAATCTTAGGCAAGCAGCCACCCTGAGAAGACAACATGGGGAGAGAATAGGAAGGGAGGAAGTGGTGGAAGAAGCAGCAGCAGGAGGCAGGGAAGGACATTTGCCATCCACCCTGCCCTCCCGGCCAAGCTGCCTGGCAACCCCCCCCCCCCGGGGCACCTCTACCATTTGCTTGCTATGGGCACTGGAGAGAGTGGGGTGCTTCTGGAAGCCCCTTCTGGGTCTGTTGTGTCTTTTGGCCAGGCCAAGAAAGGGAAGCTCCAGCTGTGGGAGCAGTGGAAGACACTTCCTTTTCCCCAAAACAAAGGAATCTGTGGTCACTCCTGCCACCATTGCCACTTTTCTCACTCGGCCAACAGCGCCACCAGACCTGGAAGGGGCTGCTGGGCAGCAGAAGCTCTTTTCCTAGATGCCTTGCACACTGCTGGCCACCTTGTCTTCCCTCCCCTCCTGCTAGTCTGCCCTGCACTTCCTTCTGTGGCAGGCAGCACAGGGCAGTGGGTAGGAACGGAGGACAAGATGCTCCACTGTAGCTGCTGGAGGGGTGAGGTGGGCTGGTGGGCATCAGGTGCAGCTGTGGACGCAGACACCTCCCCTTCCCTTGCCACCATCATCTCCTTTTCTTGCCAGGCCAGCAGCCTTGCCAGACCCGGAAGGGGCTTCCAGGTGGCAGCAGCACATCACTCCCAACAGAAGCTGCACTGGATCAGCTTGCCCTCCATGGTTACCCATTCCTGTTTCTGTGTTCTGGAAAGCATAGCTGTTAACCATCCAATATATTACATTCCTCAGGTTTCCCACAGTACTACACACTTAACAGCTTTATGTCATACCAACTGGAAACCCCTGCATACACAGATGCTTGGTGCCACAGGTGTCACTGGTGGGAAAGGGCCTTCTCGGTGGCTGCTCCCAGGCTCTGGAACTCCCTTTGAGAGTCTAGATAGGCAACTTCCATGCTATTTTTTAACAAGCAGGTCAAACCTTTTTGATTCTGGTAGGCCTTTAAAGGAGGAAAAGGCCTAGTATGATGTGCTGGACCTTTATTTGTTGCGGTTGTTTCTAAAGGTTTTTGTTTTTGATATATTTTGTTATGAACGTTATGCTTTTTAACCTGCGATTTTAAAACTATGTTTGCTGTAAGTTGTCTTGAGTCTGAACTAAAAGGCAGAATGAATGAATGAATGAATGAATAAAATGATGATGACGATACCGGTGTCATGACTTTTGCTACTGTTACGATTGTACAAGAGATTAAAATATGCCACATGGCTCCTGCCCTTTGAAATGGCACTTTCATGAGAGTGCAAGACTTTTGAATTAACTTTCATCCATTTTTCACACATTTAATTGCTCTGCCACAAAGTAGGACCACCACCTATTGACAGGTTTTCTCCATCAATGAAAAGGTGCACTCCATCAATGATTTAAAGGCAAAGCAGCAACAGAAGAGTCACAACATTGTGCGAGAAGTACCACTCAAAGACCCCTTCATCCTGTTAAAATTCTGCCTTTTATCCCTGTGTAGTAAAGTCCTTAGTCCAGCTGTTGGTAGCATCATCAGGAATATCTGACATGACGTTTAAGAACAACCCAGTTTTTACAAAGATGAAAAGAGAGGTGACTTAAAGTTTGAATGCAGAACAGAATACTGAATTTTATTGGAGTGCTGTACAGAAGAGCTCTCAAGTCACATCCATAATCCAGGCAATGGTCTAAGGAGCACATGGTACCATTACATTATGAAAGCTATGCCTGTCTCAGCCTGTTGGGACATCCCTAGAGAAAGGTATACTACTTTTATGCAGACAGAAGAGAACAAGAAAACTATAACTTGGTTCATTTTCATTTTTAACAAAAAACTTGGTTGTTTCTTAGATATTATATGATTTTCTTTGGTAAAACTAAAATGAAGGGCTAGAATAAGGGCAAGGATGACCATACTTTTAAAAAGTGTAAATATATGTATTTCCTCAAAGCAGGACTGGGACCATAATGCATGACAAATTTATCCATCCACCTCCATGCTAAGATTCCACTGAAAGTGGTGCCATATCTTGTAGAGGCAACAGATGATCTAATGGATCTTTAGAATCACTACAGTTCTAATCCTCCTTAACCTCTCTGTGAGACTGCTATTTATAAGTTGCAAGAAGTGCCCCTTAATTGCTCCCACATGACTAGCATCGAAAACAAGGAATTAGGATACTGTAGATGTGACTTCCTGTGTCAATGTGTCAGTTTGTGAGAGTACAAAGCACAAAAGTATAAAACAAAATGAATCTAAGACTGAGAAGGGCTGTTGATCCTGACCAATGATCGCCAGTGTCCAAGGATTCCACCAGCAAAACTGAACCACAGAACTTACCCCAGGTTCTCTGTAAACTATAACAAAAATTACAAGAAGACCTTTCAAGGCAGAGCAGAGCGCTTCTTAATTTAAAACATCACAGGTTGTGAATTGAAGATGCTGGATTGGTGAGGTGCTCCCTAGTTCCTATAGAAGGAAGCAGGTAACTTATTTCAGAAAGGGAGTGATGGGTGGTTTCAGTCCAATCCCCAACAAGACAAGATTGGTTTTGTTAATTCATGAATGTTTCATACTGGCAACCTTTCCTTGTCCTGTGCTGGAGTCTGGAGCAGTATTCCTTTGCCCCATATCAGAAGAGTTTTCTTTTTCACCCCTTCCTCGCTGTCCTAGGAAGAGAAAAGGTTTATGAGACACAATGCTTTGGTGATATCATCCAGTAAAATTTCACATTTAGCAACATGGGAAGCTGCCTTATACTGGGTCAGACCATTAATCTAATTTAGATTATGGAAATGTTACTGGTTATTATGGCTGGGGATTCTGGTTGTAGCCTCCTTCCCAAAATTTTCAAGAGTCCCCCCCCCCCCCAATAATCTGCTGCCCAATCTTTTTACCTGGAAAAAGAAATGAATGTGGAATCACTTGCATGTGCTCTATAATTGAGCTAAAGTCCATCAATGGAGGATTTCTATCCAGGTGCAAATATAGTGCCTGATTCTTTGCTGTTGTGTGTCTTCAACTCATTTCCAACTTACAGTGACCCTAAGGAAGCCATATCATGGGGTTTTCTTAGCAAGGTTTGTTTTTGTCTTCCTCTGAGACTGAGAGAACGTGACTTTCCCAAGGTCATCCAGTGGGTTTCTATGGATTCAAACCCTGTTCTCCAAAGTCATTCAACCACTAAAACCACTACACCACACTGGCTCCACTGCCTGATTCTACACAACATTAAAAGTACTACAGATACACTCTGTATGTTCAGAGTTTGTAGAAGAGTAGATGGGAAGCAGCGTGGTATAGTGGTCTGAGTGTTGGACTATGATTCTGCACTGATTCCCAGCTTGGCCACTGGGTGACCTTTGGCAAGTCACATGCTCTCAGCCTCAGTAGAAGGCAATGGCAAACTTCCTCTGACAAATCTTGCCAAGAAATCTCTGATTGGGTTGCCTTAGGGTCGCCATAAACTGGAAATGACTTGAAGACATCATCATCATAATTAACAACAGAGCTTGATATCGGAAATAGATTTACCATGCTGAGAATCTCAGTTTCCTAACAACTTCTCTGTCAATTTTTTTTTTTAAAAAAGCTTCTAGCCCTTATAGATCCAGATTTCAATAGAATGGCAGTGATGGTAGCTGGGATAGTGTGCAAACCAATGGAATCTTAAAAGCTGAAGGATTTCAGTAACCAGACAAGGACAGGACTCTAATGCTATGCACAGTTTTCAGCATGTACTCCTTGCTAAGTTAAATTATGTAAAATGAGCAAACGTAGGCAAATTGTTTTAATTTGCAATTTTTAAATAAAGATTAGAGCATAGAAGGAATTGCTTCTAGTCCTGTCCTAATTCTGTTACTTATCTGGGCCTGCTTCCAAAGATGTTCTTCTTTTGGCTTTATGGATTTATTTGTCCTTCTAAGGACGTTATCACAGAGGAGGAATTTCTCTCAATTTCGAAAGAAATGAAAGTGGGGCCAGTTTGGAAATGAGTGAATTCACTAGTTCAGTGAATTTACGTGATTGTGTATTGACACTGCATCATGTTCAGAACTGCTCGAAATTGCCTCCCATTGTCCGAAATTGCGTGTGATAGTTTCTCACGCAATAACGTGAAACCCCACGATTGCGTTCGGAAGGACTTCCCATTGACCAAAAATGCGTGTGATGAGCTTTCATGCAATAATGTGAAACCCCATGATTGCGTTCAGATTGCCATTGGATTATACTTACAATTTCTGTCATCTGATAACGTCCTAAGAAAGATTGCTAGGATTTCCTTCAAGAGCTTCAGAGCTGTCACCATACTTAAGGTGTGTACAGAACATATATTAAAGGAGTAGTTACTGTGCTCATGAAGACTCCTGTCATTTTCTGCTTAGAAATGACTGCTCAGATGAAATGGATGGGACAGCTCTGAAGCACAGTGTTTATTAAATACATGTAGGATTTAATCATTAATATATGTATGTGCAAGTATGTCAGTGTGTATGCAGGCCTTCAAGTCATTTATCGACTTATGGTGACCCCACGGACTTCATAGGGTTTTCTTAGAGACGGAATACTTAGAGGTGGTTTTCCCAGTTCCTTCCTCTGAAATAGAGCCGACAGCACCTGGTATTCATTGGAGGCCTCCAATCCAAGTACTAACCAAGACTAACCAAGCTTAGCTTCAGAGATCAGGTAGGATTGAGCACTTTTCAGCAATTTAGGAGACTGTAACACATGTACATTTGCCACACACAGGATATATCTTCTATTATTCAATGACTTAAGACCTCACAATCCTTTCAGTAGTTAAGCATACATCGTACAGATGTCCATTTTGTACAAATGCTCATTTGGATTTTTGGTTGTCTATTGAAAGCTACACTTAGACATACTCATTCTTGTTTTTTTTAAATGTCTGTTTTCTCTTTGACAGTATTTATATTATTATATTATATTATTTATATGGATTTTTGCAAAACACAAAACAGAAATTAAATGCATACACATTGTCAATAAGGTTACAAAACTGTGTTGTGTTGTGTGTGTGTTGTGCATATGCCTATTTTTCTTAATTTTAAATTTTAATGTATTGTTCTGCAGAATAGTTCATATGAATATAATGAACCTCATGGCATGAAAATAAGCATGCAAAGAGCATGCAAGGCCAATGCAATTAGCCAGCTCTAGTTTCATTCTGGAACCATGGCTGGAAGAAAACAATAGCAGTTTAGCAATGCAGTTGTGAAACCAAAGTGTAAAAATATATATAGCCACTGTTATGGATGATTTTGCAAAGATAGTAACATTATATATGCCAGTTACAAGTTTCTGTCTCTTGGTCACATTTTGATCTCTGGAGGATACAGACATCTGTCATGTGTCATCTGGCTAATGAACCAGGACAAGGAAGGCTGGTCAAGAGACTATGACACACAACAAACATTAAAAGCTTATCATTTGCTGATACTCAGATTATTACAGAAATATTGCTGACACATGCATTATTGTCATTGTCATGACAGAAAGCTAAATGGCAAAGGGAATAGAATTCAGTTTTTTTAAAAAAATAATAATAATAAATTTTCATTTCTTAAAGCGGGGTGCCAACTATGGCCATTTAGATGTTTCTGGACTGCAAATCCCATGCTCCCCCACAAAATAAGTTTTGTATCTTTGTACAGTAATTTATACTGTTTAAATTAAATGATTTTGATTGTCTTTAAAATTGTACTGGTAAGTTTTTAATCAATGCTATTTGTGAGTCACCTTGGGTCCCATTCCAGGAGAAAAGTGGCATATAAATAAAATAAAGTAAAAATAAGCAAACCGGCTATGTTGGATAATTATTATTAGAATTGTCATCCAACAAGGGTCACAATTGTTCATTCCACTTTTAAAGCTAGTTACCGGAACTTTCACAACTGGGTAGCTAGAGTGCAGGTGACGAAGGTTATGGAGCACATACAATCTAAGATTGGTAAGACTCTTGTTTATATCTATTATGCAGCATTACATTTGGGGGAAAAGTTATACTATGCCTCTGCTATTGCATCTTTGACATGTATCCAAGACAGCTATTCCCACTGGTGATGAAGATCCTGTTGGGAGAACAGCCAGAGCCAACAGGCATGGTCATCTGCTGTGACAAAACTATTAAGCACTCAAAGGAAAAGTTGCTTATATCCATCCACAACATTTCACCCCCGTTATCACAGATTCTAGGAAAGCTTCCAATAATTTATCTTGTTATGTTTGTTGTGATTAGTTTCAGTCTTATATGAATAAACCATCTGAATCAGTTCAGTCCACATGTAAGTTTGACCCCTTGGGTGTTTAGGCTAGTAAGATCTAGTAGCAATGAACTGATCAGGCAGGGTCAAGGGGTGGCCAATATCTCACTTAGTCAGTGGGTGGCATCTGCCATTTTGTAAGAGGCTGTAGGGTGCTTTTTCCTGAAGACAACTTCCCTAGACCAAGAGGTATGTGAGAATGACTACCCCATTGCTCATATCCCCTTTTGGAGCAAGGTGCTTGAGCATTATTATGTGTATCTGTCCAAAACAAGTGCATAACCTGAACCTCTCCAAAGTCTTGTGTGACATCCTGACTGATTTATCACTTTAGTGGAGAAGGTTTCTGCTGCTCTCACCACTTCTTCCTCACTTCCAGTTTCACCCAATTTACAAGCTGATAACCCCCTGCAGAAAATTTTGATGTGCAGGACTCCATCAAAGCAGTTGCTATAAAGCTGTTGGTAGATGATGGCCTACTCCCTGTCAGTAAAAAAAACAAAAACAAAAAAAAAAACAACAAAAAAAGAGTAATAGGGTTTTGGTCCTGTGATCCCTTGGTTCTGCTATACCACTGGTTGCACTTCTCTCTGAGAAGACACTCTAACAGCAATTTCAGAAATATCTTTGATCCCAGCCTCAAAGAAGGGCTTCGAAGCATGCTCTGGCAGTAATTAAAAGAAAATGGATATTGCAGGAGAAAGGTAATGCAGTGAGAGGGGTGAGATAAAGAATAAAATGCAAAAAACTGAAAGTGACTCTGGACAGTTCACCTCTTTTTCAACAGCCCTTCTGGGTGTGCAGCCTCAAGAGGTCCCAATGGGAGCTTGAATCCAAACAAGGTTGTGCACTGTGGTTGGAATAATAGCAAGCATTGAAGATTCAAGTCATGAGACAGCTCTCTTTTTCCACCAGCTGTAAATTGATGTGCATTTGTTTCAATCAAACAAACCACATCGTTTACCCTCCTATAAATGTATACCAATGAAAATATGCTCCGTTCTTCAACCCTGCAATGGTACAATAAGGCATGTATCTTCTACCTACTCTGGCTCACAGAGGGGGAATCCCCTGTTCCCTGCAGCTCCTGGATGATCTCCTGAAGAAGGTCAAGCCTGTGGTGACATGAGAAAAATACAATTTAAATACAGTCTACATTGTATTGTATTCTAAGACATTAATGGGGGGGGGGGGGAGATTACAGAAACTTCACATATCTGTATAAACAGTTTTTTAAAAAAGTCTTCAAACAATAATTATCAAATCAAATCTAAAGAAACATGGACTTTTGGATATTCTACAGAATGTTTTGTTAGTGGTGAAGAAACAGCATCAGAGATGTGGGAAGAGAGAACCTGTATTTTTAAAGATGGTATGTTTGTATTATCTTGAGATGGTTGAAGAAAGGGAGCTTGACTAATAGAGAATAAAATATTTAATGAAATACAGTTGTTTTACCATGAATGCAAATGTCCATGTGAAATCTACTACATACGTTTGCAAGCAACAAAAAGGACCTTCCATGGTATTTTCCCACTTTCGGCAAATCTCAGTTGAGACAGGATTCCTCTGCAGACAGAAAAATGGTTCAGAACATAATTAGCACCAGGCAAGTAAATGGCACAGGAAACTGATGGCAGCTTCCTTTTTAGAAAACATTTGCTGTTATTGTTACTTACCATCAAGTCAACTTCAGCTTATGGTAAACCTTTGGATAAGAGCCATAGAGAGCCTATGAGGTCAGCATGGAGTAGTGGTTTGAATGTTAGACTACGACTCTGGAGACCAGAGTTCGATTCCCCACTCAGTCATGAGAATGCACTGGGTGACCTTGGGCAAGTCACACTCTCTCAGCTCCAGAAAAACCCATGATAGGTTTGCCTTAGAGTAATCTTAAATTGGAAATTACTTGAAGGAATGTAACAACAGCAACAACAACAACATGGATGAGAGACTGCAAAAAACCCTGGCCATCAACTATCAAGATTGTTGCCTCCTTGATTGAGCAAATCCATTTGGAATGTGGAACATTAGTATTTGTTTCCCAATATAATCCCTACCACAGTACATTACCTGGACTTTTTTCCTGGCATTGGCTGATAAATCAATGAGGGTCTGAAGAGAGCGATTTGAGATGCGTTCCTTGCAATTTTCTGTGGATGGAGACAGAATATCATTAAAAGTAATGTAACAATGCAAGCAAGGAAAAGAGAAGCATGTTTGGCTTGAAACAGCAAAAACCTGTCTGGCTAGTGTTTCCAAAAACATACCAGTGACCACAGTTTTCATTGCAAGGAATTACACACAGCTTTATGAAGACTTTAATTATTATTTCCATTTCATAGACAAACTAACATGATTAAGGTTCAACAACGACAGAGCTGGGAATTTGAACCTTTATCTTCAAGGTTAGACTGTCAGAATTATGGGGTTAGAAGCCCCACAAAAACTAATTTATTCCAACTATTCCTTGAAACAGAATGTCCTTTATTGAAGAGTCCACAAAAACATCAATAAAGTACTGCAATCTGCTTGAAAATATTCAGAAAGGTCTTCTGAAGCTCAAAACCTAAATAGGATTTGGTGGACAAATGTTCATATTTGGAGGAATTTCATTTAATAGCTCAAATAACCTGCAGAAAAGCCTAGCAAAATGTTAGGTGAGAAGAATAAAAAATGCTGATTCTGAAATGGAATTATGTAAAACATTATATCCTTCTTTATATAATGATTTTCAGATAATAACACTGCTTTTCTTGAGCAGCTAATGCGGTTAGCACTTCGGGTTAACCAAGGGCCAGCTTGGGCCATATTCTGTCTGGATTGGGGCTGTGGCGTGAGTTTACTGTGACCCCAATCCGGCTTTCTCATGGACAGCTTGCAGTTGCCCCTTCCAGGCTATCTGTTCAGTCCCCAAGCTGAACAAGATTCCTTCCTTGTTGTAATGGAAGTTACTGTATTGGCAAGGCTACTTTTACAAACCTATCCATACTCAAACACAGAAAAAAAAAGCATTCTCCTTCTCTTTCTGGGAGAGCTTTGTTTTTAATGAAGAAGCAATCATAAACACTTGTGTTACCCAAAATCCTAGGGTCCTTGGAAGCCACCCACAAACTGAATTCAATGGGTAAATTAGTTTAGCTCAACAGGGAGCACTGATTGTGATAAAGTCAGGATATCCTCAGGAAGTTTAGGACAGGGCGAGGTGTTAGGAAATACAGTGGAAGCTAGCAGGGAGATTGGCTTACTATTTCAGGCTGACAGATTTGTCTTTGACCTTTTTCAAGGCAACGTACAGTACTGCCCTTGGGTTACCATAACCTCTGGGCCATATTTGGACCCAGGCCATTGCAGTATACTACAACTCTCACAGTCACCCAGCTAACATGAATCAATGCCTGTGCTGGATGGGGATTCTGGGAGATGCAGTCCATCCCCCAAAAAAAGGGAAGGGAAAAAAAGTAACTGCTAAGTTATAAGTTATCTCTAAATGGAACACTCCCTCCCCCCCACAGTTTTATAGGAAAGAGGTTCATGCAAGTTGCACCCCCCATTCTGGCATTTTCACTGCAGATTCATAAAGATGTATCTGTAAATCCCTTTGAACTAATAGCAAGTTCGTTCAGATGGGAGTTGCCTTTACTTTCCTCTAAGGGAGTGTGATTTTTCCAGGCTGCCCTGCTTGACATTACAGTACAATACAATCCTTAAAAGGTGTATTCAAAAGTAAGCAAAGTCCAGATGTTTTATTCTGAGTGCAGCATGCAGCCAGGTCTTTGTAATGTTTTCTCACAAGAAATACCAGTGGTGAGGTTTTGGAAAGACAGGGACTGTTAGCCACACACCCTTCCAGTTCAGGGCTTTCCAGACAGTCATAAGGAAACATACTAGGGGGCAAACAGCATTTAAACGAGAGTTAAACAGGAATTAAACAGGAAATGCCTTATGTTTAACATAGGACATTTCCTGTTTAATTCCTGTTTAAATCCTGTTTGCCCCCTAGTGTGATAAACCTGTGAAGCAGAATTAATAACAGAGCTCCCCTTGATTTTAAGACCCTGTCTGAATGATTGTTTACATTAAGTACAGTATGTAACTCTGCACATCAAATTTTCCTTTGAAGTCTTTGTCCTGTCACTTCATGTGCAAATGATGTAAAATTAAAGTTCTCACACCCTGGTTGAAAAGGAGCCAAGTTTTTCAGCTCATAAAAAAACTTTACTGAAGCATCAAGAAACAAAAAATCCTTTATGTTTAATGAACAGTGGTGAGACTTTTGTCACATCGCTGCTTAAGACTTTATCACATCAGCTGGCTGTCCTGTCACAATTGTCCTATTTTAAGAATGGAGGCATACTTTGTTTGGCATAATTTCTTATTACACTTTTTTCCACAATAGCGCTTTGGCGATCTGTGGTCATGTGGACTGTTTTCTTAACTGCCAAATGCCACCTTCCAGGAAGAAGGGGGTGAATAAGAGATCATGACTGCTAACCATCTCACAAAGGTGGCTGCTATGTGAATGTGCGCACAGCAGCTGACTTTGGGAAGGTGTTGGAGACCATAATCACTGTAAGGGAGAGGGGAGAGTGGAACAGAATCACCCCCACATACACCAAGTGATTGTGAGAATTTTTGAGTGTGGATAAGCAGCGATTCCCCACAATGAAGTGCTCACTGTGATGAGACAGTTGCGATGGGGACACAGATACTGCTCTAATAAATCACAATATTTGGGAAAGCTCATATTGGCACTGTTTCCAAGGGCTGTGAAAAAGAAAGGTATGCCATTGGCTATGGTGATATATTATTTACTTTGTTATTACATCAAAATCATGAACTCACCTCGTTTCAGCAGAGTTTCATCGCTGTGGCTGCTTCGACCTGGCATCCCTTGCTGGCTGACGAATGACTCTAACATGTGGATGCCTGATGTAAAACGTTTCTCCAAGTTTTCTAAGGAAGCTTGGGCCTTTGCCAAGAGACAGGCTGAGTCCTCTAGACTGTTCACAAACACTGCCTCCTGCTTGGCAATGTTATCTCCCTGAAGGAGAAACAAGAATGGCAAGGAGAACACAGCTGTAGTAAAGCTTGAGTATCCCTTATTTGAAATACTTGGTACTAGACGTTTTCAATATTTTGGATTTTGGAATACCTGTATTTGCATATACAAGTGGCCCTCCATATCCATGGCTTGAAAAATATTATTTTTTTTTAAAAAAACCCCAAAAGCAACCTTGGATGCCACCATTTTATGTAAGGACACCATTTTACTATGCAATTGTATATAATGGCACCTGAGCAGCTACTAATTTTGGTATCCATGGGAGGAGGGGGGCTGGAACCAAACCCCAACAGATATCAAGTGCCCACTGTACATGAGACATAATGAGGCTGGAGAGAGACTGGGGATCTGTGAAATGGCAAGAGTAAGTGTAACACTTGGCATGAATCCACACCTACCACCATTTTACAAATCCTCATGTATCTCTCCAGCCACGTCTCTTTCCAGCCTTGCAAATACATGTATGTAGCTCAAAATTTTTTGGATTTTGGAGTATTTTGGATTTCAGAGTTCTGGATAAGGGAAACTCAACCTGTATTAGGAAAAATAACTTTGCACTAGAGGTTTGGGTGCTGTCCTCCAAAAAGCAACTTTTCCAAGGTTTTGGGAAGACAGTGTAGGGATGCCCAACAATGAACCAAGGGATGGGATTGACAGCACATTTATAGTGGGTAGAAGCTGAGGGAATACTTTATGAAATACCAGAGAAATGCAGAATAGGTAAGCTTTACAGTATAGCACTAGAGAGGTGTGGTCATCATCACAAATGAGAGGAATCTGCCTTGTGAAGGAGACTCCCAGGAATGATATAGTGATAGAACTACTAAATGGGTGGGAGTTAAAAGGATGAGGAATGACTACGCCAACAAAATGGTATATTGGACAGAGCAGTGCCTCTCCTGATATTTGGAATTAAGGTCACAGAACAAGACTGACGGGCTTGAGGCATGAGAGAACCATACCATGCCGACAGACACTAGGCTCTCATTATCAGACTCAGCTGAGTCTTCTTCTCCACTGCTCCCTGGTTCACATGTGCTGTCAGAGTTGGATCTCTCGTGCTTCTCCATGGAAGATTTGCAAGGGCTACTTGTCTCTTGTTCTCCACTTTTCTGTAAGAAAGAAAGAACTGAACCATGGTGGAAATTCACAATCTTTAATGCAAAGAGTCTAACTGGATATGCATTGAATAGTCGGCCCTCCGTTTTCGTAGGGGATTTGCCCCAATCTCGGCGGGGCATGGGGGCATGCACCATGGGGGTGCACCCCATTGAAAATAACGGAGGTCGCCCCTCCACGAATATTCAAGACTGTGGACCTCAAGTCTATGAGAAAGGAGGGGCAACTGTATTTCCTATTTGTTTCATTGTAATACTAACCAAATCAACATTAACTAAAGGCTCTGCTTATGGGAGAAGCTCCTACTCTACAATCTGGGTAGATTAAAAGCAGTTAATATAAATTTGCAAATATAAAAAGCACTAAAACACAATTATCTGTGCAATAAAACAAGCAGAATTTTCAAAATATATGTGGATTTTCATAAGTATGTTTTATTTATTTATTTAATTTATAGTCCCCCCATCTTCCAATATGGGACCCAAGGAGGCTCACTATACTTTGCTTAATAAAAACAAAATGCATTTGAAACAATGGATAATACAAATGTTTAAAAAATTTAAACAGTTTAAAAATATCAAATGTATTAATTTAAAACAGTTTTTAGAAGACAGGTAATATAAAACAATAATGATAAAAATACAAATACATTACACCCAACTAAGAGACTTCCTGCATCATATATAGCATTCAAAGGGCTGAGTGAAAAGAAAAGTCTTTGCATCCTAACAGCAGAAAAAGAGGAGACAACTTAGCTTCCTGTGACAGGAAATTCCACAGTCTGGGAGCAGCCACCAAGAAGACTCTCTCTTGTATCTTTACCAATCATGCCTGCAGGAGCATCACTTCAAAGAGCTGCAAACTCATCACCTCACCATTTTTTTACTGTTCATTTTTACTGTTTACCGGCACTCCCAAGCAAGGCGAAAGAAAATGTCACTATATTTTTGCTTCCACCCAGCTATTTTAGTCCCAGGTGATTCCTTGGCTAAACCAGGAAGTAAACTAGAAGTCACTTTTAGTATGGAAAAAAAGAAAAGAAAAGGAGAAAAGAAACCCTTCAAAGTTTAAATAGCTGTGATGGAAGCAAAAGCATGGTGAAATGTTCACTCCCCACACCCCCAAATTGTGGAGAGGCTTTTTGCTGCACTATCACTATCCTGTACTACATGAGTGTATACAGTAATTTACAAGTCTTACTGCAGTGACATACATTATTCTGGAAACCCCACTGTAGGAGGAAAAAAAGATTCATTGCAGGGAACAAGCATTCTCCCTAATTAAAGAAGAAAGAAAATTGTCTTGTTCAAAATCTTATACAAAAATTAAGATCAAATTATCTGAACACCATAAGAGGTGTGTTGCCACAGCAAGCAAAAGTAGGACTGGGGCAGGGCTGCTTCCAAAATAACTAGCAAGAACCCAAAAACCTTATTTTTTCAGAAAACAGCTCTTAGAATTTCTCCTAAATTCTGGAAGTAATGTTTCCAAGCTCTGGAACTGAGTACAGTTGAAGCTCATTAGTACACATATGCTGACAGAGCACAGATGTATCCACACTGCAGAATTAAAGCAGTTTGACCCCACTTTAATTGCCATGCCTCTATCTTGGGGAATCCTGGGATCTGTAGTTTAGTGAGGATCAGTTTTCTGACAGACCAGGCTGAATGCCTCACCAAAATACAAATCCCAGGATTCCACAAGATGGAGCCATGACAGTTAAAGTGGTGTCAAAATGCTTTAATTCTGCAATGTGGATGCATCCCACATTGCAGGAGTAGCTCTTGGAAGGACATAATTCTCCAATGAAAAAATGAAAAAAAAAGTTCTTGAAGATGAAACTGCCCCCAGAAATACAATATGCCCTGAATATAGCATTATGCTTGTCCAACTGTCTTACCTGTGCTTGTTCAATTGTCTGGCTCTCAGGCTGGGCATTGGAGGTGCTTTGTTCTGCACTTCTGCCACTAGACTCCACCTCAAAGTAAGGTGGCTCTGAAGAAGAAGAATATAGACCAGAAAGGATCATATAGTCAATGCATGCTTTCATCTATATTTAATTTCTTGTTTCTTAGGCCTTTTAGGGCCCATTCCCACTTGCGGAAAAACCTGCATTGGAACTGGGCTGTGCTTTGCTTATGAAAGCGATTCCAAAAGGCCCCTCGTTCACACTATGAAAAGGGACCTTGTTTGGAACCGCTTTCTTAGCCGGGAATGCTTGTCGTTCCCACTGGAGCTGCCATGTAAGGTGACAGCCCTTAACACCCCATCCTCTTCCCGCAGGGGAATTTTTTTTAATGGGGGGGAGGGGGTATTGATCGCAAAATCAATCTTGTGCATTTGCGATCTTGTGCATTTGTGATCAGTATAATGAAGAAAAAGAGAAAAAAAGGAAGGAAGGAAGGAAAGAAAGAAAGAAGGACCCCTCAGGAGCAAGTGTGTGTGTGTGTGTGTTTTTTTTCTTTTTCTTCATTATATTGATCGCAAAAGCACAAGATCGCAAATGCACAAGATCACAGATGCACAAGATCACAAATGCACAAGATTGATTTTGCGATGAACACCCCCTCCAAAAAAAAAACAACCCAAACCACGATTCTGACCAGCGTTCCCACTTACTGGAAACTTCAGAATCGTGTTTTCTGAAAAAAGACCACTTTAAAACTAGTGCCAGGAAAGCCTGGGCTATTTGCTTTTAACCTGGTCCTTTCCTCTACTAATCAATCCAATGAGGATTGGAAGTCAATTCAAGTGTGAACGAGGGTCACATAGCCCGCATCACACTTCGAATCAAAATGTAGTGGGAATGGGGCCCCAGTAAGCTATTACTCCATCCTGTCCTATGAAAGTTCTTCCATATTTTCATTCTCCTGCCAACCAACTGGGCACCCCATACATCTCCTTTTCTTCACTTTGGACACCAGCCTGCTGCCCAGCCACAATCACACTAGTTTAACCCACAATAGCACTTTGGCACTACTTTGGTCACCCATGGTCATGTAATCTGTTTTTTGCACTGCCAACCTCAGTCTTCTGGGAGGCAGGAGGGGAATGATCACCATTAAGCTAATCACTTCCTGAAGTCAGCTGCTGTGTGAATGTGCATAAAGCAGCTGCTGGCCATGATCACTATTCCTCCCCACTCCTGAGGTTTGGCACACAGCAGTCCTGCATGCAATAAGTACTGGCCAAAGATGCTTTTATCCAGTTAAAATCCTGTTTTTGTAGCCTTGTATGACAAAAACTGTGATCACTAAAATGCTTCTGACATTACAAAGTGTATTGGCAGTTTTTTGTTGTATTAACCCATGTGTGATAATGTCTTTTGCTAGTACAGATCTTATGTTCACAGAGGACTGGGGATCTGAACCTGTATTTTCTATACCAATATTATATGCACTAATCCTCAAATTTTATCATTGTTTGAATTCCTGTTTGAAAGTTCCATCCCCTATTCCTACTATTCAGCACCAAACTGACCTTCTGGAATGACTGGGAGGGATGATTCCTCTGACTCAGTCTGTCCTGCCCACAGAGAGAGCTTCTTTGCTGACAATGCCACTGATGAAAGCAGAGGAGAACCCCCTTTGGCATCCTGGGATGGCAAAATAATATGACAGATACTTATGATACCCATAATGAAAAAATAAGAAGAGCTACAACAGCAGCTAGAGAAACATTTGAGCCACTGCACATGATAAGGCTTCAGAAACCAGCTTTGACTTGAACTTAGTTTACACTCACCCAAGTGTCTAGGGGGAATGGTAATAAGTCTGAGTAGAGGTGAAGCAGAGGTGAGATCATGCAGCCCTCCATTTGTTGTTAGATTGCAAATCTAAGCAGTCTTAACCAGTACAGTCAAAGGTGAGGAACGCTGGGTATTACAGTTCAGCAACATCTCAAAGGATGTACGATTCCTATCTGATTCAAGATAATATCCAAAGTGGGAATTGATGAGCTCAAAGTTCAACCCAGCCAGACTCCTCACCTGTCGGACCGTCCGTAACAAATAGCGTAAGTTTGGGAAGGTTCCCTTCCGGTCACGTTCCTTTAAGGCAGTGCCATCTTTGATCACTTCATAAAAAGGCTGAGGGACACGAGCATCAATCAAGAGAGATTGTCCTGCTTCCATCTTCTCCTTCACTGTGGAGCCATCCAATCCAACCCAAGGGATTTCACCTGGTAAATACACATCGCTTATCACGTGGGGCTAGAAATCAGTGGGTTAGGAAGACTCTCTGAATACAAGCTACTTTGTAGTTCCCAACCCATCTTCTATCTTTCCTCTAGGACAGTATACTATTTCTGGTTATTAAATCTCACTTTGAAGCCATCTGAAGTTCATGCCTATCAACATACCTTAGGCACCACATTCTGTATATTATCTGTTGTGGGAAGATGTACTTTCTTCTACAGCCAGTCAACATCTTTGGGTGTCTCAGATTCCTAGGGTGCATCTACACTGTAGAAATCATGCAATTAGACAATACTTTAACTGCAATGGCTCCATCTGACAGATCCTGGGATCTGTAGTTTTGTGAGGTACCAGCACTCTTTGGCAGAGGAGGCTAATGACCCTGTAAAAATATACATCCCAGGACAGAGCTACAGCACTTAAAGTGGCATCACACTGCGTTATTTCTACAATGTAGATGCACCTCTAGTACGGTAAATGTAGAAGAAAAATGTATGGTATAATATCATGAATATGCTATTTTAAAAATCATTCTCCCTCCTAAGCCGAATAGTACCAAATATGTTATCTTTTCCTCTTAGGAAAGGCACTACAAAGCCTTCATGATTTTGGTTGCCCGTTTCTGTACCTTTCTCAATTAACAATCTGCACTCCCCCTCCCCCTCGTGGGTATACATGTTGTAGCTTTATATTTTCCCTAATAGCCAGCCAAGCTTCCTGTCTTCATAGTTCTAGTTCCCACTATAGCACAGCCAATGAACACTGATATATATTTAACTTGACTTAATTGGTCCAGTTCATTCCATATACTTACTCCAAATGGAACTGAGAACTGGATTTAGCCCATGATCTACATATTATGAAATTACTGTACTTTTTAATTCCTCCAGAAATGACATATTTTTATCTGGGTTTTTTTTTTTTTGGTACCAAAGCTATCATTGCAGCTTATTTTAGCATTCTCTAAAATATGTTTTAAATATAGCAGAACTTGGAAGTGAATGTTGAAACCTAAAAAAAGCATGTGCTAGATTCATATTTAGTCTTATTTACTTAGGTTTTGTTGTTATTCTGGGCCTTCCAGTTGACTTATGGGGCCCCAAGGTGGGGTCATAGGGTTTTCTTGGCAATATTTATTTATTTATTTAAAGGATTTATATCCCACCTTTCTCCACAATGGGATTCAGGATTTGTTCAGAGGGAGGGTTGCATTTACCTTCTTTGAGATGAGAGCGTATGACTTGTCCAGCGGGTTTCCACGTCTGAGCAGGAAATCAAACCCTGGTCTCCAAAGTTGTAATCCAATGCCCAAGCCAATATACTATGCTGAATCAGTTACATATCACTAACTGAAACCCCATTACAGGTTGAGTCTCCCTTATGTGGAATTTCACAATCCAACCAAAACATTTTTTTCAGGGGTGGCCAAGATAGTGACACCTTTGCTTTCTGATGGTTCAATGTACACAAATTTAGTTTCATGCACAACATTATTTAAAATGTTGTACAAAATTACCTTCAGGTCATGTGTATTAGGTGTATATAAAGGATAATGTGCATAAAATTGGGTCCTATCTGCAAGATACCTCATTATGTACATATATGCAAACATAGGTATTCCTAAATCCAAACAACAACAACAACAAAAACCCACATTGAAATCCAGAACACCTTTGTCCTAAGCATTTCAGTTAAGGGAGACACAATCTGTTGTTCTTATCTATACCTTCTTCTGTATCCAACCCAATATTTCCAGAGAATATCATTTCAAAATGATTGCTTACTTCTCTTCTGCCAGCACATCCATCTGCCATCTTTTTCCACCAACAGAACTGCACTTGGAGTTTGGGGGCAACTCAGGTTGGACATGTGGGCCAGATACTGCCTACCCCTTTATACTTTACCCAGAAACCAACCTGTGAAGATCTCCTGGATCACTGTGCAGAAGCTGTAGAGGTCAGAATTCACTGAGGCTGGGCGTTCCCTGATGACTTCCAAGGGTAGCCAGTTGTACAGAGGAGGGGGCAGCGGAATAGGCCAGGTTAAATTGACTTTCTCTGTGCTGAAACATAATCCATGCAGTCAGGCTTCCTCAGATACTTGTCAGGGTCTCTTGAAGATATAGCAACTGCTTCCACCAACCTTTTCTGCATGTACTCGAGGTTGCTGAGCTTGGCAAGTCCGGGCCTCACTAGCTGAATTGCATGGGAGGTCACAGCACGATGGATATGTCCCCAAGAATGTAGAAATGACAACGCTTCAGAAACCTGCAGCAGCAGTCGCAGAGTTGCTGGGGGTGATGGAGAGCTGGAATTCTACAGAAATGGGAAGAACGAGAGGAGTAAGTATGGAGGATGAAAAAAGAACCCCTACTTTCTCACTTGAGATCTTGAGTGTGGTACCAGTGGTTGTACTGTTGGAGGTCTGAGTCCCCTGTGAGCTATACAGTGAGACATTTTCTCTCAGTGAGCTATCTGTCAGGGCTGCTGCGAGGAAAGAGTAAGGAGGAGAAGAGCCAGGTACATCACCTTGAGCTCCTGAAGGAAAGGGAGGATACAGATATTAACTCCTAGAATCATAAGAGTTGGAAGAGACCACAAAGGCCAGCTAGTGCAACCCCCTCCAGTTACAGCACTCCTACAAGGTACCTATCCAACCTGTGTTTAAAGATCTCCAAAGATGGATAAGTCCACCACCCACCAACACAAACTATTCCACTGTCAAACCACTCTTAACTGTTCTTCCTAATGTTTAGTTTGTATTTCTTTTCTTATAATTTGAACCCATTTTGAACCTATTTCTTGTAATCTGAACTAATCACTGACAGCTGAACTTACCTCACAGTGCAAGGCATAGTAGAGGGAGCACATCTCTACTCTCTCAAAGACAAGTTGGAGATTTTGGAGATCCAGGGATAAACTCA
This sequence comes from Urosaurus nigricauda, assembly GCA_034509955.1. Taxonomy (NCBI): domain Eukaryota; kingdom Metazoa; phylum Chordata; class Lepidosauria; order Squamata; family Phrynosomatidae; genus Urosaurus; species Urosaurus nigricauda. The sequence continues at coordinate 310,150,583 of JAOEGL010000002.1, forward strand.
CAGCTAGGAGGAGCAGCAGATGGGGATGATGGAGCTGACTACAGGAAACAGGGAAGCCATTCTGAATGCTCACTGTGAATCTCCAGATAACACAGTCTGTCTCCCTCCATGACCAAAGAGGTTCCAAAAGCTCACCAGTTGGCATCATTACCTGCAGTACTCTTGTTCAGCTATGAGCAAGTCCATGGCACCCCGCATTTTACTACAGTTGGGGTGAGCTTCTGGTTTTAAGCTTCGTACAGTGACAAACTGCCCATTCCATAGCAAGCTAGAAACAATGGTATCAGAGGCAGTGGTATTAGAGCTAGCTTTTGGATCCAAGCTATTCTTTGCACAAAGTTGCAATTCTAGAATTGTGCCCTACACATTGGTTTACCAGCATCACCTCCACCATCCTTCACAGGTTCAAACCACCACCTTTTTTATCTATACTTTTCACAATTGTGTCACCATAAACAGTCACACAAGTGATAATGTAAACTGCTGGATAACTTGTTCAATATTCTCCAAGATTTCAAGTTTAACAGAATTTGAGACATCAAGGATATGCATGTTTCCCTGTAGATTATAGATGTGTGCACACAGATGTATATTTATCTCCTCTCCCTTCATACTCTGTATGATTTGGAACATTTGTAGAATTCATTTTGTACAACTGACCATTGAATCTAGATACAAACACAACCTAGTTATATGTGAAATTGGCCATGTGAATCTAGATACAAACACAACCCAGATCTATTTTTTGTTTTACAAAGAAAAGCTATTAGATTCCAACAAAGACTGCCAATCTCGTTACTTGTCTCTGGTTTTCACACCCAGTAACTTCTAATTAATAAGTGTGATCCAAAAGTTAGATTGCAATCCTCCTGTCTCAGGAACTATTTTTCCTTTTTGGGAGTGCATCAGAGCTCTCAACCCTCTGACATAAGACTGCAGATAATCTTCAACCTGTGCTTTGCAGACACCAGACCTTCAAAAAACGCTTGAGAGCACAGAAAGGAAGCATCATGAGGGGATCTATCTGCATTTTGAGAAAGATTGGGGACCTACAAGATCTGAAGCCTCTTGTATCAGAACCCTGCAGCCAGCGTATTGTAATGGTTTGAGTGTTGGATTAGGACTTTGGGAGATCAACATTCAAATCTCCACTTGGCTATGAAAACCCATTGGGTGACTTGGGCAAGTCACATCCTCTCAGCCTCTGAGGAAGGCAATAGTAAATCTCTTCTGAACAAATCTTGCCAAAAAACAAACATGATAGATTCACTTTAGTTGGATATATCATAAATTGGACACAACCTGAAGGCACACAAGAAACACCACCCCCTGCTTCACTGAACAGAGAGAAAAAATATGTCAGCCCCAGAGGGAGAGTTTTGCTAAAAGCTGATACAGCTCATTTTCCTACCAAGAGAGTCAATTGGGGTGGGGAATGAGAAAGAAAATGGCTAGAAGCTAAGCTAGCCCCTTGGAAAGGATGCATCAACATTCTTAAAGCTTAGCTGCTTGTGTGTATATGTATGGATACAATGGCCCATTTTAGATGGGCAAAAAGTGGTGTGAATAGGGCTAGAAAGCCCGTCTTTAGGGTTAGGGAGGGCGTAGCTTTTACACCCTCCCTAGGCCTAAAGCGTATAGATGCCGCCATTTAAAGATGGCGGCGTCTATACATAGGCGCCGCAAAGGTGTCATCACGTGCGCAGCGTTTTGACACGCTGCGCACGTTGTCACGCTTTTGCGGCGCGGGAGGGCGCCAATCACGCCCTTCCTGCACCGCAAAAAAAGAGCTCCAACGCGGAGCTTTTTTTTTGCTGCGGGTCTTTGCTGCGGCCTTTAAATGTCCGCGGCAAAGACCCAGGGAGAAAGGGGCCGCCGCGGCGGCCCCTTCCCCCCCGCCGAGGGAATCAGGGTGCAGTGGGCGTTCAGAGCGCCCGCTGCAGCCCGCTTGGAGGCCGCGGGGAACCGGCAGTTTGCCGGTTCCCTGCGGCCTCCAAAAGCGGCGGGATGAGGCCTCTAGGGCTGCCCGTGTGGCAGCCTAGGCCTCATCTCACCGCTAGAAGGGGCGAGTATGGACCACCCCTTTTGGGCGGTCTAAAAAGCCCCAATATGTTTACCGCATGATTTTGGGGCCAGTAACCTTTTTGCCTCACTCTAGCATACCTAAACTGGTAGTACTTCAGAAGGGCAAATGATTTTTTAAAAAAGAAGTTTACCTAGAAATGGAAGTAGGTGACATGCAAAAGTTTGATGGCACGTTATATCACCATCACAGATTAGGGTCAATTAGTAGTATTAGGATGCAAGATGACCAGAGGCCTTCCCTATGGTCAGCTGTCTCCACAGATTTGGGTCTTGCAGGTTTTTCTAATGTGAGATCAATCAATTATTAGTGTCAGAGATGGGATGTTGCCAGGGCCAGGCCACAAAGAGAGAATACAATAATTTTAATGGCTTTACTTCCTCATGAGTGTGTATGGTCCATTCTCATAGCTCCAGTCTGGCTCTCCTTGGCCCCTGATGAGGTTACTGCTGTCTGCAATGAATATGAAGGCAGCCAACCCTGGTGGATGGTATCTGCTTGGCCAGAGCTGAAAAAAGACAAAAACGAGTAATGAGCCAAGAGATTATGATTCACAATTAATGCCATCCTCCTAAGAAGCTTTCTTACTTGTCCATATCCTATAGCTGGCTCTTTAATGCTTCCAAACATTTTAGGGCTGTCTAGACTCCTGTAGCAAGAGAAATAAATAAAAGTGGGAGGGAAAACTATATGCTGTACTTTCAGTCAAAGAGAAGATATTGTAGACAGTTTCTCTTCAGGCATCAAGCTCCTTGCTTAAATGTACAGTAAAGTCTACAACCCAGAATCCATTTACAGTTCCATTAACAGGCTTTGCATTTCAGTAGTTTCCAAATAACTGGTTCTTGATAAAGGCCAAAGAGCAAAACAGAGCATCACAAAATATAGTCAGCATTAGTAAAGAGCATATGGCTGCCTGTCTGCAACTTTACCATAACCTGAAATGTTCTGAAATATAACAAGGGCACATAGAATTGCATAAGCATGTAATGTGATGACTTCCAGAAATGTTTCCGTGAAAGAGAATTACCCTGTCCATTTGTTCCATAAATTATCCTAAATTTATAAATAAATATCAACTTGTGAGATTACAATGTTCAGTATTCACTGTGCCTTGAGACTTTACTTTTCTTATTGGCGTATGAAAACGAAAATTAAAAAGCATGCGTTTATTGGACAGGATTATGTATGTAAATTCCCCAAACTCTCCGAAGGGACATGAGTATTCTTATGCCAAATTGATCCTTTTAGTATGAGGTCTTCTGTCTTAGCAGAATTTGATCAGAATCAAGAGAAGGTTAAAAGAGTGTGGGCCCTACACCATAACACAGATGGGCATTGGACAGATTTTTACCAGGAGGAAGATAAAAGTGACGAGAAAGAGGAACGGAGGCTGCGTGGAGATGCTACTAGAGCTTTTGAGTAGAGTGACTGGTCCACATGCTGTACTAGCATAATCATCTGGCCACAGCATTGTTGTATGAAGTCTATGATCTGGAAGCAACAAAAAGGAAAAGGAGTGAGACAGTAGGACAGCTCTTTACAAGAGCCTTTAATTTAGTCGCCATTCTATATAAACATGGTAACCACAGGCAAAAATGAGATGTATGCAGGCATGTAAGCAGCTTGTTGGACTGAGAAAATACTTCATCCTTCCTTTGCCATCAGCACAGATGCTAAGAGGACTCTGAAGAAAGGAAGCCATGCTCCTTCACATGCTGCATGAAATGGGACATGAAAGCAGGACTGAACTCTCCATTTCCAGCTCCTACCAGACTATAGTATATGAAATAAAATAAATTTTGTAAACTTATTTGCAAAGCTGCTTTATCAGTGATTGGTATCAATCCGATGGTCTCAGACTGATTTTACTCACCTCAGTATTTTGCTTACTCCCGTTTTGCTGGGCCCAGTCTTTAGGTGTCCGGCCTTTTTGGTCATGGCATCGTAAATCACCCCCAGCTTGCAGAATGCTGCCAAGAAGCCTTTGGTGGCCAGAGAAAGCTGCTGCATGGACTGGGGTACTACCATCATAGCAACGGCTTGAGGAAAAGAATAGAAGAAAGAAGACATGTCAGGATGCACACAATAGTAAACAAGCAAAGTTCAGACAACTCTGATTTGGTGGGATCAGAAGAAGTGTTCCAGCTGAGTTTGCCACTGCACATGAGTATCAATTCAACAAACATTAAAGTGAGAGCAATTTGGGCCCAGTGCGATAATACTGCGACAATTTCTCCCAGTCAGTTTCTCTCACGTCCCTTTTTAGAGCCCCAGTTAGAAAGACAGGACACTCTCTATCTCCCTATGAACTGTAGAATATGACTTATACCTTTATAGACAAGGCTTTTTTGCCTGGAAAAGTTAACTGATTCAGGGAAGACAATAATATGATTTGAGGCATTCTCTCCTTAAAGGAGCATAACTTCTGATCGAATTGACTAATCTGAAATGGCTTGTTTAATACTTCAACAGATCTTTCATTTTTAGAGAGCTGCTAATACACTTGTAATTCTTCACTTGCTAAAGTTACTTTCCTCCAGCTCTGGAATTAATTCAAACTGCAACTGGAAATTTCTGGTGGAAGAAACCCCTCCTCTTTCTCAAGGTGAATAAAACTGCGAGTTAAAATTGTTGAGCCCTTGAAGCATGGCTATTTGACTAGCGAACACTTATTTGATAATGTGTGGCCTCAGAGGGAGATAAGCACAGACATGCACAGCTCCATCTTCCTGTGTCCATCAACTGATGAACAGCCCTTCCTCCATCTCAACTGCCACTGTCCTGGGCTCAGAAGGAGAGAAAAGCAGCCAGCATCTGATGGACTTAATTCCTCAAGTGCTGTCCCCTTTTGCTTGTGTGTCCCATATTTTTAGAGTGTAAGCCTGATGGGAGGGTACTATCAGATTAACAACTGTAAATTACTCATGTAAAGTGCCATGTATACTGACAGAACTATATAAATATGATAATGATGATAATAATAGTGATGATGAGGATAATCATGATGATGATAACAATTAGTTCTGATCCTAACCAACAGGGATGACCTGGTTAATAGGGTGCAAGTGGTGGAATCCTTAGGTGGGAGTGATCATCTTCTCCTGGAGTTTGTTATACAGTAGAAAGGAGAAGCCAGGCATAGTCAGACATGCAATTCTAGACTTTAGGAAAGTGATTTCAGTTAACTCAGGGAAATACTGGGGGTATACTGGTCAGGAATAGTAAAAGAGAAGGGAGTTCAGGATGGATGGGAGTTTCTCAAAAGGGAGGTATTGAAGGCAGAATTCAAACTGTTCCAACAAGGAGGAAAAATGGGAGATGTCTCAAGAAACCAGGTTGGATGACTTAGGAACTTTCAACTGAGCTATGTTTTAAATGTGACATGTATAAGAAATGGAAAAAGAGGGAAATCACTAAGGAGGAATTCAGACAAATAGCTAGCACATGTAGGGGTAAAGTCAGAAAAGCAAAAACATAGAATGAGCTCAGGCTTGCTAGAGAGGTTAAGAGCAATAAAAGGGCTATAGTATGTCTGTAGCAAAAGGAAGGAGGAGGAAATGGTAAGGCCACTATGTGGATAAGATGATGAAATACTAATAGGAGACAGAAAAAAGGTAGAATTACTCAAAACCTTCTTTGCCTCCATCTTCTCAGAAAAGGAAAAAGGTGCTCACACTGAGGAAAATGGAGCAGAGGACACAATAGGAGAAATGCAGCACAGAATAAGTAGAGAGGAAGTACAGGAATACCTGGTTAATCTAAATGAATACAGTGGACCTGCTATCCGCTGGGGTTTGGTTCCAGGACCCTCTGTGGATAACAAAATCCATGGATGCTCAAGTCCCATTAAATATAATGGCACAACAAAATGGTGTCCCATGTATAAAATGGAAAATCAAGGTTTGCTATTGGAATTTATACTTTTTGGGAATATTTTCAAGCTGTGTATGTGCAAATCCGTGGATAAAAAATCTGTGGATAAGGAGGGTCAACTGTATAAGTCTCCAGGACCAGATCATCTACATCCAAGGATATTAAAAGAATTGGTAAATGTAATCTCAGAGCCATTGGCAATAATTTTTGAGAACTCCTGGAGAAGTCCCAGCAGACTGGAGGAGGGCAAACGTTGTCCCCATCTTCAAAAAGGGAAAAAAGAGGATCCCAACAATTATCACCCAGTTAGTCTGATATCAATATCAAGAAAGATTCTAGATCAGATCATTAAACAGAGAGTCTGTGAACATTTAGAAGCCAATGCCATAATCACAAAAAGTCAACATGGGTTTCAGAGAAACAAGTCATGCCAGACTAATCTGATCTCGATTTTTGTTAAAATTACCAGCTTGGTAGATGAAGGGAATGCTGTAAATATAGCATATCTTGATTTCAGTAAGGCCTTTGTCAAGGTTCCCCATGATATTCTTGCAATGAGGCTGGTAAAATGTGGGCTAGATAATGTGACTGTTAGGTGGATTTGTAATTGATTGACCAGACAAACCCAAAGGGTGTTCACCAATGGCTCCTCTTCATTCTGGAAAGAAGTGACCAGTGGAGTGCCACAGGGTTCTGTTGTGGGCCCAGTGCTATTCAACATCAATGGCTTGGGTGAAGGAATAGAGTGTATGCGTATTGAATTTGCAGATGGCACCAAATTAGGAGGAGTAGCTAATACCCCAGAGGACAGGATCAAAATTCAAGGTGACCTTAATAGATTGGAAAGCTGGGCCAAGGCTAACAAAATGAATTTCAGCAAGGAGAAATGTAAAGTATTTCACTTAGGGTTGGAAAAATTAAATGTATAGATAAAGGATGGGGGACGCGTGACTTAATGAAACTACGTGTGAAAGGGATCTAGGAGTCCTAGTAGACCACAAATTGAACATGAGTCAAAGGCCAATGCAATTTTAGACTATATCAATAAAAGTATAGTATAGTGTCCAGATCATGGGAACTAATATTGCTACTCTATTCTGGTTTGGTCAGGCCTCACCTGGAATATTTCCAGTTCTTGGCACAATTCAAAAAGGATGTTGACAAATTGGAGCAAGTTGGTTGGCCACCAAAATGATGAAGGGTCTGGAAACCATGCCTTATGAGGAAAGACTTAGGGAGTGGAGTATGTTTATCTTGAAGGAAAGATGGTTAAGAGGTGCTATGATAACCCTGTTTAAGTATTTAAAGGGGTGTCACAATGAGCCTGGAGCAAGCTTGTCTTCTGCTGATATAGAGACTAGAACAGAGAACAATGGATTTAAGCTACAGGAAAAGAAGTTCCACCTCAACGTTAGAAGGAACTTCCTGACAGTAAGAGCTGTTCAACTGTGGAACACATTATCTCAGATTGTGGTGGAGTCTCCTCCTTTGGAGGTCTTTAAACAGAAGATGGATAGCCATTTGTCAGGGATGCTTTGATCGTGAGTTCCTGCATGGTAGGGAGTTGGATTTGATGGCCCTTGTGGTCTCTTCCAACTCTATGATTCTATAACAATAAAGTCTTTGACCAATGAGAATTCTCTGTTTTTCAAATCAAGGCCATTTTTAACCATTAAAGGCCCGATGCATACGGGCACTTTAAGGCGCCCCCGTCACGTGCTAGGGTTGCCTGGGAGCGGAGCCAATAGATGATCTACAATCCTAGCACATGATGAGGGCGTCCTTGCTCCACAGCGCCATACACGCAGCACGCGGAGCGATGATGTCACATGTGCGCAGCATCTAAACAGAGCTGCGCACTTGCAATGTCATGAATGTGCCAGCCGGAGCTTCTTATGTCGCAACAGTGACGCAAGAAGGAACCCAGTTTCGGTGCTCCTTTTTCCGCTGTACCTTCGCTGCTTCATCTGGTTGCTGCGGTGAAGGTGCGCCAGAAAAGGAGGCGGCTCCAGACCGCCCCTTTTGGGCATTCTGTAAAGCCCCAAAGTTGAATTTCATTTGCTTTTCATTTGTGTACAGTGTTTTCCAGGATGAGGGCTCTGCTTAAGTACACATGGGCCCCTTCAAAGCTGCAAAGGATGCATGGCTAAACACTTTCCTCCAGAAATGTCCTGCATAGAACTTGAAAATTGTACTCTTAAAACTACAACTGTCAAAATCCCCTAGTCTGCATGGTCAAGTGGCAATGCTGGCTAGAGGATAATGGAAGTTACAGATCTAAAATAGAATCACAGAATCATACAGTTAGAAGGTACTTTGGGAGTGCACTGAGTCCAACCTCCTGCTCAGTGCAACATCTTCAGCTAAAGCATCCTTAACAAGTAGCTGTCCAGCCTCTTTTTGAGGAAGTTTTTCCCAGATGCTGTATCAGATCATTACTTTAGTTTTCTTTAGTTCATAAAGCTGAAGTGGGTCTTGTAAGCCATCTAGTTCAACCCAATTGTTGATACAAACAAAACAAACAAACAAACAAACAAAAACAAAACAAAAGCACAAGAACTGGCAGCTAGTACCTTCCAAGTCAGGGAGACTTGGCTAAAATCAGTAGCAGATTCATTGTCTCCATAGGGCAAATACTTGATGGCTGATATCATGGCTTCCTTCTAGTATTGTTGTTTTTGTATGCCTACAGGTAATTTCTGACTTATAGCAACCCTAAGGTGACCCTATCAAGGGGTTTTCTGAAGCTGAGAGTGTGTGACTTGCCCAAAGTCATCTTGTAGTTTCCATGGCCGAGTGGGGATTTGAAACCTTGCCTCCAGAGTTGTTGTCCTTCTAGTATATCTTCTCTTTATTTAAAGGGGATAAACAGACCTTGCTTTATCAAAGCTAACCTCCTTACAGCAACCAATTGTTTCTTTTCTCTATTACACTTGTCATACTATGGCTGCAATCCAACATCCCCTCAGCATACCATAAATATCTGCATGTTCAGATACACTACAAGCACACTATGCACTCCCATGTAGAATAGCAACACTACACAATACATGTCAATGACTAGGTGCGGTTGCACAGTGTAGAATAGCAACACCACACAGCATATGTCAATGACTAGGTGCTGCTGCAGAATGCAAAATACATGATACATGACACACAGTCACAATGCACAATATACAATGCACAACATACAATGTACAGTGGGTAACTGCAGCACACAATTGTAATGTGCAAAAACAAGGCACAGAGGAATACACTCCAGTTTCACTGCTATCAGCAGAATACAGTATGTCTGTTGTACAATGGTGACTTTTTAGCCCCACATATAGCATGACATGCTCATGTATGAGCCTAACTTGATTGCCAGCGTATAAGTGCAGAAGGAAGAAAAGTGTGAAGCGATAGTGTTTCTCCTTTAAAATTAATTTATGCACAAATCTGATGGGAATAATAATAATAATTTATTTATTTATACCCTGCTCTTCAGCCCTACAGGCTATCAGAGTGGCTTACAATTATTATTCTTAATTAGATGGTTCCCTGCCCTCAGGCTTACAATCTAAAAAGACATGACACAAAAGGAGAAGGGAATGGTGGTGGGGAAGGGGATCAGGTCCAATAGTTCTTCTCTGCCTCTGAAGCCTGGACCAAGGCAGATGGACTGGAGGGAGGGCTCTGCTTCTTAATCTAGGACAGGCCCGATGGAGTTTGGCCTGCCCTTTTGCTCCCTCCTAGGCCAGATGGTGCTTGAACAGAAAAACAAAGGCCTGCTGTTTTAGGAGATGCTAGAATGGACTTAACAACAGACTACTTGAAGAACAGGTATTATTTAAACCCCTATTCTAGGAATTCTGTACCACTCACTGGTTGGGATTGGCACCAAAACTCAGAAATAGTCGGACAACAGCAGCACGTCCCAGTAGGGCAGCGAGATACAAACCGGTCTGTCCCGCGGTGTTGTGGCAGTCCACATCCACACCTGAAGAAAATACATTAATTATACACGAAAACTAGCCAGAGGGTTTTGTGGAAAGGATAGAATGTAAAAACCACATGCACAGTAGAGGCTGCCTCTCCCTTATCCTGAATTCCAAAATCAGAAATATTCCAAAAACCAATACTTTTTTTCATGGGTGGCTAAGATAAATGATACCTTTGTTTTCTTATGGTACATACGAAACATAAATTAATTTCATGTTTAAACCTGGGTTCCCTCTCCAAATTATCTCATTATGTATGTATATGCAAATCCAGGTATTTCAAAATCTAAAAAAAGTAAGAAATCCTAAACACTGCTGGTCCCAAGCATTCCAGGGACAAGGTTCATTTTCAGTTAAGACCAAATATCCTTCTCTCCTGCTATACACAGAACATAAAACTTGCATACTTCCTCTCAGTTTTTTTTTTTTTGGTCATATTGCAAACCAGTCAGCCCCCGAGACAGAATTGAGATTAAAAGATTTTGGCTTTACCTCTTTTCAGTAGTATCTTGGCCTTTTTGCTCTTTCCCTCAGTCGTGTGCCTGAGTAACTGTCCCTCCAGAGATTCAGGATCAAAACAGCCCAAACCTACAGGGCAGTTTGGCAGAAGCATTGGCACCACACTAGAAAGAAACAATTTTTTTAAAAAAAATAAGCAGAGATGGTGGAAAACAAAAGTTGAAAAAAAACCCCAAACAAATTCTCAGCCTTGCTTGGCATAACCACTAGAGGCCCTTTCACACTACAGAATTATAGCATTACCATTCTACTTTATCTGCCATGGATCCAACCAAATGAATTAGGGAGCAATGTTTCGAATTCTCAGGCAAAGAGCTCCTTCTAATGTCTCAACAAACTACAGATCCCATGAGTACATAGGATGTTGTCATGACAATTAAAGGGAAACCATAGTGCAATAATCATGTAGTGTGAAAGGGCCCTAGAAGTGTGCACTGAGTTAAAGGGACAGAGAAGTGAAGTCAGGAAAGGTTCATCCATGTCTGTCTGTCTGTTAGTCAAAAAGAAATGATAGCAAATTAATCATATACACCAAAGGTGGGCAAATCTTAGCCTCAGAGCCACATGGGTCTGTGTTCCCCAAGGATATTTTTGCAGTCCCCTATATTCTCAGGATTGCCCCTTTTCTGCCCTTCCCTTTCCTGGAAGCCTCCAGGGCTGTATCTATGGGCCTGGGCAGACAGGCCAAAATAAAGCTGCTTTGGGCCAATTTGGAAGCGTGCTGTTTAAATGACACATGCGTCCTAAGAAGCTGGAAGCTGTGCCAAAGCCATGCTCCAGTCCAAAGTGGCCCAAAGCACCTTTATTTTGGCCTGCTATGGTTCAATACTATGGAATTCTGAGATTTGTAGTTTTGTGAGATGTTTAGCCTTTCGTGTCAGAGAGAAACTGTTGCTGCAACAAACTACAAATGCTAAGATTCCATTGCATGTGCCACGGCAAAGCAGTGTCAAATTGCATTAACCTTGCAGTGTGGCAGCAGCTCAGGTGTGGTTTTCTACTCTCTAAATAGGTTGCAATACCCACTTCCACCATTTAACACCAACAATTACTTGTTTTTCAAGAAGACCGGAAATGGACTTGCACCTAATTTGGGGGGGGGGGGGGGTCTATTGTTATTTTAGGAGTCCCTGAAGCCTCTAGAATGCCCTGCGTGGGGCAAAAATTATCCCTCAACCTGCTACAGTTGACCATTCCTAATATAAACATTAAATTATTAAATAATGAAAAATAAAGCTCTATAGAAAAAGTCACCTTTTGTTATCCTATTATAAGCTTTAAAATATACAGGTATCTAAAGAAAACACTTGTGGATATTCAAAATTTCCTTCCTCCTCCTCCTCTTTCCTAGTCCCTTTTGAGCATTTGACATTAAGATGGCGTGTGTTAGGAACATGTGGGGTGGGATGCCCCTTATTTTGAACTCAGGGCCAGCCTTACAGAAGAATCCAATTTATGTTTACTCAGAAGAAAATCTTCTGGCTTTCATTGATGTTTACTTCCAGCTAAGCAGATATAGAAGTGTAAAGCTACGGTATGCACACTTATATGGGGGCCTATTGCATTAATTCCATCTAATCACAGGTAGGACTATGTTGTAACTTTCTTTCTTGCCATGATTGAATCAGGTTGTCAGGTAGAAGATCACAGCTTCAACCAGATACGGGTGCATCTACTGTAAAAATAGTGCAATTTGGCATCTTATAACTGCCATGGCTCCATCTTACAGAATCCTAGGATTTGTAGCTTTGTGAGGCACCAGCACTCTTTGGCAGAGCAGGCTAAACACCATGTAAACCTACATATCCCAGGAAAGCAGGATTCCATAGGATGGAGCTACAAAACTGCATTATATCTACTGGGTCCATGCTGAATTGCACTGTGCGTCTTGGTATGTGTGTGTGCAGTGCACACCTTCAAGTCGTTTGCGATTTATGGTGGCGCTAAGGTTTTCTTGGCAAGATTTGTTCAGAAAAGGTTTGCCACTGCCATCGGCAGAGGCTGAAAGAATGTGACTTGTCCAAGGTTAGGTTACCCAGTGGGTTTCCATGGCTGAGTGAGGATTTGAACTCTGGTCGAACATGCAAACCACTATTGCATACTTGCCTGAGGTGAAAACTAGCCCATTCCTTCCTCTCTGACCTTTTTTTACAGGACTAAAAATGGGATGGTTGCACAAATTCCAATTTACATTTCCAATTCAAAATTCAAAACCTACCTGGACGCTCCACCTGCAAATACTCAGGGTTAAGGACAATGTTCTTCACACACGCACAGGTATCTTTTATTCGGAGGTGTGTGGTAATTTCTGCTTTGAATTAAAATCCCTGTATGCAATAACAGGCAAGGGTGGGAATCTACAAACTGCAGAGGTTTCAAGATAAGGTCACAGGACAGAAGACTAACGTGAATGCGCTAAATCAATGGCTCCCAAACTTTGGCCCTTCACATGTTTTGGACTTCAGCTCCCACAATTCTGGGAAGTGATGTCCAAAATCCCTGGAGGACCAAACTTTGCAAATCACTGCACTAAATCATAGCCTGAACATGAAAAACTTTGCTTTTATTTATTTATAATCCTGCTATATAATGTATGTGTGTTTATATATACATGTGTATATATATATATATATGTGTGTGTGTGTGTGAGCATATGATAAACACACACACATATAAAGTCCAGCTAAATGTTTTATCCTTTCAGCCAGGCTTTATATTAATTAATTAATTTTAATGCTGCCTCTCCTCCAAAAAAGGGACCCAGACTAAGGCAGCTTCATTTGAAGTCATATAAGTTTGCACAAAGAAGGTTGTAGTCACCAACTCCAAACTGACTAAAGGCATATATATATATACTGTATATATATATATATGAAAATATATGAATTTATATTAAATATATGTATTTATATGAAAAAAAAACCAAAACACATTTATTAAATCTTGAAGGGCATTCATTCACATACATGTATGGGTGTGTGATGTATATATATATATATATATAGGTTGTGATATGTATATATATGTGTATGTGTATATATAATATATACATACATACATATGTGTATATGTGTGTGTGTATAAATACATGTACATTTATGGCACTTTATAAATAAGGCTAATAATAATAATAATATTATTTATAAATATGTGTGATGTTTATATATATATATATATATATAGGTTGTGATATGTATATAATATATATATATGTGTGTATATAATATATACATACATGTATATGTACACACACACATATTATACACACACACACACACATATAAGTGAATGAATGTCCTTCCAGATTTAAGAATTTTTTTCATATAAATACATATATTTTCATATATAAGTGTGTGTGTGTTTTGTTTTGTCTTCCTTTCAAGGCCTTATTATTATTACTGGAGGAGGGAAAAAAGGCACCCCTCTTGGCTGTGTGGACAGAGCCGCCTCAGAGTCTCAACCAATCAGCAGCACCCACAGTCAGCACCACCGCGGCTGATAAACCCCCGCCTTATTCCTTACGGCGAATGTGATTGGCTGGCAGGAAAACGCCTAGGAGAGGGGAGGGGGAGTTTTTCAAACGGCTTTTTTCCCCTACGGCGAATGTGATTGGCTGGCAGGGAAATGCCGAAGCGAGGGGGAGGGGGAGTTATACATCCCTCCCAACTGTCACTTAAAATCAAACACAACCAATGAGGAGGAGGGAGGGAAAATCCGTTGGCGCATGCGCATTGCGAAATACGTTCATTTGATAATGATCCACTGACTGGGTCCAACCAAAACACACTGCAGAAATAAAATAACCCAGTTTGAGACTGCTTTAACTGCCCTGGCTCAATGCTAGGGAATTCTGGGAAGTGTAGTTTTGTGAGACATTGAGCCTTCTCTGTCAGAGAGAGCTCTGGTGGTGCCACAATAAGCTACAATTCCCAGGATTCCCTAGCAGTTAAAAGTGATGTGTTTGGGACTGTAATGCTCTATGCTGTGGAATTCTGGGACTCTTTAGTTCTAGGAGATAGTAAGCTGCTCTGGCTGCATCCACACTGGGGAAATAATCCAGTTTGGCATCGCTTTAACTGCCCTGGCTCAAGGCTATGGAATTCTGGGAGTTGGAGTCTGTTGTGGGCCCGGAGCGGAGTCCGGGCCCCACAACATACTCCAACTCCCAGAATTCCATAGCCTTGAGCCAGGGCAGTTAAAGCGGTGCCAAACCGGGTTATTTCCCCAGTGTAGACGCAGCCGAAGTTTGCCATGGCAATCCTCTGAGGTTGAGAGAGTGTGACTTGACCAAGTCCAACTCAATATGTAGTTTTGTGAGACGAGCTGGGAATTGAACCCTGGTCTTCAGAGTCATAGTCCAATGCTCAAACTGTCCCCCAAACACTGTAACAACAACAACCCACCTTTCTCCCACAACTAGGACTCAGGGTGGCTTACATCATTAAAAAAAAAAGTACAATTAAAAATACAAAACTAATACATTAAAAAAAGAAGTTACTACAATAGCTAAAACAAATCACATGGTCAAATATCAAATACTTTAAAAAGATAAAAAAAGTTTAAAAAATAAAATACATCGATTAATTTAATTATTGACGCCGCTTTTCCAAAACATCCTGTTCCAAGACTAGAGTTTTACTTTGGTTACCAATTTATAAAACCAGTTTCAAGGGTGTGTTTTGAATTGGATTCTGTGCTGCTCCTGGCAGATTACAATTTGAGGAAAGAACCGTCTAATTTGTAAGACTGTATGTACAGCACTGTGTAAATTTACAGCGCTATATAAATAAAGGTTAATAATAATAATAATAATAAAGATTTTGGCTAAATCAGGCAACAAAGAAAAAGGGAAAGAGAAAGGCACTTGCTAGGCAGTACAGACCTTTGTCGAAGATAGGTATTTCCAAGGAGATAGTTGTTTAAATTCATTGTCACAGGATGGGCCAAGGTTGGAAATGAGATTAATGTAGCAACAAAAAGTGTGTTTCTCTCTCTTCAAAGCTACCGTTATGGATCTCCAAGGTTACAGGGAAACAGTACAGTCATCTCTGGGTAGCAGAATGCCTGATAAGAGAACACTCCATTTTGTAGAATCCCTTTGTGATGAACCAATTTCCTATTATAATGTCCCCCCCCCCCCATTTGCCCATTACACCCCTTCTCTTAAATATGCCATTATTGTTGCCAGGTATGCCCCTTATTATAAAGGATATCCCTCATTACAAGGTGGAAAAGCTTGTCCTGGCAGCTATCCCTTATTAAAAGGGATGCCCCGGACATGAGGGTTGGAAAGCCTTTTCTTTTATATAGACTGAACAAGATACCAAACAAACAAATAAATCAAATAAACTGAAGGTAGAAACCTGAGCCCCCTCCCTAATTACAAGCAATAGTGAAAGTTATTAATATTTTCTCCCAATCAAACCACTACCTTCAACACGTAGGTTTATCACATGGAAGGAATTTCTCTCAATTGCGAATGGAGCCAATTTGCAATTACTGTACGTGAATTCGCTAGTTTAGCAAATTTACGTGAAATCTGATTGCGTCCTGAAAATGACCCCCCCCCATTGCCTGAAATTGCATGAGATACTCTAATATGCAATTATGTGAAACCCCATGATTGTGTTCGGATTGCCATTGCATTATACCCCCAAATTCCGTCGTATGATAAACTCCATAAAATGAAAAATCTTGTATTTTTGGTTGTGGGCCCTTTATAGAGACAGAAATGTATAATTGTATAATATGGACAATACAATACGTTTACAGAGAAACACAAGATTAGGGTCCAAAACACACTGCAGAAATACTGTAACCCAGTTTGAGACCTCTTTAACTGCCCTGGCTCAGTGCTAGGGATTCCTGGCAACTATAGTTTATTGTGGTACCAGAGTGCTCTCTGACAGTGAAGGCTTAATGTCTCACAACACTACAGTGCCCAGAATTCCCTACCATTGAGTCAGGGCTGTTAAAGCGGTCTCAGACTGGATTATTTTTTTTTCTTTTTCTTCATTTTTCAAATAATAAGATAGTACTTATTTACATCCTTCTGTCTTCCTTCCTTCCATCAATTCAGTATAGTTATACTACTTAACTTTCTTTTTTCGTAAAAAGCGTTCACATACTTCACATGTATGTGCCTGGCACACAGAATAACCATTTCGTAATCAATCTCTTTTCTAAACATCATAATCCTTTGTTTTATAAATTCAATATATTATATAATGTTAAACTTGATTATTTCTGAAGTGTGTTTTGAACTTAAGCTAACTGAAATCAGTAAAGGTTGAGTACATACAGAGATCTTGTAGCACCTTTGAGAGTAACTGAAAGAAAGAAATTGGCAGCATGTGCTTTTATAGACTTCAATCTACTTCCTCAGATGCATTTGAGGAATGCATCTGAGAAAGAAGACTGAAGTCTACAAAAGCTCATGCTGCCAATTTCTTTCAGTTAGTCTCAAAGGTGCTACAAGATCTCTCTACATACTGATTCTACAGACTAACACGGCTATATCTTTCAATACAGGTTGAGTCTCCTTTATCCGGAATTCCAAAATATTACAAAATATCCACCCGCTGGACTGAGATAGTGACATCTTTGCTTTCTGATTGATAGTGGAACACACTCCCTCAGAGTGTAGTGGAGTCTCCTTCCTTGGAGGTCTTTAAGCAGAGGCTGGATGGCCATCTGTCATTGGGGATGCTTTGACTTGGAGTTCCTGCATGGCAGGGGGTTGGACTGGATGGCCCTTGTGGTCTCTTCCAACTCTATGATTCTATGATGGTTCAGTATACACAAACTATGGGGCAAAACAGATGGGCAGGAAAAAGGTGGCTTCTGCCTTTTCTGAAGCCACATTGAAACCCCACCAACTGCACCGCCGGCTCCCGAGGCAGCTGGAGTGCTCATGTCATGACCACATGACATGGCTTCAAGCCAGGAAGAAGTGGAAAAAAACCTGCTTCTTTTTGAAATGGCTTTTCTCTTCATAAGGCACCTAGAGGGCACTCTTCTACTGGCTTCAAGGCATGTGCCAACTAAATGCCACGCCTTCAACCCAGCCTGAAAGCACCTCTTTTTGCCTGTCTGTTTAGCCCCTTTGTTTCATTATTATTATATTAATTATATTATATTATATTATCATATTATAATATTTGTTTCGTGATTATAATATTCAAAATATTGTGTATAATATTAGCTTGAGGCTATTTATAAGGTGTATACGGAACGTAAATGAATTTTATGTTTAGACTTGGGTCCCATGTCCAAGATATCTCCTTATGTATATGCACGTAATCCAATGTCTGAAAAACTCCAAAATCCAAAACACTTCTGGTCCCAAGCAGTTTGGGAAGAGAGACTCAACCTGTACTTTCATTTGGTGTTGAGGTAGAACACAAACTTGTTAATAATAACTTCCAGATTGTCACTTCTGTACGTCATGATTTTTCTAATGTCCCTTATTGCTTTTTTGAAAACCTGGCAATACTAGGGACTCTTTCATACAAGGCTAAATTGAAAGTATAATTTAAGGTCAATTTGAATGCAATCATGGGTTTTATGTTATTGCAAATTAACTCTTCGCACGCAAATTCGGGCAAGAGGGAAGCCAATTCGAATGCAATCATGGGTTTTACCTTATTGCGAATTAAAGCTTCGCATGCAAATTCGGGCAGGAGGGGGTTATTTTCGGGTAATGGGAAGTAATTCCGAACGGAGCAGGGGTTCATGTAAATTCGCTAAACAAGCGAATTTACATAAATCCGCATTGGCTCCATTCGGAGTTGGGAGAAATTCCTCCCCGTTTGAAAGAGTCCTAGGTGGTATCAGTATGATGGAGAAATGTGGGAAAATATGGGAAACAAGAAATGCAAGACAGGTTTGCTTCGTGAACCTCTGCACTTGTGACACACACCAAAGACCATTTTAGACCTTCACCTTTCCATACATTTCCCCAGAACCTGTTTCACAATTTGCCTTATCCTCTTCCCATATTTAATCTACTAAGGGTGTTTCTAGCTGAGCATCTTAATTGTCCCATCCACCGTCTGGTTTACTGTATATGTAGGTGAACAAGTCAGCATATCAGAAGAAGACAAACTCAGTAAATTAATTAAATTAGTAAATTAAAGATTATCTGTAAGTTTCAGGCATACATCTCACCAAGCAGGTAATCTTGAGCATTTTATATCTCTGAGCATGAAAAGCAGATCTGGTTTGTAGTCAGTGCAATTTTCAAGAGGCTATCTTTATTCATCTGTGGCTTTACTTCAAATGCTAGCTGCTCTCAAAAGGGAATGTGGTAGCGAAGTAGAACAGGATTGCATATTACAATTCTTTAATTTTGTTCCCAGCTTTAGATTAGAATCTTTACAATTAACCAAACAATTGGATATTTTTTTTCTGTGAGCCTTCCCAATAGCTGGTTATACAGTATATGACAACGGTCCTACTTACTACAGCTTAACTGAGGAACTAAAATACTATATGGGATATGCAGAGTATCCTAACAGTCACCATAAATTGGAAATGACTTGAAGACACAGAATAGCAAAAAATCAGATGTACACCTGGATAGAAATACTCCAGAGAGGGACTTTAGCTCAATAGAAGAGGACATACAAGATGAACCAGGCTATCTTCAAGTAAAAGAATCAGGCAGCAGATGAGATAGATAGATAGATGATAGATAGATAGGTGAGGGACTCTGTCAGAGGAGTTTATCACATGGGAGGAATTTCTGTCAATTGCGAATGGAGCCAATTCGCAATTATGTGAATTCACTAGTTTAGCGAATTTACGTGAAATCTGAATGCATTCAGAATGACTTCCCATTTCCCGAAAATGACCCCCCCCCCATTGCTCGAAATTGCATGAGATACTCTAATATGCAATAACATGAAACCCCATGATTGCGTTTGGAATGACTTCCCATTGCCCGAAATTGCATGAGATACACTCATTTGCAATAATGTGAAACCCCATGATTGGGTTTGGATTGCCATTGCATTATGCCCCCAAATTCCGTCGTATGATAAACTCCGGAGACTCTTGGACAGCAGCTGTTAAATGGAAAGAGCTTGCAAGATTTAGGGAAGGGGCTACAACCAGAATCCCCCGGCCACAATGACCAGTAACCCTGCATATTGTTAATTTTAATAGTGTAAATAAGAGTTTTAATTAATGTTAGAATTTTAATATTATAATTGCTTAATCTTGTTTTAAGGGGGATTTGTGTATGTGTATAATTGTATTTTATAATATCTTTATTAAGTTTATTTGCATAGACATAATAACAAACAGAATTAATCATTTATACTGTACAAATCATAAAAGCATTACACTCGTTTCTGCTTATGATGTTTATAAGCGTAAAATCTTCTATTTTCTTCTATCTTCTAGCATCTCATATGATTTCTTATTTCCTTCTTACTTCCCTTTTTTCCAGTTCCTTTTGATGTTACTCAATTATTATTATTTCCTGCTATTTTGAGTTTACGTTCCTTTATTATATAATTTCTTTCCCCCTATTTTTCAAACACATTGAAATATTTTTTCCATCGCAGAAAGATTTAATACAAAAAAATGCGAAAAAAGAAAAACCAATATCTTGTCTTAACAATGGAATGTATATTTTAAATAATCTCCTTATTATTTCTTTCCAACATATAACTTTGATATATCAGAATTTATTCATTTCTTCCTGAAAAAGAAAAATCACACTTAACATTATATCAATATGTCATATTACCTGATATATCGTACACTTTATTTTTACCAGTTTTCAGGAATTTTATATTAGTAGTTCTTTTTCAATATTCCATTTATTTTCCCAGTATGATACAACTGGTGCCCATTCCTCTTCTACCCTATCTATTCTTTTAGCCTCTAACATATATGATAATCTATCCATCTCTCGGGCTTCGTTAATTTTTAAAAGCCAATCCTCTACATTTAGATCTGCCTCTGTTTTCCAGTTCTTTGCTATCATTATTCTCTCTGTGGTAATTAAATATAATTTTACTTGCCACCATTTACTTTCATCTTCTGGCCTTATTGTTGATGTCATATTCAATAAATATTAATTCTGGCTTCTTTTAAAATCTTATACTCAATATATCTTGTATTAGTTTGTGTATTTGGTCCCAAAAAATATTTACTTTTTCACACTTCCACCACATATGTATCGTTGTATCTCTTTCTTTTTTACATCTCCAACATAAATCGCTTTTCAACTTAAACATTTTTTTTAAGCTTCTCCGGAGTATGGTACCATCTGTTGCTTATTTTTAAAAAGTTTTCTTTTAGAGCTTGTGATTTTGTGAATGTATTTGTTTTTTTCCATGCTTTTCCCCACATTTCCAATTGAATTGGGTGTCCAAAATCCTTTGCCCACTTGATCATATATTGTTTTACTGGCTCTTTCTCTAATTCTCTAGTTAGAATTTGAATATTATAATTGCTTAATCTTGTTTTAAGGAGGATTTTTATATGCGTGTAATTGTATTTTTAACTGTGGTATGCCGCTTTGATTGCGCATGCAAAAAGCAGAATATAAATAAAAGTTTTATTTATTATAAATTTATTAACTTTTCCATACTCTTGAGTTAGATAAATGGTCTCTAACCCAGTACAGTGGTCCCCCGGGATACGAAGCCCCCGGGGAATGAAATCCCCGGGAGCCGAAAGAGCCCGGCTTACGAAGAAAACCCTGGGATACAATTAAAAAAAACCGTGCGGCTCCTTTAAATTGGCCGCTTGGCCCGTCAAAGAATGCGGTCCCCCGGGAAACAAAGATTTCCGGGTTACGAAAGGTAATCCGGAACGGATTACTTTCGTAACCTGGGGGACCACTGTATAAGGCAGCTTCCTCTGTTGCTAAATGTAAAGTTTTACTGGATACTATCGTCGTGGCAATTTAAACAGGAAAAACATAAGAGGCTTACATTTTTTTCTCTCAGGCTCAGTCCCCTCTGTAATTCTAGGTGACTTTAATATCCACCTTGATGATCCTAAGAATCCTTCACCATCTTGCTTTAGCTCTCTCTTAGCTTCTTTTGATCTTCAACCTCATTCCACCTCCCCTACCCATTCTTCTGGTCACTGCCTTGACCTAGTTCTCGCCACCAAGTGTGTCATTTCTGACTACTTGGCATCTGACTATCCATTGTCAGATCATCATCTAATTTCTTTTATTCTTACTTATATCCCACCTCCTCGTCATGTTATTCAACGCACTTTTTGTAATCTTCATTCTGTTAATTCTGATCATCTCAGTCAGACCTTGGATGCTTCTCTCTCTTCTCTAAATCTTGGGGACTCTGCTGACTCAGCAATGTCTTTATTCAACTCCACTCTCTCTTCAACCCTTGAAAGCTTTGCCCCTGTATCTGTTCGCAAGTCCTCCTCTATGACCTCTACTCTATTCTCATTCTTCTTGATCTGTCTGCGGCCTTCAACACCGTGGACCACTGTCTCCTGCTCGACCTACTTTCCGACCTTGGGTTCTCCGACTCTGTTGTCAACTGGTTTAAATCTTACTTGTCAGACAGATCTTTTGCATTGGTCACGGATGGTCAGACTTCCTCCTCTGTTCCCTTATCTGTTGGAGTTCCTCAGGGCTCTGTCCTGGGTCCCCGTCTGTTCTCTCTATACACACTGTCCCTTGGTAAACTCATCAGTTCTTTTGGTTTCTCCTATCATCTGTACACCGATAACACTCAGCTGTATCTTTCCACCCCCAACCTTTCACCGGGGCTTGAACAGCAAGTTTCATCTTGTCTGGATGCCATCTCTCAGTGGATGCGGCATCGGCGCTTGAAGCTCAACATGTCTAAGACAGAGCTTTCCATCTTCCCACCTAAGCCCACCCTTCAATACTCCTTCTCTGTTTTGGTTGATGGCACTTCTATTCAACCGGTTCGGCAAGCCCGCAGTCTTGGTTTCATTTTTGATTCCTCTCTGTCGTTTATTCCCCAGATTCAGGCCACTGCCAAGGCCTGTAGATTCTCTCTCTACAACATTGCTAAAATCCATCCATTCCTCTCAGCCTCCACTGCCAAGACTCTGGTCCATGCCCTGGTGGTCTCACAATTAGATTATTGTAACCTTCTTCTGACAGGGCTTTCTCTCTCTCACCTCCATCCTTTAATCTCTGTCCAGAACTCAGCTGCACGCATTATCACATCCGCTCGCCGCTTTGACCATGTTTCTCCTCTCTTATCCTCCCTTCATAGGCTCCCCTTCCCCTTCCGCATCCAGTACAAGCTCTTGCTGTTGACTTTCAAAGCCCTCCACGGACTGGCCCCTCCTTACTTGTCTGAACTTCTTTCTCCTTACATTCCTCCTCGTACCCTCCGTTCTGGTCGTCAAGGTCTCCTGTCCCATCCGAGGATCTCCACTGCCCTATCCCGGATTCACCCCTTCTCACTTGCTGCCCCTCACTCCTAGAACCTTCTTCCCCCACATATATGCTTCATCACTTCTCTAACCAGGTTCAAAAGTAAGTTAAAGACTATATTGTTTAGGGAAGCGTTCCCAGGATTGTGCCATCTGCCCCAGGATGCATCCTCTTAACTATGTTTTAAGAACCTAAGCCCTTCCTGCAGTCCATCTGCCTTGGTCCAGGCCCCAGAGGGAGAGAAGAACCACTGGACCTCATCCCCTTCCCACCACCTTCCCCTTCTCCTTTTGTGTTGTCTCATTTAGACCGTAAGCCTGAGGGCAGGGAACCATCTAAATATAAGATTCTATGTACAGCACTGTGTAAATTTACAGTGCTATATAAATAAAGGTTAATAATAATAATAATAATAATAATAAATAATAATAAATATTCTGTGGCATAAACTTTTGGGGATGGTAGCCCAGATGGCACAAGTGGGTTGCAATCCACACAGAAATTACAGCAAACAAATAAAAATCTGTTAGTTTTTAAGGGGCCATGAGAGTCTTGGCTGTTTTACTTCTAATTTTAATTTATTGATTTTGCTTCCTTTCCATGTCTCACCCCCCCCCCCCCCCCAAAAAAAAAGCATGTTGGATTCATTGTTCATTGTTGCCTGCTAAACCATATACAGTATGTTGCTTTCCTGGAACTCAAAACAGAGTATGAAACATTTACAAATGTTTTCTTTTAAAGTCGGCAGGCATTTCCAGCAACACATTGGGGTGGTACAGACCGCCCAAAAAGGGTGGTCTGGCACCACCTCTTTTAAAGTCGTAACTGCAGTTGTGCACCTAAAAAGGAGCGGGGAAACTGTGCTCCTTTTTAGGTGCACAGTTGCTGCGTGATTAAAAAAAACACCACGCCATTTGGCACCTTTATGCCGCCGCAACTGCGCATCTCCGTGCAGTTGCGCAGTTGCGCCGGTGCCATTACGTACGCCATCTAAACGGTGTTACATAATGGTGCCGGCGCCATTATGTAATAGGGTTTGGGAACGTGTAAACAGTGCGCACTCCCGAACCCTAATGGCACTGCAATGGCGCCTCTTAGTGCCCGTCTAGATTGGGCCATTTTTGGAGTCAGCAACCTTTGCATATAACTGTTCTGGTTGAGTTTCCCCTCCAAAATCTGAAATACTCCAAAATCCAAAATCATCCATATGAGTGGCTGAGGTCTAAAATGCACTGCAGAAATAATCCAGTTTGAAACTGCTTTAACTGCCCGGGCTCAATTCTAGGGAATTCTGAGAACTGTAGTTTTGTGAGAGACATTTAGCCTTCTCTATCAGAGAGCTCTGATGCCACAATAAATTACAAATCCCAGAATTCCCTAGTACTGAGCCAGGGCCATTTAAGCAGTCTAAAACTGCATTATTTCTGCAGTGCGTTTTGGACATGAGATAGTGACACCTTTACTTTCTTACAGTTCAGTGTACACAGACTTTGTTTCATGCATACAATTATTAAAAAATATTACATACAAAAATACCTTCTGGCTATGAATATAAGGCATGTATAGGACATCAATTGATTTTGTATTTAGGCTTGGGTTTTATCTCCAAGATATCTTGTTATGCATATGAAAATATTCCAAAATGTGAAAAAATCCCAAACACTTCTGATCGCAACAATTTTGGATAAGGGAGATTAACCTGTACTCACTGGTAGTTAGATTATGTATCACTACCATAGTGTTTATTGCAACATCCTGTTTGTGTGTTTGTTGACACCAACTTTCTTCCCGCATTAAGAAGCCTTCCTTTGTTCTCTGGGGTCTCATCTGTCTACATCCATATCTCTCTCCCTGCCTGCCCTTCATAAAACATATACGATAGGAGCCTGGTGAGATGCCCCAAGTCTCCTGATACCATGTAATACATGGACTAGTGTTGATTATGCACAGGTATTTTTGAGGAAAACTATTTTTATATACTGTACTTTACAAAGAAGGCTAAGTTTGATTTCTTTCTCTGCTAGACCTTGGGTGCACCTATACTGTAGAAATAATGCAGTTTGATACCACTTGAACTGCCATGACTCCATCCCATCGAATCCTGGGATTTGTAGTTTGGTGAGGCACCAGCCATTTTGGCAGAGAAGGCTGAAGACCTTGCAACACAACAACACAACAGAATGGAGCTTAAAGTGGTGTCAAACTGCATTATTGCTACAATGTAGATGCACCTCTTGTGTGTGTAGGGTGGAGTGGGCTGGTGAACTGTTCAGCTTCTGCCTAGTGCATTAGTTACTCTGCTTGAGAGATCTATCTCTCACATTTCCCAATGGATGGCTAGATAAAATCAAATACTTCTTTGAACTTTAATGTGTTAGTAAAAGACCCAGTCACCTACAACAGATCCTTCCTTCCTTCTAAAATATATTTCCTATTCTGTTGCCTGTCCTTTAAAACCTTCCAGGTTGTCTTTGGGGAACCAAATCAGGAACACAAGAAGATAAAGTAGTATGCCGAAGGCAAAGAACTACATCTTCCTCCCTCCATGACACAAAACCTGCCCATTCACAGCCCAGCTGCCTTTGGGAAGCAGGTAAGACACATCTGAATGGAGAGGGAAGGGGAATTGTATTATCAGAAGGAGGCCCTTCCTTGTAAATGTCTTCCCTTGTGTTGTGAGATATATATATATATATATATATATATATCTCAGATAGTTGTAAACAGATATTGGCCTGCACAAATGTTTACTTGGTCTATAGCTCATTCCTGTGTAGTCAGGAGGGCATGTAAAGACACAAACTTGTGTTTCTTTCTAACTTTCTTCAGTTTGAATTTTTCTTTATAGATTTTTGTGGGGTTTTCAGGCTATGTGGCCATCTTTTAGAAGAGTTTATTCCTGACGTTTCACCAGCATTTCTCTGAAGATGCCAGCCACAGATGCTGGCGAAACGTCAGAAATAGACTCTTCAAGAACATGGCCACATAGCCCGAAAAACCCACAAAAATCTATGTATGCTGGGCATGAAAGCCTTCAACTTCACATTGAATTTTTGTTATTGTTAAACTTGCTATACTCCCCTAACCAGTGAGATGTGCCAGGCAGGCATTACTTACCTGGGTTTGGTTTGCTTAGGAATGAGGTTACTAGCGGCTGATGACATTTTGTAATATTGGAGTTCACTTACCAACATGGGTGGAGGAATAGCTTAATTCTCTGACAGGCAGCCAAATCTGTTGCTTCACACCAGATCTTCATAGCCTTCTCTTTTTGTGTCTGTTTTAGGATGGCCTCATGAAAATGAGAACTGGGAATCTGTATCTTTAATGGGTTACGTAGAAGTAGAATTGAACCAGATGAACCTTGTATAACAGTTCACAGTTGCTGAAATTTCTCTTCATTGTTGTTAATTGCCTTCAGGTCAACTTCAAGCTATGGTGACCCTATGAATGAAAGACCTCCAAGCCACCCTATCCTCTGCTGCCCTGCTCAGCTCTTGCAGATTTATGGCCATTACTTCTCAGAGTCTAATAATCAGGAATACTGTCTTCTAGCCTTTTGTAGTGAGACCATTCTTCTCATGACTACGGCTGCACCCACACTGCAGAAATGATCCAGTTTGGCTCCACTTTAACTGCCATTGCTCAGTGCTATGGAATTCTGGGAATTGTAGTTCTGTGAGACATTTAGCCTTCTCTGCCAGAGAGCTCTGGTGCCACAACAAACTTCAGCCCTTAAAGTTCTATAGCTCTGAACCATAATAGTTAAAGTGGTATCAAACTGGATTATTTAAGCAATTATTAAAAGTGAAAAGATCCCTCTCTGCTGTTTCAGTATGGCCATCCTGTATCATCTCTTACTTGAAAACTTACTTAATGTCTCCAAAATACTTCCATTGATTTTTCCACTCACACTTACTTACTTGCCTCCTTTGCATGGGCCAAAACTGGATTATTTCTGCAGTGTGTCTTGGACTTAAGTAGGTGATAGAAAATGCTGGATCTTGTTTGGATTTATTCAGTTGGCTATTAGCCATCTTGGTTGTTAGCCATGGAAAGTTGCTTGTATTTTCCTAGTCCTCTATATATATTGTTCAGGATAAGTTTCCAAAACAATGAAAACTCATAGGACTCTTTCATACAAGGCTAAATTGGAAGTATAATTTAAGGTCAGTTCGAATGCAATCATGGGTTTTACGTTATTGCGAATTAACTCTTCGCATGCAAATTCGGGCAAGAGGGAAGCCAATTCGAATGCAATCATGGGTTTTACGTTATTGCGAATTAAAGCTTCGCATGCAAATTCGGGCAGGAGGGGGTTATTTTCGGGTAATGGGAAGTAATTCCGAACGGAGCAGGGGTTCATGTAAATTCGCTAAACAAGCGAATTTACATGAATCCGCATTGGCTCCATTCGGAGTTGGGAGAAATTCCTCCCCGTTTGAAAGAGTCCAGTGAAACACATGTGTATATGCACACTTACTTGAGAAAGGCAGTGGTGGAAAGAAAACAGCTGTTTACTTGTGTTGACTATTATCCTACATTTTCCCGTTGGATGTGTATTATTTTCTTCCAAGGGAGTATGCAAAGCTTCCGCAGGACTGAGGAGTGAAAAAAAGGAAGATGATAAAAATAATGCTAAAACAAAAGATTAACAGCATGGCAAGATTTGCATTACTTGTCCCAAATTACATCACAAACAGGATCTCCGACACTTGTGCAACTAAATGCAATGAAGCAATCATGATGGCAATATATGCGCTATTTTGGAGCAGTGTGGTCTGCTTCCTTAACAAAAGCAGTCTATGAAGAAACCTGGAGAGCCCCAAAACAAAGGGTTTCTTTCTTGCCTTTCCTTCCCTTCTCTCAAAAACTTCCATAGACCCTGAAAGTTATGAGATACTTACATTGTTTTGCCAGAGAGAATAATGCAGTCTCTCTCAGCAGCACTACCTCTTGCTGTTTTCTTCCACCAGGGAGTATTTGCCCCCTTGCTCTTAGAAAGTTTGGCACTATGCCACCCACCACGCAGAGCACAAAACAACTCCAAACATATTTAATTTTTAAAAATGATACTTGTGCAATTCTATTTCATCAGAGCTATAATCATGTAACAATAATTTTTAAAAAATCAATAGGCATACATGAATAGTAAAAGTTAAACAACTGAATTTACATCTTAAGGATGTTGAGAATAACTTGTTCTGGCAGTTAACAATTTCTGAAAGCAATTTCGTTATGGGGCTGGCTGCTGAGACTCAGAAGGAGAGCAAATTTAGATCCACCAAATGCATTTATTTGCATTTTTTAAAAAAGAGCAAATACCACACAAACACAACAAGGATTGGAAAAGGTAAAAGGAAGAACTCTTTAGAATAAAGCACTTGTTACTGGAAACAATTTTTTTTTGGAATCAGAAATTCATGACAAGCAGTAAAGAAAGGAGGGGCATCCACAAAATGCATACCCTCCAACTGTCCTATTTTGGCAAGGACAGTCCAAATTAATCTTCTGTCATCTGACTTTTTCAGGTGTTTTCAAAATGTTCCAGTTTCTTTCTTCTTCCCCCTTTATGTCCTTGGCTTACTTCAATTGCTGCAAAAGTAGTTTGTGGACATTTGGCTCAGGGGGAGGAAGAGGAGAGTAGGGGCAGACTCTTGCCTTTCCCAGTAGCCTAAGGTAAAAGCAAACTGCTGCATTGTATCCTAGCTGGTCTGTTCTTCCTTATTAACACTAACTTTTACCATCTTGACCACACTCTGATATTACAAAGGCATTACATAGACAAGTTGGAAATCATGAGGGCTTCAGATGTTGTTGAACTGCAACTTCACTAACCCTAGAGAGCATTGCAAATGGTGGAGAATGATGTGGGATGAAATCCAGCAACATCTGGATGGCTGTATGATTTCCACTGACGAAATAACATATGCTGTGGTGCTTTTTCTCACTTTTGTGTTCTTCCTCATTAATAAATTTTGCCATCTTGATCACACTCTGACGTGCCCTAGTTTTCATCTGTGAAATGGTGGCAGGTATGAAAGTGTCATCTGTCCTGCAGGGACAACTTCTCTCACCCTGTCTCTGAAGTTTATCATACTAGGGAGATCCCAAAGAAAAAACAGGATTTAAAAGAGATTTAGATTTAAAGAAAACTTGCAAGTGGGGGAAGCTTATCACACTAAATGACCCCCAAAGTGAAATAACGCGAAGTTAAACTGAACATAAAGCAGAGAAAACCAGCAGCTTTTTACTTTTGGGAAGTTCTGAAAGTAAAAAGCTGCTGTTTTTCTCTGCTTTACGTTTGGTTTAACTCGCATTATTTCATTTTAACAGTGACATCATCTGGGCATTTGTGAGGGTTTTTTTTTTTTTTTGCTTTAAATCTAGTTTAAATCCCATTTTTCTTCGGGATCTCCCTAGTTTGATAAATTCCTCAGTCGCATATTTTCCTCTCAATACCTTCAAAGAGATAAAGTGCTGTGCTACCCCTTCTCGTGGAGTCAGATTTTTGGGTGCTTCCAGACAAGTCTTTTGTTATTGAATCTCCCTGCCTCATTCACAGAATTTTAGGAAGGTGAATACCATCCTCCACGTAGCTTATTTTGTTTGTAACCCTCCCTTGTTTTCCTACTCCTTCTGCCATCTTTTTTTGTACAACAGAAAATCCATTAGGAACAGTTCCAGGTGACACTTTTCTTATGCCACTACTATGATGCCTCCTCCACTGAATTTTATTAGGACTTCACAAAATGTATTCGTCCCCCCATAATCCCCCACTGCTTTTCCTATAACTTCTTCCATTATGCCTCTTACCCACAAAATAAATTCAAAACCTTGGATAGCCCCTTTAAAATCCAGAATAAAACCTGGGGTGGATTCACTGACCCACTGGCATGGGTGCAATTAGCTGCCACTGAGTTAGGAATAGTAATAATATACAGTAAAAAGAGAGAGTAGCAGCATAGTGTCTTTTAACTGCTAAGGAGAACCCTTCTGTCTAGAAATCCTTTAAGGAGGGAAAGATGCACCAAATGAATGGTAGCACTAAGAATTACCCATCTGTGGAGATAGATAGACAGACAGACAGACAGATAGCAGCACTTGAAAGGTTTATTGTCTTTATGTGCCTTCAAGCCACTTCCAATTTATGACAACCCTAAGATGAACCTATCACAAGGTATTCTTGGCAAAATTTATTCAAAAGGGTTTTGCCATTGCTTTGGCTGAGAGTGCGTGACTTGCCCAAAGCCATTCAGTGGGTTTCTATGATGAACCAGGAATTTGAACCCTGCTTTCCCAGCATCGTAGTGCAACATTCAAACCACTATACCGCCCTGGTTTTCAGGGAAGGCTATAAATGCTATAAATGAATGTGTTTTAAGGACCAACCCCACTGAGTGATACTTGGGCACTAATCTTTATAAAGTATTCCTCATGGTGTGTTGGCTAGCGTCACTAGCAAACCAATATTCCATGGTAAGTTGTTATGCCTGCCTTGGATTCCATTGTGGGAGAAAGGCAGGATATACCGTAAATCATTGAAATAAAATAAAATAAACACGTCTTTCAGGATGCATGAAATGGATTTCTGTATCCATCATTCTCTTGGTTCCACCTTTATTTTTATAATCTCCCATTAATCGTGCTGTTGTACACGTATGGAATGTCAGAAGGGCATAATTATGTAAGTAGCAAGCAAGAGAGGACACTACCTGTTTAACAAACACTAGGAAGGTAAGAATAAAAATATTGTTCTCATTTGACACAGTGATGGTGTTCACCTTATAAGATTTACATACACAGTCCACAGTTTCCAGGAAGTCTATGGCGTCTCACCTGTGAATAAAATTAGGCCTAAATATGAACAAAGCCACCTAATACTGAGTCACATCATTACTCTGTCTGCTTATTAATTAAGCTTGCCAGGGTGAAAATGAGATTGTTCCTGTATCTTTAATGGTTGTACAGAAGACAGAAGGTCAGCTGGTGTTGCTTGTTGTATGATTAGAAACATCTGTTGAAATTCCTTCATCCATGCAGCCACCAAAAGTCCAGGAGCCACCTCCAGTTTTCACTCTGGGAACTCTAATATCTGGCCACTCTTTCTGGGCACCAGATCTTGTCTGATTTTATAGGTTAAGCAGGGTCAAGTATGGCAAGTACTTAGAAGGGAGACCATCAGGGATACTAAATGCTGTAGGCTACATTTCAGAGAAAGATAATGATAATTCCTTGTCTAGGAAAGTCCCATGAAATTCATAGTGTTGCTTTAAGTTGACAGATGACTTGAAGACACATATTTCAAACAATATGCAGTTAAAATACAGGAACATATGAAGACCTCAGGTTCTATCAGACCAATAGCTTATCTACTCCACACTCTGTTCCCATAGCAATCAATCCAACGATTCCTAGAGGAGGCTGCAGGCAGGAGCTGGGTGGAATAGTCTTTTTCCACTTGTTGTTCAACAACTGCCAGAAAGGCATACTGATGTAGCATGCAGTTGTCATAAGGATGGAAAGTTGTTGTTGACCATTACTGTATCTTGTAGTGAACCCATGAAAATAGCCAAACTGTATGTTGCAGCTGGCACGCTTCAAATCTGCAGAGAGGAGCAAAGAATTCAGACAACTGGTGGGCAGAAACTGAAATCTCAGTTTTGCGAGTAGGCTTGGAGCTGTAGAAGTCTTAAACCTGATTAGAAAGGTACATACAACACAATAATAATAATAATAATAATCAGAACCTTTTATCAAAGAGACCACTCTGCTTTAAGGATCTCCATAGCTTGAAGGCAGGATGGAATAACTGAGAGCCTATACAGACTGGTACATTGTGCTGGCCTGTTGGCAGAGTCCAGATACAGCGTCTGCATGCTGAATGCCCTAACTCTGCCTCTAGGGTGCCATTTCGGTCTGCATGGCATGCACCATCATGGTGAAACTCCAGCACTGCATCTACATCATGCAGCACCGAACGGGCCTCATAAAGCCACATTGCCGTGGCTACAGCGCCCCTTGGAGAGTGCAAAAAGGAGCCGCTTTTTGCAGCTCCTTTTTGCGCTCTCCAGAGGCCGGATCATGGCCGTGGCGTGCAGTTGCTGCAGCCCCGATCCGACCAGGAAAGGGGCGGCTGCGTATTGCCCCTTAGGGGCAGTCTGTATAACCCCTTAATTAGAAACATACAGTTTATAAACTCTAAAAAGTTACACAGCTACTATTCTAACTGTGCACGCCCTAAATTGGATAATAACCATTTCAGCTTGATAGGCTTGCTTATCACTCATGGTTTATCTTGTCTACATCTTTCAGGTTGCATAGGCAGCAAATCAGAGGAATATAACAAGACATCCTTGATGAATTCAGACATTTGGCTATAACTTCTTAGGCTAATCCAGAACTCTCCCCTCCAGAGTTTAGCAACCTCAGAAGTTAATGTATTCCAGGAGCTAGTGAACTTCAAAATGGTTCCTAAATGTAAAACAGCTTAGTTTAGACTAAGTGGTGAATACAAATGTAAGGTTTACATAACGAATACAGTTAAATAAGAAATAAGAGTATACCTTGTTAATATGGCGGGTTAGGTTCCAGACTACTGATGTAAAGTGAATATAGCTTTAAAAGCAATCACAGCCTTTTAAAAAACTTGCCAGTGCTTATAAAGGCCTAAAAACTTATTTAGACTATTATTTATTTATGTCACAATGCATTCCAACCAGCAATATGGTAAAGTACTGTACAATTGAAAAGGACTGTATTAGGAGTTTATCACATGGGAGAAATTTCTCTCAATTTCGAAAGAAATGGAAATGAGGCCAGTTCGGAATTGAGTAAATTCGGTAGTTCAGCGAATTTACATGATTGCGTATTGACACTGCATTGCGTTCAGAATTGCTCGAAATTGCCTCCCAGTGCCCCAAATTGCGTGTGATAGTTTCTCATGCAATCACGCGATACCCCATGATTGCGTTCAGAAGGACTTCCCTTTGTCCGAAAATGTGTTTGATCAGCTTTCACGCAATCACGCGAAACCCCATGATTGCATTCAGATTGCCATTGGATTATACTTCCAATTTCCTTCATGTGATAAACTCCTTAGTGAAGCACTCTAAAGTGAGATACACCAGTGTAGAATACAGGAGGCCAGAATGCCAACAATGAAGAGGACAATTGGCTTCTCAGGAAAGGGAATCCCACAAACTGTATGCTGCTGAAAGGATTATGGTAGTAGTTCTCCACATTCTCTGAGTTTTTTCTCACTTCTGTTATTTATTCTATCTTGCATCAGGATGGTGATGGTGCCTGCACCACTCTCCTATATCAATATGGAAGTGGTATAGTGGTAACAACTGAAGTGCAGGCCCTCACCAGGACAGCTGTGCTATAGCAACACTATCACAGAGACTCCCAAACTGTGGGTGGCTGTCCGGATCTAGATCTTAGTAGTCTTAATCTTTACTGTGAAGAGGTCATTTGCTAAGCCACACTCACATACTTTGAAGTACAACATGGATCACTCATAAACATATGCTGTTATTGGGAAAAAACAGGACCCCCCTCTATGGGTAATGCAGCTAAGTTCAGAGTGAAGTAAGGTATCAAATTAGGATAGCATAGGAATTCATACATCTTGCTAATTAAAAAAAACAAGTAGATGTTCAATGCTGGAGTCTTGGCTTCACTGGACACCTGCCTTTCTAGAGCTGGAAGGGGCTGTTGGGTGACAGCAGCATCCCACTCTTACCACCCTTACCAGCAGCCTCTGGCAGACCTACCAGACCTTCCCTGTCTGGTGGGGCTGCTGGCCAGATATGAAAGACAGTTGCCTCCCTCTTCCACTTGCCCAGCAATCCCGCAGATCTATAGGGGATCCGCACCCCACCCACACCAGCAGCTACTGGTGGGAAGGGGATAATTTCTGGGTCTGATGGGGCTGCTGGCCACCCTTACCAGTAGCTGCAGCCGATGGACAGCAGAGGTGCTCTGGCTGGCGAAGGGGGGTGGCTAGGGAAATCTTTGGACAAACAGGAGCAATCACCCACTGGGCAGTCACCCCTCTCTGCGGTGTCACCCAGTGGATTCTTAACCCCCTGCACCCTCCTAGTGATGCTCCTGGTCCCAACCAAACTGGGACACTTGATAAAACATATGTTCAATGAGCAATTGGAAAGGGACAATAAAATCTTAGCACCTGGAAAACAGCATGAGGCATTTGTGAGTCAGTGCTCATTACCTGTCTTCCTGATAGCTGCCATTTTGATCATTCCTCATTCCTCCTCATATAACATTGGTTTTAATCAGTACTTTTTTTTCAATAGTCCTTTTCCAAGTTTCGGCCATTTAGAGCTGCCCACCTATTCAAGAGGGATTTTGGAATTGTTGTTGTTGCTGCTGTATGTCTTCAAGTCATTTCCTAAGGTGATCCTATCCCAGGGTTTTCTTGGCAAGTTTCTTCAGAGGGGGTTTGCCATTGCCTTCCTCTGAGGATGAGTGAGTGTGACTTTGCCCAAGGTCACCCAGTGGGTTTTTGTGGCCATAGTCCAACACTCAAATTGCCAGTGCCTCCTCATTTTTTTGCTATGTTAATGGGAAAAGTGTCCTGCTTGCCAAAAGGTTACAGGAGGTACCTCAGTTTTGTTGGCTTGCTGGGACACATTTCAGAGCCTCCCACATATTCCACATTCCTTATCTTGGAGGTTCTAGTTATGCTGCGTGGGCAGCAAAGCTGGCATGAGAAGTTCTGTCATCAGACTGGCTTCCTAATCCTCTTTCACATACTTCACAATTATCGATACAGAAAAATGGAGGAGAGGCTTTCAGAAAAAAAATCTCAAAGGAAGCAGCGAGACAGGCCCTATCTACCTCTTCTGTCTGTTGTAGCTATTATAGATAAGCTTCCTGCCGCACTGTCTTCCTTGATCAGACTAAGAAAGCCATTGGAATAGTGTTTTTGCTTTTTAGAAATGCAAGTTATTAAGGCAATATTCCTATTTGTAAACATGCAGGGGCAGCTGTGTTGGCCATTTAACAAATACAAACAAAAAATCCATCAATGATACCTTTACTGGCCAACTGAAATGCACTTGTTGCAAGCTTTCGAAGCTCCATGGGCTTCTTCATCAGGGAAGGTGTTACAAACCAAACAGGAGGGGAAAAAACAATTGGAGATGTTAGTCAGATGCCTGCATGTTGTTTCAGTCCTTAGGAAAGATGTTATGCTGGGAAGGATATCTTTTGCAGGCAGGTTTCTCCTCCTCCTGGCAACAGGGACATTTTCAAAGTCCAGGAAATTTAACATCTATTTGCATCTCAGCAGCGACTGCTTTTTTGCAATCCAATATGTCTCCATTCCAGTAAGGTCACAGGCCTCTGTAGACAGAGAACTTCCTCAAGAAGTGTCCATGTTTTTACATCAGGAACATTTTGGTGGTGGAGCATCTGACTAACATGATACATCTCCAATTGTTTTTCCCCCTCCTGTTTGGTTTGTAACATCTTGCCTGATGAAGAAACCCACGGAGCTTCAAAAGCTTGCAACAAGTATATTGTGCATGTTGATTGGCCAATAAAGGTATCACTGATGGATTTTTATTCCTATTTGCAGTTACTGGGAAATAAGACTTTTAAAACTCTTTTAAAACTCTTTTTAAACTCTGCAATTTTTGCAATGAAAAGGGCCAGAATAAATATAGCTTTAAAGTGAATTGGCCAAATATTTGATCCACTAGCATGAGAACATCAAGGGGCTTTCTAGACTGCCCAAAAGGGGTGGTCTGTTCTCACCCCAAGAAGCGGCGAGATGGGGCCAAGGCTGCCAGTGCGGCAGCTTCAGAGGCCCCATCCCACCGCTTCTGAAGGCTGCGGGGAAGCGGCAAACTGTCACTTCCCCATGGCCTCAAAGCAGGGTGCAGCAGGTGCCCCGGGTGCCCGTTGCATCCCGTTTTCCTTGGCACTGGTGAGGGGAGAAAGGGGCTGCGGCCGTGGCCGCGGCCCCTTTCTCACCTGGGTCCTTGGCGTGGCCGTTTAAAGGCCGTGACAAACACCTGGAAGCAAAAAGGAGCACCTTAAAGGAGCTCCTTTTTTGAGCTGTGGAAAGGGCGTGCTTGGCACCCTTTCGCGGCACAATTGTGTCATGGCGCGCATAGCGTATCTAAACGCTGTGTGTGCCATGATGCTATAATGGCACGCCCGTATGGACGCCGCCATTTTAAAATGGTGGCGTCCATACGGTTTAGGGTTAGGGAGGGACTAAACGCTGTGCCCTCCCTAACCCTAAACAAGCCTTTTTGAGCCCTTAAGGCACCGCTTCTTGCCTGTCTAGATCAGGCCCAAGATGTTGACAGACTAACTCCTTTATTAATGATCCAAAAGTTCAGCAAAGATGTTGAGC
Organism: Urosaurus nigricauda; assembly: GCA_034509955.1. Lineage (NCBI taxonomy): Eukaryota > Metazoa > Chordata > Lepidosauria > Squamata > Phrynosomatidae > Urosaurus > Urosaurus nigricauda. Next base: position 310,186,840 of record JAOEGL010000002.1, read on the forward strand.
TCTCAGGCTTGGTTTTTATTATTTGACAAAAGTAGCAAAGTTGGTCATTTTTCTGAAAAGGAGAATGTGTGTCAATGAATTTCAGAATTAAAGCAAAATTTTTCATGGCTGAGGAGATGGAATGTGTGACAAATGAGATATTGTGTTGGTGCTGGAGGGAGACTCATGTTATAAGTTTGTACCAGCCACTCCCTGCCCAATGATCCTTGGGCTCTATGTTCTGGCAGGTGTTCTCCTGGACTTCAGGCACAGATTTTTGGGGGTGGTGGATAGCCTCCTCATATATTCTCACGTCTGGATTGGTCTCTAGGAAGCACACCACAAGCCATTACCCTTCACAGACTTTCTCGGAGTAGCTCTTGTGCCATATTCCTCAGCAATTTATCACCCAAAGAATAATAGGGTATTAGAGCTGGAAGAGATGACAAGGGCCAACTAGTCCAACCCCCTGCCATGTAGGAACTCACATTCAAAGCTTTCCCAACAGATGGCCATCCAACCTCCATAGAAAGAGATTCCATTACACTCCAAGGCAGTGTATCTCACTGTTGAACAGCTCTTACTGTAAGGAAGGTCTTCTTAATGTTTAAGTGGAATCTCTTTTCCGGTAGTTTGAATCCCTTGTTCTGTGTCCTAGTCTATGGATCAACAGAAAACAAGTGTACTCCTTCTTCCATATGACATCCTTTCAAATATTTAAACAGGGCTATCATGCCACCTCTTAACCTTCTCTTCTCCAGCATAAACATACCCTGCTGCCTTAGCCACTTCTCATAGGGCAAGGTTTCTAGACCTTTCACCATCTCGGTCACCCTCCTCTGGACATGTTCCATCTTGTAGTTTATGCTATAGGATACGGTGATTGTCATGGGCAACATTAAATAAACATAATCTTCATTAATGTAAGAGTGTGACCCTAGGTGCACACCCACTATGTACACACAGAGCAATCCAGTGGGGAAAAAAACCCATTGGGAGTACAGAGTGGAATAAGAGTAATACCGTGATTCACACAAAAACAGTGGAGGGAGCTGAGAGTAACTAATTCTTTACATTCTAAAAGTAAACCCTTTGGGATGCTGACATAGGATGCATGTTTTCTGTTTTACCTGTTTAGTTAAGAAAAAAATGTGTCTCAGACATAAAAAATATGGAAAACATTGTACTAGAGTGGAGATGGGATAGCTTCAGGCTTGCATGGTCTACTTTCGTTGCAAACCCCCCCCCCACCTGCTGCTCCAGAATTCTTGTGATACCCATAATGTTTACATTTGCCAATCAAAAGTGAATATAAGATATAACTCTATAGAAAGGGGTTCTATGCAGTACTGTACTTTATTCCCCCCCCCCCCCAGGGTAATTTGGAAGCGCTTTCTATTTTTTTGCCCATTTCTGCTAATTTTATTTTGGAAATTTAGTTTCACTAGCAATATTTGCCAGCTTCACCACCACTTCATATACTCTGGCCTCCAGAGGCTTCAATCAATTATTTTACTTACTGTATAGTCTTTCTTTCTCTCAGAACTGAGCTTCAGGGTGCTTGCTCCAGTTACTTGATAGATCATTCTGAGGTTTCTTAGGGTGCATCAACACTGTAGAAACAATGCAGTTGGACACCACTTTAAGTGCTGTAGCTGCAGCCTATGAAATCCTGGAATCTGTAGTTTTATAAAGTCTTTAGCCTTCTCTGCCAAAAACTGTCAGTGCCTCACAACACTACAAATCCTAGTATTCTGTAGGATGGAACCATAGCAATTAAAGTGGTATCAAAGCGCATTATTTCAGCAGTGTAGATGCACACTTAATTGTTAAAGATGCCATGTACCATGTATGAGTAACCAGTTTTTCCTGATGCACTACAATGCTACAACTCTTTAGCAAGGAGGAGAAGAGAACATATTTTTCTCCTATGTCCCAGAATTTGTTTAAAAAAATACAGTTTAGTGTGGGAATAGAATGTTGCAAATGGTACTGTGAATTGTCAGAAAATGGAGATGGAAGACATTCCATTTAATTTTTTTGTTTAAAGTTCAAAGAGAAACAGCAATATACACTTAACCTCCTGGTACATTTGCCCTATCTGGAGGAGCCCAATGTCTGCTATTAAAGACTTAGGAGAAGAAGCTGGCAAGGATGGTAGCACCTAAGATAGTATGAGTCAGGATGAGAAGAATGTTCCTATTCGTTTAGCTTGCTTACTTTGATGTGATGAATCTATCTTTTACTTATCACAGAACAAGTGAATGCGTACCTATTTTCCTATCATTATTGCTGCCACAACTGCTGTATTTGTCAAGTGACTAAAACAAAGTAGGCACTTTCTAAAGATTAAAACAACACAATCTTGTCTACAAGCGAACAGTGTAATAATTAAACTAATAAGCAGGTTGTAATACTGAAAGGGTGTGCAGCAAATATCTAAGCAACACTCCCCATCTCTGTAGGCAATGGCCCATCAGCCTGTGGCCAGATGCATTACATTTCATTCTATGTATGTATTAAAATAGTGATGGAAATCATGTCAAATCAGCATTCTTCACCATTATTTATTTCACCATTTAGAGTTGCTGGCATTTATATTACACTGCCTTCAGGAAGGCCACATTATTCCTTTGTTGTTAGCTGTCCTCGCGTTGACCCCAATTCATGGTGACTCCTTGAATGAGACATCTCCAAGCCTACTGTACTCCACTTCCCTGCTTAGGTCCTGTAAATTCAGGCCTGTGATCTCCCTGGTTGGGTCTTCATTATTATAAGTCATGCCTTCTCATGATGTGACCAGAGCATGACAGCCTCAGTTTCATCATCTTGGCTTCCAGGGAGAGTTCAGGCTTGATCTGTTCTAGCACCCATTTGTTTTGTCTTTTTGGCTGTCCACAGTATTCTCAGTCCAGCACCACATCTCAAATGAGTTTATTTTCTTTCTGTCAGCTTTCTTCACCATCCAGCCCTCACATTCATGCATATTGATGGGGAATATAATGGCTTGGATGATTCTTGGACAATTTTTCTTATCCCTGTGTAAAAAGAATATCTGGTTTCCCACCCCACCCATCTCTGGATTTTAAAAGAGCTCAATGGTATCATAACTAAAGAGAGAGTATTGGGTAGCAATACTTTCTTGTGGATTTCCCTCCTGTACATACCGGGCGTAGTGTCGACAGGACAAATGCTCCAACTCCTCACCCATGGCAGTGTGATGCTGCAGGCTGCAATGCATGATGAGCAGCATTGCAGCACTCCTCTGGTGCTGTGTCTACATGATGCAGTACCAAAGGAGTGCCGTAAAGCCGCGGCGCCACAGGTATTGGGCTATGGAAAAGCTGTATTGGGACTGTGACATGCGGTTGCCGTGGCCCTGATCTGACAAAAATGGAGGTGCATGCAGGCCACCCCTTAGGGGCAGTTTGCACAGCCCCTTCATCTCTCATTTCTGGGTAGATTGTGAGAATCAGGAATATAAGGCAACTCGCAGAAGTCAAGATTCCTGTTTTCAGGGAAGAATGTCCCCAGAGGAGGTTTGGTTTCCTCTTGCACATGACTACAAAAAAGATGTTTGTGCTCCCGTATTGTTTCTTCCTTAGTATGCCTGTGAGATTTTGCTTACATAGATAACAATTTATGAAGGAAGAAAAATATCAATGGCTACTAGTCATGATATCTATACCACGCTTCCCCCCCAAAACACTTCTCCAGTTCCTTCCACTACACATCATACCCTTGAGTGTTTGCACCCAAATGAGAAGGGGAAAGTCTGAAAATCAGATGAAAATACAGGTATTGAAAACCAGAAAGAGGCTTCCAGTCACTGTCAGGTTGCTTTTTGGCTGAAAATCAACCAAAACTAGTGTGGGTCAGTATGTGGAGCATCAGATTCTAAAAGTGGAACCAATCACAGTAGCCTACACTTGTGCTGGAACACACATGATTTCCAGACATGCATTTATTATATGATAAAATTGCAGGAGTTTAAAAAAACATTTGTAAAAGAGAGACCGAAGGAGAGAGTGAGAAAACTTAAACCATCTTTTCAGCCACTAATTTGTCTGTCTACGGACTCCCTTGCCACTTCTCCTCTAACCAGAGGGGACAGAGGTGTTTCCAGCAGGTGAGAAAACTGGGTCAGAAATGGGTAAAGTAGGGTAAAATGAAAGGGAAGAATTGGCATGTATGGGACTGATTAAGCACTCCTTTTCTTACTATTCTTCCCCTACAGGTAAAAGGTTCGCTACTGTAACATACAGTAAGCTGGATAAGACAGGATTTTGGTCTGATTTTGGCTAGTTCTTCCTACTTTTACAGCCCTGGTTTCAGTCAATTCTTGTCCTTTGCTGCAGTAGAACAAGCCAGATTGGAGTAATAGCTTGTATTCTTTCATTTATTTGGGCTGCAGCAGTGGAAAATTCACTGTATAATATGGTTGGACATCTGAAGTTTTTATACATTTTGGTCATTTTCATTCAAGGTGCAATAAGTTCCTCCAATGGCAGTTTCAACATTGGGGAGCCACTTTGTGTCACTATCCTCTTCTCCCTACTCCCTACTCCCCTTTGCTATTCCTGAGCAGTGTGGTTTTCTCCCCCCTTCCCCACACTTTCTTTTCTTTGATCTTGGTTTCATTAGATCACATTGCAATAATTACTAAATTGCATTACAAATAAATAGATAAGCAAACAAATCCCACAAAGGAATGCTGAATAGGACATAGGGCAGGGAGGCAGGGTTAAGAGGGAGTAAGGAATAGAATGCATGGGGCCATAAGTGGCAGAAACAGCCCCTGTCATGCTAGTGAAGGGACGTGCGCAAAGGAAAGCCCCCAAACCAGTTAATATCAATTTCCTTTTACTAACATGATGGTGGCAAGAATGTGGTTCATCTGATAAAGTTCTAGGGGGGACCAGGGTTCCAATCCCCTGTCAGCCATGGGGTCACCTTGGATAAGTCACATACTCTCTGTTTTAGAGAAGGCAATTGCAAACCTTGTCTGAAGAAATCTTGCTGAGAAAACCCCGTGATATGTTCACCATAAACCAGAAACAGCTTGAAGGCACAAAATGATAAATTAAATACATTAAAATAAAGGTAATCCAGCTCCGTGGCATCACTAGGAGTGTGTGGGGAGTGTGGACCACACCAGATGACACTAGAGAGGTGGGTGTCACCCAGTTGAACTCTCCTTTCGCTGTGTCTGGGGAGTGAGGTGTTGCCACTGGCACTTGCCCCTTCTCTGCTACCCTGGCTCTGTCAGTCAAAGAAGAACGGCAGTAGAGAAGGAGGAGCAAGTGCACATGCTCACCTGTGACCCCACTTTCCCTGTTGCATTGGCTATCTCAAATGAGTTAGTCAATGCAACCAGGAATGAGGGCGACCCCCCCAAAAAAACCTTCCCCATTGTGTTGGCTAGCTTTTGGTTAGTCTCTGAGGGTGACTGGGGAGGGGGCATAGTAGGTCAGCTCTACTGCTCTTTGCCCCGCAACCGTACCTGGTGACACCAACACTAGGAACGCCACTGATCCAGCTTTGTAGGAATACACTCCTACTGTATTATTTAAATGAAAGCTGTCCACATTCTTTCGTTACTAAATATATCATAAAAACCCAATATGAAAAGAGTGTCTATTCTCAGCTCGGTGATGGGGGAGTATAATCTCTACCAGTATAGGAAAGGTGGGGGTGAAGGTGTGATGGCTGCTGGTTTGGAACAATGGATGCTGGTGTTCTAGCATTTCCCTTCTATAAACAGGGAAGTTGAGTCTATTGGTTACGGCCCTTACTTCATTCCAACTTCGTCTTGCCAAATTCCCAGTGGGAAGATGCCCTCCAAGCATTGCGTCTGCTCTGTTGAAACATCAAGGGAGACACTCCTGTGCAGGTGAGGAGTAATACGCCACACCCCTGGCAGTCTGGGAAACCCAACCCTTTATCCCAACAGCAAGGATATAAAATGTCCTCTTAAAAATTTCAAGAGCTATTTAATTCTGTACAGAGCCTTTCCTGAAATACGTGAAGTGGGATCCTGATTGTGCTGAAACCAAGAAGATGAAGTTTGGCTTGGGCAGGATGCCTGCCACGATGAAATTTGCCTTCATCTTCACTGTGACTTTGCTTCTTCCAGGTAGGTTGTTCATCAGAAACATAAACAAGACTGAATCACTTTGGAAAACAGGGGCATTTATTGTAGAAAATGTAGAAATTGACCTGGTAACAGATGCTGACAAATATAGCAAATGTTTCATAGAGCTGGAGAAGTCATAAAATTGGTATGACAAAGCTTTCTTGGGCGATGGGGAAGAGCAACAACTCACTGTAAAATCAGTCTGAGATACTTTTGACTTGCATAGAACAAGTCAAATGTAGTGGTACATTTTTGTCTATTCTGATTTGCTCTCAGTCTTTTTCATTGTGTGACCCATGGATCTGCCAGGGAGCTGTGAAATTAGGAATATTGGCAAATTTTATTTGGACTGCACATATAAGCAAACTGGATTAACTCACACTGCCTGAAATAATATGCAGAGTAGAATATAGTTATAGTTCAAACTACAAACATCTTGGGATGTTGTGATGTCATTCTCTGCACACAAAAAAGTGTACTTTAGGGAGAAATGCACATTTCAGTGACTAAGGTGTAAAAATTAGGGTGACCAGGTGTCCTAACCATAAAGTAGAACAAGGCACCACAAAATGTAGGCCTTTCAATAAAGATGTAGGACATGGCAAAATAAAAACACTCATAGAAATATAAATTCATGCTTCTTAGACATGCTCAATGGAGGACATTTTGGAATTCTTCCTGGACAGAAGGCTGAAATGTAGGACATGTCCTGGTAAAAATGAATGTTTTTTGAGGAAACACATATAATAGGGAATGTTTTAAAGAATTTTCATATGTTCAAAACATAACAGAAAATGGAACGGGACAGATGTATGAGTCAACACTTACAAAAGTGACACAGACCAGGAATAGACGAATATCCATCCCCATGTAAGATACAAGATTATTCTGATAAACTACGAAACTGAAGGGTAGAAAAGAGCACAACAGAGAGACAAAGATGAGTTAAAGGAAATCCCAGTGAAATGTTACAAAAATATTTCCCTTTGAAAGTCAGTACTTATTTAGGGCTGGACTGATTCTGGGAAGTGACAGCAGGATAGCAGTGCATTTACACTGTAGAAATAATGCAGTTTCACACCACTGCTGTAGCTCTGTCTTATGGAATCCTCTGATTTGTAGTTTTACAGGGTCTTTAGCTTTCTTTGCCAAATAGTGCTGGTGCTTCACAAAACTACAAATTCCAGGACTCTGTAGGATGAAGCCATAGTGTCAAACTACATTATTTCTACAGTGTAGATTCGCTCTAGAAAGAATAGGATAAACATGTCATAATAAAAACAGATGAGTGGGTGTAAAGTTGAAGGCCGGCATGCATAGTTTTTTGTGGGTTTTTCGGGCTATGTGGCCATGTTCTAGAGGAGTTTCTTCCTGATGTTTCGCCAGCATCTGTGGCTGGCATCTTCAACTGTTCTGATCTGGCAGGGACTGTCCCAGTTAATCCTCTGTCATTCCACTTTTGCAGCTGTTTTTAAAATCTATTACTCTCTCTCTCCTCCTCCACTAAGTCAATATAAGAGAGGAAAAATTGGGGCGTTGGGCATCTTCTCCTTCCCAGTTGGCTCAGGTAAAAGCAAACAGCTGCAGCTCCTCCTAGGGTGTGTCCACTCTGTGGAAATAATCTAGGTTGACACCACTTTAACTGTCTCACAAAACTGCAAGCCCCAGAATTCCACAGCATTGAGCCATGACAGCTAAAGTGGTATCAATCTAGATATTTTTTTTTGAGGTGCGGATGCAGCCCTAGCTTGTCTGTTCTCCTTCAACAGTAACTTTTGCCATCTTGACCATGCTCCAATGTTATTTGGCCCCATGGGTCCCAGTTTTCATCTGTGAAAAAGCTGGAATGTGTGCATCACCAGTACAAAATAATATTCAAATGCTAGTCTGGTCAGCTCCTATACATGAATTGAGAGGGGGTGCCACCTTGATTTTCTTCCTCAGGCAACAAGATGGCATGAGATGGTGGGTTGACATTCCCCAAGTCTGGGCCACATGATTTGACTGTGGATTGTAATTATTTCTGAGGCGATACTAATCTCATTAATCTCTCAGCCCTCAGTTCCTGTACTGTGGTGAACATACGCTAAAGGTGACAAACAACTTAATTGGTTTTAGGGTGGAGCACAATTGTTTTGCAAGTAAGACTTGCAATTAAACTTGTTTGCAGCAACAATACACACTGAGTCTCCCCTATCTGGAATTCCAAAATTGAAAATATTCCAAAAGCCAAAACTTTTTTTCATGGGTGGCTCAGATAGTGACACTTTCACTTTCTGATGGTTCAGTACAGTTGGTCCTCCATATCCACAGAGTCAACCATCCATGGCTTGAAAATACTAAAAAATATATAAATTCCAAAAAGCAAACCTTGATTTTGCCATTTGATAGAATTTTACTACCCCACTGTATATAATGGGACCTTAGCATCCACAGAGTTTGGTATTCATGGGATGTCCTGGAACCAAATCCCAGTGGATACCAAGAGTCTACACAAACTTTGTTTCATGAACAAAGTGATTTAGAATATTGTATAAAATTACCTTCAGACTAGGTACACAAAGTATATATGAAACATAAAGGAATGCTGTGTTTAGACTTGGGTCCCATCTCCATGATATTTAGTTACATATGTATATGCAAATACAGGTATTCCAAAAACTTTTTAAAAAACCCAAAATATCCAAAATCCAGAACACTTTAGGTCCCAAGCATTTCAGATAAGGGAGACCCAACCTGTAACCACCATCCATATTTTACAGAGAGATGAGCTGTGTGAAAGCTGAGTTCCCTGGAAGTGATAAGAAATGTTTGGGCTGTGGGGACCAGAAGGGAAGGAAAATAAGGCCGTAACTATCATCAGGCTTTTGTTGTTGTGCCTTCAAGTCATTTCCAACTTATGGCAGCCCTGACGGAGTCCTATCATGGGGTTTTCTTGGCAAGTTTATTCAGAGGGGGGTTGCCACTGCCATCCTCTGAGGTTGAGAGAGTGTGACTTGCCCAAGGGCACCCAGTGAGTTTTTATGGGTGAATGGGATTCAAATCCTATACTCCAGAGTCATATTCCAACACTCACATCACTACACTACACTGGCTACTGTATCAGTAAAGATAAAAAGAGGGCCACTTCATCATTTCAGCTGAGAGCCTCAGAGTTCTTGGCTCTTGTTACCTTTCTATCTGTTTTGGTTTTACCCATTCTCTGGCTACCATTGTGGCCTTTACACAATTACACCTGGAGATTATAAGAATCTTTATAAGAACCAGCATGGGAGTTGAGAATGTGACACTGGGACATGGGAAACTGATGAGCCCCTTCACACTACACAGTTGTAGTACTATGATTCCACTTTATCTGTCCTGGCTGGATCCTGTGGAATCCTGGGCCTTGTACTTTGGTGAGGCACTTGTGAGCCAGTGAGGTGTAGTGGTCTGAATGTTGGATTAGGACTCTGGAGGACAGGATTCGAATTCTGGTTTGGCTATGTAAACCCACTGGGTGACCTTGGGCAGTTCACACTTTCTCAGCCTCAGAGGATGGCCACGGCAAACCCCCTCTGAAGATCCTTGCCAAGAAAACCCAATGATAAGTTTGCCTTAGGGTTGCCGTAAGTTGAAAGGACTTGAAGGCACACAAAACAACAACAACAATGAGGCATTGCTCCTCCTTAAGTCACACATGCTAAGATTCTATGGGATGAAACCATGGTGGTTAAAGTGGAATTGTAGAATTATAATTATGATCTGAATACTCTACAAGTTCTAGTCTTCACTGAGCCAAAAAGATCACTGGGTGACCTTGGGCCTATCACTTTTTCTTAGCCCAGCTTACTTCATAGGATCCAGTGCTTTGGAGATATGTTATGCACACCATCTTGAGCTCATTGAAGGAAAAATGGGATACGGCTCTAACAGTGTGCATGTGCCTTCAAGTTGGGGTTTTCTTAGGTAAAGAATACTCAGAGGTGGTTATGCCAGTTTCTTCCTTTGAAATTTAGCCTACAGCACCGGGTATTTGTTGGCAGTCTCCCTTTCAAGTACTAACCAGAACTGCTTAGCTTCCAAGCTCAGACGGGATCTGTGCCTTCAGGGTATTTAGGTCTTATGGCTACTAAATATCATTAAGAATCAGTGCCTGTCCTCCCCCCCCCCTCCACTATCATTTTTGCACTTGTGAACCCAAGAGCAGAGAATACCTAGTCTTAAAGAAACTTGAGATGTGAGATGTGAATGAGTGAAGGTGATGAAAATACTTTTGACAATTTAAATAATTTAATGTAATTAAAAATAGATATATAGATAAATGATATGTTAAAATTCTTCTGTCTCTTTTGGGGGGCACATTAACTCCAATGCCATCTGCCAAAGTTCTATTAAGTCTTTCATAAGTAAGGCATTACGTATATACTAATTAAAAAAATAAATTGGATGCTTTACATCACTGTCCACATGCCATCTCACCACACCTAATATTTTTGTTTCAATTGGTTGGCATAAGACCTGTAAAACCCTATTGATAAATTACCATTTGTTAGTAGAATCCCAGGCTGCAATTGAACCTAAAGTACAAAATAGGCTGACCGAAGATAATGGCCTAAATCCTATTCTTAGTTTCAACTAGAGCTTGTTGTGGTTATTAACTGCACCTGAATGGACCATAATTCATGGCAGCCCTGTGAATGAGGCATCTGCAAGACCCCATCCTCCTCTGCTTTGCTTAGGTTTGATCTTTCTCTCTTTCTGTTGCCTTCTTCCTTCCCTAGCATTATTGTTTTTTCTAGTGAGTTCTACCTTCTCATGATGTGGCCACAGTAAAACAGCCTTAGTTTCATCATCTTGGCTTCCATGAATAGTTCTGGCTTGATCTGATCAAGGACCCATTTGTTTGTCTTTCAGCACATGCTTTGACTGCATAGATCACAGAAAGATATGGAATGCTCTTAAAGACATGGGAGCACCACTACATTTGATAGTTTAGCTGAGAAACCTATTCTCAGGACAAAAGGCCACAGTCAGAACAGAATATGGAGAAACAGAATGGTTTCCAATTGGCAAAGGAGTCAGGCAGGGCTCCATATTCTTACTATACTTGTTAACTTGTATGCAGAAGACATTATACAAAGAACAGGGCTAGACTTAGAAGAAGGAGGAGTGATGAAAGGAGGAAGAAATATCAACAATCTGAGATATGCGATGACACCATACTACTAGCGGAAAACATCACAGACTTGGAACAGCTAGTAAGGAAGGTCAAGGAAGAAAGTGCAAAGGCAAATGACCACAGAGGACCTACATAAATTTAAATTAGACAATGGGGAAATTGAAATAGTTAAAGATTCCCTTGGATGTAACATCGTTCAGAATGGAGACTGCTGTCAAGAGACAAGAAGAAGACTAGGAATGGGAAGGGCAGCCATGGAAGAGTTGTCCTAAGTACAGATTTCTCATCAAGACTATCAAATGTAGTGGAACTCTCATGTCTTTAAGAGTGTCCTGTAGTTTTTCATTATCTATTCAGTCAAAGGCTTTGCTATAGTCATAAAGTACATGCAGAGTAGACCTGTTGAATCAATTAGATTTAGAACAGATCCACACTGCAGAATTAAAGCAGTTTGACACCACTTTAACTATCCTGGATCCATCCTGTGGAATCCTGGGGTTTGTACCACAAATTATGCAGTCAAGTTTCCCGCATTCAGCCTGGTCAGTTGGAGAGCTCTGGTGTCTTACTAAACTTCAAATCTCAGGGATCTGTTGGATAGAGTCATGACAGTTAAAGTGATGTCAGGATGCCTTAATTCTGAAGTGTGGCTATAACATTCACTACATCTTGACATGATATGTTGCCACATCTTGACATATCATTCAGCAATTAATTCAGTGGGTCCAAAACTAGCTGGATCTTCTAGCAACAGAATTCCAACCAATGTATTTGGTTCAAGTGGAGATAAATGTCTTTTCAAGGTCTTCTCAGTTTAGAGCTGTGTTTAATAAACTTGTTTGCAATACGGCATTCTGCAGCCTTCCCCAAACTAGTACACTCCAGATATGATTTTAAGCAATATGTTTGTGAGTAGACAGCAAAGTATTGAGAACATGGCTCATTGTTGCTTTATTGACCTCTATATAATACTTCTTGAATTAGGTCCCCTTCCCAGTCGTTTACTCTAGGATTTTGGTCAAAACATGACCAGCTGACTGATTATTCTGAATACATTATTGTTAAGAGATCCTGTTTACAGTAGCAGTATACATAAGGAGAAGCTGGTGACGCATTACTCTGAATTAAGGGTCTGTAAATTACCTGGTATTAATATTATACTTTGGGGGGGGGGAGTTTAAGTTAATTTGCTCAGTTTATGTTAAATGTGTAAGATAGTTTACTGCCTATATAAGCCATGTTTGCTAGTCATTTGTAAATTTATCTTTTGTAATCACAGAATCTCTCAATGATTTCTGTCCTGTACATTACGTGAACTGCTTTATAACTGTTTCAGCCAGAAATGGGCAACTGTGGGTCTCCTGATATTGCTCAAACATCCTTGACAATTGGCTGTACCTGATGGGAACTGGAGTCCAATAACACATGGAAAACCATAGGTTGCAAACCACTGTCAGAGAGAACTGTACTAAGGTTTAGGGGTGTTATCTCCCCCCTGCCCCTGGCATGCCTTCTCTGCATATAATTTCAGATATTAAATAATTTCAGAAATTCAGCAGGTGAAAATTGGGCTGCACAATGGAGATAGTGATGGGGGAAATTCTGTCTCTTGAATTTGTCCTACAGTTTGGGAATCATGCTCATTTCCCTTTAACTCCCATGTGATATGCAAATATTGAGCTGGAATTTCTTTTACTGCAAGGAAGTGAACCTGTGTGATATGCATAGAATTTCTACCAGGAAAAATTGTGACAACAGCATGATTATACAACACTATTGTTCAAAGAGAAAAGGTAGCAGAGTGTTGGTGGCAGCTTGGTTTAGTAAACTGGGATATTGTTTTTAATCCCATCTCATTTCCTAAAGAGCCTTAAACAGTCCTGGATCTAGAAGTCCTCAAAAGGGATTGATGGGCAGCATAGATTGGGCTTGGATTTAAAAGGTGACAACCTAGTTCCAACAAACCCAACTTCACTGACTTCACTGACTGACTTCACTGAGTGGGAGGAAGCATATAAGGATTGTGAATTTGTTGCAACTTTTCTCTCAGTTATTCAACAAGAACAGGAGGAGAGATAAGTGAGGTGGATATGGGAGTGTTGTCACCTATCCTATTCCTTATGGAGAGGGTCATGATGCAAACAGTGGGTGCAGTTATTTGGTGTGTGGGCTGTTGCCTGTGGTGTCAACAGTGCAACGCCTTAGATAAAACAAATTAGCTATTCTAAGGAATCACATGGTATGGAACCAGAGCTTTCAAAAGTTAATTTGGAGGGGGAAATACAACTCCCAGTGTTATCCAAAAAACTGAGGTCCCGGCAGGGCACCTAAAAATTAATATGCTTCAGGGGAATTTTAATAGCTCAAATATTGTGGCTGAGGTAACAACGGCATTAGGATAGCAACCCTGTGTATATCAGTTCTAAATCACACAGAACTCCAGACGCAATTACCAAATTAGTTTGTAATTTTATTAAGAAAACAAGCAATGTGCACACATAAGCACACACACTCACACACACAAGAGCAAAGGACACAAAGGTGGGAAAAAGTGAATAGTAAATTCACCTTACTAATGGTGATAATTTACTGATTTGTGAAGCTTGTTTCCAATTGATGGAGGTCTGGAACAAGAATGGACTCAATAGCTGCCTTGGTAAGTGGGTTGGCCAGCTTATTGAGGAGCCTAGTCTAGTTAAACTGACACCATGCCAGCATGCTTACAAACTAGACTGAATTGCTGGTGTGCAAGTACTGATATTTATACCCACAACCATGTCTTGGAGGCAGAAACCAAGGAATGAAAGGATTAAATTCCTGCTAAATGGTTTTCCAGGAATAAAAGAATGGCCAAGAGCTATAGTAAATGTTCGGGTGATTGGTGTGATTATCTCAGACAAATGAAATCTTGCACTCCTTACCGCAGTGTCCTTTTTCTGTGTATGCACAGCCAATCACCTTCTTTAACTATAATCCCGTCATCACCCCCCCTTAGACAAACAGATTGTGCTAATGGTTAGAAGATCTCATCAAGGTGGGTGCCTTCCTTGTTCCCTTGCTAGAGCCAACTGCAATTTCAGCTATGTCATGGCCATGCTTCTGCAGTGAGGTCGTTCCCAGGTCACCAATTCCAGCATCCCTTTTAATATTATATTGATATCAAATATGAGGGGTGATTAGGAGCCTGATCTTGAGGTAACACCAGCATGGTGATGCTAGCTAGCAGATTATAGCAATTGTAGTTTTCCAAGTTCAGTGTAAAGTTATTCTAGGACTTTATGTGACCTCTTTTGCAATAATTTGTTCTTTGGTCAACAAAGTTAATGCTATGTTTTCATGAATGTTTTGCTGTAACAGGAATGGGCATTGTGCAGATTTCCAGATTTTGTTGGACTGCGACTTCCAGTAATCCTAGCCAGCATAGCCAATGGTGAACAATGCTAAGGAGTAGCACTCTAATAAAATCTGGAGGGCTTTACAATTCCCACCCTGCTCTACAGTATGTTTGAAGTGATTTTTATTGGTGTAGCTATGTTAGTCTCTTCTAGCAAAAGCAACAAAGAGTTTAGACAAACCTTTAAGATGAACACATTTTAGCTTTTGTACTCTTGAGCCAACTTCATCAGATGCATAGAATGTTATTCTAAATGTCATCACTATAGGAAGGCAGAAATGTTTGCAGTTCCTTAACAGGCAAATACATGCATGAAACAAAATATTCAGATGTATTCTTTTGCTTAAAGACTCATTGGTTTGTTTTGTGTCACAACTAAAGAATGCATAGCTCTCCAGATAGTGTTTGGTTACAATTTCCATCCCCCCCCCCCCCGGATAATGCTGTTGGAATTTGCAGTCTGAAAACACATATTACCTCTCTTGTTTTACACAGATCTCCCAGCAATCTCTTCAGAATTCTGTACAAGAAAAACAGTTTCCACTTGATGCATAATATTTATTTGGCACTGATCTGACATCAGAATAGTCAATATTCAGAAATCAATATGACAACATTTCAGTCTCTTGGGACACTTTATTGTTGGCCATAAAGTGGCTGTTCTCAAAGACAACTACTTCAAAGACAGAAATCCAGTATGGTGCTTGATTCTTCTGCATCTGGCTAGAATTGAGATGAAGGGTTTTTAATTACACTACATGTATCAGTTGCCTTATCAATGCCAGGATGTTTGTTAACATTGCTTTGTGAGTGGTCACTATAATTGTTTGACATACACTGCAGCTCTCAGGTAGTTATCATGTTTATTCCTCTCTGACTTCATAACTAACATTTCCTCCTTTGCCCTATCACGATGTGTCTATATTTGTGCCATTCTGATGCATCTAATTCTATACATCTAATGAAGTGAAACTTGGTCAAAATAAGTTTATGCAATTATGAATATGTTAGTCTTTAAGATGCTACCAAGTTATTTTATGCATTAATTAATCTTTGGCCTTGATGTACTGAGTTCTGGGTCTTTTGGCTGATAGGTCCATTGTATTATCATAACCTCTTTCCTTTTTGTTCCCTCCCAGATGTGATATCCATGAGTGTTTATAGGTCTGTGGAGACAAGTGACACTACATCTGCCAATGTGACAAGTGCACCAAAGGAGACTACCCTAGATAAATATGAGTCTGAAACCAATGAAACTGAAAGAGATTACAATGAGGTGGGTTTGACCCCACTTGATGATGCTCCAGAATTTTATGAAACTGCCTCACCTGTCAAAGAAGAAAATATGCCCTTATTAAATATTGAAAAAGAGGAATCCAATGAGGAGAGACAATTTAATCTGGAAGAGTTTCCAGAGGAAATTAATGAACCAGAAGCCAACATTGATGAAACTGAAAACTTAATTGGCCTGAATGAACTTGATGAAGCAGTAGATGATGCTCTTGACCTGATGAGACTTCTCGTCAAGAGAGATGCTAGAGAAGAAGAAGATGATGAGGCAGATGAACCTAAAACGGACACCATAGATGAAGATGAGTTTTTATTTTCTGACTTACCCAGAGTCTTTGAGCCTTTGATACAAGCTTTTTCCAGCTCAGAATCTGGGCCTCCATCACCAGATGATTTCTTCTCTTGGTTACCTGCCCTAAAGGACCTTCTGGAGCCCAATGAGGAGCCCAGTGCAAGCAGACCAACAGGCTTGCCACCCAACAGCATGACTCCTTCAGCAAGAAGGTCTAGTTCCTCAACTTTCCCAGAACCATCTCTGCAAATACCCCCTGCCTCACCACCTGCAGAGCCAACTGAATCGGAGGTCCTTCCCTCTCCATCTCTGTTGGAGGAATTGACCACTCCTGTTCCACCAACTGTACCTGTGCCTCCACAGCCTAGCCAGCCTTCTCTTTCAGATGCCCCAGATGCTGAAGAGATGTTTTATTAAGTAGATACAATCAAGATGAAAGCCAGTGTGATGTAAAGGTTACAATACTGGACTGGGACTTTAGATCTGGATTCAAGCTCCGCCTGAGTGATAAAATTCTCTGGCTGATCTAAGGCTATCTTATCTCAAGTTTATGTAAGGATGATGTGTGGAGCATGGGGTGCATGCCACTTTGGGCTCATCTGAGCAAAAGTGGGATATAAATGTAATAATTAAATAATCTGGAGATTGAGGAAATGGGTGTAAGATAAGGAGAACAACTGGGAAGTTCTTCTTCCTCATATTTCTTTTTAGGATCACCTATATTTCTTGTTATTCCAATGGTATAAGACATAAATAAACATATGCTTTAATGCTCTGCTTTTGCAGGCAATATAATGATGCATATATTCAAGACCAAGCCTTTAAACCTTGCTGTGGGTCTTTACTCCTTGAGAGCCAAAAATAATGCCCCTATGAAGTAATTTAGTAGGACAAAGGAGTATTGCTTTTAGCTAACATAAAATAATTGCATCCTTAGGTATAGTGAATCCTCCTATTTCGTCTCATATTTTTCCATTCAGCTAGGAGAAAACTTGCTGGAAACTCATATTAAGAGCCCTGTTAGAGAACTGGGTATCTCTTTGTTGTAATAAAACTCTTTAGTTAACAACACCTGTTTGGAGCTTTTGTGGACCCAAAGTTCAACAGACAACACAGTATATGTAATGGGTTAGTGGTGGGGAGGATGAGGCAAATCACCAAGGTTCTTTTGTCATTTGTGTGGGACTGGTTTAGTGGAGTGAGTGATAAGTTATAATTTCCCCTCTTAGTATCATCCCCAACCTGAGTAATCTACAGTCACTCAATCGGTACTTTCAGGTTTGGTTACCATGTTTGGAAGGTCCTGGCAAACTATTCTTATTAGATGCATCCAGTGCCAATTTGCCACTGGTAAGTACTGGTCCTACTACCAGTTTCTCTCTCTTGCATCTGTGGTTATTTGATAAGGATGGTGATACCAGAGCTGGCCCGACCATTTGGTGGAGTCAGCTTGCCAATCCTGGGGGGCAGGACTCAAGGCATTGGCAAGGTTCGGATGAGAGTGCTAGGTGTGGCACTCAGCCTGTTCCTCACTCCATGAAGCAAACTGTTGCTCTGTAATGAACTGTAGAGCACAATCCTGATTCTATTTCTAAAATGAGATTAAGCTGCTAGTCCAGTCAGCTATTGCATGTGGATGGGGACAGGTAACAGCTTGGCTTTTACCACAGGTAGTAAAATGTCTTGAGTTGGCCCCAAAGGGTGTTGCAATGGAGAAAAAAGGCAAGTAGTCCTTTTGCTCCCCAGCACATTATAGTGCTGCCTTCTGCCACCAAAAGGCGTGTACATTGACACTTGGAGAGTACACTAGGTCACAACCACTCCCTTGTGCTTATCTAGCAGTCCTGGGGGAATTATAATGTTCTAGAAAGTTGCTGAGTGAATCATATTTTGGTTTTCTATGGAAACTGGGTGCTTGGAACAGATATCTTAGACCACTGTAGAGTCAAGAAAAAGGGCAGGGTCCTATTGAACCAGTAGTCTAGTGTAAAGCGGTTGAACAATAAGTTGCATGTTCTTAGAAGTTGCATTAGTGTGAACTTTAGTGCAGGCAGTCTTCCTACAAGCACACACCCAGTCCTCCTCTTCATTTTTCACTTGATGCACCTGTTGTGCAGTGGGTGAACTTGGCTATAGAGCCTATTGTGCAACTATAGGATTCACAGCATAACAGCTGGTGTATAGTTATGAAACACTAAATGCATAGCATTTATTAAAGAAATCACATGTCTGATAGTTAGAGAAGGATGAGATCTGCTGGTTACAGTTGCATGACTGAGATAAAGGAGATTATCCATGGTTCTTCAATAGTGAGATAGAATCAGTACTGAAACTGTAATCACAGTATCTTACTGCACTATATTGTGGCTAGGCAACAGTTATCCTGTAGTCAATCAGTACTTCTGCTGCAGCTTTTAATGAATGGGAAAATCCTGTGAATAGTTGTCAATCCTGCAATTAGCTCTGTTCGGAAATATGTGCCATAGATCATTTAGGGGTAATTCAGAGAGAACAGAATTTAAACTAGTTTCACTATACCCTTCCTCATTCCTAATGAATGCAAGGAGTTTATCACATGGGATGAATCCCGTGCAGAAACTAAATTTAAAATGAAAACAACCCATATTTGCGGGTTGTTTTTCAGATGACGTTTGGGGTTAACCTGAACAGAAAGTTGAAAAAAAAAAACTGCATTTGCAGGATGTTTTTCAGACAACATTTGCGTGAAGGAGAAATAACACGAAAATAACCCGAATGCAAAGTCATCAAAACCAGCTCCTTTGTACTTTCACTAAATTCTGTTCAGATTATTTTTGTGTTATTTCTCTTTCACTCCAACAAATCTGACAAAAACACCTGGATTTTAAAATTCTGTTTCTGCATGAGATTTTACCAATTTGCCCTCCGTGTGGTAAACTTCCAAGAGTTCTTATTGCTGAGGAGGCAATCTGTCTTTGGTAGAAGAAAAAAAAATTATAGGGTTTTCACTGCACAAACCTCTCCCCACACCATTCCCAATGAAAACAAGACTTCTTAGTGCTGAGGAGGCAACCATTTCATCTGGGGCAGTAAAAATAGGATTTAAAGAGCTTTCACTGCACACAGCCCACAAGCCGAAGGCAAAACATTTACTGATTAATCTCAGCTAGCTAATGAGTAAATGGAGCGGTAGTGCGATATGATCCATAGCCAAACTGTTATCAGTTTGCAATTGCATGGCAGTGTAATAAGAATCGTTGCTGTTTCAGGTGTTTAAAAAGGAGGGAAGTCTTGTGAGATGATTTCCAAACACTGCTGAGAGAAAAGGAAGAGTGGAAGTGGAATCATGCCAGGATCAGACCATGGTGCTATACTTCCAGTTCAGGACTATCCCAGGCCTTGAGGCTTCAGTGCCAAAACTTGAGATGTAGGGATGATTCTTGTGATCTCAGGGGGAGGCCCTTGCATTGTCATTAAGCATCAACTACTTTTGCACAGAGTATGCCATTTATTAAAAAACAAACAACAAACAACAACCAGCTGGCATCCTGCTCAGTATGATGTCATAAGCTAAACTTTGCTGTTGTTGTGTGCTTTCAAGTAATTTCCAATTTAGGAATTCAAAGAGCATCGGGGAGCCACACTTTATGCATCATTGGCCTATGGCCTGGATTAGGAAGCTATAGGGTCCTCCACATTTGCTAGGGTTAGGGGCACAGGACCCCTGTGAATGTGGAAAAACTGCAAGTGAAAAAACACTATTTTTTTTAACCTGAGAGAACATGTCTGTAGGAATCTCTAGGTCCTCCAGACCAACCCTGTGGTTAACATCTGCCAGAAGATGACCATAGAATTGTGCTGGAGGACCCAGAGAAGTGTTCTCTCTAGGAATCTCTAGGTCTTTCAGTGTGAGTTTTAGCAGATGTTGACCATAGAGTCATGCTGGAAGATCTAGAGATTCCTAGAGCGAACATATGAATAAAATTTGTAAATAATCAAATCCACAAATGTCAAAGTCGCAAATGTGGAGGGGTCGATCAGACAAGAGAGGAGGAAAATGCAGAGAAGCCTACTTCTTTCTATCTCTGCTGCCATCCATTTGTAGGCACACAGCTGGTTGTGCATGTGTTGACATATTTCTCTGCTTTCAATAACAAGCTGCAGGAAAAGAGATTCCACTTCAGCATTAGGAAGAACTTCCTGACGGCAAGAGCTGGCTGGCAGTGGATTACACTGCTTTAGAGAATGGTGGGGGTCTTTTTATTTGGAGGTTTTAACTAGAGTTTGGATGGCCATCTGTAAACTACCCCCATGATCATTTAAAAAAAAAAACCTCTCCAAAAGGCCATACATGCGAGAGATAAATTTTCCACTGGAGGGCAGTAGATATATATAAATACAATCCATGGTTGTCTTTCACCAGTGTAATCATGTTGCACACTTTATCTATACAAAGGCCTTGGCAATTAGGAAGGATACTGTGTGAGTATATGTTCCTTCAAATCACTTGTTGACTTATGGAGACTGCATGGATTTCATAGGGTTTTCTGCCTGACAACAAATTGGAACAGACAATAATTCAATGCAGTGTCCCGTGTGTGATGATGACCTTCAGAAAGAACTACATCTGAGGTTCATGATGGAACTATATCATCTCTAGTTACCATGGCTATGATGGGATTTCAGTCATACACATTTGAAGGTTTTCAGGTTGGGGAAGTATCCATAATTCAAAAGAAGTTGTTAAAGTAAAAAAGTAACCTTTTTGAACTCTGTTTTATATGCAAATACCAAGCTACCTTGGACCAGTTCCCTGGAATCCAATGGAAAGGAGAGAAATGGTGAATGGATAGTATACAAATATTTTATAGTCCTTGGAATAGTCTGCAGATATCTACACATATCAATATTGGACATGCTAGATATTCTATAATCAGGGATGGAAATAAAATGTGTTTCTATTCATTTTGCAGCCAAATAATGAGTTTCTCAGATCTTGGAAATCCTGGTGAGAAGAGAATTGAGCTGAAGTGAGACTCTTTGCACTTTGCAAAGTCTTCCTGGAAATTAGTCTATAATACATATAGTTTTTGTACACCCCCCATACTTTTTGCACAGAAGACATTTTCCTATAGAAGAAACAGCATATTTTACACAGAATAATTTCACAGGGAACAGTTTATTTTGCATTTGAAAAAAATTCTGAGCAGAGTAATTTGCTGGAAGACTTTGCAAGATACAAATACTTCCTAAGAGCTATGCAATGTTCTTCATTTTCTTGTGAAATATGGAGATAGCTGTGGAAGCTATTAGTGCTTACATACAAGAACAAGGCACACAACAATTTTCTTTCCAAACTGCAATATATTCTAGTATATTTTTCATTTTTCCCCATCCACAAGCAATCAGAATTAATTTGGATGAAATTCAATTTGAACTCAAAAAAATGGGACTTTTTGGTGATTTACTGCCTTTTGTTTATTCATGTCCACTGATTTGAATGAACTAAACTAGTCCTGGCTTTGAGTTTAGTTTACCCCCAAAGTATATTGCCAGGATCATGAAAAACCAACACAAAAACCAGCTTTACTTCTGGATTTAGATCCAGTTCCCACTCTTGTTTATAAATGAAACTGTGATTGCCTTTGTTTTCATACCCAAGACTATCACCTCCTGTGTCAGGAGTGGGCTTTGTGCAGCTCTCCAAATTTTGTTGGACTACAAATCCCAACAGTTTTTGTCAGTGTAGGACTTTATCACACCAGCTTGCTGTCCTGCCACAATTGTGCTAGTTTAAGAATGGAAGCATACTGGTTTGACATCATTTGTTATCACACTTTTCCCCATGATAGCACTTTGGCGATCCATGGTTGCATGATCTATTGCTGCCTTCCCGGGGGGGGGGGGGGGAGTGATCATGGCTGCCAAACACCTCCCATATCTGGCTGCTATGTGAATGTGTACAAAACAGCCAGCTTTCGGAAGGTGTTGATGGTTGCAATTGGTGCAAAGGAGAGGAGAGAAGAGCAGAATCACTCCCATTCACACCACATGACTGTCTGAGAAGTGGAACTGCAGCAGAAGGGACCAATCACACAGAAGCAGTAATGGAATAGCAGCAAAACTGAGAGCAGCGAGATTGGGTTTTGCCTGTCAATGAAAAGTTGCACTACAGTAACAAGTGAAATGCAAAGCAGCAGCAGGACAGGCACTACATTGTGTGATAAGTACTGTCCAAAACCACTTTTATCCTACTAAAATTCTGCTTTTATAACCTTGTGTGGTAGAGTCCATAGTGAATGGTTAGCAATACTCAAAAAACCAGTTCAACACTCTGGAAAATGGCACAGCTCCCACCCCTGCCTGTATTGTACACAGCACTAGGAGTTATTCACTTTACTGAATGACTCCAACACTCAACAACAGTACACTGCACTTATGTATTTGATGATGTGTCAAAAACAGAGTGGCAGTTAGTGGAACTGTTGCAGAAAGGGAGTTGTGTGCTAAATTGTATGATGTAAATGTCACCTCTGTCCCTGGAGCTTTCCAACTGGGATCTGTTGAAGTCCATGCTGGTAAGTTTCAACAAAAGTGTTGCACAACATTAAAAACTGAAGGAAGCAGACTACCCTGTGGTTTTGCGGCTAAACTATACACACGTATACAATGTGTCAATGTTGTAACTGAACACATAATATTAACAGAGAGCCAGCATGGTGTAGTAGTCTGGAGAGCCGGGTTTGAATTCCCACTCAAGCATGGAAATCCACTGAATGACTTTGGACCAGTCAAGCTCTCTTGCCATTACCGTCAAGAAGAAGGAAATGGCAAATCTCCTCTGAATAAATCTTGCCACTAGAACTCTAGGAGAGGGTTGCCATAAAATGGAGTTGACATAAAGATACATGTAACAACAATGTAATTTGTAAGAGAAATAATTATTTTTACAATTTTTAAGGGGATATCTATGTAGGTGAGCAGCGAGGGGACCACCTTAGCCTCTCATAGAAGGGCATTCCAGAGTTGGGTGGCAGATACTGAGAAGGCTCTCTCTTGTGTTCTCACCAAGTGAGCCTGCGATGATGATGGGACAGAGAGAAAGCCTTCGCCCGAAGATCTCAGACACTGTTCTGGCAGGTTCATATGGGGAGATACGGTTCTTCAAATAATCTTAAATAGTCATACATACCTGATTCCCAGAATGAATATGGTCATTGCAACCCAGCAAGGTAACCTCATGACTAAATGAGGAAATGAGGTGCTTCCTTTCTGTTGTCTCTGAACTATTTCTTGCATTGTCAGTGAGAAAACAAAAATAATTGGGTGAATCATGATTTCTCTTTGATTTACTGCCTACATGATATCACCATTCAGGGATGAAAGAAGCTGCCCTGTTGTTTCATCATGAGCTGGAGAAGGCAGAAACCAGTGCACATGAAAACCTGGAAATAAGTAAACAGTTTTTAAAGTTCATCACATGCCATTTCCAGACCATTCTGAGCACAGGATGGGATGGGCATGGAACAGGTGAGAATGGGTATTACCACACAGAACACTGCAGATGCCACCAGGAGTCCCCAAGCTGTTCCCCATCTGTGGTATGGCAGCCGATTTTGAAGAATGATTTTCAACTGTTCTTCAAAAATCAGCTGCCATAGCACAGATGGGAACAGCTTGTGGACTCCTGGTGGCATTGGTAGTGTTCTCTTGTGCATTAACACCCATTCTCGCAAAGCCCATTCCGTGCCCACAACTGTCTGAAAATGGCATGTGATAAACGTATTTGTTGAAGCTTGCCAGCCTAGGTTCTGAACATGCACATTTATTGTTGTTGTGTGCCTTTTCCAACTTACAGCAACCCTAAAGTAAACCTATCACAAGGTTTTCTTGGTGAGCTTTCATCAGAGGAGATTTGCTTTTGCATTCTTCTGAACCAGTTTGCCTTTTCCAAGGTCATCCAATGGGTTTCCACACCTGAGCAGGAATCTGAACCCTCGTCTTAGACAGCCCAACACGTAAACCACTACTCCAAGAGAAAGCCTTCCCCTGAAGATCTTAAAATTCAAGTGGATTTGTAGAGGGAGGAAGATTTATGGGCATAATTATCACACTGCATTAAATTATGCTGTATACACTGCACTGGCTTCAGTGTGCAAGGAAAAATATCAAACCTTCGTAGCAAGGCCAGCTCTAAATTTAGTACAAAAGTTTGACAGAATGACTTAAACACTGAAGCTGATCAACTGTGCAAGGCATAGTAAAACTGTGTAAGGCATGTAAGGTTTTCTCTGGATAGCCATTTTAATATGTAAAGTTTCAACTGATACCTATATCTGATATCTGTTTTTTATGCCCTTCCACAGCTACTGTTTTTTTTTTTAATCCCATTGTTGGAGGGTTGTTTTTTTTTAAAAAAAAATTGAAGCATTTTGACTGCTTCTTGCTTTAAAGGTTTGATGCATTAAAATGCTTAAGAATGTGCCCGGAAACAATGTGGATGCCAGTTTGTTTCTGGGCAGAATTCACAGGACTGGTTATGACTTATAAAGACCTATTTGATTAGGTCCAGGCTATCTGTAAGGTGGTATCTCCCAATATAAGCTTATCCAGACCATGAGATCCACAGGAGAGGCCCCCTTTTTGGTCCCACAGGCTTATTTGGTGGGAAAATAGGGGAGAGGGCCTTCTCAGTGGTTACCGTACACTTTGTAACTCCCTCTGCAGGGAGCCTCTTCTGCTTTCTTTTCATCAGCAGGCCAATTTTTTTTTTTTTTAAATCCAAACATGCTTTTAGAATGAAAAAAGGGCTGGTAAGTGCTGTAATATTTTAATTGTGTTGTTTATTGTTTTGAGTATACATTTTATATGGTTCTTTGTATGTTTTTAATTGGAATCTTTTTAATGTTTAATTTGCCTTGAGTGCCAGTCTTGGGGGAAAAGGTGGGATACAATTAAAATTTGTTGTTGTTGTTGTTGTTGTTGTTGTTGCTGCTGCTGCGCTTTACTATCTCCTCATCTTCCACATATGAAACTGATATAACACCTTTTAAACATATCATTTCTCTGTTCTATCCCCACCTACTGCTATCCTAGCATTTCTTCCTTATAAATTCATAGAATCATAGAGTTGGAAGAGACCACAAGGACCATCCAGTCCAACATATTTTGTCACTTCTTTTTTCACATGGGAAACCACTGCACTGGCCCATTTGTTTTTTTTTTTTTTTAAGTAAAGCAAACTATACCTAGTCTGTTGTAAAGAAGTTTGAGCAGATTTTGAAGCTGAACCTACTCTTTTCTCTTCTTCCCTTATATTATGAGGCTGTCTAGTAGTACTACCTCTCTCCCCCACCTTCAATGATTTTCTCCCCAGAGACTGATTCATCTTTTCCAGAAACAGAAATCATGGTTGGAACTATTCATGGGAAGACTGACACTTCAGAACATTTCTAGGAACATGGTCATGGTAACAATGGAGGCAGTAGTGATGGAAACAAAAACAAACACATCAAACCTTCAAAAATTAGAGCAGCAACTTGAAGAACAAGAGTGGGCAGGATTACAGCAACATTACCATGAACTTCCCAATTGCCCACTTCCTGGTACATAGGAAAGGTTAAGTCTCCCCATGCGACATTCAACTGGGTTGGAGGTGAGTATGTATGTGCACAATATAAATGCAGAGGATGGTATACAGTGATAGAGCCTTCATACCCCATCTCAATTGCACTTTCTCAGCTTATAAATTAAACGGGATAATGGACCTTGGAACAAGAGTGGCAGCAGGGGTGTGTGTGTTGAGCCCATCTAGGACTAAGCTAGAGGGGTTGAGTCCACCTGAAATAAACTGGAAAGACCATCAAATGTTGTGGTTGAACATTCTCAGGTACTACCAATTAGAAGTTTGGTGATTTGCCACAGCACAAGAGTGGTTGGCAGAACTCACCAGAGAATTATCCACCCTCTGCATTTTGCTCAGACGTGATCAGAGACAGAATATTCCAAAGAATGGCTCCAAAGAAAAGAAAATGGAGAGGGGAGGGAGCTATGCAGATCACTTTTCCTTCCTATCTTCCTCCTGAAGTATGGTTCACAGGAGAGTCAATCCAGGAGGTTCACAGGAGAGTCAATCCTGATTAAACACAAAACATATTGACAAGCTGTGGTATCTTGTGCAGCTGGCAAGTGTCAATATGAATGAGCAGATTACCCAGGCCCACCAACAGCTAGTCAACCACAGTGGAAGTTTCTGAACTATCTTTAAAGACAAGCCCATGTAGGGTATATTATAATAGCCCTGATGACAAAATCCACTATGGCAGTGAGACTGCACAATGTAGGAAGGTGTGTTATTCTTGTCTTCTCCTGCACCTTGCCTTTTCTGATCTGAGGGTCAACTTTGCATATCAATAGTTCCTTCCTACTTTGCAGGAGCTGCAGTTTCAAATAATTCAAAATAGTTCTTACAAAGCCCTTTCTCAATCGTTGGTTCTTCTTGCTTGTTGCATGATCAAGGCAACCCCTAATTAATCTCTTGAATTGTAAATGTTGAATTTTGTTTCTCAGCAGCACATAGAATGGCCACTTGGGTGGCCCAAAGTTGCATCACAGTGTATTTTGTTTTAGGGTGAAACAAGAGTCTTGAGCTCCCATATTCTCATTGCAGTTCCTAGTCCCCCTCCATGTAACACAGAATCCTATTCTTAAGTATGACAGAAAGGTTTCCCTTTCTGAGAAAAGATGCCCCAGAATGCAGCATACCTACTAACATTTCACAGATAAAAGTGTAATACATGTGGGCAAGTAACCTCAGAGAGTGGTGAAGATGGCAAAAAAAAAAAAAAAAAAAAAAAAGGAATGAGGAGGAAGAGACAAACTGAGAGACCCTGCAGCAATTTGCTTTTGCCTGAGCCGACTGGGAAGGGCAAGATTATGTCCCATCCCTTTCTTTTATCCACCTGCTGAATGCAAACTACTTATGCACTTTGAACTCAGTCTGTAGCAATGAAAGTAAGATGTGGACAAAGAGGGGAAAACGGTAGGAGAGAGACACTGGGACATTTTAAAAGCAGCTAAAAAAGTGGGATGGCAGAGAAAAATATGGACTGTCTCTACCAAAACAGTTGGAGGGTATGCTGCAGACTTCAATATATTGCTCTGTCTCTATCTTTTCTTATTCTAATAACTGGGTCAGCTCACTTCATGATCTGCTTTCCCAAAGGCCATTGTTTGTCCAATGCACCTGATAAATGCATTGATCGCGGACACCTTTATCCCCTTATTTCTTTACTACAGTGTGAGTGCAGTGTCCATGCTGGGAAACATCTGTGCTTCAACTCGAAGAGCACCAAACTATAAATGTCTCAAAGCCTCATCCAGTTTATCAGTTTAAAGATGAAGTGGGAAAAAAGAGAAATCTGATGCTCACAAAAGTACCACAATCCTACCATTAGCCTAGGAGAGCAAGCATCTGGCATGGAGCACATCCAATCTTGTCAAATTTTGGAAGCTAAAGAAGGTCAGGTCTGGTTAGTATCTGGATGCAGGATCTCTAGAGACAGTTCTCCAGACAGGGCTAGGAAACAATCCTTCCTAAACTCTGGACAGCAGCTGGCAGTCAGTTGACAATATGGGCAAGGTGGGCCAATTGGCTAACTCACCTGCTTTCTGGGAATGCAGGTGGTGGTGTATTGTACCACAGTGAGTGAAGGCCAGATCATGGAAGAGTCAGCCATGCAAGCTATGGGTTTCTGGGAGTTGTTGTCCAAAAAGTAATGTTTCCAAGCTGGTGAGCATTCAGCACTCTTAAGATAGTGACGTCTTGGCAACTATCTGCCTACGCGAACTCTCAATGGTGGTTCTGATTGAGCCAAGTGACACAGCTGCTGCTTTTGAAAAAAAAAAAGCCCCGTAATCATCACATCTCAATCGTGGACCTGTATTGGCATGTCTCATCATTTCTTCTATATCCTTCTCTCTCCCCCAATCTCTGACACTCACACACAGAAAACTAAGGTAGACAAAGTGATTCATTTGCACAGTGTCTTTTGATACCTAGCATCTTCAGACCTCCGTTTGGAATATTTCTTAGTTCTCAAAGCTGTGTGCCTCTTTCCAATCATTCCTTGCTAGCCTTACCTCGATTGCTTCTGTCCTTGAGTGATACACACACACCCTTTGAAAAAACTCATTAATCTTAGCAAATTTATTGAATCATCCCACTAAATCCCCTTTATTTATTTACTTATTCATTTATATCCTGTCTGTCCCCCAGTTTTGGACTAAAGATGACATATAACAGTTTAAAACATAGTGATGTACCAGGCATATTAGACCTCCGGTGCAGATCATTTTTTAATAACCCCTTCTCTGTTCAACAGACTTTTCTGGGTCTGGTGGAATGGCTGGCTGAGCAAGAAAGGGAGGCGACTTGCTTTCCCACCCAGCCTGCAGAGTCATCAGACCTGAAAGGCAGCACAGTCCCACCAGCAGCCACTGGTGAGGATGGGGTGCTCCTGTCACCCAATAGCCTTTCTGGTCTGGTGGAGCTACTAGATGAGTGGAAAATGGAGGTGACTCTCTTTACATTCTGACCAGCACAGCAAAGCTGCCAGATTCAGAAGGCAGTTTGTTCCCACCAGCATTTGTTGGTGGGAGTGGGCAGCTGCTGCCACTGTCCTGCAGCCTTTCCAAGTCTGGTGGAGCTGTTGGTCAGGTGGCAAAGGAAGGAAACTTGCTTTCCCACTTGGTCCGCAGAGCCACCAGACCCAGAAGGCACCTTTTCCCACCAGCATACTCATACCATCTGAGTTGTCACCTGATGAGGTACTTGCCCCATAGTGATGTATAGCGATGCCCCTCTCCTGTGTTTCCATCAGATGTACTTGTGAGGATGGTGGGGCAGAGAGGAAGTCCTCCCAAGAAGTTCTCAAAACACGGGCAGATTCCTATGGAAGAATACCTTACCCTACAGATAATTTTTGGAAGTTGAGCATCAGCACTGGCTTCTTTTTTGACATCTCCACATTGACAACTCTGAGTTACAAGAGGTACTGGCCTCTCCCTCTCCTGAGGTATTTCATTGTTTATTTAATATTAAAGTATTATTAAAGGATTTTAAAGTATTAAAAGATTTTCTGGAAATTCTAAATTTGTTTCCATTCCTAGTTTGGCCAAAATTTACCCAGAACTCTAAGTTCTTTGAAGGCTGACCTACATTTTGCTTTTTCTATCTTGTGAAGTGTATATTGAAGGCACTATATACACAAATAGCTAGTGTACAGGTCAAACAGCTTTACTCTTGGAAAGTTTCCTAATTTTAGAATCTTGTTGTACCTTATTTCTTCTTATGACTGTTTGCTGTCATTGAGGTGCCTCCTTCCTATTTCATGAGTCTTTCCCCCTTGAAGTTCTTTTGCCAGTTTTCTCATGACTCAGCTGTTCCATGTCCTGTGTGTATGTATGCCTTTCAGGTATGTTGACATATATCCACCCCTCTCCCTTCCCCAGAAACACGTTACCACATTCGGGAACTTGCTTCCATTGTGGGTGGAGGTAAAGCTATTTGAGTAACTCCTACAGCTCTTGTTTATCTGGTCCTCAGGGCTTTATAAGGCAAGTGGAGCCCTCAAAGCTCCAAAGCTGTGAAGTTTGGAGAGGAGTCGCTGCCTTCCCGAAGGAACCAAAACCAGCATTTCCTCAAAACTTAGGTATATAACTGGTTAGACAATTTATTACAAAAGCTGTTGAATTGACACGGTCGTCAAGATATTGTTGGAGGTGGGCTGGAGGTAACTATGGAATAGCTGGGAAGGAGATGAAAATTTGATTTGTAAAGAAAGAGGTAGTGGATCTACACAGGAATTTGCTTTATACCATGTCAGACTATTTGCCATCTTGTCTAACACTTTTTATTCTGATTGTTGGCAGGGGTCTTAGGTAACAGGTGCTGTTTAGCCCTTTTACCTGGAGATGCCAGGGGTTGAATTCCAGACTTTCTTTATGCAAAGCTACCATTGAACTGAGTTCTGCCAATCAATTGTCAGTGGTAGAACAGCTGAACAGCTCACATAAGGTCTACAGACAGTTGGAGGGTAGGGGTGAATACATTCTTCAATTTATGGCTGCTCCTCCCTCTGGCATGCTGAGTTGAGTGGGGACTCTCTTGAACCTCTAAAGGTTCACTGAGAGATCTTCTGTTCTATGCAGAGCAGCTACAGGAAGAGTGGCGGTAAAACCAGATACTGCTTTGGTGTCACCTTGTCTGGACCAGTGTTCCTTAAGCTATCTGATGTGAAGAACAGACCAGAATTTTTTCCCCTAAATGTGCCAGGAGCAGTGCCATATTTGTGCCCATTGACTACAATTGTTTCTTGCTTTCCTGGAAACTTGCTGTGGAACAGGAGTCAATGGCTCATAGAACACCACTTTGAGGAGCATTGCTTTAGACCATTTGTGTGTTGCTTGTGACACTTCAGCATCTAAGGGCAATGTGCACTAGTCTGTTTAAATATTTGGTAAGATAGAAAATAACCTAATAAACTGAAACAATATTTTTAGAATCTGAACTGAATCCCAAATTAGAAATGTACTTGTCAATTTTGATTCACTTTATGTTTCTTGCAGATTATCTATCTGAGGCAGTCAAATATTGACTACAGCTACATGTCAGAAATAAAATATGGTCAAATATTCACAGTAGAAAGTCAATTACTGTTATAATCACAGTGCAACTTCATACCAACAGTCTGTGATGGATAATGGTTTCCATACTGTGGTGAATCTGTTCTGGATTTTCAGTCTAAATGTTAAAGGACCTGTCCGAGGTGCTGAATCTTTCTCCCCCACTAATTCAACTTCTTGACCTGTCATATAGATATAGATTTGTTGGATAGATCATTTATAGCTTGGACTAAAACCTAGAACACATTGGCCACTGATTGTCCACTTCATTGGCCTTAAAACTACCATTTGCCACTGGTTAATATGAAATGTTGATGTCTAACTGTCAGATTCTGTCACCTATCAAATGTAGCAAAATCTCCCTACTTTCTTCTGGCTTCTCTAGGTCTACATCTTCCTGTGGTGCCTCACCATGTCTTCAGGTCACTCAGGGCCTGGTCCTTCTGGAACACCTGGTGTCCCTCCTGTGCCAAAACCTGACAATCCTTTGATTCCAGTTCCAGAGAAACCTTGGCCTGAGGGGCCTCCAAAACCTGTAGGCCCTCAACCGTTGGGGCCTCTGGTGCCTGGTAAACCTTGGCCTGAAGGCCCACCTGTATCTCCAGATCCTAGGCAACCAAGATCTCCTCAACCACCAAAACCTTTAGGACCTACCAATCCAGGACCATTTCCTGGACCTTCCAAGCCACCCAAGCCACCCCTGCCTGATGATCCTTATCTGCCTTTTCCTCTGGTGCCTGTTGCCCCTTGGCCACCATTGCCTGAATGGGATGATTCAGGGAAACCTCCAGAAGACCCTTCTGGTAACAATTAACTTTTCTTCCAGCCTTCTTCTCCCTGAACTCTTCTAATTGAAAGAGAACAATACCATGTCTTGCCCCAAACATCTACATGTTTTTGTCTGTTTGATGTCAGTGAAGGTTATTTCAAAGCACTAAACGAATGCTTTTGTGACTGGTTCTTGGAAACTGAAAGACAACTGAAAAAGAAGAGGTCTTCATCCCACCATATTAATTAAGGAAACATTTCCAGAACTGATAAAAATTAACTTACTCACCACTCACCTTGATATAAAATGTACAGTATGTGAATTTGCTTTCTCTCTTTCATTTTTCTTTTGTTGTATGTGTCTTTTCTGTATGATCCATAATTATTCTCTATAACAACACGAGCAAGCTGGAAGTTGATTCTGTTACTTCTACTTCTGTAGAATAAGCTTCCAATAAAATATTTATATTAGAAATAGCCTGCTTTAATGCAAACTTCTCAGCATATTTACATGACTGTAACGTGTTTATCTTGTCCTTGTAAAAACCCATCAGTAAAGAGGTTTTGAGAGCTGGTGTGGTGTAGTGGTTTGAGTGTTGGACAATAATTCTGGAGACCAGGGTCTGAATTCTCCTTCCCATGGAAACTGGGTGGCTTTGGGCAAATCATAATCTCTCAGTCTTGGAGGATGGCAAGGACAAACCTCCTCTGTACAAATCTTGCTAAGAAAACCCCATGATAGGGTCACCTTACGGTTTCCATAGAATTGAAGGCACACAATAGGAAGAAAGAGTTTATTTTTTCTGGTCTAATTATTTAGAGATGCTGTCATCAAAGACATTGACTAAAGCCAGGTACCTGTCTTGTGGCTCAGAATCCTGGTTTGCAAACCCAGAGGGTGGTGAGGCATTAGTCTCGCTGAGGATTTACTAGCAAATGATGATACATTATGTGCTGTATTTATCCACTGCCCAAACAACTTGTAATAAAGAGAATGTCTTGTAAACTAATCTCTAGCATGGACTGACTACCAACTCCTGCCTGTTATAAGGAGAGAAGATTAATAACTGCTCAACTGAGGGTAAGAGGATAAGCAATGGTTTTATTAGGGAGTATAGTCCAGCAATGGAGTTTAGAATTATTAAAATCCTTCATAAATTTTCACTTATATGGAATGTTGCCTTGATGCAGCTGAGTTTGATCTACATGACCTTCAGGACTTCTCTAGGTTTTCAAGGCAGGAGTCTTTCCAGTTCAACATGGATATGTCAAAGAGTGAACTTCAGCCCTTCCACGTGCAAAACACAGATATCAAAAATTTATTTTTGGAGGCTTGTTTTTGTTGTATGCCTTCAAGTTGTTTCAGATTTAGGGTGGGCCTAAAGCAAAACTATCCTGAGGTTTTCTTGGCAAGATTTGTTCAGAGGAGGTTTTTCATTACCCATTACCTTCTGAGGCTGAGAGAGTGTGTGTTGCCCAAAGTCACCCAGTGGGCTTCCATAACTGAATAGGAATTCAAACCCTGGTCTCCCAGAGTCCTAGTCTGACACTCAAACCAGGGACCTGTTTTGTAATTCAAAATCCTAGTTTGCAAACCCAGAGAGTAGATAAGCACCAGACCTGCTGTGGATGTATTAGCAAATCATGATACATTATGAGCTGTATTTCTTCACTGTCTCTAAAGCCTAGAGTTCTTCAGGCAGTAGCTGTGAGATTCTGTGAGTTAGTACAAAAAATAATTCACCTCTTTGATGCCAGTAACTGGGGAATTCTGGGAGCTCTGATAGCTGCGAACATGGGGATGTTGGGTGGGGACCTTTCATGTACAACCTTGCTTCCATCACTCATTGAACCCTGAGATACACAAGTTTCCTGGCTGCGTGGAGAAATCATGTCACTTCTATTTGGCCTCTTAAAAAGTCGAAAGGTGGAGCACTACTCAAGGTGGAATTAGAACTGTTACCAGTTAAAGGAATCTTAGTGGATGTAACTGTATGAGTTTTAGTTGCAAAATTGTGGCTACATAAGCAAGTGCACTAAAGAAGTAGCACTCAGCTAAGTTGTGTATTTTTTGGTGTGTCTCATTGCACATTAGCCCAGACATGGCCTGAATAGTCACGTTGTATTAGCAGGCTGTTGATCCTGATCAGGCCTGGAATCCTTTTTACTGAAGGCATCACTTCATCTTTATGCTGGAACAAACAATCAAGATCAAAGCACTGCCATATTATCAGAACATGTGCTTATCAATTACACGATGGTGCCTGAGCCTGAACGTGAATTAAACTGGCACATCATGGCACACAAAAGGTATCTTCCCTGGCGGATATTCATTTAACCACAGAGATGATGGAAGCAAATTACACAACAAATGGCAGCCTGAGGCCCGTGTGGGCTAATGGGCAGGGTGCCACTCAGTCAGCACTCCTGTGCTGCAATAAAAACATTGTTGGTGGTGAATTGTTATGCAGCTGGGCTTCTTGGTGTAAATTGGATGGCTTTGGTCTGTAGCAGCATTTGCAAAGAAGGAGGGCAGTGAAGGCATGACTCATTAGAATCATAGAATCATGGAAGAAACCACAAGGCCATGAAGTCAAACCCCCCTGCCATGCAGGAATACACAATCAAGAAAAGGCAATGATTCTAGGAAAAGTGGAAGGCATTAGAAAGAGAGCAAGTACAAGGTGTTGGTTATCACCTTTAAAGCCCTACATGGCTTGGGCCCTATCTAAGGGATGGCCTACTTCCATATAATCTGCCCTATACGCTCAGGTCCTCTGGGAGGAATTTACTACAGCCCTTAAAGACCAGATTGACGGCGACTTCCCAGAGGACATTATCCACAGCCACTCTCAATTTATGGAATGGCCTGCTTGAAGAGATCCGTCAAATCACTAATCTAGAGAGCTTCAAAAAAGCCATTAAGATGGATCTCTTCTGGCAGGCCTTCCTTCCCGGAATAAAATATTCAGCCATAGACTTTCCCATTTATCAACTCTGTCCATGGTTATTGTTTGGATTTTAAAATGTTAGTTTTAGTCTTACACTGTTTAATCTTGTTTTAAGGAGTGCACTATGATATATGGATATATTTTAGCCTGTTTTACACTGCTTTGATTGCCTGGCAAAAAGCAGGATAAAAATTAAAATTTTATTTATTATTATTATTTTTATAAGACCACACAACAAGATGAGACTCAGAAAGGCCATGGGTCTGAGCCTGCAGGACAGAGTGATTAAAGGGACCCCATAAGAATAATAGAATCATAGAGTTGGAAGAGAACACAAGGGCCATCCAGTCCAACCCCCTGCCATGCAGGATCTCAAAATCAAAGCATCCCTGACAGATGGCCATCCAGCCTCTGCTTAAAGACCTCTAAGGAAGGAGACTCCAGCACCCTCTGAGGTTGACTGATGTATGTCTCATAAGCTGAGGTTGACTCATATATGT
This sequence comes from Urosaurus nigricauda, assembly GCA_034509955.1. NCBI lineage: Eukaryota > Metazoa > Chordata > Lepidosauria > Squamata > Phrynosomatidae > Urosaurus > Urosaurus nigricauda. Next base: position 310,221,975 of record JAOEGL010000002.1, read on the forward strand.
CGGAGGTGCTTTGGTTCTATATTCCTGCATGGCACAAGGCTGGACTGGATGACCCTCCAACTCCTCCAGCTTTATGATTCTGTGACTTGAGGACAATTAACAACAACATCAACAAGGTCAGTGAATCACATGAGTTCCATTTAATACAAATAATGATTCCTAGGAGATTACCGCACTACACTCTTATAGTGCTGCTATTCCACTTCCACTGCTGTGGGTGCCTCCTGTTGCATTTTGGGGTTTGCACTTTAGGGAGAAGTCATTTAGAATTCTCAGCCAGGCAATTCTTAGGCCTCACTGAACTATGAACCCCAATATGCAAGAGGAGGCAACCAGAGCAGTAAAAGTAGAATAGCAGCACTATAAGAGTGCAGTGTGGTATTCCACCTACTCTGCAAGAGTATGTCCTTCTACAACCAAAGAATTGGAAATGTCCACTCCTTCCCCATATCCTCAGGTAGACTATGGGGCTTTCCCATTATAGACAATGGTCCAAAACAGACAGCCAAATAGAGTGGCGGGAGACTGTGCCGGTGCCATTTGTGCTGGGACTGTGGCAACTGCATGTGTCTGGTCTCAATCCGGACTACCACCGTGGTCTTGAACTGGGCTGCCGCTCTTTTTTGGCTTGGTTTTTTGTAAATGATGGGGCCTTGGTGCAGCTTCAGGCCATGTTTGGGGTATGTGTCATGTAAATGGCTCACCCCCAATGTGGCCTAAAGCAGCATCATTTCTCCAATGTATTTCAGTCTTATGACAAGCTTTCCCAAGCCCCTGGCCTATGTTTGTGTGGGACTACAACTCCCAAGCTTCCCAAGCCAGCATGGTCAATGATGGCTGGCTGATGAGAACTGTAGGTTATTCACATCTGGAGACTGCCTCATTTGGGGAAAGTAGGATGACAGAATACACTTGGCTGGAGTCAGGGTTCCTCTGTTTAGTCTGATTCTGGCACTCAGTAAAAATGATTAAAATAATTAGAAAGGACTTTGTGGTCTCTCATCTCCATGACTCCCCCACACCCTTTAGGAAGTGTGAGAGGGAATTTCCCAATATTTTTGTCCACGCCTTGTGAGATGTTTTAAACTAGGAAAGTTCAAAACCAGAAGTGTCAAAATAATATTCTGCCACAGTCCCTACAGGGTGTAAGGGGTCTTTTCCCATAATCTTATAAAAATAGGGAGTGTATGTGTGAAAAACAAGGTCCTAGACAGGGGTGGGCAACTGCAGAGGGGACAGTGGCCAACTTATAGCCTGGCTATATAAGAGGCCCTTTGAGCAGGAAAACACTGCTTTTGAATTTAACAGAGTCACATTGAGTGAGCTGTGGATTTGATAGTTTTATACATATTATATATATATATTTACACACTTATAGGCCACTGAGAAAGACTGTTGTCGAAACGCGTCTGGCCTTGAGTTCTATTATTTAAAAGTTGGATTTTGCCTATTTTTAGCATTTGTTTAATATCAGTGGGGTATTGCTACCCTTTTAGAAATTTAACTGGTTCTTTCTGCTCTTGAATTTATTTTATTTCTAGTAAGCTTTTCACATTATTGTCCTTTCATATTGGGAAGTGTGATATTGATATTGTGGTTTTTTTGGTAAAATCCTCTGGTGCAGTATCTTAAAGACTAACACATTTATTGCAGCATGCACTTTTGATGCACTGCAGCTGATCAAGGTTGACAAAAGCTCAGATTGTAATACGTTTGTTATTCTTTGATGTGCCACATCACCTCTTGTTGTTTTTGCAGTAGGTCTTCTTCATACATGGGTTAAAATGACTTCTTGTCATTTCAGGATATTAAGAAGAACTCAGAATGTATTAACTACGATCCCAGATAGTTGAACCTGTTGTGCATTTCTAACATGCCTTTAGAAGCAAATGTCTTTTCCCTACTATTTATTGATACCCTTACAGCTGAGGTTGGGACAATATTTAGCTCTGGATAAAATATATTTTTGCTGGTATTTGGATTTCTGTGTTGTAGTATTTCTTATAAAATGAGATCTTAGTGTGAAGACTAAGAAGTGGATTATTTGCTCTTACTGTATATTTATTGCTCTGAGATGTCTGGCATACTGTATCATTATTTAAATTCTGAATTGTAATTTATAGGGTAAATGGTATCTGGAAATTTTATTTGGTATAATGTTACTCTTTTCTCATATTGTCTTAAGCCACTTCGAGCAAGCTGTATGTGGTACAGTATATAAAATAACATGTTGTTGTTGCTGCTGTTAACACTGAGTATTTGCACAACTGGATATTTTTAGATGTCTCAACCAGAATTTCAAACTTCTTGGAATTAGCATGCCAATGACTTGTGTGCATGGATAAAGAGTACTATTATAATAATTCATGCAATGAAACAGAAACTAAGAACAAAAAAAGGAATAACAAGAGACCTCTTCAGAACACCTGTGAAATCATGTGAAAATTTAAGCCAAGAGTGGGGATGCTCTAATACCAGCAGGGGGACATATTATATGACTAAGAAGATATTAAAATATGATGGAAACAACATATGGAGCAACTATATGCAAAAGATGAAAACACAACAAATTCATTTAAAGAAGAACCATATGAGAACAAACCACACATTCTAAAAAGTGAAGTGAGAGCTGCACTCAGAACTCTTGACAGAAATAAGTCACCAGGAACTGGTGGCATACAAAGAGAGCTGCTTCAAGTATAGAAACAGAATCTACTCTATTCTAACTAAAATATAACAACAAATTTTGGAAAAAAACCCAATGGTCCACAGACTGGAAACACTCAATATATATTTCAGTCCCCAAGAAAGGATACACCAGGAACTGTGGTAAGCACATTAAATTCTCATGCAAGTAAGATATTGCTTAACATTCTAAAACTAAGATTCTTACCATATGTGATGTCCAAGTGGGTTCTGGAAAGGAAGAGGCACTATGTATCATAGAGGCACTAAGGTTTGCTATAGCAAATATACACTGGATAATAGAACAAAAGAACACTGTGTTACAGTGTTGGACTCAATCAGGGATGGACACAATCAGGGAAGCCATGGCTCTGAGTCTTCAGGACCTGATCAAGACAGTTCATGATAGGGTGACTTGGAGGCCTCTCATTCATGGGGGTCACCATAAGTTGAAGTCAACTTGATGGCAATTAACAACAACGAAGTGGGAGAAAATCCTCCTGCTTAGAAAGTATGGTGAGGAGTTAGGAAACAGAAAAGCTGAGTTTGCATCATGGGAGATTAAAACCAAGTCAGATGAAGAGTGCAGAAAGAGCACTTGGGTGAAATGGACAATGAGTCTTGTAAACCATGCAAAGCTGACAAAGACTGAATGAGTACCACCATGAAAGAAAAAGAATTAGGATGTGGAAGAAGAAAGAGGGAGCACTCTGTGGAATGGACCAAAATAACTTTTTTGTATATGCATATATAGCCACACTGAGAAATTAAAGCAGTTTAACACAGCTTTAATTGTCATGGCTTCATCCTATGGAATCTTGGGATTTGTAGTTTGTCCTGGCACCAGAGCTCATGACAGAGAAGGCTAAATATCTCACAAAATTACAAATCCCAGAATGCCATTGCATTGAGCCATGGCAGTTATAGTGATGCCAAACTCTATTAATTCTGCAGTGCAGATGCAGCCTTAGAAACACAACCTTATAATTCTGCAACAGCTCATACTCAGCATTAAAACTTCTGTTCTAAGTTCCATAATGCAATCATACATTAATTTGTTAGAGTGGCCAGAGGACGTATTTTTATTTGTATGAAAGAGGGGAACATGCAAGCTGTAACTGGTGAAATTTCCTCTTTGGCACAGCTATTTAAGATACAGGAGCCTTATCTCTTTTTGTATCTGAGCACCTTTGAATACAACACTTGACTGTGGCTCTGTAGGAGCCCAGGAATCTTGGTTTTTAGGTTCTTAGGTTCAATGATTCTGAATGTATTTATAAAAGCTTATATAGGGATGCTCTGTCCCTGGAGCCATCTTCTCAAACTTCAAAGACATTGCATACTGGGACTACTAATTATTGGTTTTTTAAAAGGTCTCATCTATTTTTGTCTCTAATCTTTCTCTCTGTATAATTAAGAGGATCTAATCTGAGGCAATGCTATATTATCAGCATTCTTGATCCTGAGAAACATCTAGATCTCTTAGGTGAGTTATAAGGATAAAAATAAAAAGAATGATAATAATTTTCATCACAGGGTGATGTATTTCCTCTGCATACTTAATAACAACTCCCATTGATCTGAACAAAGTGAGCATTCTGACTAGTATTCTTACTCTACCAAGAAATCACATAATCATAGAGTTGGAGAAGACCTCAAGGACCTTCCAGTCCAACGCCCTACCATACAGGAACACAGAATCAAAGCACACTCCTCTTGGTTTCAGCACTACTGTTAAATCAGTATCCTTCTTACCTGTTGCTGTAGTACTATTTCCAAGTACTAGCTGTAATTCTAGTTCCAAGGCGCATGGTGTGGCTACAGTGAAGTTCATCAGCAGTGTGGTAACATCATCTATGCTTAATGGCAAGGTGCCATTACCATGGATGGCTCCTATAAAGTTTGGAATAAAACCCAAAGCAGATTTACTACCCTACTGATATGGAAGCTGGAAATAAAATGATTTAGAAATGGAAAGAAACAAACACAGAGAGAAATCTGTATACTAGCTACCAGAATACCTACTTGGTTGCTGGGCCAATTTTTTTCAATCTTCTCTTGTAGGTGTGGCTGTAATATTGGACGTTCCCATTGTAGTGCTAGAAATGCACAACAGATGTAACATCCATGTCACTGGTGTGGTGAATCTGCTCCAAGCTCTAGTCATAACTTTAAAGGAACTATCCAAGACACTGGATCTTTTGAAGGTGGGGGATAGGGTTCAAGAACATGGATTTGGAAGTTAAAGAGGGCAATAATTACCAGTCCTGAAGAGAGGTCCATGGAAAATGGAGGGTGGCCGATACAGCATCTGAGAGTTACACAGAGAGTGGAATGGATCCCTGGTCTGCTAACAGGGCCCCTATCTATGAACAAAGTGGCTAGGGCTCATATATATATATATATATATATATCCTATTTCATACCCTCGAGAAGTATTTGGTTTCATATTCAGTGCAACAAAGGTCTTGATGATTTTCCAAAAGATTGACAAAGAGATCTGGAATGGCCTGTTGAATTTAACTTTGAAATGACAAAACACTGATTACTTTTGAGACAATCCCTCAATAGCTGAGCAGGAAGGGTTAATGGGAATATGTCATGAAGTGAGGTGAAGGGTGTGGTTTTGGATTGCTTATTGATGGGACTCTCTTTGTTTCCATTGTAAGAAGAAATCGAAAGAGCCTATGTGTGTGTGAGGTGCACACCAAACCCTCGTGTACTTCCACAGGTCATTGTGACCTCTCAAAATATGCCCAATTCTATATATTATTAGTTATGAAACCCCACATCCAGTAAGAGAGGTGTAAATTTTCCTAACACTATGGAATCCTGTAGTTCGGGTAGGGATTTAAGCCTAAATTCATGAGGAGTACAACATTCTCAAGTCCCTCTCCTATACAACAAACCTAGGATTCCATAGGACAGAATTTCTTAGGCCAGTTTAAATGGATTCAGACTGCTATAGATGTCCAGTGCAGTACATTTCATTTTCCATCTCCTGGGGTGGTCAGTTGTGGCTGGTCTGGAAGCAGTTTTCTGCCTCTGGAAAGAGGTTTTTCAGATTCATCAGGTTGGGCATGGGGAAACAAAAAGAAAAGTCCAAAAAGTCTAGTTGTGGCTGGATGTTGGTCTAGACAAATGGAGAGAGCCAATTGATTCTATATTTCTCAATGGCTCGAAAATATTCAAAAATAATAAGAAAAAGCAAACCTTGATTTCATCATTTTATGTAATGAGCACCATATTACTATGCCATTATTTACAGTGGGACTTGAACCTCTACAGATTTTGGCATCCCCAAATTAATGAATTAAACAAATCCCTGTGGATACCAAGGGCTCACTGTACTAGCACACCTCAAGTTCATTCAAGTTTGCATACCATCTGGGGACTTCAGATTAACTATAGTTCCTTTGGCTTTGACCTCTAGCCAGGATCACTTTTAGAACATTTCTGTGTATTGCCTGGACTGATGAAGAATCCTCAAAGATATGATGCCTGTCCTTTTAAATACTTTTTACTATGTTTTTTGTGGGTTTTTGGGGCTATGTGGCCATGTTCTAGGAGAGTTTCTAGAACAGGAACAGTAACATAAAGAAACTCTTCTAGAACATGGCCACATAGCCCGAAAAACAACTATGGATGCTAGCCATGAAAGCCTTCGGCTTCACAATTTTTTACTGCTTTGAAAAAGGTTTTCCTGGTCCTGTTTTTGGATGTTGCTTATGCTCATGGACCACATGTCTGTTTCTTTTCAAAATAGCAGTATACCTATAGCAGTACTCTTCCTGGGTTTTGGCCAGCAGATGGCCACCTTGTTTCTTGAGATGAACATAATCCTGCAAGCTTGGACTATATGCCTGTACTTTTCCTTGGTGATTTGTCCTTCCTTCCATTCTATATACATGCTCCTCTTTCTTTTCACTTCTTTCTTGAGTTTGCTGTGCAGCCACATTGCCTTTTTCAAATGTTTTCCATTTGTCTTCTTCTATAGGATTGTTTGTGAATGTGCTTTTTACGACTTGTTCTTCATGAACTGCCATCTTTGCTGGGTGTCTTTTTCCTTAAGCATGTCTAGCCAGTTATTCCCTGAATTAGTTAAAAACAGCTTTTCTGAAATCCAAGGACCATGTTTGACTGTAATCTTCTTTGTCTTGTCCCATAGTTGTGAATTCTAGCATTATACGATCACTCCCCGCTTAAGTATCAACTACTTTGATTGCAGCAACCAATTCTTTAAGCAGAGGCTGGATGGCCATTTGTTGGGAATAATAATAATAATAATAATAATACATTTTATTTGTATTTCCCGCCTCTCCCTACAGATCAAGGTGGGATTCCAACAAGATTAAAACAACAATATTTTCTAAAATTAGTCTAAGTATTACAAACATTACATTACAAACAACAACAAGCTACCTACCATTGGGGCGATCAACATTATATATAATCCGATGACAGCATATATAGGAGTGAGAGTATCAATGGAGATTATTACAGATCCGGCAGGTAGGCCCGCCAGAAGATATCCATCTTGAGTGCCTTCTTAAAGGCCTCTAAGATGGTGATAAGATGGATCTCTTCCGGCAAGTTGTTCCACAGTTTTTGGGCCGCAGATGAGAATGCCTGATGGAAAGTCATTATTAGCCTTGTGTTGATAATAATAATAATAATAATAATAATAATAATAATAATAATGTTTATTTATAGCCCGCTCCTCTAATAAAATACTCGGAGCGGGGTACAACAGATTAAAAAGGATACAGAGTAAAAATGACAATCATATCCCTCCCCAACCGCTCCCCTTAAAACTAAATTAAACCAAGACAAATTAAAATTGGCACAGATTAAAATTGGTCAACAAGTATTAAACAAAGTGCAATCTCATGAACTATTCACGTGCAAGTCCGCTTTAAATAAACTCAGCTGGATTAGACAAGGGCAGCTTGTTAATATAATCCAACAGATTCTTCCCTGATGTTCTGAGAGTGCAGGACGGATTCTGTAGGGAGAGGCTTTCCCTCAAGTAATTCGGGCCCAAGCCATGTAGGGCTTTAAAGGTAATGACCAAGACTTTGTATTGAACCCGGAAGCTGATCGGCAGCCAATGTATAGATCTTAGAATTGGGGTGATGTGGTCCATTCTAGATGTCCCCGTAACCAATCTGGCTGCTGCATTTTGGATCAACTGAAGCTTCCGAACTTGGTACAAAGGTAGCCCCATGTAGAGTGCATTACAGAAATCTAAATGAGAGGTTACCAGTACATGGTACCACCACTTCAAGGTCCTTTCTGTCCAGGTAGGGGAGCACTCCTGGCTATTGCCTCCACCTGAGATGTCAATTGTAGAGACGAATCCAGGAGCACTCCCAAGCTGTGAACTTCGTCCTTTAGGGGAAGTGTGACTCCATCCAGGACCGGTTGGAAAATCTCCATCCCTGGACTAGAGATACCTATTGCGAGTACCTCCATTTTCTCTGGATTCAACTTGAGTTTGTTTTACCTCACCCAGCCCTTTACTGACTCAAGGCAGGCATTCAGAGGAGAGATGCCATCCTTAGTAACTGCAACAGTTGGAGACATAGAGAAATACATTTGGGTGTCATCAGCGTACTGATAACACTGTGCCCCATGTCTCCGGATGATCTCTCCCAGTGTATGCTTTGATCAAGAGTTCCAGCATGGAAGGGAGTTGGACTGGATGGCCCTTGTGGTCTCTTCTCTACAATCCTATGATTCTTCCCCATTGGTTACAATCAAGTCCAGGATTGCTGGTCCCCTTGTTCCTTCCTTTAACTTTTGAAATAAGAAGTTGCCTGCAAGGCACACCAGGAATAACCTTTCTAACCTTTCTCCATCCTATGGAATCCTGGGATTTGTGGCACCAGAGCTCTCAGACAGAGAAGGCTAAATACCTCACAAAACTACAAATCCCAGAATTTTGTAGTATTGAGCCATGGCACTTAAAACAGTGTCAAACTGTACTACTTCTGCAGTGCAGATTCGACCTATGTCTCTGCCTAACACTTTTGACGGAGAGATGGGGTGGAAATCCTGCAGTCCTCCAGATATTGTTGGATTGCAGCTCTTAGCAGTCATAGCCTTGATTTCAGTCCCATGTTCCCTGATCAATCCATCTGCTGACCCCTAATGTGGACTTCTGTTTGGATTGCCTGGTTGCTTAGAAAACATCAGTAGGATCACATAACTTCTTATGCCAGCAGCTGTGGAAGTTTCATCTTGCTCCTCTACTGCTTGAACAGGAGTGTTTTTGTTTCCACTTGGTTTTGAATTCTGTGATTATATAACAAGTGAATGATGGTTGGTCTCACTGACCTCAAAGCTTCTCTAAGGAGTTTATCGGATGACAGAAATTGGAAGTATAATCTAATGGCAATCCGAAGGCAATCATGGGGTTTGAAGTTATTGCAAATTAAAGCATCTCACGCAATTTTGGGCAAAAAGGAAGTAATTCCAAATGCAATCATGGGTTTTAGGTTATTTTGCATTAAAGGATCTCACACAATTTTGGGCAATGGGGGGGGGGGTCATTTTCGGGTAATGGGAAGTCATTCTGAACACATTCTGAACGTAATTGGTATTCACATAAATTTGCTAAACTAGCGAATTCATGTGAATTCGCATTGGCTCCATTTGAAATAAAGAAAAATTCCTCCCGTCTGATAAACTCGTATGACAGCTTTGCCCACATAGAATCATAGAATCAAAGAGTTGGAAGAGACCACAAGGGCCATCCAGTCCAACCCCCTGCCATGCAGGAACTCCAAATCAAAGCATCCCTGACAGATGGCCATCCAGCCTCTGCTTAAAGACCCCTAAGGAAGGAGACTCCACTACACTCCGAGGGAGTGTGTTCCACTGTCGAATAGCCCTTTCATCCTTTTCTTTTTCCGGAAGTGTGTCTCACCTCTCCCCCCCACCCCACTATTTGATGATGGTTGATGAAATAAATAAATAAATAAACAAATGACCAAAACTATGCATCAACGATGTGCCGGAGAGATATGTGCCTGATGTTAATAATAGTCACAGATTGAAGCTGTGTGATGGTTGACTGGTAGCAAATCCCACACCACTGGCTCACTGTGTTTACATGGAAGGTGGGACACATTGTTTTGTAACACTGACGCCAGGAAAGGTTTAAAGAGTGGGAAGTATGCCTTGAGACTCATTCATAGTTAATGTCCCGTGAAGAAGGAGAATTTCTTCTGCATTTCTCATTTTATCTCTTTCTTTTCATGCATGGGAAAGGCCCACAGGGGAAGGCAATGGCAAAACCACCTCTGAGTATACCTTGCCTAAGAAACCCTAAGAAAATCATGAAGTCATCATAACTTGACAGGGAACTTGAACACACACACACACACACACACACACACACAGGAGTTTGTCTATAATCTACTTTCATTGTGCTTGGAATAAACCTATTGTCTTATTTATTCAGTTATGATAGGGTGGAAACACTCTCACTCCTGGCAAATCTCCAATGCTTTTAGCATGGAGGTGGGCAAAATGCCACATGAGGCCTCCATGTCTGCTGTTTGTGGCCCTTCAACCATTCAAGACTTCTCAAGTTGTCCTCTTTTTTGGCTCAAAGGGGCGATTGCCTTTTTTGGACTCCCCAGGAATTGTATATTACTTTTTATAGAGGCTACAGGGAGAAGATGGGTTTGTGTGTATTAACTAGAATTGAAAACATAGGTTTTTCAAAATTGACATTTCCAGCCACTTACGGTATTGTTTTTCTGTTCTGCAGCCTGAAACCCCTAGAGGGTCCCACTGGCGGTAAATTGGCCCCTGGACCTCCTGTAGATGTCCAACACGCAAATAAGTCAGCGGGTCGATGTTTTTATCCATGACTATTGTTGTTGTTTTCTCGTCCTACTTCAAGTTGTCTCCACCTTATGGTGACCCTATCAAGGGGTTTTCTTGGCAAGATTTGTTCAGAGGGAGGTTGTCGTCATTTTCCTTTGAGGCTGAAAAGAGTGCCCAAGGTCACCCAGTGAGTATCCATGGCTGAGTGGGGTTTTGAACCCTGATCTCTGCCACAACATACTTTCTCCATCACTATATTGGGCTATTAGGCTGCCTAGTGATGTTAACTGCTTACACTGCTCCTACTGCAGATATTAACGGGTGAAATTCTTATCTTCATACCAATCATTTGGTAATCTTCCCTTTCTTTGAATGGTTTCCTTTCTCCTCACCAAGGGTGAGGACCCCGTGGTTCTCTAGATGTTGTTGGGCTCCAAATTCCATCAGCCTCACAGGCCAAGTATTGTTGGCCCTCCATATTCACAGATTTTTTTAAATCTACGGATTCAACAATCCACAGCTTGAAAGTATTCAAAGACAATATAAATTCCAATAAGCCAACTTTTGCCATTTTGTATGAGGGACACCATTTCAGTGTATTCAATGGGGGCTTGAGCATCCATGGATTTTGGTACCCATGGGGGTTTCTGGAACCAAACCCCAACAGATACTAAGGGTTCACTGTATCAGGCATGAAAGATGTAGTCTGAGGAGGAAGGGTGAAAGCAAAAGCAGCCTGAAATTTACCCATGATAAGGGGGAAAGAAGGGTTGCTAAGAGGTTACGGGTCAGGATCTTGAAAAACTGGCTCTGCCTGCTTCCTTTCCACACATTTAAAGCATTTCACCACCAACGTTCTATGTTTTCTATGGCTGCTGCATACAAAAAGAAGGCATTTTGCAGATAAAAGTTAGGACATGCATGGCCTAGAAACATCAGGGTGTGGTCAAGATGGCAAAAGCGGTGAATGCAAAAGGACACGGAAGCTAGGAGAGGATGCAGCAGTTTGCTTTTGCCTAAACCGGCTTGCAAAGACAAGACTCCACTCCCTCTCTTCCTCTCACCCATGCTGAATTAACTGAGTGCAAATTCAGTTGGTAAGCAATTCAAGGAAGTCGACGACAGAAGGAAGAGGAGACAGAAACTGGGATATTTTAAAAGTAGCTGAAAACATGGGACAACAGAGGATTAATTAGGACTGTCTGTGCCAAAACGGGACAGCTGGAGGAGATAGATACAGCACTAGTTCTCCACTCCCTTCCAGTTCTCATTATGAAGTTAAGGGAAAAAAGATTATATCCCTTGTTGCTTTTAAAGTTCCTTTGAAACTTTTTTTTGAGAGAGAAAAATATAGTTCAATAGTAACTTTTGAACTAGAAATTAGTGTACATTACACCAATAAAATAACTCCATTTTTTAAACATTACATTTGAAATGTAGCTTTGTTATACTTTTTTTTTTGTTTTTTTGCCTGTACTACAACTTTTGTACTTTGCATTCAGTTTGGAGCAATTGTAATTTTTAACATTTTTAAAAGAAAAAAAAAACCCTAGGGTCTTAAATACCTTAAAGACACCAGATTCTGCCTTGTTTAGCCAGCCCTAGTTAGTACTTGGACGGCAGACTGCTAACCAGGTGCTTCAGACTATATTTCAGAGGAAAGAACTGGCAAAACCATTCCTTGCTTGCACGCACACACATGCACACACACACACATCATGGGGGGGGGGGGGAGATCCCAGGTATTATTTATTACACAATAAAAGCAATTCCTTGTTGGTCCCAAGAACTATAATCTCTACAGTCAATTTGCCAGTATATTTTTGTCCCCAGTTGTAACAAATTTCATATCAATCTTACTATTTTTGAACTTCATAGTACTTGGGGATAGCAAGAATGGGAAGGATACACAAGAGCCAAAATTTGATTAAATAATGCAGACGGTGCAGATATTGTTACTTTATTAAAAATTCCCCTTGATAAATTATATTAGAATAAATTACTATAGGATACATTCTGGGGGCACATTCATCTACTCAGGCTTCTTACTAAGACCAGTAACCACATTTTAAAGCTAATTTTATTATTGGGATATAATAGCATCCAAAGATATTCTGGAATCTTTGACTGAGCTCAGATTCCAAATTCTGCCAGTTTCTTGATCTTCAACTCAGTCTTCTCTGTATAGTTTATGCTATAAGTGTCATCATCCCCAGCAGGCATGAACTCAACAAACTCAGTTCGGCACCCAAATGTTCAGTATCTCTCACCCACACCTAGTATGGCCTGCCTACTGTAGGACATTCAACTGTTATCAAGGGAGAGAACTGAGATATTAGACCATCTGAAGAGCAAATTTAAAGCAAATTAACCACAAAAATAACTTAAGATGATTTAAAACAATACATAAAATTCTGTACATATAGGCAAAACAAGTTACAAATACTCATAAATCTTCTGAAACATCAGTTTAAATAAGAGGAGTCACCACATTTTCCTGAGAAACAGCAGAGCATGGGCATGGATGGTTAGGATGCATTTTCCATAATTCTGAGGCTGTGATGGAGATGACTTGTTCTGTGTATAGTTTTAACATGTCTGATGGATGGGACTCTGAAGAGGACTTGAATGAGATGATGGCATTAAATTACTGCTATAAGGAAAATGTACTATTTCCTCAGAAGTGATTGAAAATGCTTTCTTTGAAGGCAACTTTTTTTTTTGAAAGAAATAATTGGGTTGAAGCTCCTTGCAAATAGGCAGTCCATCAATAGCTAATGTTTGCTAATATGAGATTTTTCCATCAATATTCAAACTGGTGGAGATTAATATATACTGTATATGTACTAATCTCTCCTGGAAGCATTGACCTCCCTCTATTCTCTCACCGATCCAGTTTTTAATCTGAGCACAAGCAGTTATGCCTCCTGGGATTTTGTACGTACTTGGGCACTGTTTTCCTTTGCTTCATCCTTTATATCCTTTGGTACATGGCCCTAAATTTTATCCTTGACGTATCCATGGGTCATATCAAAATCCATAATTTTGGTCCCCAAACCTGTCCTTGACTTATACGTGAGGTCGGTTTATAGCTGAGTATATACAGTAATCAACCTCATGTGTTTCAATATTTACATCCCAAGACTTGTAAGGTTACATAGTGGTTAGATTCCTTTGTCCCCACAATGATCTTCTGAGTTAGGTTTGAGACAATTAACTGGGTGAGGATCACCCAGTATACTTCATGGTCAATGAAGGATTTGAACCCAGATTTATATCATTCCTATATGACAGCTTCTGTTGTACTCATTAGCCCCTTGCTTTTGTTGTTGGTGTTGTGTGCCTTCATGTCATTTCTTTTTAACTTATGATGATCTCAAGGCGAACCTATCATAGGGCTTTCCTGGCAAGTTTCTTCAAAAGGGGGTTTGTCATTGCCATCTTCTGAGGCTGAGAGAGTGAGACTTGACCATGGTCACCCAGTGGGTTTTTACGCTTGAGCAGGGAATTGATTCCTGATCTCCGGAGTCATATTTCAATGCTCAAATTGGTTCTCTAGCTCCTTATCTACCGCCTTTTATATGGATATCGACGTAGCTCCTTGACCAAGGCCTAGCTGGCTCTTCTGGACTAAAACAAAAGAAAAAGTCCCTGCAGACTATATCAGTTTATGTAATTAATTTATCCTTAGCTGCCTTTCAAGAGCATGGTCTACTCAAGCTGATTTACAATATTAGAAAGAGCAAAATCCAGTATCAAAAACATGTTTAAATGTGAATTCTTCCCAAAATTGCACTGCAACAAAATGTTTCTCTTGCCCCACTTCTGGCCTCTAGGGAAGTCTCTAGGTGCTTGGCAAGAGGTGAAGGTCGCAACACACCGATGAAGATGGGATGTTCTCAACAGACAAAGGGGAAAGTCCACCGACATGAGTTTAATGAAGCTTATTGCTACAATTGGCTCAGAAATTCTTTCCTTTCACCATCTATAGTTGCGGAAACTCTGGAAGACATGGTGGGTCCGATACAGAGGAAGGGAGACAGGGCTGCTCGTCTCTGCTCTTAGGCAATAGTAAATCTAGAAATATGAGCGGGGGGGGGGGGGGGGAAGGTAACTGTTAGGTACACATCAAAAAAAGCTTGGCCACAAAATTTCGATTGAATCACAGCCATCATCAGGGCTGTAACTGGTGGTAATGAGGGCTAAGAAAACACCCCACCCCAAATATCCTTTTGAGCTCTTCTCCCATAGCAGGGATGGACTGGCCACTAATCTTACTGGGAGGTGTCTGCCCTGCCCATGTGTATCTTTGTTTTCTGGTGGATGATGTAGAATCCATTTTTAAATAATGTATTTAGAAATATCAGGCCTCATCTACTTTTCATTTACTTATGATGCCTGTCTCATTATATTCAGGTCACCCCACCTCATAATTTCTTACTACTGTATGGGCTTGATCATGTGTCTCCCTTCATGGTTCTCCATGAAACAAGTTGTTTCTGTCTGTCTATGGCCTGTACCCAAGACAATCAAAATATTACACCAGTTTGATACCACTTTAGCTGTTATTGGTTCTACCTTATACAGTCTCGGGATTTGAAGTTTGACAGAGTACATTATCATTCTCTGCTAGCTTGCTCATAGCCTGCAACAGCTATGGATCAGTCAGGGAAACCACAGCTTTGTCATTGTGTGCCTTCAAATTGTTTCCAGCGTATGGTGAACCTATCATGGGGTTTTCTTGGCAAGATTGGTTGCCTTCCTCTGAAGCTAAGGCTGCAGCTGCACTACAGAAATAATCCAATTTGTCATGACTTTGACTGCTATGGTCAATGCTATGGACTTCTGGGAATTGTAGTTTTGTGAGACATTTAGCCTTCTCTGTTAGAGAGTTCTGATGCCACAACAAACTACAACCCCCAGAATCCCATAGCATTGAGCCATGTCAATTAAAATGATGTCAAACTGGAGTATTTCTGCAGTATGGATGCAGCCTGAGATAATGTGACTTGCCCAAGGTCACCCAGAGGTTTCCATGGCTGAGTGGGGATTTGAACCCTAGTCTCCAGAGCATTTGCAGACCAATGCTCAAATCACTTCACCACATTGACTGTCAACTCACAGCTAGTTCTCTGAATTCCCAAAATTCAACCGGTCCTGCAGAGTTCCAATTCCCCCTCCTCTTGCCTGTTGAGCCAAGTGTATTGGCTGCTGCTTGCTACAGCCTGCAAGTGAGATTTCAGCAACAGCAAGTGGTATCACTACACTGATGTAGTGTAGATATAGTCATAGCTTTCTTTAAACCCATTTGCCTCTGTTTTTCAATACTATACTTTGCAATGGATTTTCTTGAGCCAGTGTATCTCTTACCAAGCAGCCAAGTGCTATCAACAAAGCAGCAGCGACTGCAGAAGCCACACCGATCAAAATAATAGCCCAGTAGGGAAGGCCAGCTTCATCTTTGGGTTTTGCTTTAGGAGAATGAGAAAAGAAAAAGGAAAGAAAAACTTTAAGGGATCACAATAACAAGATAGAAAACAGCCATTTCCTTCTACTTTTTGGGAGCTCTGGGGCCAAATCCTTCCAGAAGCATATGTGTGTGTTGTTAACTGCCCTCAAGTCAACTTTGATGTATGGTGACCTTATGAAGGAGACATCTCCAGGTCACAGACATACCAGAACCTACATCTCCCAATTTGTTTACTCAAAGTGAAGCAGGTTGTGTGAAGGACCTGCCACTGAATTTGCTGGCAATCCATTTTTTATCCTCCTCTTCTTAAAGGGCTAATTAGCTTGCAGATAACCTAAAATTTTTATTTTATTTTATTTTAATCCCATTTTTCTCCTAATATGGGACCCAAGGTAGCTTACAATGCAGTTAAAACAAAATATAACTAAAACCAATGGGTAATACAAATGTTTAGAAAAGCCATTAAATAAGCAATCTCATTATAATTAATTTTAAAACATTTTAAAACACGTTTAAAACAGTCCTCTGGCCTCAGGCTTACAATTGACACAAAAGGAGAAGGGAATGGCAATGGGGAAGGGGATCAAGTCCCGCAGGTACCGCCAGTTCTTCTCTCCCTCCAAGGCGAGGGTGGTAGCAGTTAAGATGCAAGGAGGGTCTTTCATCTGCCTCAGAGCCTAGGTATAGTGGAGCTATGTCTGTCTCTTCTTCTCTCCCTCAATGGTATCTATCCATTGCCCAAATGCCTTTCCTTTTTCTTTTTTGGAGCAGAGTTTTCCTTCCCTTCTCCCCTGCCCCCCGAGCCGGCAAAGGTTTTCTGAGCAATGTCTCCATGATCTCAAATAGGTTTCCTCCCAGTCCTGCTCATTTATTGGCTACACACTGATTTAATTCAAATGTTCTCATGTGCACATTCCTTCTAATTTTACCTTTTGTCATACAATTGCATAATTGCTTATTCCAAATCTTTGATCTTCTTCTTGAGTGTGGTACCCTTTTGAGTATTTGAACCACCCCACCAACAACTATAATGTAATTATTGCTTGACCTGTGTCAGTGAGATACATGTGAACTGTTATATACAGGCATGTGATCATCTAAGCTCATATTGGTTTGATGAGCAAGTGTCTACTACTACGGTAGGAATAGATGGGCAGAAGTTAGCATATCTAGATGTAACTTCTGAGGCTCTTTTATTCAAATTCTGGTGCAAAGAGGATGGCTTGAAGTGACAACAATAGATTCAGTCACATTTTGATTGTTAACATTAAGTGTTGATGTTTGCTGAACAGTGCCATTTTTTTTACTACAGTCCATGGTTCAACCACACAACAGTGACATCACGCAGGATGGGGGAATCAAACACATGGTTATCACATGCTGCTTTGATGGCTGCATGTGAAAAGGGTCTTGGTCTGTTTTGTCCTTCTTTGAGAGAGAGTAAAAATTATTGCAAAGCTTTCTGACACATTCCAGTAAAGTTCCTCACCCGCACCAAACAAACAAACAAAACAAAACAAAACAAATTTTGGAGAAAACTAGACCATACAATTCTCTTTAAAATTTTTGGAGGTACAGAGATTAAATACACATAAACATATGGTGACCTAAGGTGCTGGGTTATAGTATGAATAAATAAACCTACCGGTGCTGGCAGCTGATGAAGTAGTGTTTCCAGAATCTGAAGTTGCATTGTTGCCTGGTGGTCTTGTAAAGGCAGTGGTTCTGGGACTAGCCTCAGCTGATGGAGATGCAGGAGTGCTGGAGCGGGAAGAATTGTCAGTGGGGCCAGGAGAGGTGGAAGCAGAGGATGTAGTATTAGAATAGGTCCCAGTTGGAGCAGATATAGGAGTGCTGGAGGAGGAAGAAATATTAGTGGAGCCAGAAGGGGTGGAAGCAGAGGATGCAGTATTAGAGGTGGTCTCAGTTGATGGAGATGTAGAAGTGCTAGAGAGAGAAGTAATGTCAGTGGAGCCAGGAGAGATGGAAGCAGAGGATGTAGTATTAGAATAGGTGCCAGTTGGAGCAGATATATGAGTGCTGGAGGAGGAAGAAATATTAGTGGAGCCAGGAGGGGTGGAGGCAGAGGATGCAGTATTGGAGGTGGTCTCAGTTGCAGGAGATGTAGAAGTGCTAGAGAGAGAAGTAATGTCAGTGGAGCCAGGAGAGGTGGAAGCAGAGGATGCAGTATTAGAATAGGTCCCAGTTGGAGCAGTGCTGGAGGAGGAAGAAATATTAGTGGATCTAGGATGGGTGGAGGCAGATAATGCAGTATTAGAGGTGGTCTCAGTTGCAGGAGATGTAGAAGTGCTGGAGAGAGAAGTAATGTCAGTGGAGCCAGGAGAGGTGGATGCAGAGGATACTGTATTAGAGTCAGTCCCAATTGGAGCAGATGTAGGAGTTCTGGAGGAAGGAGAAATGCCAGTGGGGCCAAGAGAGGTGGAGGCAGAGGTTGTAGTATTAGAGTTGGTCCCAGGTGGAGCGGTTATAGGAGTGCTGGAGGAGGAAGAAATATTAGTGGAGCCAGAAGAGGTGGAGGCAGAGGATGTAGTATTAAAGGTTGTCTCAGTTGCAGGAGATGTAGAAGTGCTTGAGAGAGAAGTAATGTCAGTGGAGCCAGGAGAGGTGGAGTATGCAGTATTACTATTGGTCTCAGCTGAGAGAGTTGTAAAGCTGCTAAAGGGAAAAGAAGTGGTAATGGAGTCAGGAGAGGTGGAGTCAATGGATGCAGGGCTGGCGCTGGAGCTGGATTCTTCCGTGGGAATTGGGGAAGCAGAGATATCTTGTGACACAATGGCTGTAGAATTCAAAATTATGTGGTTGATAAGACATTCTTTGCAGCAGGTGCTATCACTACAGGCAAATCATGGATTTCATGCCAATGGAGTAGTAAATCTGTTCTTGGTTTTAATCTGCTTTTAAATTAGCTATCCAAGGTGCTGAACCTATTTTGGGGATAGTGTTCAATATTTTGGATAGCTGCTTCAAAGTTAAAATCTTTACTGGAATTACTCTCTCTACTGCATAAGTTGCATATGAATAAAAAGAAATGGTCCTGAGAAATAAGATGCACAATTCTTCTTGTGATCATACATGTGTATGTCACCAATCACCATTGTTGTTGTAGGTCACCCAATGGGGTTCCATGGCTGAGCAAGATTTTGACCCTGGTCTTCAGAGTCCAATGCTCAAACCACTACACCACACTGGTTCTCATAGTTCTCACACTGGTTCTTCATCTTAGTAGAAACAGTTCTTCCTGCGTAATGAAGAAAGGGAAATGTGACTACTGAAATGGCAATTACTATCAACGATTTTTGTTAAGTACTTAAATTTTTCCAAAAAATCCATAAATTGTCTACTCAGTTAACTTGGTGACTGCTTTCTAGTTAATCAGAAGTCACTCTTTTGAAGTTCTAACCAACAGACTGCTTTATCACACTAGGGGCCAAACAGGATTTAAACTAGAGTTAAACAAGAGTTGAACATGAAATGCCCTATGTTTATCACAGGACATAGAGAAGGTGGGTGTATTTTGGCTGTCCAGATCCTGTTGAACTGTAGCTCTCAATGCCCTTCACAAGAGACTATGGAGTTTATCACATGGGAGGAATTTCTCTCAATTGTGAATGGAGCCAATTCGCAATTACACGAATTCGCTAGTTTAGCAAGTTCATGTGAAATCTGATTGCGTTCGGAATGCGTTCAGAATGACTCCCTATTTCCCGAAAATGACCCCCCATTGACTGAAATTGCGTGAGATACTCTAATACGCAATTACGTGAAACCCCATGATTGCATTCGAAATGACTTCCCATTGCCCGAAATTGTGTGACATACACTCATTCGCAATTACGTGAAACCCCATGATTGCGTTCGGACTGCCATTGCATTATACCCCCAAATTCCGTTGCATGATAAACTCCAGAGCTTGCTAAGGCTGACAGGAGTGGAATTTCAGAAAAATCTGGAATGTCACAAGTTGTTGGCTTCTGAAGTAATCAATCAAATGTTGCATCTCTAGGAATAATTCTATCATCTTAAGCTGAGTTACCAAATCCGTGGACCTGGTTATTTAACCCAACAGTTCATCCCACATTGTGAAATGATTTTCTTAACAGATTACCTTTCCAAGTGCCATAAGCAGCTGCATAAGTTACATGATAGTAATACAAAACACAGAGAACTATCATGGCATAGTGGTTTGAGTGTTGGACTATGAGTCTAGAGACCTGAATTCAGTTCCCAACTCAGCCATGAAAGCCACTGGGTGACTTTAGGTAAGTCACATGCTCTGAGCCTCAGGGGAAAGCAATGGCAAACCTCCTCTGAACAAGACTTAGAAAGAAAACTCCATTATAGGTTCGCCGTAGAGTCATCATAAGTCAGAAATGACTTAAGGGCACACAACAACAATACAAAACATGACAGGCAGACCAATGTCACAGGAGTAATTCTCAGAGCAAATGTGAAAGAGTAAAGAAACAGACACATATGCATTGGCATCAATGAACATCAATGAAGGACTTAAGAATACATTTAAGTTGATAGTATATTTGATGTTGTGGCAAGGCAGGTGGAGCGTGGGGGACCTGGCTAATGTAAAAAATGTGAAGCTGTTTTTATCCAGTAGGCTGCAAATACCCTCCTTCCCCTGACAGAAGTTGAAATGTGTTCCTGAATGGTGGCACTTCACAGGATTTAGAAAATGAGTTTTTTTTCCTGGTGGGGTGGATGACAGCTTCCAGGGTCCCCTAGCCAGAATGGCCAGTGACCAGTCTAAAAATGTACCATTTTGAACCTTTTATTCAGAGTAATGGCAAGCAGTTGCACAGCTGAATATTCTCTATGCAAAAATGACCTCCATATTGAAAACTATATAGAGATCATCTAGCCTTGTCTTTTTGCAAACGATCTTGTTTTCTGTGTGTACTGTATAGATTTGTTTTGTACAGGGGTGTATTTAGTAACCTCATCCCTTATTAGCCCTCTGATATGGAAAAATCCCGACACAGGTTTTCTTCCTCAGTGTAAATTTAATCTTTCTCTCAGTAGGGATTTGAGTCTTCAACTAGTGCCACACTACAGAAATAAAGCAGTTTGACTCCACTTGAACTGCCATGGCTCAATGTTATGGAATTCTGGGATTTGCAGTTTGGTGGCACACCAGAGCTCTCTGATAGGGAAGGCTGAATATCTCACAAAACTTCAAATTCCAGAATTCCATATTATTGAGCCATGGGATTTACTCTAGGAGACCAGGGGTCAAATCTCTGCTCTGCCATGAAAACCCACTGGGTGACTTTGGGTAAGTTACAGTCTCTCAACCTCAGAAAAGGCAATAATAAGCCCATCCAAACTAATATTGTCAAGAAAACCCTGTGATAGGTTTACCTAAAGCTGACTATAAGTGAGAAATGACATGAAGCCACACAACAACAGCAGCAGCAGCAATGACACAGCACACAATTACCCAGTATATGGACAAATATATTTTTGTAGACTTATGTTGGAGAGATAAAATAGATATAATGAGGGACAATTGATGGGTGGGAAAAGGTTAGCTCACACTTATTTACTATGTACCATATGAGAGAAGCATGAGTTGGTTCTCTTTGGCCCTGGTTTAAAGAGGGCTGGGAAAAAAGTATTTTTTGTTGTTGTTTTGTTTAAAACCAAGTTTTTTCCTTTTGCATTAATGAGTAGGACTATACTGATATAGGACTAAATCAGAAAATTAAGTAGTAAAATGCAATTCAGATGTTATAGTCACTAGCTTAAATAATATCTTTTTCTTTAAAAAGTGCTCTTTTAAAGAAAGTTGTTTTTGGTTGAAATTATTTCTGAATGGCATTTCTTGCACTATACAATAAAGTGATTAAAACAAAGCAAGTAACACTGGAAACTGGTCTAACAATGAACAACTGCCAATAAACTGTCAAAGTTAAAATGTTTAAAGTCTCAGAGTCATTGTTGTTTCAGAAAGAGGGCTGAAAGTAGTAGCAGTAGTAATAATAACAACCAGATGTTTTTTAAAAAATGAATAATCAATTAAAAGAACTAGGGCTTTTTTTTTTTTTAAAAAAGCCATTTGCTTTAAAACAAAGTTTAAACCAACTTGGTTTAAATCAGCCAAATTTTTCTGTCTGAAGCAAAACAGCTCCCCACCTCAACTGGCTAAGATATTTAGTACAGTATCTGGGGCCAAAATCGCATAAGTGCTTCTGCTCTGAGAATAAAAATACCACATAAATTAGTTAAATAAGTTGAGTTAGCTGCTGTTCTTACACGTCAACCAAACCAAGCTGCCTGGATTAGGCTCTTTGTTCTACCTAATGGTATGACCACCAGCGGAAATTATGAATTTCTGCCTTCAGTGCAGGAGTGAGATTTTTGGAATTTGATGCCATAGCAAAATGAAGCAAAGGGAGAACTTTCTTACCTGTCAAGTTGAGGCACAAATACAAAATAATCCATACGACAAGTCTGTGTCCAATTGGTAGTCTGTCCATTGTGGCTAAATGCTGGCTGTGATCAAGTGTGATAGCTCAGAAATACTCTTCCTGCTTATATAGCCTCTTACAAAATGAAGCACCTCTAATTCAGAAACTATCTGATCACATAATTCCTGAGCCTTCATATTTGTAATGGTGGGCGAAAGCAAATGTGCTACTTTTGGTCCAGAGGGTGTGGCACACCTTATTCATATTAATGGACTGTACATAAAGGGCAGGGCTCAGCATGAGTGTTTGGAGAAGCTCATACACTTAATCTTATTCTTTGCTCATTTCATGACGAAGACGGTGAAATATTCCTCTTGACAAAAGGAGTGGAAGAGTTAGTTTGTAGCCAAAGAAAAATTGAGTAGTTATGTGACTTTCCCCCTCTTCTGATATCTTTTTTTTTTCTTTCAAAAGGAGGAAGTATGAACAATATGCCCCAAGGGAGTTTTATGCAGCTGAATAAGACTAGATTTAGTTCCAAATGCAGAACTCATGGAACAAGAAGTGATGAATCAGATGTCTCAACCCATATCATATCAACAACAACAACAACATCTATTATTATAAAATAAAGGGGTTCATTCATGGTGCTCCGATACAACTGTGCACTTAAAAAAGGGAAGCAATACAATTGCTTGTAAGATGTACCGGTGCAACTGCGCAGTTCGCAGCCAGCAACAACAACAACAACAAAAATTAAAGGTTCAGTGCGGCCAAAAGCCCCATTCATTGCCACCCATGCAGCTGCCCCGCCTGTGTTTCTAGCATCCTGACAGCTTCCAATTTAGTTGCTGAGCAACAGAAAAGATTTCAGATAAGTTGTCTTCACACCTCCTCAGTGTAGCTGCCCTATGCCTTTTTATTACACACCTGGGGCTTGCAGTGTAGCTGCTGAGCATTAAGGAAAAGGCAACTTCATGTCTCCCTTTACTGCCAATCTAGAAAGCCCTATAGAGTTGGAAGAGACCCCAAGAAAGGCCATCCAGTCCAACCCCCTGCCATGCAGGAACTCCCAATCAAAGCATCCCTGACAGATGGCCATCCAGCCTCTGCTTAAAGACCTCTAAGGAAGGAGACTCCACCACCCTCCAAGGGAGTGTGTTCCACTGTCAAACAGCCCTTACTGTCAGGAAGTTCCTCCTAATGCTGAGGTGGAATCTCTTTTCCTGGAGCTTGCATCCCTTGTTCCACGTCCTAGTCTTTGGAGCAGCAGAAAACAAGCTTGCTCCCTCCTCCATATGACATCCCTTCAAATATTTAAATAGAGCTAACATATCACCTCTTAACCTTCTCCAGGCTAAACATCCCCAGTTCCCTAAGGCGTTCCTCATAGGGCATGGTTTCCAGACCCTTCACCATCTTAGTTGCCCTCCTTTGGACACGCTCCAGTTTCTTCACTCTCAAGTCATGCACTTTCATCTCAAAGGAAGGTAAATGCAACCCCCCTCTGAACAAATCCTGAATCCCACTGTGGGAGAAAGGTGGGATATATGTTATGTTATGTTATGTTAGGGTTAGTCTGAAAGGTATGTTTCTTCCTCATTTCTTGCTCCAGTTCTGCCATCTTGAGAAGACACCACTTGTGACTTATGGATTACATGCACTTTCCAAGGCTACTTTGAGGCCTTCAGGGCATCACCAGTGTACCTCCTCAGTTTGGACATTAAAAAAACAACTGAAAATGCTCCCCAGAGGAATGAGGGACAATGTCACAACTCCCTGCCCCCCCCTTGGGCTTTTTTCCCCAACCAGAAAGTAACTGGAAGTTGACTTCCATACTCTGCAACTGTTCCGGTTTGATAAGGATAGTCCTGTTATCCTACCTTTTCAGCTGCTTTTTAAATGTCTTAGGAGACTATCACACAGGGAAAAATCGGGGGTTTAAACAGGTATTTTCCTGGGACAGTTGTGCAATCGCGGCTAAGAGTTTCACACACATGGGATTTCCCTGTGAATGATTTGTTGCTGGAGCATTCCTGGTTATTCCTGGGATAAGTCCTCTCCAATTGCGATGTTTTGTGAAAATCTTTGCCACAATCACATGACTGCCCCTGGGAAAATGTCTGTTTAAACCGCCGATTTTCCCGATGTGATAAAGTCACGTTTCTCTTTCTTCTACTTTTTTTCCTCCCTTTTTCATCAGCTTTGAGGACGCAGCTGAGACCCTCATGTTACTTTAGTTGCTGCAAAATGAGTTGAAACTGTAAAAGTAGCTTGCACTTAGATAACCAAACAGGGGAGAGGAGAGGAAGGGACAGGGTTTTACCCTTCCAAGTAGGATCAGGCAAAAGCAAACTGGTGTAGCCTCTCCCAGCTGGTGTGTTCTTCCTCATTAATAACTTTTGCATCTTGACCTCACAATGATGTTTTTTGGCCACATCTCTCTCCCTCAGGAAATGAAGGTGTAGGAATGATCATGTTATTGTCTCTAATAATAGTTCAGGGTGAGGATTTTTTTCAGTTCTGGAAGTGACAACACTAAAGAGTTTGATTAGACACCAGAACCACCCTCGTATTGGGGACATTACAGTTACAGTGTATCAAGAAAATTAAAGAGGGGGTGGAATTTAGCAGCACCTTTAAGATTGATTTATTTTAGCATGAGCTTTCATGAATATCAACCAATTTCTTCAGATGCACTATTAGTACAACATTAAAGGTACACCATATTTACACAGTTGTGGAGATGAGAGGGAATGTAATTGTTAAAAAAATGCCAATTGTGACCTTGGCTGCAAATCTTCAAAGAGTTGTGCGAGATGATACAGGTCTTTCAGGTAATTGGTCTTTCATGTACCAGCACATTAGTATTTACTTCTGAAAGCAATACATCTGCTTACCAAAGTCAGCTGCTTTGGAGTCAAAACTGCTTCTGAGGAGATTCACTTTGTTATACAGGTGTTTGTGAGGATATGTGTATTAATAGATGTGGTATGTCAGGAAACCATTATTTCTGTTTATGCCTGTGATCTATGGCCATCTCTTCAAAAAATGTGTCAAGAGCAGGTTATTTGCCATACAAAGATGAAATAGTTTTTTATAATTTGAATCTCCCTTATGCAAAATTCCAAAATCAAAATACTTCAAAATGTCTACAGGGGTGCCTGAGATAGTGACATTTTTGCTTTTTGATGATTCAGTGTATACAACCCTTGTTTCATGCACACTTTATTACAAAAATTATGTATAAAATTAACTTCAGACTAGGTTTATAAGATGTACAAACACATAAAAGAATATCATGTTTAGTCTATCTCCAAGATATCTTAATATGTATATGCAAATATTCCAAAATCTGAAAAAAAAATCCAAAAACTTTTTGTCTCAAAATTTTTGGATAAGGGGGACGCAGCTTGCACTATAATGACATAAAGAGGGTTATTAAAGGAGGCTATCATGGTGAAGGATCACATGTAAAAAGGCGAGATTTGGTGAGATTATGGTGAGATAACAGAATCACTTGCAAATACAAAAGTAGGGTTCTATTCCCAAATACATGACATTTTGCCACCCGAGGGAGAACTGCCAATACCTCTCCCCTGCCCAGTGAACTGAGTCAGTACCAAAGCTGGTCAAGTTATTTTGGCATCTGAGGTGAGAAATCCTGTAAACAGTCTTGCTAGTCATAACAATATAATAATATATTATAAGGTAACCGTTTGCTAACCTGTCACAACAACGTCCAAAATCAGCTGCCCTGCCTCACTTGGCCTAGTAATGCCAGCCCTGGAAATTTTGGTATGATTGCTTAAAATTTATAGAGGATTTCCTTTCTCTGAAACTGCCACCTGCAAGGAGAGTTTTCTTTTAATTATGGCCATGGTGCTTTTAAAGGATTCTTTAGGTAATAATGACCTGAGACATTTGTTGAGTCAAAACATAATTTATGAAGGCAGAAGCAGGTTGCAGTAACATGTGTAAAGCCTCGCATATTCCTACTAATAGGACTGATCTAGAGTATTTTGTTGCCTAAGGCAATGAACAAAATAGCATCCTCTATATATTTCATATCTAGAAGCTGACTGGACTGGCATTATCCAAAGCATCTTCCAATGCAACTGAAAGGTGCAAGCTACCTTAAAGCAAATCACGCAGCATGAAGTTTTTTCACCAACACTTTCATCCCAGTTTTTGTGGCAACCAGCTGAAGCAATCATCTCACCCTGACTAATGATAGGGCCCGGCCTTGCTTGCTGACAGCAAAAACTTTCTTTTGCCCCTGCAGCTGGCAGATAGAGTGGGCTGAGCCTGTGTATGAATCCTAGCAACTGGCAAAGAAGTTACAGAGGCAAGGCAGGAGGTATGAGAATGTAAACCATAGGTAATGTTGGCACTAGAGACAATCCGATGGGAAATTTCACCTTGAAAGTGGAGGTGTGGTGGATTTCAAGGGGTGAAATTTGGCAAGAGATTGCAGAGGGAATGGATAAGACAAAATTTCAGAAATTTGGAGGCGGACATATTATTGTCACAAACTTCATTGAAATTTTATTTAGTGGGGGTAGTTATGTTAGCAGAGCTCCATAGGGCAGCTGAAGACCTTCATTTCCATTTCCATTGGTCAAAGCATTCTTCTGGGGCATTTGGAAAGAAAAGAAAAATATTGGCTGGATAAATCTGGTGGCCAAATATTTTATTTTATTTATTTATTTAGAGTATACAGTCAGCTCTTTAGGCACAAAGGCTCTCATGGTGGCTTGCAACATGTTAATTTGTTAATATGTGGGTTGGGGGGGGGGGGGAGATCAGGGATGTCACGTTGTTTTATCACCGCATCAATGAGTGGCAGGCAAATATACTGACTGGTTGAAGTCAAAGGGCTTTCTTCTGACTTCCTTGCCAACATTATTGTGATATTTTGGGGTGGGTGGGTGGGAGAGATAAATGTGGAAAAAAGAGACTAAGACCTTAAGCCACAGAAGAAGCAGCCACAAGCACCTTCTCCTCTTTGGGAAAAGAGCAATGAATGTGAAACCAATCTGGAAAATGCCCCAAATTTCCTTTCTTACCAGGGTTTGTCCTAGCAGATTTGAGAGATCCTCACTACAATATCAGTGAATAAATGAAACAGAAGTGTGTCAGGATCCTGCCATCAAAATGGTTTGTTGTTGTTTACTGTTTTACCCTTTCTGTGGTTATCCTATTGATGATGCTTATACCTTAGAGAATATTTCAAGAAAGAGGGGGGGGGGGGTTGGTGAAGATAATGGGATATGTAGTGTTTGTGGTTGTTAGTGTTGTGTGCCTTCAAGTCATTTCCGACTTATGGTGACCCTATCATGGTGTTTTCTTGGCAAGTTTCTTCAGAGGAGGTTTGCTATTGTCATCTTAGTGTGTTTCCATGGCTGAACTGGAATTTGAACCCTGGTCTACAGAATCAGTTACACAAGGAAAAATATTTGCCTGGCTGGGTAATGCCTTTTGGGCAGTTGGTGAAAGGATATGTTGAGCAGGGAAACTGCAGCATTTGGCCTTTCTCGGACCGTTTCTGACCTTCCTTCATGGTGTGACTTTCATTGTTATAGTCAGAAAGTGAAGCAGGGTGGAGAGAGATGGGCAATTCTGCTTCCTTTCCTGAGGGAGGGAGGAGGATGGAGTCTGGCATCCCACCCTTTGTCCCCATTTTTATTCTTGGAGCTGGGTCCTTCTTCCCACTAGAACCTTCTCTCCTCATCCTCTGCCTCTTCTTCTTTGTTAGTCTCCCCCACATGAGGGGCTTCTTTCCCATTTATTCTGCTCACATCCCTGATGCTCTTCAATGCCCTCATTCTGAGATCTCTTCATTACCTCCCTCCCCACAGATGGCACAGATGGTGGTGGCAGCTGTTGAACTTGCAGGCAGAAGGCTTCCTTGCACAGTTTTGCCATCACCACCAAGCAGGAAACATAGGAGTGCCAATGTCAGATCCCGGATTCCTCATCTTTCCCCCCTTGTGGTTAGCTACAAGTTTTGTTGTACAACGTGACTATGCAAATAATTTCCCTGATTTGTTGTTCACACTATTTTTTAAATTGGAAATGCATCTCTGCAAGTTCTGTTGCCCACCTTTGTCAGCACAGCATATTAAGGGGTTATTCGTACTGTGAAAATAATCCAGGACGAATGCGGGCTAAATCTCTGTTGTTCATATGCATAGGTTTTTTGGGGGGCTGCCAAAACCTCCTCTCAATCTGGGATAATTGATGTTGGGTTCCCCCCCCCCCCCCGTTTTTTTAAAGAGCCTCATTGGCAGCGTGAATAACCAATGTGAATAAACCTGAATAGACCCAGGATAAAATGCTGCATACCCAAAAAGGAGTTCTGAATGCATTTACACCTACAAACTTGTAGAGGTGTGTATTGATGCAGTTCCATAGCGTGAACAACAAGCCCGCAATGCATGAGTGAAATGATTTGCATCATCACACTGAACAAAATGATGTCCGAATGACCCCCAAAATGGAGTTGATGATGTATTTAGACTATGTTCAAGACATACAGGCCCCATCCAGACTAGCCCATTTGCCCTGGTTTGATCCAGATGAGATCGATCGTGGCAAACCGATTCTATCCAGAGAGGAGTTCATACTATCTTTTGCCCCCATTGAGGCTTCCCGGTGCATTTTACCCCAACGAAGTTCATACATGCAAAAGTACCGATTAAAGATGGAGCCTCTTGGTTGTCAATCAAATGATGTCATGGTGACGTCTGATGCGGCCATTGGCCGCGTGAGATGCTTGTGTTTTTTTTTATATTTTTAAATATTTGACAGCTTATGCGCATGAAGCATTTGGCTGGGAGCGGTGCGGATTGAGGCGATCCTTTCCTCTCCTCCTCCTCCTCCTCCTCCCAGTACTGTTTAAATTATTATTTACTATATGTTTCAATTTTTTTTTATTTTTAAATTTAATATATATTTTATAAAATAAAATATTTTATTAAATATTTTATTATATTATATTTATAATATAATATAATATTTATATATTATATTATATTATATTTATATATTATATTATATTATATTGTATTATTTTATTTTATTAAATAAAATATTTTATTAAATATTTTATTATATTATATTTATAATATAATATAATATATATTATATTATATTATATTTATATATTATATTATAATATATTTATATATTATATTATATTATATTTCATTGTATTATTTTATTTTATAGTTATTTCATTTATTATTTATTTCATTGTATTTTATTGTATTTCAGTGTATTTTATTGCATTTCATTTCTTAGTAATTTATTGGATTTTTTTGTATTTTTTTGGTATTTTTTAAAATATATTTTTTTCTTTTTTTCCCCCATTGACAGCTGTAATTCGCTTTGGCTGTTCCGTTTTTATGAATGGGGCAGAGGGGGAACCCCTGTCCATATATGGACTGGGGTTCCCTTTAAAAGGGCCCCATTCATTCCCTTCCAGTTTAAAGAATGAATGGGGCCCTGAAAGGGAACCCCTGTCCATATATGGACAGGGGTTTCCCCTCTGCCCCATTCATAAAAACGGAACAGCCAAAGCGAATTACAGCTGTCAATGGGGGAAAAAAAGAAAAAAATATATTTTAAAAAATACCAAAAAAATACAAAAAAATCCAATAAATTACTAAGAAATGAAATGCAATAAAATACACTGAAATACAATAAAATACAATGAAATAAATAATAAATGAAATAACTATAAAATAATATAATATAATATAATATAATATAATATATAAATATATTATAATATAATATAATAATAAAAAATACATTAAAAATATTTAAAAAAAATCAGGAGTGCCCAATTTTGCCAGGAGAGGAGGCATGTTCCCCCCCCCCCCCTGGCTTTTTCCCCTCCCCTGAACTTGACCTGAGTTACTGTATTTTATTTTAGTATTTTTTTAAATATTTTTTTAATTTCTTATATATTTTTTAATTTTTTTTTTTTAGTTTGACAGCTTATGCGCATACTACGAGGCTCCGTTCCCATCGAATTTTATGAATGGGGAAAAAGGGAAACTCCTGTCCATATATGGATTGGGGCTCCCTTTCAATTTTTAAAGGGCCCCATGAAAGGGAACCCCAATCCATATATGGACAGGAGTTTCCCTTTTTCCCCATTCATAAACTTCGATGGGAACAGAGCCTCGTAGAATGCGCATAAGCTGTCAAACTGAAAAAAATAATAAAAAAAATAAGAAATTAAAAAATATTTAAAAAATACTAAAATATAATACAATTGAATGCAATTAAATTACTAATAAATAAAATACAATAAAATACAATAAATAAATAAAAAATGAAATAACTCTAAAATAAATAAAATAATAAAATAAATAATTACTTAAAAATACAGTTAAAAAAATATTTTAAAAATGCTGGAGTGCCCGATTTTGCCTGGAGAGGAGGGATGTTCCTCCCCCTGGCCTTTTCCCCTCCCCTGAACTTGACCCGATCGTGATCGGAGCCAAGTTCACATTCCCCGCAAACCGGGTTTTCCCAAAAGAAACGGTAAAAAACCCGCTTTGGGAAAACCTGGGTTATGGGGGATTTACCCCGCTACGGGTGTGCAAAATCCGGATTCAGTAGTGTTAAATCCAGTTTCAGTGTGAACTTCTTGATTTTAAACCGGTTTGCTAACCGGTTTATAACGTAGTCTGAATGGGCCCACAGAGTTTTATCCTGGTTTAACCTGAGTCTATCACATTGGTTATTCACACTGCTGACAATACGAATCTTTCAGGAAAACTTTAAAAAGCCCCCACAACCCAAGATCAATTATCCTGGGTTTTGTGAGGTTTTTTTTTTGGTAGCCCTCTAAATCAGATGCATTCAATATTCATGTGAACAACACAGATTCAATCCATATTCTACCAGGATTATTTACACCGTCTGACTAACCCCTTCTCTACTTTCTCTGTGGGAACTCAGCAGCTTTATTTTGCTACAGGATACAGGATGGGCACACCTCCTTCTCTGCACTGTGTGTCAAATATTCTAGGTATGCCACTATTGGCATGTAGTCAAGGAATACCTGTTACCCCTCAACCAATGAACAGACAAAACCTAAATTAGGGAAGGTTGGGAAGAGTGATTCACAAATGATATGACTACGTCAGAGGACAAATTGAGGTCAGAAGCAACAGATACCTGTTAATCTTTTGAGTTGCTTTTCCTTGTTTTATGAGCTATTTTCAGCACTGATTTTTTGTTTGTGACTTTCATGACACTAGCAGGAAATTCTTCTTTCTTGAATGAGGATTTGTAGAGACTTGTCCTGCTCTTCTACTAGATCAGCTAGAAACACGAGATGGAGTAAGTTAGGGTGGAGATCTGATAGGAATCCATATTCACCCAAATGAAGTGTTGGGGGAAGTTAACAATACCGGGCACACCAAGCCAAAAACGGAAGTGACTAGAAAGAGACAGTGGTGAAACTGTCTTGTTTTGGTTAACAAAATAGTATGTCAAACCTAAACAAGGGGACTGTAGTGAACTGGGGACAGAATGGAGCCACAAATTCCTCTCAACATTCAGTTTTAATATTGAATATTCCCTGGTTGTTGAATGTTTGCTGAATATTTCTGGAACACTGGATATCTGCATTTGATTCCATTACTTGGGCACAATCCAGTTGACTCTGGTGGCAACCAAGCTTGAAATCTTATCCTGTTTAGTATTGTCAAATGCTGTATATATCAAATGTCAAATTAATATCATTTGTCAAATATCAGGATCCCAATTTAGCTAGTTAATCATAGCAAAATGCAATTGAAATCAATATAAGTTGATTGGGTATTATTGTTATTAAAAAATAAAACACACCAAATTCATTCAGAATTAAGTACAAAAAGAATATTGGAAATTGGTGGCTGTCCCACTGAAGGCTAATTTATTATCTTGATTTCAGTTGCATTTTGTTATGGCTAACTACCTGAATTGGGATCCTGATGGTTGACAAGTGATATTAATTTAATAATTGACATGTGTTCAGCATTTGATAATGAATAGCTAACATGAAATGGTATCTGAGGCATGGTTATTTTTGATATCTGACATGAAAGAGTCTGTGGCATTTGGTAAGATGATCAGTTTATGATAGTTCATATTTTACGTCCACCAAAATCAAGTTAACCAGAAAATGTCAGCAACTCAAAAACACCCAGTTTGTCTGATAAAACTCACAACTGGAATTCATTTTTTTCTTTTTTTAAATAAGATTTTATTGATTAAAAATGGATACAGACATATATTACATATATCACATATATTACATATAACAAACAAACACAAAAGGAAAAAACACACACAAAGAAACAGAAACCAAACACAGAAAAGAGAAGAAAAAAAAATTAAAGAGTTGACTTCCTGAACTTCAACCAAATCATTATAGCCGTAGAGTATATAACCACTCCAACCTTATTTCCAATTAATGGAACTATACAATAAATTTCTTTTTAATCATAATTGACTTTACAATGTCATTCATTCATACCATTATCGGTATTGTTTCATTAATTATATTTGCTTACATAATGTTGTCACATATCCTCATTGGAATTTTTAAATTCAGTTTTTGAAAACTGCATTTGAAATTTGCATGCTGAAAGCCAGAATGGCATAATGGTTGGTATATCAGTCTAAGGACTCTTTCACATGGGAGGAATTTCTCCCAACTTCGAATGGAGCCAATGCGAATTCACGTGAATTTGCTAGTTTAGCGAATTCACGTGAATCCCCATTGCGTTCGGAAGGCTTTCGGAATGACTTCCCATTACCCGAAAATAACCTCCCCTTGCCCGAAATTGCGTGAGAAGCTTTAATTCGCAATAACATGAAACCCATGATTGCATTCGGAGTGACTTCCCTTTTGCCCGAAATTGCGTGAGAAGCTCTAATTCGCAATAACGTGAAACCCCATGATTGCATTTGGATTATACCACGTCTAAAAGAGTCCTAGGTCTAGGACGAGGGAGAGAGATTCAAATCTTCTCTCACTACATTTGCTGAATCATGTTGGGGCCACTCTTTCTCAGCTTAGTTTACCTGACAAGGTTGCTGTTGAGATAAAACGGGTAGAATGAAGAAGAGATAAATGTCAAATGTTTTTAAATATTTATTTTGGCTTTCTCTGGGGGGTTGAGCAGATGGGCCAGGATAGCATGGGCTAAGCTCATGCTATCCTGACCTGGGTCCTAACCTGGGTCAGTCCCTGGGCTGGTGCAGGGATGAGCAGGTGTTTATGTGCCTGCCTACTGCAGTACCACGAATCTGCTACCACTGCATACTCCTTACCATCCTCTGCTGTCACAGTTACTGAGAGACCCCAGTAACTGCATCTGAGGTGGAAACAGGGCACCTGGCTGCACTCACATGGTCAGATTCTCCATTTCCACATCAGATGTGGCAACAAGAGACTTCTCAGTAATGGTATTGGTAGAGGAAGGTCAGCGACAAGTGGAGTGTGGTGGACTTATGGATGATTATTACATAGGACAGAGGAATTTTGAATAAACAGAGAAGTTGGTTTTCTTCTTTATTTTTTCAAGACTTTAAACAAAAATGAATACATGAAAAACAGAACAACTATAGCACACAGGCAAATTGCTGCCTAACACCTGAGACTGTGCACTGCAGTTCCTTATTCTGCCATAATGGCTGGTGTCTAGTCTATGCTATGTGAACAGCCCAAATGAAGAAAAAGATTTTGTCACCCACAGCCTAGGAGGGTCTTAGCAATGCACTCTTCATTCAGCCTCAGTTCCTCTTCCTCCTACTTTATAGTGGGTTGAATAATACTGACTGGTTTACCCTACAGGGTTGTTGAAGTATCTTTGCAATAGTGCATGAAAAAGCTCTTTGAGCACAGAGAGTGCAATATGCAAATCCTGCGTACCACTGCTGTAAAACAGGAGGTCTGAGTATCACTCTGAAACTGCAAGCATAAAAAGAAGGAGGAAAGTGGGATCAAGGATGATAGAAGAAGAAATGTGGCAGCACTTTTAAGACTAACTCATTTTTATATTTGCATGAGCTTTCTTGGGTATAAACCCATTTCTTTGGACGCAGTTATCAGATGCAGAGTTATCACTCTGTACTGCATCTGAAGAAGTGGGTTTATAGCTACGGAAGCTCATATGAAAATAAAAACCAGTTAAGTCCTAAAGATGCAGCCACAATTTTTTTTTTCATTTTTCCTTTCTTTCTCCCCACCCCTTCAGATGGGGAGCTTATCCAGGTAGCTGCCACTGACAGAGAGTGAATACTTGTTGCTGTCATCTAGAGGTAGTTACAAATACTTGGTAGCAGGTGAGCAGACTGATTTTTCTACCATTTATCACACAAGAAAAGAAAGCCAAAATGGAGCAAAAGAGTAGTGGCTTTCCCGTGCCTCTCTGCATGTCATCGAATCACTTCTACTCACTTCCTGCGGAAGATGGTTGTAAAAGTGTGTCTTTTGTCACTCTGGAAAAATTTACCTTTATGACCATCTTCCTTGGGAAGAGAATGGAAGTGGTATGATGGCATGTGGAGAGGCATGGAGAAAACCATTACTCTCCCACTCCATTTAAGCTTTCTTTTCTCATGACCCCATTCATAATAGCCCATTTGCCCTGGTTAGATCTGGATCAGATCGTGCATGCAATTACCGAATCTCTCCAGAAAGAAGTTCATACTACCTTTGCCTCGATCAATGCTTCCCAGTGCATTTTACCCCGCTGAAGTTCATACATGCAAAAGTAACGATTCAAGATGGAGCCTCCTAGTTGTTATTCAAATGATGTCATGGTGATGTCTGATGCAGCCATTGGCTGCGTGAGTGCTCCATCCAGCTCTTTGCTCTTTTAAAATACTTTTTTACATTTGACAAATTATGCGCATTGAGCATAGGGCTGGGAGCGGTGCGGATTGTTGGGATCCTTTCCCCTCCTCCTTTTTCTCAGCACCAGGAGTGCTTCATCGAGCACTTCTGAATTTTTTTATTGTTATTTTTACAATTTGACAACTTATGTGCATTCTACATGGGGCTCTTTAAAGGGGAGGGGGATCCCCCAATCCATATATGGATAGTTAGCTTCCATATATGGATTGGGGTTCCCTCTCCCTTCGTTTAAATGCTCAATATGAATGGGGCTCTTTAAACGAAGGGAGAGGGAACCCCAATCCATATATGGAAGCCAACTATCCATATATGGATTGGGGGTTCCCCCTCCCATTTAAAGAGCCCCATGTAGAATGTGCATAAGCTGTCAAATTCTAAAAATAATTTTAAAAATTCAGAAGTGCCCGATGAAGCACTCCTGCTGCAAAAACTATTAAACAGCACCAGATTAAAGCCGGTGGTTGCAGGGAGAGGAAGCATGTTCCGCCCCCTAGCCTTTACCCCTCCCCTAAACTTGACTTGATCATGTTCGGAGCCAAGTTCACATTCGATTGAACTGTTGTTTCTGAAAAGAAACGGTAAATACCCCGCTTTCGGAAACCTCAGGTTTAGGGGGATTTGCTCCGCATCGGGTGTGCAAGATCCGGATTCCCTAGTGAAAAAACAGCACCAGTATGAACTTCCTGATTTTAATCCTGGTTACAAACTGGTTCATATGGTAGTCTGAATGGCCCCGTGATAAGGCTCGTGAAGTGCAATAAAAAGACATGTTTTTACGATCGTCTCACCCGGGGAAGAGAACAGAAGTGTCATGATGGCATGTAGAGAGAAATGGAGAAAACTGTTACTCTCCTGCTCTGTTTTAGCTTTCTTTTCTCATGCAATAAGGCTCTTCCAGTATGACAAATGACATGTTTTACAACCATCTCCCCTGGGAAGAGAACGGTAGTGCTTTGGCAGCATGCGGAGAGGCATGGAGAAAGCTGCTACTTTTTTGCTCCATTTCAGCTTTCTTTTCTCATGTAGTAAGACACCAATAATTGTGCCTAGCAGTGCTCCTGCCTCTTTATCAGATAGTTACAGCAGTCCCGTCATCACTGTTTCAGAAGCACCTTACCTCCTGTACATTTCCTGGTTATGCAGCTGCTAAAGGCTCAGGAGGCCTACCAGGGGAAAAAACTAAGGAGATCAGTTGACAAACCTTGGAGCAGTTCTGCAGATCCCAGAGTAAAAGTTTTTAACCAAAACGATCACAAGGGAAAAAAAGTATGTCAGGAAGAAAGCCAAAAGCTTTGCTATACCAAAGCATAATTATTATTGCTACTGTTATTGTTTTGGCAGATATTATCCATTTCCCAGTTCCAGTCCTGTGGGGTCTGGAGTATCTGAGGGCTGTTGTTCTGGAGCCTCTGTTGACCATAGTTCCTTCCCCAGCTGAACTCCCGGAAGCTCTGCAGTATAAAGTGGCTTCTGTAAACATCAAAGGTTACCGGTCTTACCATGGACATGGGAGACTTCAGACTGTGGATGACCTACAGGAGAGAGAGTTGTAAATAAGAGAAAGTGGGAGGCTGAGGGAAAACAGAAAGCACCCAACAGCACCAATAGAAGTCAGCTAGGGGTGCATCTACACTGCAGAATTAACGAGGATTGACACTGCTTTAACTGCCATTGTTCCATCCTATGGAAATCTGGGATTTTGAAGTTTTGTGCGATATTTAGCCTTCTCTGTCAGATTACAAATCCCAGGATTTCATAGGATGTAGCCAGGGCAGTTCAAGTGGTGTCAAACTGCATTCCTTCTGCAGTGTGGCAACAGCCTGAAAAACACTGTAAGAAAGATCAGAGTACAGGGTCCCTTGCGCTGTTTTGGATGGTGGCCTTTTCAGATGCCGTGCCAAGCTCATAAGCATGGTGAGGAGAGCAGAACTTGGAAAAGTTTTTAAAAATTATTTAGACTACACTTGCCAGAATATTGCATGGATTCTGGCAGTTGTATTTTTAAAAACTAACTTCCCCCAGCTATCCCTGAAGGCAAGCAAGGAAGAGGGAGAGAAAGGGCATCCATCAAGCTTTGCTTTTTCCAAGAGTCATATCAGAGGAATCAGTAGAATTTTTTGTTGTTCTGTCATGGGCCACAACTGCATGAAGCATTTATGTTACATGTTCTGAAATGAGTTTAAAGGCTGGAGACAGCATGTAATGAATCATAGAGGTTGAGGTCAGTATGCATGGGCTCATACCTTACTCACACATTCAATCTACTCCAAGGATGGGAATTGTTTGGCCCATGGGCTACATGTGGCCCATGGGAGTCGTGTATTCTATTGGGTGTCCCTTGTGGTCCTTGGGCCCCCATTGCACATCCAAACCCATCAGTCTCCATTTCAAAATTTCAACTGAAAACCCCAATTTTTGGCAGAAAAAATAGTCTAGGGGTGCGTGCAGTTCGACACTACTTTAAGTGCTGTAGCTCCATCTTATGGAATCCTAGTTTTACAAGGTTTTTAGCTTTCTCTGTCAAAGAGTGCTGGTGCTTCACCAAACTGCACATCCCAGGATTCTGTTGGGTGGAGCCATGGCAGTTAAAGTGACACGAAATTGCATTATTTTTACAGTGTAGGTGTTACAGAGAATGGTGTGTGGCCTATGCAGGGTCAATAGGAGCTTAAAATGGCCTTCTGTGTCTCCAAAAACATCCACCCCAGCCTATCATGTTCAAAGTGTATACTGAAATGCTTGACTAGCACTTTTGCTATGCTGGTGCTTTGAATATGAGGATTTTAACTTCGTGGAGGATCTGTCTCTCTCTCACACCCTATCACCATTTAGAAACAACCCAGAATTTACTTTTCTTTTACTTTGCTTTTCTAAACAGCAAAACATTGAATTTACATCGACTGTCCCCTGCTGGTTAGAGAGAAGAAATTCAGAGACAGGTGAAGGAGCAACCAGCCTTCTGACAAGATTTCTTTTTTTAAATTAAGGATAAAAGCAGTGGATGTAGGAATGCTAAGGTAAAGTTGGAAATGCCAGGGGAAAAAAGGCTGAGGAACCAAGTCAACCAATACCACTAGCATGTATATGAAAAATACAAAGGGCAAAGGCAGAAGTTGAAGAAGGAAAGGAAAAGAAAGTTTAAGGAGCTTATCCCATGGCTTTTTAATTCAGCTTACCTCTGTCCAGTTTAAATCTTAATTCGGGTGGCATCCAGATATTTTCAGATGGTTTTTGCTGCCTGAATTGCTGCCCGAATACAGCCTGGGCTCATCCTTGTTTCCAGGAGTGCTCTGCTGGCCATTTTCTCAAGCCAGAAAACTCCCAGATCCGAAAAGAGATGGGAGGAGTGGCCCTGGAAGCAGGGATGGACCTGGGATGTATTTGGGTGTAAATTAGGCAGCAAAAACTGTCTGATAAAATCAGAATGCCTTCTGAATTAAGATTTAATCTGGATAGAGGTAAACCACCATGGGATAAGCTCCTAAATCTCATGTTGAGCTGGAGGATCACTGTTATTTTCAGGAGTCAACCAGGTGACATGTCAGGAGATTGGTGGTGTGGCTTGTCCATCTTCAGGTCCACTGTGGGCCAGATTTTAGAGTACTAGAATCTGGAAGATCACAATTCAAGTCTCCATTGAGACCTGAAATGTCAGCCTGACATACCTCACAAGGCTGGGTTAAGAGAATACAGCTGGGAGCAGGATAAATACTCATGGCTTTTACTTAGTGGAGGACAGATGAAATATAAATGTAACTAATAATTTGATTTTTTTTTAAAGTACAGTATTAATGCAGCAGCTGGGAATTCCAATTCAGATTTGACATGTACAGTTCTCTTGTATGGGAAACTCATACCAGGTAGCACCTGGGGTTTGATGCCAAACCCAAGATATTGACTCTCCTGTAGAAGAATGCATGAGGGAACTGTATGATACCTGTATATTTTTTCTATTTGGCTACTAATAGTGTGTGCTTAGGACAATGTGATTCATGGATACTGCAGGTTGTTTCAAATGAAACCCCTTGTTGTTGTGTGCCTTCAAATCATTTCTGACTTATGGCGACCCAAAGATGAACCTACAGAAGTCAGCTGGGAGGGTGCATCTACAGAATTAACAAAATTTGACACTGCTTAAACTGCCATTGTTCCATGTAATGCAATTTTAGAATTTTGTAGTTTTGTAAGATATTTAGCCTTCTCTATCAGAGAGCTCTGGTGCCATAGCAAACTACAAATCCCAGTATTCCATTGCATTGAGCCAGGGCAGTTAAAGTGGTGTCAAGCTGCATTATTTGTGCAGTACAGATGCAGTCTTGGGCCTCCAGATGCAACACCGAGTCCAGGAGTACATGCAAACTACAAACTTGTGTCTTCAGTGGGAGTGTAACCCCTTTGTAGTCTCGTTTTAAATGAAGGTACCAATCAGCTGCATTTACCCTTTTAAAATAGACATTTATATGGGGGACACTGACCCTGTTGAGTATCTTCATGTCAACTGTCTTCACCTCCCTTGATCCCAGTGATGGGAATGCTAATAGAGCTGTGGATGTGTTCCAGACTTTAAAGGAGGTATTCAAAGCACTGAATCCTGTCCCCAGAAATAAATTAAATACCTTGAGTAGCAGCCCAAAACCAAACATGGATTCACTGTCCTGCAAATAGCAGAGCCAGCAGTTGCCCATTGTTGAATCTCAACCACTGAGACCTTTATTCCCTTCCCATCCTTACCAAGAAGCCAAGGCACGTCAGGAGTATGAAAGCCCCTGCAACAATCACCCCCAGGATGAGGTTGAAAGCCCACTTGGGCAATTGGTCTCCTGCAGAGTTGAAGGAAAGAGGAAGATAAAATAAATCAATGTATTTTGGAAATGGTATTACACCTCTGAAGTAGTTCAAATACTCGGGAAGGTGAAGATAAACCTTGTATGAATAATCTGTCAATTATTGCAGGCCAGCTTAGTTGACAGAACTCCTTAGGTATGTTTTGGACAAGAGTGGGGAACATGTGGCTCACCAGATGTTGTTGGACCACAATTCCCAGCATCCTGAACTACCAGTGTTACCACTGATAGGGGGTGATAAGAGTTGTGGTCCAGGAAGAGGTGGAGGGACCACATCCCCATTGCTGAGTCAGGGATACCAGTATTTCAGGAACATTTAGGATCCAGTTTCTGTGACTGGACATCATGCTAAAATATTGAAAATTGAGATATTGAATATGACCATTACTACTTCCTGACATGGTATGCTGAGCCAAGAGTATAGGGATGAATAGACTTTATTCTTGAAATAATACTCCTTGATAAGATATAAAATATAAAGCTATCTTTCTTGCTGTTCCCACCACATATGCACAGAAAGCAGTCAAGATCTACTGGTAGATCCCTGGGTGATTTGCAAAAGATTAGCCTGGGTGTCTGATTCCCAGTTGTTTAATAAGTGCAACAACAAAATGGATTCCTATTTAGCATTTGAGATCAAGAAAATCTGCAATAAAAGGTAATGGGCTCTTTGTTTGGAAACAGCTCAGTACTGGTACTCAAAACAGTTCTGCTTAGCAGCTATTTAGACACATCCTTTTTTTAAAATCCTAAATGGAGCATGGGAAAATGAACTCTCTGTGGCAATTCTGGTCATGGGATGCTGGGAGATCTATTGTAAAAAAAAATGGAGAGAGATGAAAATACACTTGGTGCCCCTTGGAGAAAAGATAGGTTTTAAGTCTAAAAGATAAGAGCAATCATCATCATCATCATCATCATCATCATCATCATCATCTCCATCTCCTCTCCTCCTCCTCCACCACTACCACCACCACCACCAATGCTATTTCCCCTCCTTACCATCACTCAAAACTGTTGTCTGTATAGATGTATTTGTGCCATAGGTAGTACTGGCATGGGATGGACTCCTGGCTGTGGCTGTTGGCACATTGTCTCCAATTGCATTGGTCCCATTGGTAGTGTGAACTCCAGTCACTGTGCAAATTGGAAACTGGTTTCAGTAATTATCTGAAAAGGGAGAGCACTCTGCCTTGACAGTTATAGCTCTGTAGGGTAACTGGATCTGTAACTCTGTAGAGTCACTATAGGGTCACAACTGTATATGTGTGTGTGTGTGTGTGTGTTGTGTGCCTTCAAGATGTTTCCGACTTATGGTGGCCCTAAGGCAATCCTGTCATGGGATTTCCTGGCAAAATTTGTTCAGAAGGGGTTTGCCTTTGCCCTCCCCTAAGGCTGAGAGCATGTGACTTGCCCAAGGTCACCCAGTGGGTTTCATGGCCAAGCTAGGAATCAAACCCTAGCCTCCAGGGTCATAGTCCAACACTTAAACCACTACACTACGCTGGCTCTCATAAAACCTGGGACCTAGTTACTAGAGGGAGTGCCTCTCCTTATGTCTACCCCTGCTTGAATATTTAGATCTGCCAAGAACCCTGCTCTGGGTCCCACAATTGGGGAAATGCACAACTTGGGGATGCAGGAGAGAATATTCAGTACTGTATACCTCAGTTGTGGAATGCCCTCCCCTTGAAACCCATCCAATGCTAATGTCCTTATTTCAGCTGTAAATTAAAACGTGGAAATTGACACCTGAGTGTGAGACTATGGCTGCATCTACACTGCAGAATAAATACAATTTGATCCACTTTAACTGCCATGGCTCAATGTTATAGAATTCTGAGATTTGTAGTCTTGTGAGATTTTTTAGCCTTCTCTGTCAGAGAGCTCTGGTGCCACAACAAACTACAAATCCAAGGATTCGATAGGATGGAGCAATGACAGTTAAAGTGGTGTCAAACTCCCTTAATCTTGCAGCCTGGCACTAGCCCATGCGAGATCATGATTTGGCTTTGTATCTGCCAGATTACACATTTTATTTTAATTTAGATCCAAAACACACTGCAGAAATAATCCAGTTTGAGACCTCTTTAACTGCCCTGGCTCAGTTCCCAGAACTCCCTAGCACTGAGCCAGGCTAGTTAAAGTTGTCTCAAACTGGATTATTTCTGCAGTGTGCTTTGGACCTTAGACTATTTAACTGATAGTTGTTGTTGTTCCCATTATCATTATCATTATTAATTAAAATTGGGTCCAGTTTAGGACCCAAGGTAGCTTTGAACAATTAAAAACAAACATAGATAAACATTATCACAACAGTAATTAATCTTTGAAATCAATTAAAAAAAACATAAAAACACAAACTGTTAAAAACAATAAATTTTAAAAATATCCAATATGTTATAAGGGCCTGTTTAATCTTAAACACTCAATTTTTAAAGCCTATAGGAACAAGAAGGTCTTCATCTACATGCAGAAAGAAAGTCCTTCTAACCTTTTCACTTAGAGGTACCAGTCTGACCTCTCTGGGAAGAGACTTCACTAAATGGTTATAGATGGTTCCATTTTCAAGCAATCTCCTTCCTTGTACCTCACCTGAGACTTTCTGATAACTGGTGGCTTAGGGGGAAAGTAATACATAAATAATGAACTTAAGTACCTGTGGTAGAAATAGACCATGGAGTTGTTAATGATGCTTTAATATCAGAATCAGACACAGCATTTCTGCTTATGGTAGAAGGACTCCTTGTGGCAGGAGCTGATCTGTCCTGTAACAGTATGGTTGTTGCTGTGATGCTGCTTGTCCTGCTCTCTAAAGAAATAATTTCTGATGTTGTTGTAGAATCAGATTTGAAGGTTGTTGACTGCACTTGAGTTGTAGGAGCAGTACTCAAGGAGGTTGTCGGCCTGACAGTATGGGTTGCACTTTCATGTGAATTTGTTTCTGGCATAATTGTGGATTGAGATGTGTGTCTTTTTGGGTTCCATAGCGTTGCAGGAAAATTGGTCAGTGCTGTTGTTGATTCCATGATACTTGTGATTTTGGGAGAGATTGTGTCCGACTTTGTAATGGATTCGGACTGGGGCATAGTTGATTTCTCCTGTGTTTTTTGTGCTGAGGTAATGTCTGGCTTTGCAGTGGAATCTGATTGGAATGTGGTTGATTCTGTCTGTGTTTTAGCAGAACTATCTAGTATGGTGGTTGTTATGGTCCTACTTGTCTTGCTGCCTGGAGAAGTTATTTCTAGTGTTCTTGTGGAATCAGATTTAAGTGTTGTAGATTGCCCTTGTGTTCTGGGAGTATTCTTCAAGGATGTTGTCAATATCACATTATCTGTTGTACTTTCCTGAGAAGTTGGTTCTGGCACAGTTATGGATTGGGACTTATCTGTTATTGTGTCACCTAATGCTGCAGGAGAAGTGTCCTTTGTTGGTTCCATGGTACTTGTGATTTTGAGAGAAATGGTGTCTGACTTTGTAGTGGATTCTGATTGAGGCATAGTTGATTTCTCCAGTGTTTTGGCAAAATTACCTGGTGTGGTTGTTGGCACGAAGGTTCTTATCGGGCTGTCTGCAGATGTTATTTCTGGTCTTGTAGAATCTGAAATGAATGTTGATTGCTCTTGGGTTGTGAGGGTGCTACTCAAGAAGGTGGTCAATATCACATTATCTGTTGTACTTCCTTGCAAAGTGGTCTCTGACACAGTTGTGATTTGAGACGTGTTTGGTATTTTGTCCCCTAGTGTTGCATGTTGACTACTCAGTGCTGTTGTTGGTTCCATGGTACTTGTGATTTCAAGAGAGGTAATGTCTCGCTTTGTAGTGGAGTCTGATTGGTAAGTTATTGACTCCTCCCGTGTTGTAGCAGAACTGTCAGGCATGGTTGTTGGTATAATGTTATTTGTGCTGCTGTCAGTAAAAGTAATTTCTGATTTTGCTGTGGAATCAGATTTGAATATTATCGCTTGTTCTTGTGTTGTAGGAACAGTACTAAAGGAGGTTGCTGATATCACAGTATTTATTGTACTTTCTAGGGAAGTAGTTTCTGGCACAAATGTGGATTCATACATGTGTGTTTTTGAATCTCCTAGTGTTGTAGAAGCAGTGAGCAAGACAGTTCTTGGTTCCGTGATACTTGTACTTTCCAAAGAGGTAATTTCTGCCTTTGTAGTGGATTCAGATTGAAACATGGGTGATTCCTCTTGTATTGAAGCAGAAGTCACTGTTATTATTGTTGGTGTGTTATGGCTTATCATGGTCCCTGTTGAACTAAATTGTGGTGTTCTTGTAGAATCAGATTTCAATGCTGTTGATTGCTGTTGTGTTGTAGGAATGCTACTCAAGAAGGTTGTTGATATTACATTATCTGTTGTACTTTCTTGTACAACAGATTGTACTGTTGTACTTTCAGAAATTGTTTCT
This sequence comes from Urosaurus nigricauda, assembly GCA_034509955.1. Classification (NCBI taxonomy): domain Eukaryota; kingdom Metazoa; phylum Chordata; class Lepidosauria; order Squamata; family Phrynosomatidae; genus Urosaurus; species Urosaurus nigricauda. The sequence goes on from JAOEGL010000002.1 coordinate 310,266,609, forward strand.
GACACAGTTGTGGACTGAGACTTGTCTGCTGTTGTGCTATCCAGTATTGCAAGGGGAGTGCTCTGGGCTGTTGTTGGTTCTATGTCACTTGTGCTTTCTAGAGAGGAAAACCTTGGCTTTGTAGTGGACACAAAGTGGAATATGGTTGATTCTTCTTGTAGAGTAGCAATGCTACCTGTTACAGTTGTTGGTCTCATTGTATTTGTTCTGTTTCCTGGAGAAGTAATTTCTGTTGCTTTTGTGGAATCAGATTGGAATGTTAATGACTGCTTTTGTGTAGTAGAAACAGTTCTGAAGGAAGTTGTTGATATCATAATATCTGTTGTACTGTCTAGAGAAGTTGTTTCTGGTCCAGCTGTTGGTTGAGATGTGTTTGTTGTTGCGTCTCCCAGCTTATCAGATGTCAGTATCAAGGCTGTTGTTGGTTCCATGGTAGCTGTGATTTCCTGAGAGGTAATCTCTGGGTTTGTAGTAGATTCTGATTGTGCTGTAGGAGAACTACTTGCCATGGTTGTTGATATAAGGTTGCTTGTTCTGCTCTCTAGAGAAGATGTTTCTGATGTTGGTGAAGAATCAGATATGAAGGTAGAAGATAACTCTTGTGTTGTAGGAGCACTAATCCAGGAGGCTGTCAACATCACTGTATCTGATGTATTTTCTAGAGAAGTTGTTTCTGACACAGTTGTGGCCTGAGACTTTTCTGCTACTGGGTACTCTTGTGTTTCAGAAGGAGTGCTCAGTGCTATTGATTGAGACTTGTCTGCTGTTGTGTGCCCTAGTGTTTCAGAAGGAGTGTTCAGTGCTGTTGTTGGTTCCATGGTATTTGTTCTTTCTGACCTGAATGTGATTGCATCCTGGTGTGTGGCAGTAGAGTTTGTTGTTGTGATTGTTGGTATGATGTTGCTTGTCCTGGTTTGTACAGAAGTAAATTCAGATGTTGTTGTCAAATCAGATTTGAGTGTTGTGAAATACTCTTCTGTTGATGCACCACTGCTCAAGGAGATTGTTGATATATCTCTTTTAGTTTCTTGAGAATTTGTTTCCATTACAGTTGAGGCCTGAGGCCTGAATGTTGTTGTGTCTCCCAGTGTTGCAGGAGAAGTGATCGAGACTGTTGTTGTTTCCATGGTACTTGCTGTGATTTCATGAGTGGTAGTGTCTGTTTTTATAGTGGATCCAGAGTGAAATGCAGTTAATTCTCCCTGTGTAGCAGCAGAACTCACTGTTATGAATGATGGTATGATGCTGATTTTATGGCTTTCTTGAGAAGTTGTTTCTGGAATTATTGTGGGCACAGATTGGAAAGTTGTTAATAGTGTTTGTTTTGTAGGAGTACTGTTGAAGGTGGATATTGATCTTGCAGTATCTGTTGTACTTTCTAGAGAAATTGTTTCTGATATAGGTGAGGATTGAGACTTATCTGCTGTTGTGTGTCCTAGTGTTGCAGGAGAAGTGATCAAGGTTGGTATTAGTACGTTAGTACTTGTTGCAATTTCCTGAGAGGTAATCACAGGGGTAAGAGTGGATTCAGTGTTGAAAATGGTTGGTTCTATGTGTACAGCAGCAGAACTCAGTTTTATGGTTGTTGGTGTGCTGTTTCTTGTCCAGCTCCCTGAAGATGCTTCTGGTTTTGGTGTGGAATCAGATTTGAATGTTCTTGATTGTGATTCTGTTTTAGGTTGACTGCTCAAGTAGGTTGTTGATATCACAGTATCTGTTGTATTTTCTTGAGAAGTAGTTTCTGGTGCAGTTGTGGAATGTGACTTGTCTGTTGTTGTGTCTCCTAGTGTTGTGGAAGAGGGGATCAAGGGTTTTTCTGGTTCCACAGTGCTTGTTATGATTTCTAGAGAGGTAATCTTTGGCTGTATGGTGGATTCAGACTCAAACTTATTTGATTCCTCCTGTGTTGTAGCAGAACTACCTGGCATGTTTGTTGGCAAGATGTTTTTAGTCATGCTGTCTGCAGATGTTATTTCTGGTGTTGCTGTTAAATCAGATTTGAATGCTGATTGCTCTTGTGTTGTAGGGGTGCTATTCAAGAAGGTTTTTGACAACACATTATCTAATTTACTTTCTTCTAAAATTGTTTCTAACACAGTTGTGGATTTAGACTTGTCTGTGGTTGTGTCCCAAAGTATCGCAGGATGGGTGTTCAATGTTGTTGTTGGTTTGGTGGTTCTTGTGATTTCAGGAGAGATAATATTGGAGCTTTTAGTTGATTCTGGTTGTAACTTGGTTGATTCCTCCCATGTTGTAGCAGAGCTACCTGCCTTGGTTGTTGACATGATGTTGCTTGTCCTGGTTTCTGGAGAAATAATTCCTGATAGTGTTGTGGAACTGGACTGGAATGTTGCTGGCTGCTCTTGCATTGTAGAAGCATTACTCCAGGAGGTTGTTGATATCACAGTATCTGTTGTGCTTTCTAGAAAAGGTTTTTTTGGCACAACTGTGGGCTGAGACTTTTCTGTTGTTGTGTGCCCTAATTTTTCAGAAGGAGTGCTCAGTGCTCTTGTTGGTTCTGTAGTACTTGTGTTTTCCAGGGTGCTAATCTCTGCCTTTTTAGTGTTTTCTGACATGTATGTAATTGACTCCTGGTATGTCACAACAGAACTTGCTGTTGTGCTTGTCCTATTTTTTGCAGAAGTAAATTCTGATATTGTTGTGTTCTCTAGTGTTGTAGGAAGAGGGATCAGTACTGTTGTTGGTTCTGTGGTACTTGTTTTGATTTTAAGGGAGGTAATGTCTGGCTTTGTAGTGGATTCTGATTGAGACATTGTTGATTCCTCTTGTGTTATAGTAGAACTACTAAGTATGGTTGATGGTATAATGTTAGCTGTCCTGCTGTCTAGAGAAGAAGTTTCTGGTGTTGTTGAGGGATCAGATTTGAAGGATGTTGCTTGATCTATTGTTGTAAGAGCAATACTAAAGGAGTTTGTTGATAACACAGTATCTGTTGTATTTTCTAGAGAAGCTTTTGCTGGCACAGTTGTGCCTTGAGACTTGTCTGTTGTTCTGTCCTCTAGTCTTGTAGGATGGGTACTCAAAGTTGCTTCCATGGTACTTGTGATGTCGAATGATGTAATCTCAGGTTTTGTAGTGGAATGTGGTTGGGATATGTTTGATTCCTCTTGTGTTGCATGAGAACTGCTTCTTAAAGCTGTTGGTGTCATGCTGCTTGTCTTGCTGTCTGGAAAAAATGTTTCTGGTGTTGGTGGGGAATCATAATTGAATTTTGTTGATTGCTCTTGTTTTATAAGAGCACTGATCAAGGAGATTGTTGAAAATACAGTATCTGTTTTACTTTCTTGTGAAGTTGTTTCTGGCACAGTTATGTAATGAGACTTTGTTGTTTTTTCATGTAGTGTTTCAGGAGTAGTGATCATGTCTGTTGTTGATTTCATGGTACTAATGATTTTAAGAGATATCGTGTCTGAATTTGTATTGGACTCTGACTGAGGCATAGTTGATTCCTCCTGTGTTTTAGCAGAAATGTCTGTCATAGTTGTTGGTATGACATTTCTTGTCATGTTACTTGGAAAGGTTATTTGTTGTGTAGCTATAGAATCAGATTTGAATGTTGATTGCTCTTGTGTTGTAAGAGTGCTACTCAAGAAGGTTGTTGATATCACATTATCTATTGTACTTTCTGTGTCCTCCAATGTTTCAGAAGGAGTGCTCAGTGCTTTTGTTGGTTCCATGGCACTTGTGTTTTCCACAGAGATCATCTGTGGCTTTGTAGTGTATACAGACTGGAATATGGTTGATTCCTCTTGTATAACAGAAGAGCTATGTGTTACCTGTGTTGATGTTATGTTACTTGTCCTGCTCTCTGGGGAAGTAATTTCTGGTGATGTTGTGGAATCGGATTGGAACGTTGTTGATTTCTTTTGTGTTGTAGGAGCAGTTCTGAAGGAAGTTGTTGATATCACAATATCTGTTGTACTTTCTAGAGAATTTGTTTCTGGTACAGCTGTGGACTGAGCTGTGTTTGTTGTTTTGTGTCGCAGCATATCAGATATGGGTATCAAGGCTGTTGTTGGATCCATGGTATTTATGATTTCCTGAGAGGTAATCTCTTGATTTGTAGTGGATTCTGATTGTGTTGGAGAACTACTTGCCATGGTTGTTGCCATGACATTGCTGGTCCTGATGTGTGAGGAAATAATTCCTGAAGTAGTTGTGGAATCAGATTTCAAGGTTGTAGATTGTGCTTGTGTTGTAGCAGCATTACCCCAGGAGCTTGTCGACATCTCAGTATCTATTGTACTTTCTAGGGAAGTTGTTTCTGGCACAGTTGTGGATTGAGACATGTATGCTGTTGTGTCCCCCACTGTTTCAGAAGGAGTGTTCGATGCTGTTATTGCTTCCATGGTATTTGTGCTTTCCAGAGTGATAATCTCTGTGTTTGCAGTCGTTTCTGACCTGTATGTCATTGTGTCCTGGTGTGTGGCAGCAGAGTTTGCTGTTGTATTTGTTGATATGATGTTGCTTGTTCTGATTTTTGCAGAAGTAAGTTCAGATGTTGTTATGGAATTAGATTTGAGTATTGTGGAATACTCTTGTGTTGATGGAGCACTACTGAAGGATGTTGGCAATATTGCAGTGTCTCTTGTAGTTTCTTGAGAGGTTGTTTCCATTACAATTGAGGATAGAGATTTGACAGCTGTTGCATTCCCTGGTGTTGCAGGAGAAGCAACTATTGTTGGTTCCACAATACTTGTGATTTCATGAGTGGTAGTGTCTGTCTTTATGGTGGATCCAGAGTGAAATGCAGTTGATTCCTCCTGTATTGAATCAGAACTCAATGTTATGGTTGTTGGTGTGGTGCTGCTTGTATGGCTGTCAGGAGAAGATATTTCTGGCATTACTGTGGACTCAGATTTGAAAGTTGTTGATTGTGCTTGTGTTGGGGGAATACTGCTGAAGGTGCCCATTGATATTGTAGTATCGGTTGTACTTTCTAGAAAAGTTTTTTCTGACACAGATGAGGATTGAGACTTGTCTGCTTTTGTGTGCCCTGGTGTTCCAAGAGAAGTTCCAGGAGAAGTGATCAAGATTAGTGTTGGATCCATAATACTTGTTCTTCTATCCCCTAGGGTTTCAGGATGAGTGTTCAGTGTTGTTGTTGGTTGCAAACTGCTTTTGAGAGAGATAATGTCAGGCACTGTAGTTGATTCTGATTGGTATATAGTTGATTTCTCCTGTGTTATAGCAAAACTTTTTGGCGTGGTTGTTGGTGTGACACTCCTTGTTCTGCTGTCTGGGGAATTTATTTCTGATGTTCTTGTGGAATCAGATTTGAATGTTGTCGATTGCTCTTGTGTTGTAGGAGCACTACCCAAGCAAGTTGTTGATACTGCAGTAACTCTTATAGTTTCTAGAGAAGTTTCTTCTTGCATGGTTGTGGATTTAGATATCTCTGGTGTTGTGTCCCCTAGTGTTGTAGGAGGAGTGATCAAGATCGTTGTTTGTTCCATGGCATGTGTTGTACTTTCCAGAGATGTAATCTCTGTCTTTGTAGTGGATTGTGACTGGGATGTAGTTGATTCCTCTAGTGCTACATGAGAACTGCCTCTTAATGCTGTTGGTGTCATGATGTTTGTCCTAATACCTGGAGAAGATATTTCTGTTTTTATTGTGGAATCATATTTGGCTGTTGTTGTAGTTGATTCCCCTTGTGTTGTAAGAGGACTACTCAAGGATGTTGTCCATATTGGAATATGTGTTGTACTTTCTAAAGAAGTTGTTTCTGACACAGTTGTGTGTACTGTTGTGTCACTTAGTGTTTCAGGAGGAGTGCTCAGTGCTGTTGTTCGTTCCATACTTGTGCTTGTGATAGAGGTATTCTCTGACTTTGTAGTGGATTGTGATTGGGGTGTAGTTGCTTCCTCCTGTGTTGTAGCAGAACTACCTGGCATGGTTGTTGGTATGATGTTGCTTGTCCTGATGTCTGGAGAAATTTTTCCTGATGTTGTTGTGGAATCATATTTGAATGTTGTTGATTGCTCTTGTGTTGTAGGAGCACTACTCAGGGACGTTGTCAATCTCGTGGTAAACATTGTAGTTTCTAGAGAAGTCTTTTCTTGCACAGTTGTGGATTCAGATGTCTCTATTGTTGTGTTCTCTTGTGTTGTAGGAAGAGTGTTCAACACTGTTAGTTTCATGGCACTTGTTTTGATTTCAAGGGAGGTGATGTCTGGCTTTGTAATGGATTCTGACTGGGACATTGTTGATTCCTCTTGAGTTGTAGTAGAACTACTTGATATGGTTGTTGGTATGATATTGCTTGTCCTGTTGTCTAGAGAAGATGTTTCTGCTGTTGTTGAGAAATCGGATTTGAATCTTGTTAATTGCTCTTGGGTTGTAGGAGTACCACTCAAGGAGGTTGTCAATGTTGCAGTATCTGTTTTATTTTCTTGTAAAGTTGTTTCTGGCATTGTTGTGGACTGAGATTTCTCTGTTGTTGTGTCCCCTAGTGTTTTAGGAGCAGTGCTCAGTGCTGTTGTTTGTTCAGTTGTTCTTGTCATGTTAAGAGATATAATCTCAGGCTTTGTAGTGGATTGTGATTGAAATGTAGTTGATTCCTCCTGTGTTGTGCTAGAACTACCTGGCATGGCATTGCTTGTCCTCATGCCTGGAGAAATAGTTCCTGTTATTGTTGTGGAATCATTTTGGAGTATAACCGATTGCTCTTTTGTTGTATGAGTACTACTCAATAAGGTTGTTAATATTGCAGTGTCTGTTTTACTTTCTTGTGAAGTTGTTTCTGGAACAGTTGTGGATTGAGATGTGTCTACTGTTGTGTCCCCCAGTGTTTCAGGAGGAGTACTCAGTGTTGTTGTTGGTTCCATGGAAATTCTGATTTCAAAAGAGGTAATGTGTGGTTTTGTAGTAGATTGCAGTGTAGTTGAGTCCTCCTGTGTTGTAGCAGAACTCATTGGCGTTATTGTTGACATGTCATTGTTTGTTCTAATGTCAGGAGAAATATTTTCCAATGTTGTTGTGGAATCAGATCTGAATGTTGTTGATTGTTCTTGTGTTGTAGGAGCACTAATTAAGGAGGTTTTTGATATCACAGTATTGCTTGTTCTTTCTTGTGAAGTAGTTTCTTGTAGATCTGTGGATTGGGACATGTCTTTTGTGTTTCCCTGTGTTCTGGGAGTAGTGCTTGGCACTGCTGTTCTGCTCTCTGTAGGAGTAATGTCTGTAATTTTTGTGGAATCAGATTTGAATGTTGATGCTTTCTCCTGTGTTCTTGAACTAGTAATCAAGGAATATGTTGATATTTCAGTATCCGTTGTACTTTCTTGATAAGTAGTTTCTGGCACAGATATTGATTGAGACTTGCCTGTTGCCTTGTTGTCTACTATTGTAGAAGTTAATGGTATTGTGGGTTGAGTGGTACTTCTTGTGGTTACAGTTGATGTTATTTCTGACACTGTTGTACAATCAGAGTTAGGTGTGATTGAATCCATCTCTTTTGTACTCATAGGAAATCTGATTGTTGTTAAGGTAGTATTGGTCAAGGATGGTGGTGACATCATTTTCTCAGTTGGTGCTGATTTTATTTGAGGTCTTGTTTCTCCTTCATTTGCAATATCTGTTTGTGCTCTGTTAGTCACAGTCGTTGTTCCTTTGAATATAATAAATAATATTTATGAGAAACATATTATCCTCAGTTCATCATTTTTAGGGTATGTGCCAAAAATAATCTGTGGAAGTTAGATAGTGTGTGTATGTGTGTGTGTGTGTATGTAGAAATCTTTAGACTTTAGGAGCCCATCATTTCTTATACTGTTAGGCTGCTACACTGGTCACCCATTTTTTTAAAAAATTCTTTTTGTTTTACCTTTTAGGCCAATTCTTTTGGTGGCACAGTGGTTAAACGCCTATACTTCAGCCACTCACTCAAAACCATAAGGTTGTGAGTTCAAAACCAGAAAAAGGTCTCAAGCTTGACTCAGGCTTGCACCCTTCCAATGTCACTAAAATGAGTACCCAGATTGTTGGGGGCAAGTAGCTTACAGTTCTAAAGCACTTAGACACTCCTTAGGTGGTATGAAGCGGTATATAAATGAAGCTCTATGTTTGTTGTTGGTTTTTGCCCTCTTTGTTGCTTCCCCTGTGTTGCTCAATTTTTTATTTTCCTTAACCTTTGTATTGAGGATATCACCCAAGGCTCTGCTGCAGAGCTGGTCTGGTCTGGGCTCTCCTTTAACTGATGAAGCAGGAAAAGCTGCTCTGTTTCTCCACCTGTAGCCTGCACTACAAAGCAAAGTAGTGAACTGTCTGACTCCAGGGTTGTAAGAGTCAAATGCTTTGCATTGATATAAGAGCTGGACACCTGCAATTGGCCATGATTTTTTTTTTTTTTTTTTGCATAAACATTACATAGTCTGAGGATGAGGAGGGGAGACATGTGCCTGAAGAGCTAGTCCAGCCACCCTTACCTGTTCCTCTGTGTGGTGTACCAGCCCACCCCAATGCTTGGTCCAAAGCCATCTATTCCCAGTTATGGGAGAAAGGGGCCAGCCGAGCTAGTCCCTAAGGTCCTCACTATCCCCTGCCCATGTCCACATTCCTAAATATTTTATTGTCCAGGTCTTCCTTTACTCACTTTAATCCCTACCCGTCATGACAAAAGATGTAAAATTGAGAATGCTGTTCAATCATAATTAGTAAAACTTAAGCGGATATGCCCTAACATTCTCTAACCCATCCCTGTTCCCCCATGAGTGATCCTAAGGGAAGACAAAAAAACAAAAGCAAAAAACAGCAAGGGCAACCAGCAATAGCACAGGAATACTCAAACTGAAGTGGTGAGTGAGTGGGTGGGTGCTACAAAGCCAGCACCTAAAGGAGACTAGACCTAGTTGAGCAGGTCAATACATAGCCTGTTCACATTTCGTGAGAAAAGGCCCACTTGTGAGACTAACCCATTTTGCAAGATTTTCTTCTGAGATTACACCTTGTGTGAGATCTCTTCCCCTATATGAACAGGGTGATGGCAAGTTTGCCGCAGTGGGCCCTCTTTCCTTAAGTTGTGTTCAGAGGAGGCATTCCTTCCAGCCTGTGACTAGTTGTTAGCTAAGGCCAAGCGAATCTGCTTAAGAAAAGAACTGGGTGGCTAGGTTGGCCAACCCACTACTACCGCCACCATCATCATCATCGGCTATGCAGCCCCAGAGGTGAAGGCTCATTGGCTGAAACTCTTTTGTTTCATTGTGAGGGAATGGTTTTATTGCAAATTGTGTGTATTTTGTAGTCTTGGATGTTGGCACAATCCTTCATTTGTATTCCATGGTTCACCATTGCCAAAATGCCACTGCCTCTCTAACATGTGGGTCTCTGGTATGTAGGGCTCTCTTGCTTCCATCTAGACTTTTAACTAACTATAAGATGACAAAAATTTTACCCCCTTTTCATGACATAGAATAAGCTATGTTGATGTTTCAAAATGCTTGTTGATGCTTCAAGGGGAGCTTTGGCTTGCCTGAGCAATTTGGTCATGTTCTTGGGGCAAAATTTACCTGCATTGCTTCCAGGGCATTCTTGAAGAAAAAAAAATGGAAAAGGAAAGTTTCAAGAAACCTTGGTTCCTGAGGCAAAACAGCAATTAGCACAATCCAAGTCAAGGAGCATAGTATTCAAAGCCATCCAAGTTATTTTGGTACACAAAGTCCCAAAGGTGCAGTATTTTAGTGCATGGCGGCCTCTATTTAAAACCCGCAGAACCTCCTCCTAAGTTTGGTTTTGTTTTTAATAATTATAACCAAGTAACCGTGTGTTGCCCTTTTATGACAACAACCATCTCCTCCTTTAGGTAGCCTCCTCACTCTGCCTAATGTCAGGGACGGACCTGGCTTGGTAGGAAACAGCATCTTTTTAGGAATGTCATTTGATGTATAGATCATGCTAAAGTAATACAAAGAAATGTTTAAGTGACAACAAAAACTATATATGCTCCCTAGCACCTTGTGAGATAATTAGATTGAGAGATGGGGATCACCCAGGATCATCTGGTGGATGAATGAAGATTTGAACATAGGTCTCTCCAGTCTAAACCTGGCCTAAGTCCTAATCACTAAACCTGCATTTACCTCCTAGCTAAAATATCTAACCCAATTTTGGACTTCCACACTTTTTTCCTGCCAGCTCCACTCTTTTTTCTTTTTCTTTCTTTTATTTTTAAATGCTCAAGCTTGATGAATAGTTATTGAGAACTTAGAAATATGCTGTTGTGAAATTGTAGTTGGTCTTGAGAAAGGTATTGCATAACTGTGGACGTCTGTTCTTTTAGACCAACCTGGTGACCACTTTTTTAAAAATACCATATCAACTTTTAAATCAAGAGAGATTCTGTGATACAAGGACAAGTACTAGGATCATGGGGCAGCCACACACTACTTATAAAAATTTCCATCTGTTTGCAGGAACACTATACAATTTTTTTTCAAGGCTTTAGCAGAGGGGTAGGATTGGTTTGCTTTCCATATGTTATTGCACTAGAACTCCCAGAAGTCATGGCCAGCTTGGAATATTATGTGTTGTGGAAGGCCACAGAATTCCTGACCCTGCTTTAAGAAAAGATGCATTCTTGGAGCACAATTCTCTAGGGTATTCTCCTGGAATAAACAAGACCTTTTTAAAAAATCACTTCCCAGCTTGGTATTCCTGGGATGCAGATAAGAAGACAATGTTTTTTATATTGCATCAAAAATGGGTCAAAAACAGTACCACAGAATCCCTGGTAATCCAGCTACAAGGTATCTTTGCAAATCCTGAAGCACAGTTCTTAGCCTAATTCAACCAGTTCCACAAAGAGCTATATGGCCAACATGGCTAGCCCTGGATGTTTTTCACAATCCTAACTGTCTGAGATAGCCAAGGGCCAGCTGAGAGGACAATAAACTAGATGGATTTGTGATACATCCACATCCACCCCCCCCCCCCCCCCAAAAATCAGGCAGCCTGGAGGTGTCTTGGCATCTTAGGCTTGGCATCTCTCCAGCCTAACTTTGTACCAACATGGTGTCTGGAGGGTTGGATCTGGCATAACCTGGTTCTATCTGCTTTGTTGTTTGTTGTTAACTGCCTTTGCATCAATCTCGACCCATGGCGACCCTATGGATGAGACATCAGCTGCTTAGGGGGAGCAATAAACTTCCACCAGGACATAGTACCTAAAGCCATCAAAGTGATACTGGCACAAGACATCAAAAATTTCACACTCTCCCAATCCATGCCAGTGGAAATACAACAACCACCAAGCAAAATAACAATTTTCTGCCCTGCCATGACACCCCACATCTGTAGCATGAGACAGCCACATTTCTCTGCCTAATGTCAGGGCTAGTGTTGAACCAACTGCTCTTTATGGACCATATATTATCCTAAAAGCAGCAAGCAAAAATTTCACATACAACTAGGAACCATGTACCCTATCTTATTAAACCAACTTCTCTCCCACTCACAACTGCATGGCAGCAGTCCTAATTGCTTAAGTGTCTCCCAATAATTTCCCTGTGAACCATATAAGCTTCTCTCTTGGTTTCCTTATCTTACATCACATTTTCACCAGCAACTGTTCTATTCTTCTCTGCCCTAATCAAATTGTGACTCCATTGGGGACAGAGGTTAATATCACGGTACAGTGATTTCTGGGAGGGGATAATGGCAAGGGTCCACTCAGGGCTGCCAAAGCAATGGTTGTGCAAAGGGACACAAAGATAAATATTCTGACCATCAAGGGAAATGGCATGGGGCAGTTTTTGATTGCTTCTACAGTTCTTACTGCTTTTACTCTGCTTCCTGGTCATAGCTGAGTTGTTTTAATGTTTATACAAATTGTTTCCAGTACCTAGCACATATTCTTTGTAACAGTTATTTATTTTTTGGACTACAGTCTCCAGCATCCCCAAATGGCCATGCTGATTGGGAGGTTCAGAGAACTGTAGTCCAAATTAAAAAAAGCAACATTCCCACATTTTGTATAGTTTATAATGCAGAATTATGAAGGGTGCTGGCGCAGAAATGGTGTTTTCTTGGTCCAGATTATTATGAGTTCTAACTGTTTTACAGGCCAAATTCATCCCATCTATGACTAGTACAGCCAAAACATGAATTGTCTCTGTCTTTAATTTATCCATCCATCCTTTTTTCAAAATCAAGACCACAACCCAGCAATGATGAATCCCAGAAGCATGAAATGCAAAATAAAATCCTTACCTAGTGCCACCTGATGTACACTCAAAGCTAATATTATCCATAGTGCAACCCTGGGTGCTGCTGGAATTCCATCCATCACGGTTATTGCTGGACATGTGATGATCTGAGGACACCCATCTTCTTTATATAGCTTCTGAAGAACTAGAAATGTGGCTTATGTGGAACATAAAGGTGTTGCTTCTAAGTTATAACATCTTCTTTTGAGCCGAAGGTGTGGTGTTCTTCTTTCATGTCATGCACTTTGTGTTCAATGGAGTGTGTACAAGGGGCAGGGCTTGGCAAGGGGATTAATATATCCTTTATCTGTTTCATCACAGTTTTTGCATCTGATTACTTTTAAATGTCTTTTCCAAGGGAATTAACTAAGGGAGGTTGATTTACTGAACATCTAGTGAGCTTGAGGTGCAACAAGTGACAAAGAAGGGGTTATTGCCAATAGTGCAGATTGTCTGCATATATAGATAATGTGTTAAAGTAATTCGAGAGAAATTACATTACATGATATAGGTGTGGGGAAAGATTATTTGGGGTCAAATACAATATACAGGTTGAGTCTCCCTTATCCAAAATGTTTGAGATCAGAATTTGGATTTTGGATTTTGTGGGGATTTTGGAACACCTGTATTTGCATATATGTACATAATGAGATACTTTGGAGATACGACCCGAGTCTAAACACAAAATTAATTTATGTTTCATATATGCATAGCTTAAAGATAGTTTTATACAATATTTTACATAGCTTTGTGCATGAAACAATGTTTGTGTGCAATGAACCACTAGAAAGTAAAAGTGTCACTATCTCACCCAACCACGAAAAAAAGTTTGGGTTTTTTTTTGGGGGGGGGGGGTTGGAGTATTTCAGATTTTGGAATTCCAAATTAGCGAGACTCGACAAGTGTGCAAATACTGATAGAGTAGAAATGTATTAACAGATGACAATGGATTAAAAAAAAGCTTCTGTTTGTGTGCATAGGCTTATGTGGTTTGAATTCTGTCAAGAGTAGAACATATTTTACAACATTTATATATTTCTATGTAAAACAATAATAATATTACTAGCAGTAGTGGATGATGACGACGACGATAACGATGAATATGATGATAAAAAAGAGAATGGGTGAATGGTGAGAGAGATGTTTGCAAATAATAATAATCTGAGGATAAAAATAATGTTTCCAGATTTTCTTCTTGTCTCTGAGAAAGGATGATACACTGAGACTAACTGCTAAAATGTTTGTAAACTTCTGTTAGATTTTTTTTTGCCTCTATGCTTTTTGGTTAGCAGCATCAATAGCATAAATAAATAAATAAATAAATAAGATTTATGTTTAATTCCCCCACAACCCTTTATTTTATGTAAACATGTGCAAAACACAATGTTTTTGCCTGAAACTGGCTATTTTGCACAAAAAGAGATCTTACTGAAATTACCCTCCCGCAAGTCACAAAAATGTGAAAAAGTAATCTGATTTTATTGACTATTGTTTTCATATTTGGAAGTTTTTTGGATAAAAATTTTCACTGTTTGTTTTTGTGCAAAATATATTTTTTTAAATCTGCAAAAATTCTCTTGGCTGTAAAAGCTTCTGAATGTTTAAGCAAATGTTTACTTCTTTGCACTTATCATAAGGAAAACAAATTATTGTGGCAAAATTTTTCCATCATCACTGTCATCATCATCCTCATCCTCATCAATCATCAATCATCATCTCTTCACAAATGAAAATGCAGATGTCGTTTTTCTTTTAATGTGAACTTCCTAACTGTAAGCTGAAATGACCATTTGGAACTCTTCTCAAGATGCCCTCACATGTAGAGACGAAGGAGAAGACATCTAATGAGGACCTTTTTGGTGGTTACCAACTCATTCTAGGACTTCCTTAGATCCACATTCTTTTTTTAAAAATAGTTTTTATTGATTTTTGTTATGGGGGAGGGGAATAGACAATGTAGTAGATTAATATGACATCAACCATACACAGAAGAAACTTCAGCAAAGAACCATGAACAGTGGTACGAGACATAGTTTTGCCGACAGAGTACTACAGAATATTCTAAATAAATACTGAAGTGTCATCATTGGAAGGGAAATCAAGACTTGAGCAGCTGAAGGTTGCAGTCATGATGAATAATTGTTAATATATTCAATCAGTTTTGACCAGTCATCATACACTGTGTATTTTCTCTTGAGTCTTTTACAGTTTCTTATTGTACAGGAGACTTTCTCCATGAGCCAAGAGTCCCACACTCTTTCCTACCAATTGTCTATTGTTAGATCACTTGATTTCCAACATCCTGCTATTTCTAGGTGTGCTGCTAAGAGGAAAAACATAATTAAATTTCTGTGTTTCAAGTTACTGTTGGCATTAACATAAAGAGATAACAATAAAACAGCAGGATAGAAATGAATAATTAGATCTGTAATGTGAAATATCTAGTCTAGAACCACAGTCCAGAACTTTTTCACATTGGGAAAATCAAGCCACATTTGTTGATATGATTCTGTAGCTCCACAACCCCTCCAGCAGGATGGTGGAACATTTTTAATCATCCTCAGATCCACTTTCTTGTTGTCTTTATGTGTCATGTATTTTGATCACATCATGAGAAGACACTAGCCATTAAAAAATACTAGGTACGGTAGAGGGAAGTAGAAAGAGAGGAAGACCACATACCAGACGAATGGGCTCAATCAAGGAGGTCATGAGTTTACAGGACCTAAACAGAATAGCGGAGAATGGGGGGCTTGGAGACGTCTCATCCACAGGGTTGTCATGAGTTGGGATCAACTTGAGAGTAGTTAACAACAAACAACAACAAGCGCTGGCCTTATCAGATACACCTTTGTAGGAGAGTTTAATTTATCTGGTGTGAATTTTTTTTCTTTTTTCACTGTCTCTTTCTCTCTCTCTAAAAAAAAAATAATTAACAGCCACCAGAGCACCCAACAGATATGTCTTTAAGCCCTTTTTGTGACTTATGGTTTTCGTGGCTAGACCATCTATGGAATGGCTTGTTGGAAGAGATTATTATTATCATCTCAGAACACTGGAGTAGTGTGTATCCTGTGGTCTGTCCCTGCCCCCCGTAAGTTAGTCTGTGATCCTGGATGAGGTGGAGATAAAATAAGACACTGTGCATGCCTTCTGAGAGGACATCATGTTATCCCTGATGTCAGCAAAATGCCTTGAATTGTCCCCCCCCCCCACTCTGCTTTTTTCTCATCCACTACAGCTCACAGTAGCCACTCGATGGTGATGAGTGTTTTCTAGAATACCTTAAGAGGACACAGATGTCCACAGGAGGACAGCAGATGTGGTGGCGACAGCAGTGAGAAGATCCAGCAGTTGCAGTTCTATGACAAAGATTGGCAGCATCTTGCACTGCAGAAATAATGCAGTTTGACACCTCTTTAATTATCATGGCTCAATGCTATGGAATTCTGGGATTTGTAGTTTTGTGAGATATTTAGCCTTCTCTGTCAGACATCTCTGGTGCCACAACAAATCCAAGATTTCCAGCACTGACTCATGGCAGTTAAAGTGGTGTCAAACTCCATTATTTCTGGAGGGGGAGATGCCTCTTGAGTCATTCCAGTTAGTCTTCAGGTGGTGTAGTGTGATGAGTGAGCAGACTGTATGGATATTGGGAGGAGGAGATGATGCAGGAGCCAATATGTTCTCTCCTCCTAATTTCATTTCAATGACACAGGGGCCTTGTTTAAGCCACTCTTCTTAAACCTGGTGTCACTGTGAACACATGGAGGAATACAGTAACGTGCTAAAGTAAATATCATCCAGTGGCTGATTCTAGACAGGTAATATGGCGCTCTTTCTGGGTCATTGCTTTTATTAAACCACTGGCATTACTTAGCTAATCTAAGTAGGAGCAGTTTGATGACACACTCACCAAAAATTCTTGTTTCTGTGAAAGAGGGCTGCACAAATCACCCCAACAACAACAGCGCATGGCCCAAAAACGCAAACAGAAAGTAATAGTCACAAAAATTGAAGAAGGAAGGGATTATCAGAAAGCAAAGTTGAAACTCAATTTAAAACACCCTGCAGCAAATTAAGTCCAAACCTCTTTATCCTCAGAATTTGGGAGTGAAAAAGAACTTTATGGGATGATCACTACCAGGCTATCACAGCTAGCCTAGTAACTGGCCATGGTTCTTGGGGGATTCTGCAGTTGTCATCCAAAAAGAAACTTAGCCAAGCTCTTCATCTGTATGTAAAAGTAGGTTGAGGGTCTCTTATCCTTTGCAAAGCTTTGGAAAAGTTATGTTTTTGGACAGCAACTCTCATAATTCATCCCATGCTACGTGGGGATTTTGGGAGACTTAGTATAAGAAAGAAAGTTTTCTAAGTGTTGGTTGTTTGCACAATTTCCCTTGCAAATATGAATGGGATGAAGAGCTGCCATTTTCCTCTGAAATACCAACCCACTTACTTTCTCAATGTGGCTCTCCCCCCCTCTCTTCTGAATCAGTGTTTACATAGTAAACAGAAATGAGTTAGAAATTCAGCAGGAATAAAAATACTTTGTGAAATAAGGAGGGCATTTTAGGAAACAACATAATGGGAGGTGAAGATTCAAATATGCCTTTGCTCTCTGATACTTTTCAGCTTCTAAGCACAGACGCCTGTTAGTGGGCTGCTCAGTCTTCATTACACGTTTTTGTCCCATAATGTTGAAATTGCCCTACGAGGAAAATATTTAGATGAGACTTCTCTAAGCCCCTTTCATTCCACTGCTTTGCTTAGGTCTTGAAGATTTAGGCCTGGGACCCCCTTAACTGAGTCTATCCATCTGGCATGTAGTCTTCCTTCCTTTCTACTAAAGGTAAAGGTAGTTCCTTGACATGAATGTCTAGTCATAAGCAACAGTAGGGGGTGGTGCTCATCTCCGTTACTACCCAGCATTGTCTGTGGACTGCTCTGGTGGTCATGTGGCCAGCATGACTGCACTGAACACTGTTACCTTCCCACCGAAGTGGTAACTGTTTATCTAATTGCATTTGCATGCTTTTGGACTGCTAGGTTGGCAGAAGCTGGGATGACTGACAGGAGCTCACTCAATCATGCAGGACTCAGGCCTCAAACTGCCAACCTTCTGATCTTCTGATTATCAGAATTGGCATCTTAATCACTAAGCCACCACATCCCCCTTCCTTCTACTACCGTCTACCTTTTCTAGCATTATTGTCTTTTCTAATGATTTGTACCTTCTCGTGATGTGGCCAAAGTACGATAGCCTCAATTTAGTCATCCTGGCTTCCAGGAAGAATTCAGGTTTGATCTGTTGTAGTATCCATTTGTCCATCTTTTTGGCCATCTGTGGTATATGCATCACTCTTCTCCAGCATCACAACTCCAGCGCCAATAAAGAGGAGATTTTCTTTTTACCCACTTTCTTCACTGCCTAGCTCTCATGTCTGTACAGGGTGATGGAGAATACAATGGATTGGCTGATTCTAACTTTAGTGCTCTGTTGTACATTTTTACTATTTAGGATCTTGCCTAGTTCTTTCATAGCTACTCTTCTCATTCCTAGTCTTTGTCTGATTTCTTGACAGCAGTCTCAGTTATGATCAATGTTTGATCCAAGGTAGGGAAAATCTTTAACTATTTCGATTTCTTCATTATCTAGGCAGAATTTATGTAGATCCTCCATGGTCATTATTCCTCCCCCCCCCCCCCATCTTTATGTTTAGCAGCAAGCCTGGTTTTGTACTTTGTTCCTTGATCTTCCTTAATAATTGCCCTCAAGTCTGTTATGTTTCCCCCTACTTGTTCAATTTATGCACAGAAAATATCACATGAAGAGCAGGTTTACACTCAGAAGAAGGAGGAGTGAAGATAGGAGGAATGATTAACAACAATCTAAGATATGTGGATGGTACCATACTACTAAAGGAAAAAATCCCAGACTTGGAACAATTACTAAGGAAGGTCAAAGAAGAAAGTGCAAAGGAAAACTTGCTGCTGAACGTAAAGAAAGCAAAAATAATGACCACTGATAATCTCCTGCAGCACCCACCTCTTCAGCATACCTACGATAAAGCCATTTTGAAGGGAAAATATTCTGTCTGGCATTAGCAAACAATAAGTGGTAATTAGGAACAGTTAGATTCTTGATATAGTCTGCCAGAAGAAAAAATCCCACACATTGGCTCTCCATACTTTAAAAGGCATGACTTTAAAAGAGCTGAGCCCTATCCCCACAATAGGTTCAGCATCTTGGATAGCTCCTTGAAAGTTTAGACTTCAACCCAAAGCACTCTTCAAAGACATAGCTGTGTTCATCTGGAAAATCAGTATGCAAAGGGATCTTGCAGCACCTTTGAGACTAACTGAAAGAGACAGGTTGGTAGCATGAGCTTTTATAAACTTGAGCATGCATCTGAGGAAGTAGGCTCAAGTCTACAGAAGCTCACGCTACCAGTGTTTTTCTTTCAGTTAGTTTCAAAGGTGCTGCAAGATCCCTTTGCATACCAAAGGACTCTTTACTAGTCAATGGTCTGTTTTGTCTGGAATTTTCTTTTCATGGTGGAGAGACCTGCCTATGACCAAACACACAGGAGCCACTGTTGGATGTTTCAATAATTTGCCATCTGAATATCTTTGTATTTTAAGCTGTGGTTGAAACAGCCGTTTCAAACTTTCCCTGTTTTGCAGGGAATTTCTAATGACCCCACATTGTATCCTCCAAACTTTGGCCTCTTGTACACCCAAAGAACCATTTCCTTAATTCAGAATTTATGTCAAACTAAAATTGGATTAAAGACCAGGAATTTCCTCATTGTAAGTAAATCCTACAGACAGATTTTAGCACTTACCCGTATGTCATGTATATTTAGATAAAGGCTTTTATTCCATCATTCCATTACCTTTCTAATCATTTCATGACTCATTTCAAACAATGGGGTGTTGCATTAGACTAGATGTTACCTAGAATGAGGCGGTGGGAAGACAGTAGTGTATAGTTTTATCCACATTATATTTACATATGTTTTAAACATGCTTCAGTAGCATTTAATGGCTGTTTTTCTGCTGCTACTGTATCAGTCAGTGCTAATGTTGCATGAACTGAAATCTTGCCAAGAAAACTCTGTGATAGGTTCACCTCATGAGCTGTATCTGCGCTGCAGAAATAATGCCACTTGACACCATTTTCACTGCCATGGTTCAATGCTATGGAATTCAGGAATGTATAGTTTTGTGAGACATTTAGCCTTCTCTGTCAGAGAGCTCTGGTGCTACAGCAAACTACAAATCCCAGTATTTCATAGGATGGAGCCATAGCAGTTAAAGTAGTGTTATACTGCATTATTTCTGCAGTGCAGGTGCAGCCAGGGTCTCCATAAGTGGGCAACAACTTGAAGACACACAACAGCAACAACACCAAAATGAACTGATGAGATTCTATTTCAATTTATTTATTTGTCTAGAAATGCTTTCCTTTGCATCCTTTGCCAGCTATCTCTTCCCATTTCCAATTTGTGTTTTGCTTTGCCCAGCCTTTTACAGGATTAGTTTCACTGTGGTGACACTACTATGATTTAGGCATTAAGGATTTTTCTGTTTATTGCCCCCTTGCCGGACAAATGACACAAATTGTCACAGTTAGTAGTTAGCAGCCACCAAAGGGATTTAGAGATTTTGCTACCTATTGTATAAATGTCTTAAGACAACAGATTTTTCTCTCTCTACAAAATCAGAGCATGCTAGCAATAATATACAATTCTCCTTATAATACAGAATCATAGAGTTTGAAGATGCTGTAAGAGCTACTTGGTGAAACTTCTAACAATGCAGTAATACAGAACTGCAGCACTCTTGAGAGATGCAGCCCTCTCTTTTGTTTAAATGCAACTAAAGAAGGCAACTCCACCACCTTTTGAGACAGTCTATTCCAGTGTCAAACAGTTCTTACAGTCAAGACGTTCTTCCTAATATTTAGCTGGAATCTCGTATGTCGTAATTTGAATCTATTGGTTCATGTTCTAGTCTCTGGAGCAGCAGAAAACAAGTTTGCTCCACCTTCTACAAAACATTATTTTAGATACTTAAAGATGGCTATCATCACATCTCCCTGAATATCCATTGCAAGGATGGGCTTGCAGATCTTTGCTCATCTTTGTCACCCTTCTGTGGACATGTTCCTGTTTGTTCATATCCATCTTGAATTGTGGTGCCCAGAACAAGAAATAGTATTCCTTAGTTTACAAATTGTTCTTGATTAGTTTATCTCCTAAATTCATATACAGTTTTAATCCCTCCACATAGTGCTTCTGAGGAAGCAGGCTTGTGAAAATATTGGTTAAAACAGTGCCATGAGGATTTGAAGAGTGGCTTGGTCTAGAGAGTTTTGAATATAAAGCAGGGGTGGGCAATTATGGTCCTGTAGATCTCATTATACTGTACCAGCATAGGCAATGACTGGGAATTCTGGGAGTTGCAGTCCAACAACATCTGGAAGGCCACAGTTTTACACACACACACACACACACACACACGCACACACAGATTGAGAGAGAGAGAGAGAGAGAGAGAGAGAGAGAGAATCTAATATCTCCTGGAATCAGTGCTAGTATTTAGCATGAAGTAAGGCCCTTAAGGTCCTAAACGTCTGTTTTTACCAGTACAGTAAAATCAGTTGCTTTTTTCAATAACTATCTTTCTGCATCTTCCAGGGTCCATTTCTTTCCAATGCTCTGTGCATCATTTGTGTACCTGGTCCTTTCCTGGCACAAGTGGGCAACTGTGGGGGGTTAAAGGGCGATGTTGCCCTCCCGACTATGTCTGGGTCCCCTTGGAGGATCATGCCAAAAAAAATCATTTTTTCTCTCCAGGAATGTGTGGGGCACTTTTGCCATGGCTCTCCCAATGGGGAAATATTTTGGAGCCAAACAAGGACTTTTTTAAAGGCAACAAGAAGTGATGCAGAAATCACCTTCTGGTTTACTTCCTGTTAGAAAAAGGCATTCTGTACTAAATAGTCTGAGTTGGGGAACATTGCACAACTGTTCCCGTATGCCACCTTGCAGTCATTTGAGGGCACTTTTTTTAAAAACTTACTTTGGGGGCCTGTGGTAGCCAAAGGTGGTCTGCTGGCTGTTCTTTTCCCAATCCTGATTCATATTAAAGGGTTTTTTAAAAAAGATTTTTATTAGTTATAGCACTAATACAATTCAGTACTTCCAATATTGCTATCTAAATCTGTTATATATTCTTATAGTTTCCTATAGAAGGATTTTAAGAAAAACCAAAACTATAGCGATGATGAAAAGACTTGTAAGAAAAAGTAAATATAATGACAAACTATGTAAAATGTGGATATTGAATATTACTATCGATGGATATAAAGGAAACTACACTAATGGATTTTGAGAGCAGAAACTACAGGTTTATTTGGATGACTGCTTATGGCCTTTTGGTAGAGTTCATAAGAAGGGCATGGCTCGTTGTTTGTATTTGGTGGAAACTGGCCTTCATTTTGAAAATTTCATAGAGATGAAGTGTCTGGTGCTGTGCTCAGCCTATGCATAGATTGCAAGCAGTCTGACTTGTTTTTGTCAGTGCTGAGGATCTCCTTGATCCTGTTAATCTCTTCAAAATACAGACTGTGAGCAAAATACGCTTTTGCCATGTTAGACTGGGCATGAGAATCACTCACAGGCATGTGCATGCAGTGTTAAAAAATAACTTTCTTTGTGCGTCATTGACTCCTCAACATATTTTATGAGCATAACGAGATTGTGTTTACAGTTATAGAAAAAGGACAGAATGGCAAGCAAGAGAGAGCAAGAATGGCACACAAAATGCATGTATCCTTATCTCTTGCAACTCTGGTCATCCCCAGCTAGTGTGGCCATTGGTGGCTGGATGGGGATGATGGGACTTGTAGTGCAATGCATGTTCAGGGAAATATGTTCAGTATGGAAATAGCAAGTTACAAGTAACATGGTTACCTGTGACAAGCTAACTGGGTTTTTTTAAAAAAACAACAACATTAAAGTTGTAACAAAGTTACATTTTAAATGCAATGCAATGTATGGACAAAAGATACTTTCTTGGTTTAATGAGTGACATTTCTTAATTACTTTGAAAAAAAGTAACTTTGAAAAGTAACAATTTTTAAAGGCATGCAAAATGAAAAACAACAACAACAAGCAACATAACCAGCAACATATGGGCACTTGTAACAATAATATTGTTACAATAATATTGTTGCAAGTAATGGATTCTTTTTAAAAATAATAATAATTAAACATTATCAACTCCTGGAAGTAACCAGGCTGAAGAAGAATGATACTGTGTACAGTATACTAAGTGTATGTTTTTTCTGCTGTTCAGGTATAAAATTAGGTTGGGGAAGTCAAGCCTATTCTTTGCAGCAATGATGGGAATTGTGTAGCTGTCCACAAATTTTTGGAATGGAGGAGGGGAAGAGCAAAAAACAAACAAACAAACAAACAAACAAACAAACAAAAAACAGCCCCCATGGTGTTAGCTGGCTGTAGCTTTAAGCACCCTTCCCCACCTCTCTCCCATTTCCTGTTTTGGAGGCAAAGTGTATTTGGGGGAGCCACTTAAAAACAGTGGAAGGCAACAAACTAAGGGTGGGAACAAACTCATCCATCCTGCTACACACCATTGGGTTAAACAGTAGCGCAACCCCCCACCCCCCATCCACAGCCACTTTTAAAAATGGGGCAAAAAGATGTTTGATATGCCTACAACAACTAGTCTGAGTAAGTGTGGAGTAGTGGTTTCATGGTGGAACCAGGAATCTCATACCCAGCACCTGTCTTGATTTTGCAGGAACAGTCCCAGTTAATCCTCTATCATTCCACTTTTTCAGTTACTTTAAAAATGTTCCAGTTTCTCTCACTTCCCCCCTCTTTCCCCCTTTGTCCTCAACTTACTTTCATGGATGCAAACTGAGTTCAAAGTGCAAAAGTAGTTTGCACTCCATTCACTCAGCAGTCGGTAGAGCAAAGAAGGGGGTGGAATTGTGTCCTTCTCTGTAGGCAAAAGCAAACTATTGCAGTCTCTCTTAGCTTGTGTGTTCTTCCTCATTAATAATGTTTGCCATCTTGACTACACTTGCTTGGCCACACATGGCCGTATTATCATCTCTGAAATGATGGAAAATGTGGACTCTTGGGAGATCAAGGTTTGAACTCCTCCTCAATCATGGAAACCTGCTGGGTGACTTGGGGCAAGTCAGATTCTCTCATTTTAAGAGGAAGGCTACTGTTTTCATTCCTTGGAATAAAACTTGCCAAGAAAACCCTATGGTGTGGTCACTGCAAGTTGTTGTTGACTTAATGATAGATAATGACAACAATAATTGCTGTGCATGTCTAAACTGGAGGTAAAACGTCTTCTTGGGGAATAATATTTATGGGTGAATAACAAAGGCTGGCAGAGTGATTCCTTCAACAGCAGTCACCAAAAGTGGTGATGTTAGTGATGGGGAGAAATGTGGCAGCTTTTCTGCCTCTAGAAGCCCCTGGGCTGTCAGCTACTTCGCTCACAGAAGCAATGGTTTCAGAATTAACTCTTAAATCCATGTCGCAGTGTTCCCATTGTACTGGCTGTTTCCTGTGGTTTCAGTACTCATAAAAAGTTGAGTGGCGATCACCTCGTCTGTAGGAATTTTCATGCCATAAGCATTAAACAGAGGAGTAGAGATTTTATCACTTGACCTCAAGGAACTAATAGTTGAGAAGACAATGCTGATGCTATAAGATGGATGTGTGGTTATGGTGGTATCAGCTATTCAAGCCATGTTTTCTTCAGAAGTGATGGCTTCTCCAGTAGTTATGTTATCTGCAGTTTACTAGCTCTGGAAACCAAATGAACCTTAGTTTGGGCAGGGTCCCACAGACACCATCTTTGGCGGTGGATGATTCAGAGGTATTGTCTGTAGTAAGGGTCTGGCACCCTAGCAGAAGGCAACATGAATGAAGTGAGCTCATAATGTACAACTGTCACCAAACTGGAGCAAAATATTTATGTGATCTTACAATCCAAACTGTTCCCTTTTCTGAACAGCTTTAGGCAAGCCACAAAAAACTAGACTAAATGCAAAGGCTTCAAACCATCTCTGACAGATGTTTAATCACACATTTGTATTCGGTTCTTCACAATAGTTACCAGAAATAACTTTGTCTTTCAGTCTTTGACAAGTTGACCCTATTCATGTTTACTCAAAGTAAGTTTCTGTTTTGTTCCTAATTATTATTTCCTAATAAAGGTATTTAATGGCAGGCTACATTCCTCAGTTCCTCTTTTGAAGAAAGATTCTTTCATTCTTCTCAGTGACCCATAACTGCTTTGAGATTCACCTGTGCCAGAGACGGTCCTTTGTATGTGGGTTACTTACCCAACATTGAAATATAAGATACAAAAGCTATGTCAATCAAAACATTGGGATTTTTGTAGATATTATGTTACCATAACTAGACTAAAAGAGGAGGAGGAGAAGGAGGAGGAGGAGAAGGAGGAGGAGGAGGAGGAGGAGGAGGAGGAGGAGGAGGAGGAGGAGGAGGAAAACACAACTTTTTAATAATCAAAATTATGTACATATGGCTAATTCCATGTGAAATTCTAGAAGACTGAATTCCTGAAGATAAACATCCAAGTTATAGTTCATGATAATTGAAAAGTAATGTTTCTTATTGATTTTCATTGTTTTTGCTGTGTGCCTTCAAGTCATTTCTGATTTATGGTGAGACTAAGGTGAACCTATCATGGGGTTTTCTTGGCAAGATTTGTTCAGAGGAAGGTTTGCTTTTGCCTTCCTGTGAGGCTGAGAGAGTGTGACTTGCCCAAGGTCACCCAGTGGGTTTTCATGGCTGAGCAAGGTCCTCAGAGTCCTATCCAATGCTCAGACCACTTCACCACATTGGTGTGTGGATCTGGGGCCTTTCACATGACAAGTATAGCACTATGGTTCCACTTTAATTTTCATGACAAAATCCTAAGGAATACTGGGATTAGCAGCCTGTTGAGGCACTGGAGCAATTTGGCTGAGAATTCTAAGTACTGCTCCCTAAATTGGCAATCCCCGGATACTATGGGATGTTTTAATGGCAAATAAAGTAGAATCTAGCACTATAACTGTGTAGCATGATTAGGTCCCTGACCCTATCTGTACTGAAGTGGGGCAGACTGGATTATCTTGGGCCTAGAGATGCTCCAATCCTCCTCTATTGTGAAACCCTCCATTCTGAAATTGGGCAGCTGACCACACATACATCCTGCTGAGCCTCCTGGTGCATCAGCCACCACCACTGGTTGCTTCACTCTGAGGTCTGAATGAGGTACCCAGTGATGGCCACATGGCTGGGCATCTTGTTCTGACCTCAAAGTGAATAACTGGCAGTAGTGGCAGAGGCAGTGGATGGCTCAGTGCGATGCACGTGCAGCCAACTTCGGAATGGAGGGCCCTGGGTCTTCCAGGAAGATCCAGAGCAAATGGGGACTTTAAAAAAATCTACAGTAAGAGGGGTAAAACCTGGTTCTAGTGCTGATTGGCTGGCTGTCGTCCAGTCTCCCCGCACCAGAACCAGGCTTTGGTCCATGCTTCATCTTGCTGAGAGAACAGGAGGAGGTCTTTTGTATTTGGAGCATGCAGATAGGCCCCCTGTCTCTTATGAAAGGGCCACGACCAGGGGAACCAATGATAAGAAGAAAGCTATGTCAAAAGGCGGAAGCCCAACAACTAAAAGATAAAGCGGGGGCACTTTCTTCAGATCAGGAGATTGCATTGGACACTTCTAACCTTTTACTCATTGCTGTAGTTACTATGATTTTTAGGCAGCGGATGCTCCAGCTTTCTATGGGATGGCTTTCTGTGATAGAAAGGAGGATTTCTATGATAAGGAAGGATAATGGGAAGAAGGAAGTGTGGTTCAGATGGCAACAACAGTTTTTTTAGAAGGAGGTTGTCATAAGCTTGGGGGATTCCATGTAATGCAGAAGGAAGCAATTTTGCAACTTTGTTGGCTTGGGTAGAACTGGTGCTGCTGATGTTGTTGTTGTTGTTGTTGTTGTTGTTGCTGTTTTTTGGTGGTGTTGGCTTATAGAGAGCCCAACTGGGGTCATAAAGACACTCTTGAGGCTGTGTGTTGCCCACTCCAAGATTAAATTTTGCAATCTCTCTAGCTTTTAAATTGGCCCACAGAAGCATGTAAATGTTCCACTGTATAAGAAAGCCCTCCTCAAACCAGTGCCTTCCATACATTGTTGTTGTTGTTGTTGTTGTTGTTGTTGTGTCTTCAAGTTATTTCTGACTTATGGTGACCCGCTCATGGAGTTTTCTTGGCAAGATTTGCTCGGAGGAGGTTTATCATTGCCATTCCCTGAGGCTGAGATAATATGATTTGCCCCAAGTCACCAAGTGGGCTTCATGGCTGAACTGGGAATCGAAGCCTGGTCTTCTGAGCTGTAGTCCAACACTTAGGAGTTTATCACATGGGAGGAATTTCTCTTCATTTCGAATGGAGCTAATTCGAATTCACGTAAATTCGCAATTTTAGCGAATTTATGTGAATTCTAATTGCATTCGGAATGCATTCAGAATGACTTCCCATTTCCCGAAAATGACCCCCCATTGCCCGAAATTGCATGAGATACTCTAACACGCAATTATGTGAAACCCCATGATTGCGTTCGGAATGACTTCCCATTGCCCGAAATTCCGTGAGATATACTCATTCGCAATAAAATGAAACCCCATGATTGCATCTGGATTGCCGTTGCATTATACCCCCAAATTCCATTGTATGATAAACTCCTAAGACCATTACTCCACACTAGCTATCAAAACATACATAGGGAAATACATTTCCTGTTATCTCCAGTCAGCATGGCCAAAGGACACATCAGCTGGGGATGATGGGAGTTGCAGTCTAGCACAACAGTTGGAGGAGGTATGAATCAATGAATCTGGGTGGATGCGCTGGGTGGATGCGACTGACCTGTGCCAGTCCTTCAGCAGGTACCTCTGCACACAATAACCTTTTGGGGTAAATGGCTTCAAGAACAAAAGAAAGAAAGAAAGAAAGTGTGTGAGAGAACAAGAGAGTGTATGTATGTATGTATATGTATATGCATATATATATGTATATATATATATATATATATGGGACTGTTGAAGAACAGCCAGAAGAAACCTGTCTCTGACCCATGTTGAATTTTGATACAACTGTTTTCAAGTAAACTCTGAATGGCTTCTATTAGGTATTCAGAGAAGTAGGGAGAATTTTTGAAGCTTAAAATACCCACCCATCTAGCCCTGCTATGGCAGGAGATGGCTGTTTATAGTAGGATAAACCAAGGGTTTCATATCATTTTGAGCCTCAGACTGGGTGTGTCATCTCCCCTCCGCACAAACACATAATCAAATAATTTATTTTAGTAACTAAATGGCTATACAGAGCTTGAGCTGTCAGTGATGTTAATGCTTTGTTTGGCTGCTTTCAAAAGGTGATGTTTTAGGGAAAGAAATCCTGACTGGCAAGAATGGAGCAGACAGTACAGTTTAACCCTCTCATATATGTCTGTGAGAGCCAGAATGGTGGTGTTGTTTGAGTGTTGGATTAAGACACTGGGAGACCAGAATTTGCATTCCTGTTTGGCCATGGAAACCCACAGGATGACTTTGGGCACTCTCTCGGCCTCAGAGGAAGGCAAGGGGGGAAAACTCTGAACAAATGATGTCAAGAAAACTCCATGATAGGGTTGCCTGATGGTTGCTATAAATCAGAAATGACTTGAAGGAACACAACAATATATATTTCTGTAAAAAGTGCATTACAAATCTAATGCTATCCATTAAAAAAACCCTACTGCTTCTGTATATTTGAGAATAGTTGTAGTAGAATGTAAAGGAACCTTGTGTTCAAGATTATTATTTCTAGTAAGAGTTTCAGCTGTACGGGAAAGGTATCTGTCAGGACCCAGTATTAAAAATTCCTATGGGATTCTTTCCTTCTCCCTGATGAAGTAAAGATGGACATAATTGTAGAAAGATTTGATAAAGAGTATGAAGGAAAGGAGGAGATAGGTTAAACAGGGACTAGAGAGGAAAGTTGAAAAGGAGGGGATATAATAAAGAGAGCTAAACAAAGATAGAGAATTGAAGGCTTTC
The DNA here is from genome assembly GCA_034509955.1 of Urosaurus nigricauda. NCBI lineage: Eukaryota > Metazoa > Chordata > Lepidosauria > Squamata > Phrynosomatidae > Urosaurus > Urosaurus nigricauda. The sequence goes on from JAOEGL010000002.1 coordinate 310,295,010, forward strand.
TTGGCCGGCATCCATAGTTTTTTGTGGAGCTTTCGGGCTATGTGGCCATGTTCTAGAAGAGTTCCTTTCTGACGTTTCGCCAGCATCCCAGGGTCACACAGGATATATATCTCCAATCCTTTCTCCATGCTATCATTCTCTGAAGATGCCAGCCACAGATGCTGGCGAAACGTCAGAAAGGAACTCTTCTAGAACATGGCCACATAGCCCAAAAGGTCCACAAAAATCTACAGATAGAGAGGATAGAGAAGGTACAAGAAAAGAGTTTGTCAAAGGCTACTGAGAAGGAAAACAAATTAAAAGATTTTCAAGATTCCAATAGACAGCAATAAGCACAATTCAAATTAATGCTGGATGCAAACAGGTGATAGTGGGATAGTATGAAATGGATGGAAGTTTAATTAACAAAGGACAGAAAACTAGATTTTTAGTCTTACTTGGGCCTAAAATATTCTGAATAGAGACGGGAAACACCGATAAAGAAGATGAGAGCTAGTTCAAATTTGAAATGGACAGTCTGAACCTGGATCTTCTGCCAGAATAATAGAAAGACTTGGAGAAAATATAGAGATCATCTAGTCCAACCTGCTACCCAGTGCAGGAAACTTGCAACTATAGTCCCCTTGACACAGGGTCATTCAGGACTTGGAGATTCATAGAGTGGTGTTCTCTTAGGTAAAAAGAATAGTGATTTTTTATTTGTGGTTTTCCACATTCACAGAGGTCTTTCACCTCTAACCCTAGCGAATGTGGAGGGATCACTGTTGAGTTGTATAGCATGTATTATTGTGGTTTGATGGCAATGATGGGAGGCATAGTGACAGTGTAAATAATTAGTTCAAGGGGATGATTGTTGCCTGGCTCAAGAATGTGAAGATGTCGGAGGAAGGATTTTTCTCAGGGCATTTCTCATGGAAATGGAAAGTGGAGACAAGGCCAAAAGGGTACAAGGGGCTGGGCAGACAAAGCACATATGGTTGAGAATGTAGGTATGTTTAAATTTGTGAATGAATCAAGGTAAAGCCCATGAAATCCTGGGGCGGGACACTGTGAATTTTATGTCAGTGTTTGTGGATGATAGCAGTTCTGTCTGCAAACATCTTCCTGCTGACTCCTACAGCTTCTGTAATAAAAGTTCTTGCGGTTTGAAAACAGGTTGATTTACTGAACTATGAGGGAGAGGGCAATTCTTGACAGTGTGCCTCCCATTTTTTTTTCAGGGTGTTACTATCTGGATTAGCATCTGCATTTCACAATTTATTCATTTACCAAAATATCTGTATCTTGCCCCATATCCAAACATCGCAGGGCAGCTTCCAATAAAATAAATTTTAGCAATTTAAAACAATTTATAAATATGTAACAACACAAGGTAATTTACAGTCCTAAAGCATACCAAACTGTCTAACAACTCAAAACAGCTTAAAGCAATTGGAACCATATATATTAAGACGTGGGATAAAATATAATTAGAAGCCAAAGGTTTTAATTTAAAAGGCATCTTTTAACTTAGTGGCAAAATGAAACCTAAATTCATGCCAAGTTTGGTCTCTAAGTGGAGCACATTCCATCTTCAGGTTGCCACAATAAAGAAGCCTGTTGTAATTTGTATCTATACTACTTTATTCAGATTAGGTGGACAATAGTCTGATGGACAAGTGATTCTTATAAATATGGGGAAGTGTGCAACAATGAAGCCCCACCCTGCTGTAAATATCAACAGTGCACAGAAAATGTGCTTCTTGCAGGTAACATTAGATCAAATAATGACCTCTCCCACTATTGCTCACCTTCAGGATATACTCTCACCCTAGGTTTTTAGGTTTCAACTGCAACTGGTTTGTGCACCTTGTCATTGTGACATACGTGATTCAGGCATGGTTTGCATTCTGGTAACAGTTTATGAAATGTATATGAAGAGCAATGAAAATAAGGAAACTGCTGGAGATCATGGGCCTCTGATATCACAAATAATTTTATCTTTATTTTACTTTGAGGAGAGAATGATGAAGAATGGAACATGAATATCTATGAAAAAGAATTTATATAGGTTTGGGATAGGGGAGTAGGCAAGCACTCTGGTGAATGTCTTTCTGAAGCCAATACTGTGAATCTTTTCTAGTCTGGTTTCAATAGCAATAACATTTGTATTTATATTTATATACAGTGGTCCCCGGTTTACGAATCCCCCGGGTTGCGAAAACCCCGGGATCCGAAAGCCGCCCGACCGTTAACATGTCCCCCGGGATCCGAAAGATCCCCCAGGATACGAATAAAAAAAACCGCGCGGCCCCTTTAAATTGGCCGCGCGGTCCATTGAAAATAGAGGTCCCCCGGGAAACGAAAGCTTCTGGGTTACGAAAGGTAATCTGGAACGGATTACCTTCGTAACCCGGGGGACCACTGTACCATTTGTTGGTGAACTCAGGTTTCAGGCTGACCTATTCCAGCAATAGAATAGGAGATGTTGTGACCTTGTTGTTTCTGCTGGACCTTTGTGAGGCATTTGAGGTCATCACATGACACTCTTCTGGTCCATTTTGTTGAAGTGGGACTTGGGGGCACCATTTTGTAGTGGCTGTGATCCTTTGGTGCTGGGGTACAGTGGCATCACTAGATTTAGCATCACCCAGTGCAGATATTTCCCCCCCCCCCCCGCCCCAGTGACCTCCTCCTGTACCACACCATGCAAAATCCTGTCATGTTTTTTGTACTAATGTTACTTATAAATCGTAATTCTCATTTATCAATTAATGTAATGAAAAGAGTTGTGACATAAACAACTAGCAAAATTAAAATTACTTTTAAATTACAGTATAATACACACAGTCTAAATTTATGTTCACATAGATAGTTTCATGTTAAATGAAAAATTGGTAATGTTTTAAAAGAAAATAAAAAAGAATAACTTTTAAAAGCTGAGACCATTGTACTTTGGCCACATCATGCGAAGACGTGATTCTCCAGAAAAGACAGTAATAGTTGGTAAGGCTGTAGGCAGTAGGAAAAGAGGAAGACTGCATTTCAGCTGAATAGTTGTAAACAAGGAAGCCATGGCCCTGGATTTGTAAGACCTGAGCAGGGCTGTTGATAGCAGGCTGACTTGGAGGTCTCTCATTCATAGGGTTACCATAAGTCAAAGTCAACTTAATGGCTGTTAAGAACAACAATGTTTATTAGAGAAATTAAGGTAAAATATGGTTATGTATGTGAGGTATGGTATATGTAATAAAGTATGTGATCTATTGGCTGGGTGAGAGTATGGAAAGTTGGGAGTGACTGGTGTTTGGAGAGTTAAAAGAGCTAGATGAGGAAGTTATAGGAGCCTTGGTGGCACAGTGGTTAAATGCCTGTACTGCAGCCACTCACTCAAAACCATAAGGTTGCGAGTTCAAGAACAGCAAAAGGGCTCAAGCTCGACTCAGGCTTGCATCCTTCCGAGGTGGCTAAAATGAGTACCCAGATTGTTGGGGGCAAGTAGCTTACAGTTGTAAACTGCTTAGACACTGCTTAGGCAGTATGAAGCGGTATACAGTATAAATGAAGCTGTTTTTTATCGAAGGAAAGTTAGGCTCAGCGACAGAGATTAGTTAAACTCAAGTTGGTTAGTTAGGATTAAGAGTCAGAGGGTGGGAAATATTAGTATCATGGTGAGGAATATGAGTTAAAATGTCAGTCAGATTTTACATGTTTTAAATAAGTACTTATGTTGAACTTTTATTTAATAAACTATTTTTGAATTACAGTGGTCCCCCGGGATACGAAGCCCCCGGGGAACGAAATCCCCGGGAGCCGAAACCGCCGGGACCGCCAAAAAGCCCCCCGGGATCCGAAGGAAACCCCAGGTTAAGAAAGGGAAAAACTGCGCAGCCCCTTTAAATCGGCTGCGCGGTCCATCCCCTAAAGCGGTTCCCCCGGGAAACGAAGATTTCTGGGTTACGAAAGGTAATCCGGAATGGATTACCTTTCGTAACCCGGGGGACCACTGTATATACTTGTGCGTTTGAGAAAACTACATAAGAGCTGTTGGAATGCTTGAATTCAGACACACAGTGTCTATGGTGTCAGCATAGGGGAATGATGTCCAGTGGTGAGATTAGACAAAGTGTTCCACAGGAACTATGAGAGCATCTAGAAGTTCCCTCCATTTGAGTCCATAGTGGTTGGACAGGTGAACGATCCCCACAATTAGTCTGCAAAAAGATGGGAATAAGCAGAAGTCCTCACAGGGACTCAGAAGTTTAAAGTTGAAAAATGCATACAAATATATATTCCAAATACAGTCACCCCTCCGTTTTCACAGGGGATCTGTACTGGACCACCACCACCACTCTGCGAAAATGGAAATTCGCCAATTTTCAAGCCCTATTGGCTTGAATGGCGGCACTCCTCCATGGACACCTGCAGACAAGTGCTGCGGGCATGCATCCCATTTTATGTCCCTCCGTTTCCCTCCTCAGACATAATCGAAGGATGGGGATTCAAAGTCTGTACAAATGGAGGGACGACTTTACATTTAATTCTCAACGGTTTTCCCCTTTGACAGTCAAGAGCTCATTAATCTCACTGATTAGACTGGGGTATGCTTTTAAAACTCACTTTCTGGGTAACCTTGAGTGAGTCACACACTCTTAGGCCCAGAAAACTGTGTGATAGGTTTGCTTTAGGTTTGCCATAAGTCAGAAATGACTTGAAGACACACAACAGCAGCAGAAATAACAACAAATGCAGGTTCACTTAAGCTGTAATCTTTCCTGACTCATAGGGGTTCTGGCATGCTTCCTCCAATGCAATTAGTAAGAGGGTAGCCATGCCGATAATATATTAAGTGATGATAGACAGAATCATATTATGGCAAAGAGCTTAAAATTTTTACTATCCAAACAGGGAGGGAGGTGCTATATGTTTTCCTCCCATTATTTCTTTCAATATTAAACCAGAGTTGCTGCATACCAGCTCACCTATAACCTATGAAACAATGAAACAGGGGTTGTGCAAGGGCTGTAGTGCTGTTGTTGCCTATACTATTGATGTTCCATAGGTAGTGGTGGCTCCTTTGGGTACTGAGTTGGTTATTTAATTTTCAGCCACTCTGCATTTATGATGGCTTTGCAAAACCACATAGGTCTCCACCTCTCCATCTCCCTCTTTAATTGTCCTTATGGCATTGTAGCAAAATCTTCTTTCTATTTTCTTCCTCCTTCCATTACCTTTATGTTATATATGGGACTGAAAGCAAATGGGAAGGAGAAAGGAAACAAATGGACACTGATACCATTTAAGAGATGTGTGTAGATGTGGATATGGGATCTCAGTACAGCTGGATTGACTCCACAATGGAAGTCACATCCCTGATTTTCCAAGATCTGAATTGGAATGTCTTTTGGGAGTTTATCATACGACATAATTTGGGGGTACAATGCAATGGCAATCCGAACGCAATCATGGGGTTGCCCGTTATTGCGTGTGAGTGTATCTCACGCAATTTTGAGCAATGGGGGGGGGGGTCATTTTCAGGAAATGGGAAGTCATTCTGAACTCATTCTGAATGCAATTAGATTTCACGTAAATTTGCTAAACTAGCGAATTTACGTGAATTCGAATTGGCTCCATTCGAAATTGGGAGAAATTCCTCCCATGTGATAAACTTTTTGGAAGCCTCTCATTCATAGGGTCACCAGACATCACATTCAACTATATGACACACAACAAAGGGCTAGTTCTCCAGTTTTTAGAACATGTGATTCACTGCACTCAGTCAGTTATTCTTGACATATAATATCAGTGTAATGTTGTATCACTCTAGTCCTACCATATAATTCATTCACTCACTGACTCTATATCCTGTTGTTTTTTTCCAAAAGTCATCAGTTTTTTTTTCTTCTTTGAACTAATCTCCTCTTCTTCAGTTTTTGGATTGCAAGCATGCCTTATCTGATTCTTCTTCATTTCATAAACCCACTTAACTGCTCATTGAAGCATATTGCATTTTTGCTTTTAATGATTTTTCAATAATATTTTAAAATACAGACTCAAAAAACACACTTTACAGTAGCATACCATCTACATTTCACTGTATTTCCCATTGGTGGGCTTCTTGTATTATTTATCATCAGAGCTGAAACCTTAACCACTAAGTCACCACATTTTTTGGTCAATTATTTGACTAAAATTTCTAGACATATACATGATTATACACAGTATTTTGAAATCATTTAATGCTTAGTACGAAAGTCAGCAGAAATGTTTTCTACTCTCACTAGGAATTTCTTTTCAATCTCTCTGTCTAAGTCCGATCTCAAGGGTACTCTTCTTTCTACTTCTTCCGAAGCGGCACAGTATATCAGAAAACAGATTGGCAGTAATGAAACAGTCAGTAGGAGTTAGACAATTTATGGAGGAAAATTTGGTCAATAGATAATGAGCTATGCGACTTATGGAAAGAACTTCCATTTTCAAGACAGTATACCTGAATGCCAAATACAGGGGGAAAATATTAGCAGATATCCACCAATAATCATAAGAAGTACACAACCTCTATTCTAAAGTATATACCATCCGAGCCTTACTATGTATAAGAATGTCCTGAGTTTAGTCTAATTTAGTTTACATAGCAAGATTTCCTGTTGATGCTTCTGCTGTAGTTGGAGAGCAGCCAAACTGATTTCTTTTTTAAAAATAACACAATCTGGTTTTGTTACATTATTTCTATTGTCCAGTGTCTCAACATCTCCCGCACTGCATACCATGCGGAATATAACTTCCTGTTCCAACACATGTATTCTGTTGCGATGGCCTTCTTTGCTTCAGACAGTAGCAGACCTAGGTAAACAAGAAAGCTCCTGTAAATTTAAATTAGCCTTTCCTCAGGGTTATTTGTCTGTAGTGGTTTAAGTGTTGAAGATCTGAAGATTAGGGTTCAGTTCCCCACTCAGCCATGGAAACACACTGGGTGACCTTGGCTGAGTCACACACTCTCAGCCTCAGAAAACCCCATGATCACCTTAGGGTTGCCATAAATCAGAAATGACTTGAAGGGGCACAACAGCAAAAATAATAATATTCCGGAAATAGTGCTTACTAGATAGATATTGGAGGAGATGCTAACATCCAAGCTCTTGCTCCTCATTCTTGCTATAACTGAAGTAAGTATAGTACTAGAATCTACTACAGATGTATTTGTTCCTGGATTTTGCATTTCCATGCTATCGGAATAGTTCTGGATGGAAACTTGGTGAAGCAGAATCCAAAGTGAATTCTGGAGGAGCTTTTCAATTTTTTTTTTTTTTTTTTTTTGGGCCGGAAAACTTAATAGTTATTCTAATTTATTCATTTTAAAGAACATCCTTTCTCAATTTTTTTAGAGGGTTGGGGTGAAATTATGTACCATTGCTCTTTCCCTCTCCTTTTTTGATTATAGGGGAAAATAAGGGTTTGGGAGATGAAAACAAGTTGTTCTTAAAAATGTGGTTTAATATATCATGAAATGCTCAAATAATGAAAAAAGGGTTTTGTATAATTTCACAGTTAAGCAATTTAAGAGAGATGTGCTTTCCACCTTTCCTCACTTGCTGAGGTCTATGTAAGTGGAGGGGAAGGATGTAAAAGATGGTGATTTTTTGGACACTAGAATGACTTAAGACATTTTTGGCTACTTCACACATGACAAGACAAGTGTACCCCTAAAATTAGAAAGAGAGTGGCTACATATATTTAGAAACCTGTGATTTATACCCTACCTTTCTACCAGAAAAGCTCTCAAAGTGGCTAACAATTCTAAAGTATATAATTAAAAACAAAATCCTGATTAAATCATAACAGAAAAGCTGAACAATTAAAAACACAATAAGAGATCTAGAGCCAGCACCCAAGGAGTGAAACCTTCCTTTAAAAACAAAACAAACTTGCATGCCAAAGGCCAATCTGAAAGAAATGACCATTGTCTGCCCATAGAAGGACAACAGAACAATGACTAATGGCAGCTTCTTGTTCTACTTTGTCTACTTTGTTTTAAACACTCTTGTTTAAACTTACGAATCCTAGCATTCCATAGGATGTAATCGTAACAGTAAAAGTGGAATCATAGTTCTATAACTATGTAGCATGGAAGGGCCCCTCTAATAATTTCTCTTAGTATTTTTTCCGAGTAAAAGTATGGAACTGGGAAATGAATTATACCAAACCATGTAGACTACAATAATCTTGGTGATTTTACATACCACCTGAACATAAGTCATCCTATAGTTTTCTGATGAGCAGCAAATCAATCAGATCACCCATGTTCCTGGAATGGATTTGTACACATATCTAGGACTGGATTGAATTGAGAAACTCTAAAGGTCAAGTGTTTTGTAGTCTCTTTTTTTCATTCCCAAAGTAAAGCAATTTCTTCTTCCCTTCCCCTTCCTGTCTTGCTTACCACATGGTGATAAGTGCAATAAAATAAAAAGAAAAACTAAGCTCATACTTACTGTAAAAAGTGCTCCAATTATCAACATGCCTGCAAGAATACAGCCCAGAACAATCAGGGAAAGAGCCCAAGGGGCAAGCTCAACATGTTCTGGAGACACTGTAGGAAGAAGGTGAGACAAAATGAAAGCTTAAAGTCAGAGCTCATGCTGTGATCATACTTCTACGCTATGAATATAATTCTTTGCCAATGGCAAGGAGTTGGATAAGATGGCCCTTGTGCTCTCTTCCAGTTCTGAGATTCTATGATTCTGTGATTATAATTTCATTCTTGAAGAAAGCAACAAGTAACTTTATTAATATTCTTCCTCCTGTGAGAACATTTTCAAAAACTACACTACTTTTGGAGAATATTTGTAGTTTGGCACTTATTCTGCACAAAATTCATAAGCTTCTTTTAAATGCAGAAAACAGCATGTCTGTGCACAGATACTTATATTTTTGCACAGAAAATGCTAGTTTCTATACAAAAATTCATGTGTGCGGATTTTGCACAGAATAACTTCCAAACTGCAAAGATGCTCATCTGTCCTTGATTTTCTTTATTAGGGTTTCCCAACATTTGAGAAACATGTTTTTGAGCAATTTCAAAATGCTTTCAAATATTCTACATTTATAGGCATAAGCAGGCAGAGGGAAGAGTAGAGCTTGAGGTGATTCAAGTAGATCAGCCAATATTTCTTTCAACGGTTTAACAAGAGCAATAATAACAACAAAATGGTGCTTCCCTTATCCAAAATTCAGTTGCTGAATGGAAGAAAGTTTTGTGGAGTGAAGGCAAAGTGAGGAGTAAATTTTTTCTGTGTCATAATCTCTTTTCTTCCCCCCATGCCTTTTGTGTGTTTTTAATTGTACTTTTTTTTTTTTAACTATTGTAAGTTGCTCTGAGTCCCAGTTTTGGGGAAAGGGTAGGATACTACTACTACTGTTACTACTAATGCCTCTTTTTAATGTTTTGTTTTAATATATCTCTAGAGCCTTAGCAATAAAGCAGTGCATTCCTTTGCTGGGAAAGAACAACTAACTGCCTTTGTCTGACTTTCCATTTGGGATGAAGTGTCAAGATGGGAGGGGTGTGAACATTATTGTATATGGATGGTTGATCTTACTGAGCACAGGGAACTATGCTTTTATGCTAAGTCACTAGAGTTTTTAAAGGCTCTTTACAGTTAAAGTGCAAATGTAGTTAACCATACCCTTCAATATTTCAAAGATGAGATATCCTGTTCCTTCCTTTCCTCTCCCCCTCCTGATCTAGTGAAATGCAGACTGCTTTTCCACTTTGAAATCAATTTGCAGCAATTGAAGTGAGATGAAGACAAAGGGGAAAGTGGGAAGAGGAAACAGAAACTGGGACAATTTAAAAGTAGCTGAAAACTGGGACAACAAAGCCTTCATTAGACCTAGTTTTGCCAAACTTGGAGGGTATTGTAAATTATAATAGTGCTATTCCTGTATTTGTTTTTTGGATCAACATCCCCCCCCCCCCCCATGCTGCATCTGAACTGCAGAAGTAATGCAGTTTCCTACTACTTTAACTGCCATGGAATTCTGGGATTTGTAGTTTTGTGAAATTATTACTACTTTAACTGCCATGGAATTCTGGGATTTGTAGTTTTGTGAAATTATCTTTCTCTGTCAGAGAAATCTGGTGCAAACTACAAATCCAAATAGCATTGAGCCATGGCAGTGAAAGCGGTGTCAAAATGCATTATTTATGCAGTGCAAATGCTGCCAGACACTGACTTACTGGATGACAATTAATGTCTGCAATCTAGGTATAGGGCTGCCAGGTTGGGAGCATCCCATGCTCTGAGATCCCAGAAGCTGTCTACTGGGGGAATGCATGTGTATCTGTGTTTGCTCCAAAATAACAAAGATTACAATAGCACTATGACTTTTTACCCCTTTTGCATTTCTATACTTCTAGAGAATTCCCTTAAATTTTTTTTATTGTAGAGAAACAGATGGAGATTATGTGAACATTGCAACAATTTGGAAATGCATCTGTGGACGTTGGACACACCAACATTGCACACATGATAATCCACGTCATAAGCAAGATGCCCACAAAGGAACCAAGTGTGCCACTTTTTTTTGACTGAAGGAGGTTGTTTTAAATATTGCAATGTATTTGAATGGGGGAGCAACAATAAGTATCAAGTAGCAACATTAAATGGCATACTATAAGTAGACACAACACAACACTCTGGACAAGCCCATGATGGCTTGTTTTGCTACAATGACACTCACTGATTGGTGTCCTCCATTTTATTTTCCAGATGACTTCTTCAGAACAACTTTACACCATTATGTAGCATCATTGTGAGAAGGCATGAAATGAATAGTTGGCTGCTGGTTGGATTATCACTACTAGTTAAATTTGCTGCCACCCCTTAAAATCACCAGACTATCTCTCCTTTTTGCCTGGAAATATGATAATAAAATTGAGTTGTCTGTTTTGAATTAGCTCTCCCAGTGGTGGAGAAGACAGATATATGTTCCTCAGCAACCTTATCTCTTGTGCATTGTTCTGGACACAGGGAATAGGGTCTAAATTCTACAGTTCAGTGGAAAAGACATTAGAAAACTAAAAAGAAGCAGGAATCATGAATTGTCTTTCTCCTCTCTCACCTTCCTCCAAACTTTCTAGAAATTCAACACAAACTGAAATCTAAGGGGTTATTCAGATGGTGAAAATACAGTGGTCCCCCGGGTTACGAATCCCCCGGGGAACGAAAATCCCGGGATATGAAAGCGCCGGGGCCAGAAAAACGGCCCTGGCTTGCGAATGAATCCCTGGCTTACGGGAAAAAAAAATGCTGTACAGTACTTACTGTAGTGGAGGAGCCTTCCTCCGGCAAGAGGCCTGCGCCTGCGGGGGGCGGGACGGGCTCCCCGTGCGGGCCGCACACGCCTGGCAGAGGGGAAGGGACGGCCCCGCGTGGACCCACTGGAAGTTTGTGTCGCACGCGCGCCAGCGCTGAAAAACCCCAGGGAGGAAGCCGGCCCCGTGGAAGCCACGTCCGGCCTCCCTTTCATGCAAGGCCGGCGCGTCCCGACCGGCCGCGGCCGCCCCTTCAGCCGGGCCCGACTGGCGGCCAGACCTCGACCCCGTCCCGGCCGCGGCCGGAGCTCCTCGACACCGCCGCGCGCGCCCGGCATCGGGTCGAGGTCTGTATGAAAAGTATGAAAATCTGCATGCTGTGAACATGTTTCAAATAAAACTCCATCTTTATTTGCAGTGCTGATCTGTGTGAGCAACAGAACATGCAGAGATGCACAGTGATGCAGTTCCAATAAAAAAAATAGTGTAAACAACAAAACCAAAAAGCATGAGTGAGATTATTCACATAGTTGCGCGAAAAACAATAATGTCTGAATAACCTCTAAGGCAAGAAGATATTCAGGCGTTCTCACCTCAGCAATGCACCATCACCTGTTTACTTTGGCCTCAGCTCAACAGCACAGTGTAATATGATCAACATATGGCTTTTACGCTATGCTGGCCTATATGCAACCCCCTTCCAACCTACTTTGAAGCCTCAAAGGCACCTCACACAGGCATTCTGTGCTACACAAGCAGGTAGGACCAGAGAAGATCTGGCAACCTCCGCCATACCTGGACCTACAATGAAGACATCAGCACAGAGGTCCTCTTTGCTTCTGTAATCACTGTGGGTCAGGGAATTGTCAGATACTTCTCCAATCCTACCTGTAGATGTTGCAGCATAAAAAAGTCTGTGTGTGTCAGCTTCAGGCCTTTAAAGCAGGTCAGAAGCAGAGTCTGGGGTGCTGCACAGATAGGATGGAAATGCACCCAACATGGAAGGGGATTGGACTGGATGGCCATTGTGGTCTCTTCCAGCTCTATGATTCTATGATTGTACATGCACAGGGGACACTAATGCATGCAGCCATGCCAACCTCAGTTCTGAGTTTTGTTTCTTAAGAAATCATTTTCTTACCAGTTGTCATTGCTGATGTGGCTGTTACCGTCCCTGGTCTGGTGATAGTAGGGGCTGCTGTTATTGCTGTGGGTAATGAGGCAGAGATACCAGGAGAAGATCCTGTCACCCCTGGTAGGTAGCCAGACTCAGAGGTGGAAGATACTGTGGCTCCTGGTTTGGGGCGGGAACCATCTGACACTCCTGGGTAGAAGGTGGAACCAGAAGATCCTGAGCCTGTTGTTCCTGATATGGAGCCACCACCAAGAGACCCTGAGACTCCTGGGCGGGAGGTGGAGCCAGAAGAGCCTGAGCCTGTTGTTCCTGAAAGGGAGCTTCCCCCAAGGGATCCTGACACTCCAGGGAGGGAGGTGGAGCTAGAAGAGCCTGGGCCTGTTGCCCCAGATAGGGAACCACCCCCAAGAGAACCTGACACTCCTGGGAGAGAGGTAGAGCCAGAAAGGCCTGAACCTGTTGCTCCCGTTAGGGAGCCACCACCAAGAGACCCTGTCACACCTGGGCGGGAGATGGAGCCAGAAGACCCTGAGCCTGTTGTTCCAGATAGGGAGCCACCCCCAAGTGATCCTGACACTCCTGGGAGGGAGGTAGATCCAGAAAGGCCTGAACCTGTTACTCCTGTTAGGGAGCCACCTCCAAGAGACCCTGATACTCCTGGGAGGGAGGTGGAGACAGAAGAGCCTGAACCTGTTGCTCCTGTTAGGGAGCCACCCTCAAGAGACCCTGTCACTCCGGGGAGGGAGGCCGAGCCAGAAAGTCCTGATCCTGTTGTCCCTGGTAGGGAGAGGGAGCCATCTGGGGATAAGCCTGAGACAGAGCCAGAGGGCCCTGCAGCCGTCCCTCCTAATAGTCCTAAGAGTCCTGATAGGGAACCAGAGCCAGTAGGGGCTGATGCCCCTGAAAGTGAGGAGCCATCCGAGAGTGATCCTGAGACTCCTGGAAGGACACCGGAAGGAGTTGATCCTGTTCCTCCTGATAGTGAGATGGAACCATCCGGAAGTGATCCTGTGACCCCTGGCAGGGAACCAGAAAGGGTTGATCCTGTTCCTCCTGATAGGGAGAGGGAGCCATCCGGGAGTGATCCTGAGACTCCTGAGCCACTTGGCAATAATGAGGAGAGGGCGTCACCCAGGACTCCTGTTTGTGCAGCTGTTGAGAAAATATGACAGTAAATATTAGTCTAGCTATGGAGTTGCCAGGGTGGGAGTATTCCAGGCAAAGGAATTTCAAAGCCAGAACCCGAGATCCTTGGATGTCCCCTGGTGATATCACAGGAAGCCATCCCTTGGTAGATGTCATTAAGCATGATACATTAAACATCAGTCACAAAAAGAAAATCAGTGGATTATATATTCAGTTTGCACGTCACATGTCACTTTCCTTTATTTAAGACTCAAATGTCTAAGCTGAGCTGAAGAAGGCAAGCTATTTACTAGACAATTCTATCCACTGACTGCTCAGCCCTGCTGTGTCTTGTTGACCATAGCTTGAGAAATATTGACCGCAGGAGGGACTGGCCTGCAGATGTGCTATAAGATAAGAGTCTACAAGAGTTGGTCTGGAGAAAGATAAAAGATTTAGAAAATATTTGAGAAGTACTTTGCAAATCTATTTAAGGAAAGTAAAAAAAAAAATCACAAAAAATGGAAGCGATAAGGAAATACCTGTTTATGATTGTTTTGGAAGTACTTAATCAGAGGATTAGACAGGACCTCTGGATAAAGGTAGCTAATATAAAAAGAAATAAAAATATATTGAAGGCATTTGCAGATGACCTAGTACTTTTTTTTTTTTTTTGAAAGAACCAAGTGAAAACATTGAAAAACTCTAAAAGATGTTATGTGAATTTGGTCAACTTTCAGTTTCAAGGCAAACAAACAAAAGGCAGTAATGTTGACAATAAACATGATGAAGAAGGAAAAAATTGAGTTGGGGAAAAAAATCCAGACTCCAAATTGAGAACAAAGTTAAATACTTAGCAATACATTTAACAAAAAAAGAATTTAGAGTTATTTGAAAATAATTATTAAAAACACTTGGAACAATATTTAAAAAGCCTGTAAAAGATGGAACGACTTGAAATCATCACTAATGGGAAGAACCACAACCATCAAGATCAGTGTCCTATCCAAAATGTTTTTCTTCAAAAATAATATTAAACGTTGCCATTCAAACAATGGCAGTGGGATCTATCAAAATTTGTTTGAGTGGGGAAGAGTGGGAAGGAAATTTCCACAGGAAGTGAAAGAAAGTGGTTTAGGAGCTCCAGATTTAGGCTGCATCCAGACAAAGGGTTGAAACAGATGGCCCTGAAAGGGCAGCTTCAAGCTGCCCCTGAGAAAGCTGGATCAGAGCTGCAGCAACCACATGCCATGGCTCTGATCCAGCTTTTTGCCATCTCAAAATGAGGTGTCAAAATGCCGCTCCTTTTTGAGCCAGCAAAAAGCCGGCGGGCAGCGTGACACTGGTTTCAGGGCACTATCGGAGTGTGTGGCATCTAAACACCGTACTCTGGCACTGCCCCCAAGTTAGCACAAAGGGGCAGTCTGTTTTGCCCCTTAGGCTGCATCCACACTACAGATATAATCCAGGTAGACACCACTTTAACTGCCCTGACTCATGCTATGGAATTCTGGGATTGGTAGTTTTGGGAAACATTTAGCCTTCTCTATCAAAGAGCTCTGGTGCCACAACAAATTACAATTTGCAGAATTCCCCAGCATGGAACATGACAGTTAAAGTGGTGTCAACCTGGATTATTTTTATACTGTGAAAGCAACCTTAAAGTTATACCATCATGCCAGGTGTTTTGAATGGTTAATAGAATGGATCACACTAAAGAATAGAAGATTTCTACAATTAGAAGGATTTGATCTTAGATATGAATGGCATGGATAGCTGCGGTATAACAAAGTAGAACAGAATCAAGAAAAGCATTAATGAGGATTTCAAACAAATACAAGTGTAAATTTTATAAAAATTGACCACAGTGGACATCACCACAAGAGGTCTTTTTGAAGGAAGACTTATTAACATGGAAAGATAACAGCACTAGACTGAAGACAAAAAAAGAACAGAAAGACCAAGGAGTAAAATGTCTACTTACAGACAAATGTATGAACGGATGAAAACAGACAATAAATTAGAAGGATTTAAAAAGCAGATACATAATTAGACAAATATTATTCACAAAGGACAATCATGTAATTGCAAACACATATAAACTATTTCTAAAAAGAAAAATGGTGCCAGAGACCCCGCCTCCCCCAAAAGCACATTAAAATGGGCTCAAAATATAGGATGCCACATAAAATTAGAAAAAATGGGAGAAGGCATGGAATGAAAACATGAAGTTTACATTGAAAAGTGATCTGAAGGAAAACTACTATAAAATGCTTCATGGATGTATTTAACCCCCTCCCCCCCCCCCAAGATGGAAAAGATGTTCACAAATGGAGAAGGGACATGTTGGAAATGTGATAATAACAAACTAACATTTTATCACATATGTTGATTTTGTGATGAAAAGAAGACATTTGAGGTACAAGTGCATGACACAATGACAAAAATATTAAAACTCAAAATGGAAATGACATCAAAAAGGTACTTACTAAATATGTTAGAAATATGACCAGTAGAAAAAAAAAACAAAAATCACATTACACATGATATTGGTGGCGAGGATAGTCTTTGCTAAGAAATGGAAAACCAAACCCGCAATTGAAGAATGGCTATTAAAAATATATATGATGAAAATGGATAAGTTAACAGTATTAAAGAAGGAAAAAATCAATAAAGAAAAATGAAGAGGATTGGGGATATGAGAAATTACTAGAGAGAACAGTGAAGTGATCTAGACTTAAGATTTAAAAGACTTATTGACTACCATATATACTCGTGCACAAGTCGACCTCATGTATAAGTCAATGGAGTTTGGGGCATCAGGCTTGCTTGCTTTAGGGTCTTTCTAAACACTACTGATATATTGACCCTTATATAAATCCACTCAAAATTTTAGGGTCAATTTTGAGGCTTACATTTCTTGACTTATAGTCGAGTATATATGATAATAAAAATGAATGAGATTGAAAACTGGATGCAAAATAAGGAAACTTAGAAATAAGACTGAAAGTGAAAGAATGAACAGAAAAATTAAAGAATAATTGAAGTTTGTAAATAGATAAAACTAGAACATATAAATTATATATTTTATGTGTACATATATAAATATATCATCTTGGATTATTTCTGCAGTATGGATGCAGCCAAAGAAGGGAGAGGGAGGGGTATTTGATTGTAAGAATAAGGGAATATATGAAATAGTCATGTAAGGGTGAGATAGAAGAAAATAATGGACTGATGTTGTGGTTTTATATCTTTGTGATATAGTTGGTCTGAAGCATCAGAGGAAAGAAGCAGCACATAGCTTTTATTTAAAAAACTTTCCAAGGCAGCAGCACCCTTGCCCTGAGATTCCTCCCTTGCCCTGAGGTCTGTCTGGAGGAGAAGGTCCAGGCTCTGAAATCTATGAACCCTATCTAGATACACTAGCCATGAAGTTATCCTTCAGGTATCAAACTCATCTTTCCATTTCTTTAGAAGTTCATTATTAAATTGAGTCTTCTTTCAAAACAGTGCCATGCAAAAACATGGCACTGTTCGCTGGTAGCACATGCTCCACATGTTCTAGTTTGCTGGTAGCACATGCTCCATTTTTATTCCAAATCTCAGACATTCTGCTGCTACAAAAATTCCTGGATCATCATCTTCACTGTGCCCTCTCTCCTCAATGACATGCCCTACATCTGGAGTTAAGCATCAGGTGATATCTGCAAAACCTTCAAAGCAGCTATACTTGATACAGCTGTACTAACACAGTTCTTCTTAAGATAGGTGATGTGACAGAGTGGCAATTTTGCCTTATTATTATTGTACTCATATAATTTATTGGAAATTTGCAGCGAACAGACAGGCTATGGCTTGCTGACCGCACTTGAATAGCACTGTCTTAAAATATGAGATTGGCTGATGACTTTTCCATTTAATGAGCGTAGGTAAGCCTGGAATCTGCTAACTCTGGAGCAAAGAGAGGTTTGGAACAGGCCACTCTCTCCCCTGTGCTTCCAGAGCTTGCAAAAGTTACTTTTTAGGTGATATGCATCATGCCACTTTCAACACTTTTAGACACTCCTGGGTGTTAGGAAATTTGAACTCATAATCTGTTGATTGGAATAAAGGGTGAGTCAGCCAGAACAAACATGCAGTCAAACAAAAATACTAGGTGAGCTATAAAATGTGTGACTGAGCTTGTGAGTTGACAAGTTGTTCTGTTTAGTTCTCATTCTGTACTGTATTTCTACTCTTGAGTGGTTCACAGAAACAAAACACAACAAGATATTTAAAAATAGCAAGCACAGAAAAGGAGGCAACCAGCAAATTATAGTCAGAAAGCTGGCTGTGAATTATTGCTACACCTTGGGTTACATCAAGACAATGATGTCTACATACTGGATCTGGCATGCAGCATTTCTGTTAAGAATGTATGTTAAATAGCTGCCATGAAATTTCAGTCAGACTTCCCCAAGACAGCATTTGTGATTCTGTAGACAGTATGTATGCTCTCACTATTTATTGGGTTTGCATCTTAGGCCTTGTGGCAAGCCGAAATATTTTTCAAGCAAGTAAAAAGAGTTCATTTAAAAACTATATACATGGACATGCACATGCATACACACAGAACCCACAGTCCTAGATTCAACGCAAACTTCTCTCAGATGTACATTTATGAGGACAAGCAGTAACCTGGTCTTGATAGACAATAAATGTCTATTATGGAATATTCCAAATAGTTCAGACTATCTAGTCGAGTGACTTCTGGGGTGACAAAAGAAAGGTAGCTGTGCTGGATCAGACCAAAGCCTTGTTTAGTCCAGCATTCCCTTTACACAATGGCCAACCACTTACATGTGGGCAACATTCCTCCAAACATTTGCTTTTAGAGGAAAGGCAGGATATCAGTGTAAATAAGCCAACAATATATTACATGATGATTGGTTACTTTTTGTGTGCCCATCAGGTTTCTGTCTGGGAAGGCACCACAATTGTACCATTCTAGTTGCGCTGATGCATGTAATAGGACATGAGTGCAATAGGATCCGCTTATGTGCACTCCTCAGTAGTTTATAATATACAGAAAAGAAATGCACATAGCTTGATCTTTTCTAATTTATCCACTCCTTTTTGAAAGCTGTCCAAGTTGGCAACCATGTCAGTGGTCACAAGGATCACTGCCAATTTTGTTCATAATTGCACAGCTTCCATTATACAGCTGCCTATGAATCTGTACAGTTTTGTGATATAAACCATTGACTTCATGAGTAGAAAGAATTAGTTTTCTCTCATCTGTGGGGGGAGGGATATTTCTCCTCAATAATCTCCCCATCCCAAAAGGTTGTGCAGGAATTATTTTGCAGAGAAAATGTTGCAGCTTTTATGAAGAAAACACATCTGTTTTCTGCACAGGAAACCTGTTATCTATGCAGAAAATAGAAGGTTTTTCTAAAGCACCCCCCCCCCCTTTTCATTGCAGAAAAATTCCTGTGCAACATTCCAGGTTACTAAATGCTAGGGACGTTATCATACGGGAGAAATCTCTCTCAATTTCAAAAGAAATGAAAGTGGGGCCAGATCGAAATTGAGTGAATTCGCTAGTTCAGCAAATTTACATGATTGTGTATTGATGCCGCATTGTGTTCGGAACTGCCTGAAATTGCCTCCCGGTGCCCGAAATTGTGTGTGATAGTTTCTCATGCAATAACGTGAATTCCCACATTCGGAAGGACTTCCCATTGCTCGAAAATGAGTGTGATTGGCTTTCACGCAATAACACAAAACCCCATGACTGCGTTCAGATTGCCATTGGATTATACTTCCAATTCCCGTCATGTGATAAACTCCTAGGAGAATACTGTGGACATTTCTTGCTGTCATGTTATATATTTTCTAGCAGATATTTTTCCAGCTTTGGGGGAAGCCATTTTTCAACATGGGAATGAATAACTGCAAATTATTTGTACTTCAAATCATTCAGGGCAATGGGAAAGTCTGAAGAATGAAGCAGCATCTTTGGGCCCGTTCAGACTACGTTATAAACCGGTTAGCAAACCGGTTTAAAATCAAGAAGTTCACACTGAAACCGGATTTAACACTACTGAATCCGGATTTTGCACACCCGTAGCAGGGTAAATCCCCCATAACCCAGGTTCTCCCAAAGCGGTGTATTTACCATTTCTTTTGGGAAAAACCGGTTTGCGGGGAATGTGAACTTGGCTCCGATCACGATTGGATTTTTTGTATTTTTTTGTATTTTTTTAAATATATTTTTTTCTTTTTTTCCCCCAGTTTGACAGCTGTCATTCTCATTGGCTGTTCCGTTTTTATGAATGGGGCAGAGGGGGAATCCCTGCCCATATATGGACTGGGGTTCCCTTTCAGGGCCCCATTCATTCTTTAAACTGGAAGGGAATGAATGGGGCCCTTTTAAAGGGAACCCCAGTCCATATATGGACAGGGATTCCCCCTCTGCCCCATTCATAAAAACGGAACAGCCAATGCGAATGACAGCTGTCAAACTGGGGGAAAAAAAGAAAAAAATATTTTAAAAAATACCAAAAAAATACAAAAAAATCCAATAAATTACTAATAAATAAAATGCAATAAAATACACTAAAGTACAATAAAACACAATGAAATAAATAATAAATTAAATAACTATAAAATAAAATAATACAATAAATAATTAATTAAAAATACAATGGAATATAATAAAATATTTAATAAAATATTTTATTTAATAAAATATATATTAAATTAAAAAATAAAAAATAAAATCTTAAAACATATAATAAATAATAATTTAAAAAGTACTGGGAGGAGGAGGAGGAGGAGAGGAAAGGATCGCCTCAATCCGCACTGCTCCCAGCCAAATGCTCCATGCGCATAAGCTGTCAAATATTAAAATATATAAAAAAAAAACCACAAGCATCTCGCGCAGCCAATGGCTGCATCAGACGTCACCATGACATCATTTGATTGACAACCAAGAGGCTCCATCTTTAATCGTTACTTTTGCGTGTATGAACTTCGTTGGGGTAAAATGCACCGGGAAGCCTCAATGGGGGCAAAAGGTAGTATGAACTCCTCTCTGGATAGAATCGGTTTGCCATGATCGATCTCATCTGGATCAAACCAGGGCAAATGGGCTAGTCTGGACGGGGCCTTTAATTTCCCATGTGTTCTCTTCATGAGTGTCAAGTTAAGAACCCAAGAACAAAAAGGGTGATTTGAATAGTTCAGCATTTTTGCTTTACAACAGCTGCTGGGATGCTTACAAACAGGGCATGAGTATGTAAAGGGATATTGTAGCACTTTTGAGACTATGCAAAAGAAGTTGTAGCATTAGCTGTTGTAGACTTGGTCTACTTCCTCAGATGCATGGAGTGAAGGTGCTGCAAGATCCCTTTACATACTGATATTCCAGACTAACATGGCTATGGGGCGAAACAGATGGGCAGGAAAAAGTGGCTTGAAGCTGCCTTTTCTGAAGCCACACTGAAACCTCACCAACACACTACTGGCTCCCAAAGTAGCTAGAATGCACATGTCATGACCACATGACATGGCTTCAAGCCCGGAAGAAGCAGAAAAAGCTGCTTCTTTTTGAAACGGCTTTTCTCTGCAAAGGACACTTTTCTGCTGGCTTCAAGGCATGTGTCATCTAAATGCCACGCCTTCAACCCAGCCTGAAAGCACCTCTTTTTGCCTGTCTGTTTAGCTTCTATGTCTCTAAATTCTATCGCAACAGGAGAAAAGTATAACAGCACCTACCTGCTTTGGCTCCTCAATAATTTATATACAGATGAGATAAAAAATAGCTGCTTGTCTGCAACTATATACACATAGAGAGACGCACACACACATCTGAGGAAGTAAACCAATTCTATGAAAGCCTATGCTACACCTTCTTCTACTGAGGGGCAAAGAAGATCGGGCAATAGGAGCAGGAAGAGGCCACTCTTGCCTTGATTTCTGTGGGACCACTGTGGCACTGCAGCAACCAGATGCTGCAGTCATGAGGGTGGTCGCTGCCACAGTCTTGAACAGGCCTCAAAAAGGAGTGGTAAGAAACCGCTCCTTTTGTGGCTGGGTTTTAGCTGAATATCTGTGTGACTTCTGCTCAATCCTGGGGCATGCATCATGTGTACTCTGAGCCCATGGATCGGCCCAACTGTGGCCCTTTTGTGCCATCTGTTTGAGTCCATAGTCAAGTCTCAAAGGTGCTACAAGATTCCTTTAAATTCGCACACACATGCTCAAAAAGACACACATATACACAAGTATACAGCCTAACTATTAATCACTAACACAGTAACCAGGGTGCTGTAGTGGTTTGAGCACTGGGATACAACTCTGGAGACCATCGTTCAAATCCCCACCCAGCCATGGAAATCCACTGGGTCACCATGGGCAAGTCACACTCTTTCAGCCTTGGAGGAAGAAGAGCCCCCTCCCAACAAATCTTGTTAAAAAGACGCCCCCCTGTGATGGGCCCGCCTTGGCCTTGTCATAAGTTGGAAACAACTTGAAGGCACATGGCAACAAGTCACTAATACAAAATTATCATACTAATTTTCTGTTAGATAAATCTTTGGTCTTTCCTACAAGGCAAGTCTTAACTGAGAATGAACATGGTTAGATCCTGTGTGTTTTTACGGCTGGAAAAAGACTCATGCTCCAAGGTTAGAAAGATAAACTTTCACTACCCCATGATAGCTTCACCTTAGGGTTGCCATAGGTAGGAAACAACTTGAAGCCACACAACAACGATCAATTGCTTAGATCAGAAATCTTACTGTTTTAATTATGTGAATATAAGTACTCTATTAGACACCATATTCCAAAAAAAATATTTTTGGAAGGATGGCCAGCTTATATTAATAAGCCTTGCAGGCCTGTATTCATATCCCATGTATCTTCATTCTCCTTTTCTTTCTCCCCATATTTCGTTTTTTTCTTTAAAACTACAATAATAAAAAAGACTAGTACCATTGATAAACTTCCCCAGCACTTTAACACCACAAATATAACTGAAATTGATTAGAAATTAAGGGTGAATACCTTACCTGTCCCTCGAAAACATAAAGCAACATACAGGAACACATTTCTTAAAAGAAAGGCGAATGATGTCTTAGATTGGCCCATCGTGGGGAAGCAGAAAAGGGAGGACAGACAACTGTCTCTCCGGTGGTGCTTCAGACTTTCTGGGTTCCTCTAGCTTTATGCAACTTAAATATATACACTTCAGCCAAGTGACTCCATATCCATCAACCAGTTCAAGCTGTCATTATAAGATTGGTTGCTGACATACATTTTGCCCAACTGGATCCCTTTCTAGGTATTCTTGTAAAGAAAAGAAGAAGAAATCCTTATTCAGTCATTCCAAAGGTGAATAGCACAGGAAACTGACACATTCTTCCACCTAGATATTAGGGATAGAGGAAAAAGTAGTCAGGGTGAACCTAGGGATTAGGGAATGATTTAATGGGCACAGTTGGAAGAACATAGGAACACCCAATAACACACACACACACAAAAAAAACTGGAGAAGTGTGACCTTTGTTTCTGGGAACACCAGAACATGATATCATAAAGGGCTTTGAAAACACATTGACAAGGTGTATAGGTGGTGGTTGGGGAGATGGAATGGTGTACTTGTTATTTCAGGGCTGCCTTGCATTTCTGCAGTTCATTCCTAGGCCCGCATTTTGTTAGTGAGATGTATGCACATGAGTGTGGCTATCTCCCTTTTTGGATATGCTACAGGGAACTATTCTCTTCCTCTTGTGCTCCATTCCAAAATCCCTCCCCTCACAGGTAGCTGTCAAGCCCTAGGTAAGGCTACTGCTGCTGCTTTTTACCATTGAGAAATGGGAAAAGGCAGAGGCAATTAAAATCATGAAGATATGGCTGCTTTAGAGACCATCTGGAGACATGGGGTGCAGTGTTTTCAATATGTTGATGACACCCAAATATATTTCTCTATGTCTCTGACTGCTGCAGTGACTAAGGATGGCAGCTCTCCTCTGGATGCCTGCCTTGGGTCAGTAATGGGCTGGATTCAAGCTGAATCCAGAGAAAACAGGTACTTGCGATAGGTACCCCAAGTCTGGAGAAGGAGTTTTGTCAGCCAGTCCTGGATGGGGTCACACTTCCCCTAAAGGACAAAGTTCGCAGTTTGCTAGTGCTCCTGGATCCATCTGTGCAGTTGTCATCTCAAGTAGATGCGATGGCCAGGAGTGCTTGGTATCAGCTTTGGTTGATACGCCAACTGCGTCCCTACCTGGACAAAAAGGACCTTGAAGCAGTGGTACATGCACTGGTAATCTCTCGATTAGATTTCTGCAATGTGCTTTACATGGGGCTACCTTTGTATCAGGTTCGGAAGACTGGTCACCAGAACATCTAGATGGGACTATCACTTCACTGGCTGCCAATCAGCTTCTGGGCACAGTACAAAGTGCTGGTTATTACCTTTAAAGTCCTAAATGGCTTGGGCCCAAGCTACTTGAGGGAACTCCTCTCCCTGCATAATCTGCC
Source organism: Urosaurus nigricauda (assembly GCA_034509955.1). Taxonomy (NCBI): domain Eukaryota; kingdom Metazoa; phylum Chordata; class Lepidosauria; order Squamata; family Phrynosomatidae; genus Urosaurus; species Urosaurus nigricauda. The sequence goes on from JAOEGL010000002.1 coordinate 310,319,099, forward strand.
ATGCACATTTAGAATAACAGGGAAAAAAATATTAGAGCACCACAGGTCCAAGTTAACAACAACTTCTCTCAGATCATTTACTGCTGCAGCCCCCAAATTATGGAACAGCCTACCGGAAGAGATTTATTTTATTACCACCTTAGATGCCTTCAAAAAAGCTCTTAAAACGGATTTCTTCCAGCAGGCCTACCCACCTGACCTCTTATAGATTCTATGATAAAATGCTCTCGATTTATCTTTGGCTGATTAGATGATATTTTAGCTAAATTATTGTATTTCTGATATCATTAGTGTCTATTATTTTATTTTTATACCTATATTTTATTGCTTTATTGGTGTAATCCCACCAAGATCCGAAGGGAGAGGTGGGAAAATAATAAGAATAAGAATAAGAAGAAGAAGAAGAAGAAGAAGGCGGCTCCAGAGGGAAGGAAGAGAAGGGCAAATCTGTCCATAGCGCACCTCATTTTCAACACACACACACACACCCAAGCTGAGTCCAGCTTCATGGTCTGAATTGCTGCCCTTTTCCCTTCCCATTGGTCATCATCATCATCATCATCATCATCATCCCCTCCTAGGACTTGATAGCTGGTGGAGATGGTGGGGATGTGAAACTGTATAGACAAACTTACAGAGCCCTAAATACCATATCCCATTTGATCTTGGAAGTTAAGCAGAGTCAGTGCTTGTTAGTACTTGGATGGGAGACTGCCAATGAAGAATAGGTTCTGTAGGCTCTATTTTAAAGGAAGGAACTGGCACAACCACTTCTGAGTATTCCTTGCCTGAGAAAATTCTATGAAATTCATGGGGTCACCATAAGCTGACAGGAGACTTGAAAGTACATATGCAGCACAGCGCTCCAGTGTAGTATCTCAGCCTTTCACTGACAACAGGTAACAAGCTGAATTAAGAATGATTCTGGATTCTTAAGGTTACTGATGCTGAAATTCCAGCTGCTCAGGTAGACAGCTTCTTCTGGGAGAATGTTGTTCTATAAGCTATTGTGGTCGAGTGTCACCTGTTTCTGATTGTTTCCCTCTCTTTCGGTAATATTTGATGTCTGAATGTAATTTACTGTTAGACTTTCAAAAAAGTTACAACACTAACACTGCTGCCCTTACCAAGTCGTTGGACACTCTAGCTTTTGGCTTTTTATCTGTCAGCTGAAAGTACAGTGAAATATTCTATGCTGTTGTTGTTAGCTGTTGTCCAGTCAACTTCAACTTATTGACATATGAATAAGAGACCTCCAAGTCACCCTGGCATCAGTAGGTCTGTTCAAGTCTTATAGATTCAGAGCCATGACATTCTTGATTGACCTGACCTGACCTGATATGACAGTTTGAATGGTCAAGGAACGACAGTAGCTAATAAGGTAAAAAGTGATAATAGTATGGATAATTATTAAAGTTATGTGGTCCTTAGATTTTAACTGTATGTAATAATGTATGTATTTTTATGATGATTTTGTACTGTTTTTAATCTGTTGGAATCCTGCCTCGATCCATGGGGAGAGGCTGGAAATATAAATAAATATTATTATTATTATTCACCTGTAATGCAGTCTTCCTATTTTCCTAATGCCTTCTACCTTGCCACACAGCATTATTTTTTCTATTGAGTCATGTCTTCTCGTGGTATGTCCAAATCATATTGATTGTATGTACAGTACTGTGTAAATTTACAGCGTTATATAAATAAATAAATAAATAAATAAATAATCATGACAGTTTAGTCATCTTGGCTTCTGAGGAGAGTTCAGGCTTGATTTGCTGTTGGTCTCATTTATTTGTCTTTTGGTAGTGCAGCATATCCAGAGACATCCAGTGCCACATTTCAAATGAGTTGATTGCCTTCCTATCAGTTTCCAGCCTCCACAACCATGTATACAAATTGGTAATGCAATGGCATGGACAAGCCTGACTTTGATGTATCTTTGTGCTTGAGGATGTTATCTAGTTCCTTCACAGCTGCCCTTCCAAGTCCTACTCTCCTTCTGATTTCTTGAATGCAGTCTCCATTTTGTTTAATGGCTGAGCCACAGTGTAGCTGTATCTTATCACCCTACCTGTTCAACTTATATGCAGAACATATTGTAAGAAAAGCAGGCTTGGACACAGAAGGAAGAGGAATGAAAATAGGAGGAAGGAATATCAACAATCCAAAATATGCTGCCGACACCATAATACTAGCAGAAAACCTCACAGACCTGGAACAGCTACTAAGGAAGATCAAGGAAGAAAGTGCAAAGGCAGGCTTACTGTTGAACATAAAGAAAACAAAAATAATGACCACGGAGAACATACACAAATTCAAACTAGACAATGAGGAAATAGAAATTGTAAAACAGTTCTCATACCTGAGATCAAACATTGATAGGAATGGGGACTGCAACCAGGCAATCAGAAGAAGATTAAGAATGGAAAAGACAGCTATGAAAGAAGTAGAAAAGATCCCAAAATGCAAAGATATACAACTCAGCACAAAAGTTAGAATCATACAAGCCATTGTATTCTCCATTACAATGTAATGTGAGAGCTGGACAGTTAAGAAAGGGGACAGGAAGAAAATTAATTCATTCGAGATGTAGTGCTGGAGAAGAGTGCTGAGGATCCCATGGACCCAAAAAGACAAACAAATAGGTTCTGGAGCAGATCAATCCAGTACTTTGGACACATCATGAGAAGACATGAATCATTGAAAAAAAATAATGCTAGGAAAGGTGGAGGGAAGTAGAAAGAGAGGAAGATGACATGCTAGATGGATTGAGTTTGTAGGAGCTGGGAGAGCAGTGGAGGATAGGGGGTCTTGGAAATGTCTCATCAGCAAGGTTGCCATGGGTCAAGACTGACGTGAGGATGGTTAACAACAACAACAACAAGGTATAACAAATCTTTGACTATCTCAGTGTTTCCATTGTCAACTTTAAAGTTATGTAAATGATCCTTTTTGTTTTCTTAATCTTCATCTCTAACTTTGCCTTTACATTTTTGTCCTTGACTTTCTTCTGTATTCTTTCCAAGTCTTTGCTAGAAGTATGGTGACATCTCCATATCTTAAATGGCAGGTGTTCAGTTTTCGCACATCCTTCAGCTGTGTCTAATGCAGCTTTACATTCAGGGTATAAATTAAACAGATAGATTAAATAAATAACCTATGCCAAATAGAAAATAACTTGATATTTTGAAAACTGCCAAGTGTTACTGTAGTCCAGTGACTAGAGAGTGCCAAGCAAGAGAATATCAGCTACAGCCCACTGAACCCAGCCATTTCCTAGCTGGTGTAGAATAGGGGGTGGGCAGTCAACAAGCATCCAGCAATTTTCCTATAGTGGTATGCAGAGCAATGTTATCGGTCACAGAGATATCTGGAGGGCCCTTGGAGGGGCCTGTGAATGGCTGTCACTGTACCTGGTGGCGCAGTGGTTAAATGCCTGTACTGCAGCCACTCACGCAAAACCATAAGGTGGCGAGTTCAAGACCAGCAAAGGGCTGAAGCTCGACTCAGGCTTGCATCCTTCTGAGGTCGCTAAAATGAGTACCCAGATTGTTGGGGGGGGGGGGGCAAATAGCTTACAATTGTAAACCGCTTAGACACTCCTTAAGGGTATGAAGCGGTATATAAATGAAGCTGTTTGTTTACCTTCTGCTATAGGAAAATAGTAAACATGTGTACTGCTCTCTGTGCTCTCCATCAACTTTCCCCTTGGTGGGGAGACCAGATGACGTGTGGCCCAACGCCCAGTTCTAGTGCAAGCAGACTGTACAACAGCCAGCCCACTCAGCACCAGAACTGTGTTTTACCCCTCAACCCAGACTTAACAAAGGCCCTCTCTGCACAAGTGCTGGGCAGCCTGGCATATCTTGGCCCTGAGCTGCACCCCGTTGCAAAGCCCTCTGTTCTGATATTGGGTGGCTGACCACACATGTCTCTCTCTGACCTGCCCAGCATGTCCGCTTCTGCCACCAGTTGCCATCACTGTAATGGGGAAGGGTCAGGGCAGCTCTGGGGCCAGGATACTCCAAGCTGCCCCATGCCAGTGTAGATAGAGCCATGGGTTATTCAGATGGTGAAAATATTCCAGGTAGAATCTGGGTCGAATCTTTGTTGTTCACGTGCATTTTGAATGCATCCAATTAAATTTGGGGGGCTGCCAAAAAAAACCCTCACTTAACCTGGAAGAATCAATCTTAGGTTTCCCCCCAATTTTTCTGAAAGATTCACATTCCCAGCAGTGTGAATAACCAATGCAAATAGACTTGGGGAAAACCAGGATAAAACTCTGCATGTCTTAAATGTGCTTCAAATACATTCACATCATAGGAGTTTATCAGACTGAAGGAATTTCTCTCTATTTCAAATGGAGCCAATTCGAATTCACGTAAATTTGCTAGTTTAGCGAATTTATGTGAATTCTAATTGCGTTCGGAATGTATTCAGAATGACTTCCCATTGCCTGAAATTGCATGAGATACTCTAATACACAATAAAATAAAACCCATGATTGCATTCGGAATGACTTCCCTTTTGTCCAAAATTGTGTGATATACACTCATACACAATAATGTGAAACCCCATAATTGCGTTCGGATTGCCACTGGATTATAATTCCAATTTCCATCGTCTGATAACGTCCATCGACTCCATCTTGTCCATCTGACACGTGTGAGCAACCAAACTCACAAAGATGCGCATAGACGCAGTTCCATAATGTGAACAAACAAACCTGGAATGCCTGAATGAGATTATCTGCATAATCACGCTAAAAACAACAACAACGTGTAAATGACCCCACAGTTATGTCTCACAGTTACATCTCCCAATGCAGGATTGCAGCCAAGATTTGGTGATTTTGGCTCAGTCACCATTGCTTACCCTAAAACCTGTCTTAAAGTGGTGTTGTGAAGATAAAATTAGAAACAAAGTATGCTACCTTAGATGATTGAGAATAATAGTGGGATATCAATGTAAATCCATTCAAGAATGATATCTCTGGGTGAATGTGAATAAATGGGGATATGTTGGCTATGTGATGAGGCATTCAGTGTGAGCAAGTGTCTAAGAAAGGAGGGTGAAAGGTTCGAAGTGAAATTATCATCACTAGAACCAAATCCCCTTGTTAAGTGGTGCCAGTCTCAACTTGTGAGTCAGAATACTGGCATCCAAATATTTTGGGGGTGATGATGGAAAGGTATGATAATTACAAGTACATGCTTTCTGTCACCTGCTACTATGTATCCTTTATGATGTTTTAATGTTTACTTTTAAAAATTACATTAAGGTGGCTAGCATAGGCAGCTAGAAGAGATGGTAGCTATTCACTTGACCCATGGACGCTTATGGATTTCTCCACTAGTCCACAAAATCCAATTGCCTATCAGAGGTTCGTCACAATGCCATAATGTGAATTCTAGAAATGTAATGACTTAACATGCTGAATATTTGCTAATTATGTGGCCTCTCTCTATTTCTGGCTTTTGCAAGCTCAAATAGCATTTCAGACAAATTTGTTTTAGATGCCAGACAAAAGCTCCTATTCATTTAAACCATATATTATTAGGGTGCATTTACGCTGTAGAAATAATGCGGTGTGACATCACTTTAGGGTCGTCTGTGGGGCATGAGTAGGGTTAGGGAGGGCACAGCATCTGCACTCTCTCTAACAGTACTGCGTATGGACAGCGCCATCTTTTTTGCATCCCATGATGATGTCATGGTGTGCGCTGCGTTTAGACAAAGCAGTGTGTGCCTGACATCATGGTGCCGCAGGAGGGCACTTAGGGCACCCTTTCTGCAGAGCCAAAGGAGCTCCAAAATGGAACTCCTTTTTTGTTGCTGGTCCTTGGCACGATCTTTACACGGCTGCGCCAAGGACCCCAAAGGGAAAGGGGCCATGGCGGCAGCTCCTTTCTCCCCTTGGAACAGCTGGATAGCAGGGTGCAGCGGGTGCAGTTGAAAGCCAGTGGCAGTTCGCTGCTTCTCCGTTACCAGAAGCAGCGCTGGGGCTGCCCTGGCCCCATCCCGGCGCTTTCCTGGGCGCATACAGACTACCCCTTTTGGGCGGTCTGTACAGCCCCTATAAGTGATGTAGCTGCATCTGACAGAATCATGGATTTTGTAGTTTTACAAGGTGTTTAGCTTTCTCTGCCAAAATGTCCTGGCGCTTCACAAAACTACATATTCCAGGATTCTGTAGGATTGAGCTATGGCAGTTAAAGTGGTGCCAAACTGCATTATTTCTACAATCCAGATGCATCCTAAGAGCAGTAGTGTTCCCACACTAGAGATCACTCTCTGAGGGGGGGGGGCAGGACTTTGGGGGGGGGCTTCCAGGGTGGGGTTTCTGGCTGTGTTTGCATGGGATATACTCCATGTGATAAACTCCTTTAAAGTCCTGCTGCCAGAGTAGATCAGCTTTAAGGAATTTCAGCTCTTTAGAACAGGGAAAGAAATATCACAAAAGCTGGGAGACTACCAAATAATGATATCATGTAAAAGAAGGCTGGAAAACACCAGAAAACACAAAAGGGTACCCCAGAATGGGTGAATTCAACCCAAGGCCCTGAGAGTCCCCATGGATTAAAATGAAATCAGCTCCTGCCCACAAAGGGCTTGCCCATTTCTTGTGTTTGTTAGTTAGTTGGCAACCTTGGCTGGAATTTATGGTTGTAGTTATGAATGCATAATCTAGAGCTATGCATCTGAAACTGAATATGATCCCTACATATTCAAAAGCACAGGGAATATGTAGGAATCATAAAATTAGTTTGAGAACCACTGATGTAGAATATTTCTTTTTCCGTGAGCCTTTGCCCATTCCTTTGCCCCTGTGAAATTCAGAATTCAGATACCTTTGATTCCTTCCCTACAACCAAAGCATTTCCATAATCAGAACCCAAAGGAAAATAGGAGAGCTGTTTAATAGTTTCTTTTTTTTAGTAGTAAGATACAGATTTTAATTTTTTATTGGTTAATTATATTTATATCCCACCTTTCCTGCAAAGAGCTCATGACACCCTCTCTACTTTATCTTCACAACAACCTTATGAGATAAGACATATTGAGAAAGAGTGTCTGACCCAAAGTCATTCAATAAACTTCATGACTCTGTGGCAATGAGAACCTGGGTCTCCCAAGTCCCTGGTCAAGATGTTAGCCACTACACCACACTGTCTCTGCCTGTAATTTGCTACAGCATAGATTCCCCCCAGTTATGGTGTGGTATCAGCATGTTACCCTGGGGTCAGGCCCCCAATCACCCCTCTAATATTTGATATCAATATTATATTAAAAGGATGCTGAGGTGGGTAGCCTAAGAGAAACCATTGCAGAAACCTAACCACACCATATTTGGAAAGCTGGTTGACTTTAGCAAGAAGGAAGCACCCACCATGATGAGACCACCCAAAACTGACCTCAGCATAATCCCTTCTCTGGTGATGATGGGTTTCTCATCTAAGGTGGCTTTGCATACACAAACAAAAGGTCATTCTTCAGTGGAAGAAGTTTTCCTTTGTTTGGGATATTTGCACCAATTGTCCAAACATCTTCTCAATCTCCTGGCATTCATGTCCCCTGTGAAAACCATTTGTCGATGAGGTAATTCATTAATCCCCAGATTGCTGCCCTGGGACATGATGTTGAGTATAAATGTTGCTGCCTATACACTAGCAATTTGGTTTGATTTGGAACTGGACAGATACTCTGTCCAATTTCAGTTGGGCACTTCAGTATTGGCCACCCCATGTTCTGCCAGCAGCTACTGAGCCACTTCCAATGTAACTGTCCTGATCTTGGAGCTACATTTCAGGAAAGGTGTAGTATCCCCTCTTGGCAAGCCTCAATGTCACTTTTTGTTCCACCTTTGCTTCATTAACTCTTATGTGTGTGAGAAAGAGCATGTTTGCATGCATGTTGATTCTTTCATTAATTCAACTTTAAAAAACTCTTATTCGGAATTGCCTCTGGGGTTCTGTGTAGTTTGGAACTCTTCTACAAAGGATAAGTTCCCAAGCTGAACATTGCCCCAGCCAAGGTATAATTTTAATTGATCTATATTAATTCCCTCATTAAATATTATTTGTGGGTACCCTCCCAGGACCCAGCCTTTTGGATTACAAAATGCAATGGCACAGAGAGCAAATGGGGATTGGCATCTAGGAGTCCCATCTTAACCTTATCGTGATATGTTGTTGCAGAACATATTATAACAGGTTTTCACCCAAGCACAAGGACTGCCCTTTTTTGTTTAAAATGTTTTCTTGCTACAATAACAGTGAGCCTCAATCTCTGTGGTGGCTGCATTGCACACAATAAATTAATAATGTCCCATCAATGCAAAGAATAATTGGCAGAATTGGAGATGAAATCCAAGGATCTTCTTCTGAGTTGCCAAAATTCTTTCTGGCCTCTTCTTATTCTAGTGGTAGGTTTTGTTCTTCAGGAGCCACGTAGACTTGGCGGTTATAGTGTGGGCACTGCTGATGCTGTAGGTGTCGGCTGTGTAGAAGACAATACAGCTAGAGAGAAAAGAGGGGAGATATTAGCATGATTATGGTAACACTGCATGACAATAGTAATGAATCAATGGTTTGATCCAGACTCAGATGTACTTACAATAGTCTACTGAATAGACCAATTGAAACCTATGCAGCTAGTTGGATCTCTAAATGCAAAGACCAAGATTTTATTGATTACTTGAATAAATTTGACATAGTTTTCCTTCAAGAGAATTGGTGCTGCAATCATATTTATATTAATAGGTTTGAGTTTTCCTGTCTTCCTGTATTTCCCAAAAGTAGTAAAGGCAGGACTAGCTGGGACTATGGGCTGAAACAGATGGCCTGGAAGGAGCGATCTCCAGCCATGATTGCTCTGGGACTGTAATGACCAGATGGCCAACTCCCAAAGTTTTGGTTAAATCTGCTCCTTTTGCTGGCGACTTTGGGCTGCCTTAGGTGGCCTCAGAGCAATTTCTGGCCATTTCAGGGGCATGTGTTGTCTAAACGCCATACCCCCCAAAACAGCCAGAAGCTACTTTATTTGACCCGTCTGTTTCGGGCCACTGTCTTCTGGTCAGTTCCTCTCTTGATGTTACCAGTTACCAAATCATTACTCTTTTGTATTGACCCTGGTTTCAGAATTATTGGCATCTACCTTGACCTTACTTTTATTCAATATTTATTTTGCTCCATTGGTCCATAGGGATAATGCTATGTCAGCTTGACTTAAGGCTGAATGCAGTTATTCAGAACAGATGGCTAAATTCCCTTATGCCTTCCCCATTATTGTGGGTGATTTTGATGTGGCAGGAACACATCTGATTAACAAACAAACAAAAAACAGGCAAGGAAGAATTTAAAGACAACTCAAACCACTCTAAATATAGTTTCATCAACCCTATTGGGACAAGTCTGCTTCAGTTTTGTTGGGGTGAAATTCATAGAATCATAGAATCATAGAGTTGGAAGAGACCACAAGGGCCATCCAGTCCAACCCCCTGCCATGCAGGAACTCCCAGTCAAAGCATCCCCATTGACAGATGGCCATCCAGCCTCTGCTTAAAGACCTCTAAGGAAGGAGACTCCGAGGGAGTTTGTTCCACTGTTGAACAGCCCTTACTGCCAGGAAGTTCCTCCTAATGTTGAGGTGGAATCTCTTTTCCTGCAGCTTGCATCCATTGTTCCGCGTTCTAGTCTCTGCAGCAGAAGAAACCAAGCTTGCTCCCTCTTCAATATGACATCTCTTCAATATGACATCCCTTCAAATATTTGAACAGGGCTATCATATCACCTCTTAAGCTTCTCTTCTCTAGCTTCTATAGACTGAATGGCTCTACTCTGGATGACATATAGGGAGAATTTGTATTCATTTCCTCCAGGGGGACAAGTGTCATTGATTATATTTTAATAAATATTTGAAAAAACAGGTTTAATTTTAGAGCATTGAGGTGTTTTGAAAGTGACCATCTGAACTTCGAATGTTCTCTAGCTATAGCAAGCTTGCTAAAGCTGGATTTATAGCACTGCTTACGTTCTAGCTTAACTTTTGTTGCAAACACATAAGGATCAAATGGTCCATTGAAACAGGGAAGGCCTTTAACAGGCTCATTCAGTCGACTCACATTATAAATGACTTTATCCAAATTAAAGTAGATACCAGACTTGGCTTATGTGAAGGTAATACAGGATTTGTACCCCTCTCTACAGGTTGGTACTAACACTATGGAAATGCCCCAAAGCCTAAATCAATAGGTGATTTGACATGGAGTGTGCCAATTTTAGGAGGATAATCCAAATACATATTCCAAGCAATTAATGGGTGTCAGCTACCTCTCTCATATGATGATCTAAGAAAACAATATAAGATACCTTTATCACAGAAAAATGTGAGGATATCAGAAAAACTTGGCAAATGCTAATAGTTGCATCTATTACATGTAGTAGTAGACCTTTTTGTCAGATAGCATCAAGTGCTCTGAGTAACCATAATGGGAAGCATAGACTATTATACCCCAGGAGCTATATAGGAAGACCATTTTTGTGTTGTTTTTAATGACTTATGCATATAGCTTTAAAACACCTCCTTCTTCACCTCCAGATGTTCCAGAATGGCCTATTGTGCATGTGGATTCAGTTGAGGAACTATTAGGTCATCTTAGGTCTGGTAAGGCCTCTGAATCTGATTATATTCCCCCATAGCTGCTGAAATATAATATCAGCTGGTGGGCATCTAAGGTGGCTTCTCTTTTTCTCCTAATTAACAAATCTGTTATCATCTCTGCAGCCTGGTAAAAGTTGTTTGTTATTCCTACTTACAAGAAGGGTCCTAAAGATGATCCACACAATTACCAACCCATTATTTGTTATCCATCATTGGGAAGGTGTATGCCAGTTATCTAGGGCTTAAATTAAATGCATGGATAATGCCATTCTGGAGGAAGAACAAATTGTTTTCAAAGCAAGCTACCCCTCTGCTGACCATTGCTTGGTTCTGGCCCATCTCACATTTAAATACACTGCACCAAAAAGATGCAATATTTTTAACACATTTATTGATTTTTAATCTGTTCTTCATTCAATTCAACATGACTATCTCTTGAGTACATTGGAACAAAACTCCACTGATAGGCAAATTTTGTTTTTAATTCATTTCTGTAGGATAATGGATCTGTTCAGATTTACCGTACTACCTAAGAGCATCGTGCAAAAGAAATGGCTTCCTTTCAAGGTATAAGAAAGGGATGTATTCTCACCCTTCCCTTTATTTAATTTATATTTGGCAGACCTTTCCAGGATCCTACTACTTTTATTCACTCATCATAAGATTGATTCAATAACAGTTTTCATCCTTCTTTATGCTTACGCTGCAGTACTGATTTCTCAGACTCATTTGGGTCTTAGGAGACTATTGAGGGGCTTCAATGAGTAGAATCATAGAGCTGGAAGACACCACAAGGGCCATCCAGTCCAACATCCTGCCATGCAGGAATACACAATCAAAACACTCCCTAAGGATGGCTATCCAATCTCTATTTTAAAAACCTCAAAAGAAGGCTCTGTGTTCTACTGCGAAACAGGTATTACCATCAAGAAGTTCTTCCTAATGTTTAGGTGGAATCTGTTTTTCCTGAAGCTTCAATTCATTGCCTTGTGCCCTAGTCTAGAAAACAAGATTGCTCCATCTTCAATATGACATCCCTTCAAATATTTAAACAGAGCTATCAAGTCACCCATTAGCTTTTTCTTCTTCAGGCGAAACATACCAAACTCTCTAAGCCACTCCTCATAGGGTTTGGTTTCAGTTGATCAACCAATTACAAATCCATGTAACAGTTGCATTGTCTAGCCCATATTTTACTAGCTGGTTGATTTTTTTTGTTTTTTGTTTGGCAAGAATATCATGGGGGACCTTGTCAAAGGCCTTAAGGGCCTGAAATCAAGATACGCTACACTCATAGCATTCCCTTCATCTACCAAGCTTGTGACTCTAACAACAAGAAAAGAAAATGAGGTAAGATTAGCCTGGCATGACTTGTTTTTTAGAAACTCATACTGCCTTTAAGTAATCATAACATTCCTTTGTAAGTACTTACAGACTTATGTTTAATGATCTGCTCTACAATCTTTCTTGGTATTGATGTCAGACTGGTTGGACAGTAATTATTATTTCCCACCCACCCCACCCACCCCTTTTTTTAAGATGGGGACAACAGTTGCCCTCTTCCAATCTTCTGGGACATCTCTTGTTCTCCAGGAATTCTCAAAGATTATTGTTTAGGGGTACTCAGGTTACTCTGCCAGTTCTTTTAATGCCCTTGGATGTAGGTCATCTGGCCCTATAGGCTTGGGTTCATTTAGATTGATCAGGTATTCCTTTACTTATTTTGTGCTGAATTCCCCCTGTTGTATTCTCTGCTCCATTTTCCTCAGGATGAGCACCCTTTTCCTTTTGTGAAAAGACTGAGACAAAGAAGGTGTTGAGTAGTTCTGTCTTTTCTCTGTCTCCTGTTAGCATTTCACCATCTTCTCCAAGTAGTGGCCTTACAATTTTCTTCTTCTTCCTTTTGCTATGGGCATATCCAAAAAAGTCCTTTTTATTGTTCTTAACCACTCTAGCAAGCCTGACCTCATTCTGCGCTTTAGCTTTTCTGACTTTATCCCTACAAATTCTAGCTATTTGTTTGTATTTCTCGTTGGTGTGTTCCCCCCTTTTCCATTTCTTATACATGCCCCATTTAAAACTTAGCTCAGTTGAAAGCTCTTTAGTCAACCATCCTGGTTTCTTGAGACACCTCCCATTTTTCTTCCTCATTGGAACTATTTTAAATTGTGCCTTAAGGATCTCCCTTTTGAGAAACTCCCATCCATCCTGAACTACCTTCTCTTTTAGTATTCTTGGCCACAGGATCATCCCCAGTATTTCCCTAGGTTTACTGAAATAAGCTCTCCTAAAGTCTAGAATGCATGTCTGACTATGCCTGGCTTCTCTTTTCTATTGTATAACAAACTCCTGGAGAACATGATCACTCCCACCTAAGGCTCCCACCACTTGCACTCCATTAACCAGGTCATCCTTGTTGGTCAGTATCAGATCTGAAATGGCTGATTAAAAAGGCATTTTCCCAGGAAAGTCGCATGATTGTAGCGAAGATTTTCAGGTGATTTCATGATCTAAGAGGACTTATCCTGGGAAAAACCAGGAATGCTCCAGCATCAAACCATTTACAGGATTTCCATGTGAATGTTTTGTTGCTGGAGCATTCCTGGTTTTTCTCAGTCATGTCTGATTGCAATGTGTGTGAAGACCTTTGCCCCAATCACATGACTTTCCCAGGAAAATGACTTTTTAATCCCCTAATTTTCCCCCTGTGTGATAGTCTCCATAGATCTTAAGACTCTGGCAGGTTCATATGGGGAGATAATGGTGTTTCAGATAGTCTGGACCTAACCCATATAGAGCTTTATAGGTCATGACCAGTACTTTGAATTGTGCCTGGAAATGAACTGGTAGGTAGATGAAGTTTCTGAGCAGTTTCCAAAGGTAATCTCATTTAGAGTGTGTTACAGTAGTCCAAATGGGATGCAATCAAGGCATGTTTCACCATAGCCAGATCTATGTCTAGATCTGGATGCAACCTATTATTATTAACCTGGGTTTGTCATGGAGACTTACCAGCATTGGGATACCAGCCAGGAGGAATACTGTCACTATGGCAGCTAAGCAGAGGAGGAAGATGGCCCAGCCCTGCAGACACTGAGGCTGTGATGGTGTAGTGCTATCTGTGGAGAGTAACCAGTGTGAGAACAGCTTGTATCCCAGAATTTGTTTGTTCTTAACACTTCTATCCTGTTTTTCCTTTTCAGGAAAAACCAAGATGGCAAACAGCAAAAGTATTAATATAGTTCCAGTAGGGCAGCTGAGACAAAGGCTAGTATCTTTCACATGAAGCCAACCACTATGTATCACACAAAGGGAAACTGAGCCACATGAAATGGAAGGACATGAGGGCAAATACTATGGACATTCCACAAAGGTATATAAAAGCACTTCACAGACATTAAGAACATACGGACAAAGTAGCATCAGAATAAGTCCTATCCTATTCAGCATTCTTTCTTTCATAGTGGCCAATAAAACTGCCAGATTAAAAACCTCAGAGGGTTCTTGTAACCTTTAATGACTGTGTTGAAGAAATTTTTTTAACATGGGTTGCTTGTTACACAATTGGGTAACCAGCAGCACCTGCTGAAATTCCCTCTTCTAAACAACCATTAAAGAGGCAAAGGAACCTTCTCCAGTTTCCACTCTAGCAACCATAGGCAACAGGATCTGTCTGGAAAACTCTCATACAGTGCACGTGGAAGACAGCTCTCTTTCACGGTGGTTCCCCAGCAAGTGGTATTCATATATATATGCTCCCTCCATATCTGCTCCATAGAACAGAGGTGGGCAAAGTATAGGTCCTGAAGGCTGTTTTTGAGGCCCACAAGCATCTCCAATTTTAAAATTTACATTAAAAAAACACTCTCACATCCTTTATGTGACATAGAGGCAATGATGTTGTGTTTTTTTTGTTGTTTTTTTTAAACCCTAGGCCCTTTTAAGAAGAAGGGAGGCATTCCTCTAATCAGGGAGTTAAATGGAAGTCAATTGCCTAGAAAAATCATTTAGCCATCATAACTGCCAAACCACTGATGACCTTTTCCTCCATTCTTTGTGCCACTAGTGAATGTATCACAGCCCTAATAGGATTTTAAAATTCTTCCTGCTCCCGTTGTAGCCCCTTACCAGCCATTTCTGGGCCAGGACCTGCCAGGTGTACCCTTTCCCCTCAGTTTGGTCCTCTCAGGGACTTAACCACTCTGTCTCCTCTTCCTCTCTCATTCTTTGCCTTCATCATGTGCCAGCTCCTTCCCTTCAGGGTGGATCAGGAGAACCCTTTCCCTTTCAAAGCCTTTCCCTCAAAGTACCAGTTTCCCACTAGCCCTTCCTCTGGCCTCTAGCAGCCACCTCCTGGTCCATAGCAACCTGTCAGCATATCCTGTCCTCTTCCCTTCTTTCTGTCACCTCTGGGAGCAAGCTTGTTTTCTGCTGCTCCAGAGACTAGAACACAGAACAATGGATGCAAGCTGCAGGAAAGGAGATTGCACCTTAACATTAGGAGAAACTTCCTGACAGTAAGAGCTATTTGACAGTGGAATAAGACACACTCTCTCAGAGTGTGGTGGACTCTCCTTCTTTGGAGGTCTTTAAGCAGAGGCTGGATGACCATCTGTTAGGGATGCTTTGATTGGGAGTTCCTGCATGGCAGGGGGTTTGGATTGGATGGCCCTTGTGGTCTCTTCCAACTCTAGGTTTCTCTCTTCCAGGCCCACCAGCATCTCCTCGGCTTCCTTCCTAGGTTCCCCTCTATCTCCTTTCTCAAGTAGTCCTCCTTCCTTTTGCTCTGTTGATGCTCCTGTTTGTTTTGTCTTTGTCCATGTTAACTTCTCCCAACTTGTTTGTCTCTGGAACTCTGGTGTTGTCCATCTGCCCTACTGCTCACTTTCCTTTCTCCCTGCCTGCCTTCCCTTTTCTTTCATTAAACTACCCGCTGGCATCCGAAGCTGTACTCCTTGCTCCTGGTTCTTGCTGGGCTGGCCCTCCATGCTCCATTTTTGGTCTTGCTGGGGAGTGGTCCACTGTCTCCCCCAGCTTCATGAAGCTCTGGCATCTCTGTAATTTGGGGTTTGGGCAGGCAACAGAGTGGGACACCCTGACCCAGCCTCAGGTCAGTCACACCCATCTATCCTGTTCTTACCTTGTCCAATGACTTACCAGTGCTGTTGGGTGAGGTATAGCTTGGTGGATAAGTGGCATTAGATGTGGTGTTTAGGGCATTTGCTGAGTCAGTTGTGGCATTGTTTGTTACGTCGCCTGTAGATATTTGGATGACCTGGAGAGTTGTAGGACCTACAGGAAGGGCAGTGGTCTTCTGAAGCTCAAGCTCTGGATAACCAAGAAGATGTTGAAAAGGTTATAGAAGGGTTAAAAGGAATAAGAACACCAGATCCTGATGGGTTCACAAATATCTTTTATAGAGCATTTATAAAGGAGTTAAGTGGACATATGGCAGTATTATTTACTGAAATATTAGAGAACAAAGAAAAACCCAAAACTTGGAAATTGGTTGAAATCATTTCAGTATTAAAACCCAATAAAGATCCAACACACCCTGCGTTGTATTGGCCCATTATGTTATGTAATGACGGCTATAAAATTATAAAGGTATTGGCTAATAGATTGGAAAAATATTTACTAGATTTAATTTTAAAAGGGTTTGCAAAAAGAAGGACAATTGGTGATCCCATTAGAAATATTTTAAATATTAGACACCATGCAAAACAAAATAAAAAGAAATTAGTACTGATCAAATACATGCAGTTTCCTCTAATACATACACTTCTGTATGAATATTTCACTTGGGGAATTCAGGAGCAAATTTAGCAACACCTGAAAGTTAAGTTTCAGCTTGAGTGCACCCTGTGGCTGAGATTTTAAAATTTGCATTTTAAGCACTATCTGAAATCAAAAATATAAATTAAATATAGGAAAATTTGCTGCCTTTAAATGGTATACCAAGATCTGACACGTGAGATAGGCTGAATCATCTCACCATATGGTTGTCCCTGCCTCTTGCCTAACCTAGAAACCCTACTGGCCTCGTTCTTCCCTTTCAGTTCTGGTACAACAACCCTGCCCCCTGCATCAGGAAATCCCAAATTTTTGATCTGTAAATAAAGTTAAGAACTGCAAAATTATTTGTGCCAAAGCTGATGTCCTAAATTATTTGTGCCAAAGCTCAGCTTCTGACTTCTAAAAATTACTGCTGAAGCGGCTTAGACAACCCCAGCTGCATCTGAGATGGACCCAGGGGGTGATTTGGGGGCGATTTATGTGTGATAGGAATTAGCTGCCTCCTGAATTGGCACTGAATTCGGGAAAGGTAAGGCGCTCCTTTAACCTCATGCAATAGGGTCCTTAGATCCAAGAACAGATGAGATCAGGGGCCTTCAGGGTATTTATGGTAAATCCATTTTCTCTGAGATAATGCAGATGTGCAGGATAGAAGCACTTGTAGAGAAAGGTCAGTTGAAGGAGAGAGATAATTAATTAAACCTGATTTTTTTTATTGAAAAAAATTCTGTGGATACCACCAGCCTTTAGTAATTTTCTTCCTTCTAATGTACTTTCTGCTGGTTGAAGAATGTGAATGAAAGGGGAAAATAATTGAAAATCCCTGGAGTCTATTTACAAGGGGGAAATATTAGATGAAATGAAGTTTAAGTTTCTTTCCCCCCACAATAATTTTATCCTTCAAATTCCATCCTCAGCATCCTCATTAGTGGTACTAAGGCTGCAGAATTAATGCAGTTTAATACCGCTTTAACTGCCATGGATCAATGAATTCTGGGCCTTGTAGTTTCCTGAAATGTTTAGTCTTCTCTGTAAGAGAGCTCTGGTACCACAACAAACTACAAATCCCAGGATTCCATAGGATGGAGCCACAACAGGTAAAGCGGTGTCAAAACTGCATTAATTCTGCAGTGTGGCAGCAAACAATGAGTAAAGAAACAGTTTCCAGCCTCACACATTGTCCTCATGAAGTGTAGTGCCATGCATTAAGGTTTACAAAAACAAAGAAACATGTTTTATCTTCCAGCATTGAATCAATGAAATCTTCCTTGAATGCTGACAACATCCAATTTCAAATTGCTAAACTAAATGACATGCAAAGAACCTCACCTGCTGTACCCCGAAACAGGAACAAAAATGTACATAGAATCCTGATAGCATCCTTGTAGTTCTTTCTTTTCTCCTCCATGGCAGCAGAACAATGTTGAAAGATGGATTCAGAGGTGCTTTTCTGGCTAGTATTCTCTTATAACTCTTAAAACCCCTTTATATATATATATTACCATAAGAGCCAGCTCTTTCCTAATTTGACAACACCCCCCACAAGAATAGAAATGTCCTAAAACATGACAGTTGTCATATTTTGCTTCAGAAAAACACAGCATATTTCTTTCGTGTTACAAAATATAATAAAATAGGGAAGGGCCAGAAATGTGGCCATAAACCTGGTTATTTGTTGCCTTCCTAAGTTCCTATGCACATCCATTTTGTGAAGGATTGGGGGTGGGGGGGGGGAGGAAAGATATTTTAATAAATAAAAACAAAACATTCCCAAGAATCTTGAAATCACTGAGCAGCATAGTCCTGTGCTATTAATTACCAAGGGAAAAAATTATGTATTATAGCAAGGTGAGTAATGTCTGTGCTGGAATGAGCCCAACTGGAATTCACTCATGGGTGTTTCTGGGGATGATAAAACATGTTCCTGGACTATCCTGTTATTATATTTCTGTATATAGCTTCCGTTGTTATAATAACTCACCATTACCTTATTACTTGTGACTTTGAGAATGCTTAGGACAACAAAGGCAGGGAACTATCTAAAGAGGCTTCACCTTTGCCACTGGCTGGGGATCCTGTTGGTTTTCCTAGTTCCCAAAAGCCAAGGCTGAGAAATGATGAGAGCAACAGTTCATCAACACCTGGAGGGACCCAAGTGTCCCAGTCCTGCCCTTAACTTCAGCATGCAGATATTTATTTATTTTTAATTAACTTTAATATTAAAGCAGATCACACAAGAGCAATTAAATAAAAGAATAAAAAAATACATTGCCTTAAAACCAATCATTTTCTAAAAACTAACCATAACAAATGCATAAGACATGATAGATCTGCTCTGAGTCCCACTGCTGGGAAAAGAGCAGGATACAAATAATTATAATAAATAAATAAATAAATAAATAGATCCTGCTTGTTTCAGTTGGGGATAAAGAGGACAGCATTCCACAAATTTGCATGAGGCTTCAGAGGATAAACAACATGAGGATTATTGTTAACAATGTCAAAATATGAAAGCCAAGTACCATGGAAATTATCTGAGAAACTAACATTTTAAGGTTTTTGGGGGTGGGGGGTGGGGGGGTGGGGGTGGGGGGTCAGGCTATGTGGCCATGTTCCAGAAGAGTCTATGTTCCTGTTGAAATGCTCTTCTTTTCTATGGTATAGGAATCCATCCCTATTTTCTGTGTTATTTCTGCCTCTGATACCAAATTGCCTGTTAAAGAAGTAACACCCAGGAGTACATCTACTATGTTAATTGAGATATGACTTTGTTTACACAGCTTACAAACAATATCCCTGACCTCATCTGAGTTCTTGAAACAACACCGCTTCTGTTAAGTTTGAAGCCATCACTATTCAGTAGCCTCCTCACATGATGGATAGAACAAGAAGAGATAATCCTGTCTCTTTACAGATTATTATTTACAGTATGTTCAAATTAGAGCTATGTATACTTCAGTGGCAAATAGCATACATTTTTTGGGTATGTGTTAAACCAAAAGAGATGGGGTAAAATTACCTGGCTACAATATGAAGTCATTTCTAATATTTTTGGCTAAGTCACACAGTTTATATAATGATTCATTCACAGAAGTGCCTTGAGCACAAGTCTTCCTTTAGAATAATGCTGCACCAGAAATGTAATTGTATGTTTTCAGGCAACATACAATTTTCTATAGTTTTTTGTGGGGTTTTTGAACGATGTGGCTGTGTTCTGGAAGAGTTTATTCCTGATGTTTTACCAGCATCTTCTGAAGATGCCAGCCACAGATGCTGGTGAAACGTCAGGAATAAACCCTTCCAGAACACGGCCACATAGCCTGAAACCGCCCCCCCCCCCCACAAAAAAACTATAGATTCCTGCCATGAAAGCCATCAAGACAATTTTCTGTTCTGAAACTAATTTCTACATCTCTACCTTTCTCTCCAATAACCTTTATTCAGGAAGCCAGCACTTTAGCCACTTGGTCTTGTGTTGATAGTATAGTCAGTCATCTTTATCCATGGATTCAACCATCCACAGATTATCTATCTATCTATCTATCTATCTATCTATCTATCCATCCATCCCAAAAAACAAACCTTGTGTTTCCCCATTTTATATAAGGGGCACCCTTTTGCTACTCCATTGTTTATAACAGAAGTAGAACATCCATGAATTTGGGTATCCATGTGGGGGGGGGGGGTCCTAGAACCAAACCCCAGTGGATACCAAGGGCCTCCAGTATCAGAGATTAAGGAAATTGTAATGAGGAAGTTTATTGGAACTTTGTGTTATGAGGTGGTCTAAATAAATCAGTTATTATCTAGACTTGCTGATTTTGGGCTCAATCTTACAATCCCTCCGTGTAGCATAAATATCTGCATGCAGACCTATGTTATGCTGAATCATATACTATCCTTTCCCTGAGTCACTGATAAGCCCTTGAAGCCCTGCACAGCCATTCTATGCTTCACAGCAAATAGGCAGGGTCAGATGACTCTTTCAGACATCGGAAATTGGAAGTATAATTTAATGTCAATTCGAATGCAATCATGGGTTTTACGTTATTGCGAAGTAGATTGTAAGCCTGAGGGCAGGGAACCGTCTAATTATAAGTTTATATGTACAGCACTGTGTAAACCTACAGCACTATATAAATAAAGGTTAATATTAATAATAATAAATCTTCACACGCAATTTCGGGCAAGAGGGAAGCCACTCCGAATGCAATCATGGGTTTTACGTTATTGCGAATTAAAGCTTCGCACGCAATTTCGGGCAGGAGGGGGTTATTTTCAGGTAATGGGAAGTAATTCCGAATGCCTTCCGAACGGAGCAGGGGTTCATGTAAAGTCGCTAAACTAGTGAATTTACATGAATCCGCATTGGCTCCATTTGAAGTTGGGAGAAATTCCTCCCGTGTGAAAGAGTCCAGAGAAGTGTCTGGCTATGTCCCTGTAGCCACATGAAAAATGATCACAGCAGCACTGAGCCCTCTTGTGGACACCAATGGATGTCAATACTGAAGTCATCATTTCTCATTTCACTATGGGGTGGTAGCCAGATGTTTCTCCAAGTCTGGCTACTTGTTGTGAAACACTGAATGGCCATGGCAGGCAGCTTCAGGGGCTTATTAGTAAGCTGGAGGGTGGGGACTTTGGGCACTGCAGGGTGGGGAAAGGGATACCAACCCCTGCAGCACCTGAAAAAAGGAAAGGAAGTCAGCACACATAAGCTAAACATACACATGTGGATTTCTAAATAGAATCTTCTCCCTCTCTGTGTGTTTTTGGTATAGCAGATATGGGGGCCCCAATCCATTTCTGGACCAAGGGATGAGGTCAGTTTAGCCAGGATGGCTTGAGTGATCCTCCCAACTGAAGTGGGAAGTGATTCACTTCTTAAGTGTAAGTGCACAAGTGTGTGTGGATGCCCACAAACAGCCAAACACAACTGAAAATGTGCAGTGTGGCCCTATGGTTCAGGAACCAGTCTTTTGTACTGATTACACACAGAATTGCAACCCTGTGACTGCCTTGATTCATCTAATATTTGCTTCCTTTGGCAGATTGTGCTAGCCAGGAGTCAAGTGTTGTATTGTATAATTTACGTTATTCACCCACTTGATATGTGTGCGTGTGCCTTCAAGTCACCTGTTGACTTATGGCAACCCCTGTTGGCTCATGGCAACCACATCATAGGGTTTTCTTGGGCAAGGAATATTCTCAGGTGGTAATAATAATAATAATAATAATATAATGACAATAATAATTTTTATTTCTAGCCCGCTCCTCTGAGCCATTGCAAATTCCTTCTTCTGAAATATATCCAACAGCGTAAAGATATACAAATGAGCACTAAAGTTAGACTCATTTAATTTATTGTATTCCCCATGACCATGTATGAATGCAAGAACTGGACAGTGGAGAAAGCATATAAAAAGAAAATAAACTCAATTGAGATAGGTCCTTGAACAAATCAAGCCTGAACTCTCCTTAGAAGCAAACATGACAAAACTAAGGCTGTCATACTTTGGATGCATCATGAGAAGGTATGAATTGTTAGAAAATACAATAATGCTATGAAAGGCAGAAAGCCATAGGAGTTTCTCAGACCATGGAAATTGGAAGTATAATCTAAGGACAATCTGAACGCAATCATGGGGTTTCCGTTATTGGGTATTAAATCATCTCACACAATTTCGGGCAAAAGGGAAGTCAATTCGAATGCAATCATGGGTTTAACGTTATTGCGTATTAAATCATCTCATGCAATTTCGGGCAATGGGCGGTCATTTTTGGTTAATACAAAATCATTCTGAACGCAATGGGATTTCACGCGAATTTGCTTAGACTAGGGAATTCACGTGAATTCGAATTGACTTCTATCGAAGTAAAGAGAAATTCTTCCTGTCTATTAAACTGCATAGAAATAGAGGAAGACCACACGCCAGATGGATAGTCTCAATTAGGGTATTTAAGTATTTGAAGGGGTGTCACACTGAGGATGGAGCAAGCTTGTTTTCTGCTGCTTCAGAGGCTACAAGATGGAACAATGGATGCAAGCTCTAGGAACAGAGATTCCACTTCAACATTAGGAGGACCTTCCTAACAGTAAAAGCTGTTTGACAGTGGAATACACTCCTTTGGAGTGTGGTGGAGTCTCCTTCCTTGGAGGTCTTTAAGCAGAGGCTGGATGGCCTTCTGTCAGGGATGCTTTAATTGTGAGTTCCTGCATGGCAGAATGGTGTTGGACTGGATGGCCCTTGTGGTCTCTTCCAACTCTATGATTCTATGAAATGAGGCTTGAAAAATGGAATTAGAGAAGGATAGTAGTGTCTGTGGCCATAGTTTATTACACAGCATTGTGCCTGTCCAGTAGTTAGTCTGTTGCTGGAGCATTCCTTTTCAATCATGGGTGTGATGACTTTATTTATTTATTGGATTTATATCCTCCATTTCTCCTAAAGTGAGATTGAAGGCAACTTGCAATAATTTAAAAAGGATGCAACTAAAATATTAATTACAAAATTTAAAAAAATAATTAAATAATGGTAATATTAAAACATAACCATTAAAAACACAGCATAGTTAAAACCATTCAAAAACAAACATTAAATCATTAAAAACAGCACATCAGTTACACTCACACACTCCATAAGTAAAAGCCCATCTAAATAAGAATGTCCTCAGCAGCTTGTCCACTTGGCACTCTTGGCTTCTGAGGAGGACTCAGGGTGGCTGATGTTCTTCTCGTGGGAGGTTGCTGTTCGATTGCCTTTCACTTGGTTCACATGCCCAGCTGCCAGTTTCTTTGGCTTTTCCTTCATTGTTTTAAGTTGATGACTCTTCTGTTTTGTCTGGGTTTTCTTGGGCAGGGTCTTCATACCTTGGGACTTCTTCATTGTCTTTTGGGCCTGGGCTGGGGCCGCCTTCTTCTTACTCTGGGTAGCAGACATTTCTCTCCACTCTTTGGTATCCACAATAACTGTGCTTAGTAACAAAATGCCTCGGTACTGATCCCACCTCTGCTGGCTTGTATTCAGATAAATATCATCTATTTGACTGGTTGGCAGGAGAAAGGTTCCTTCATGTGAGATGCAAGAGTTAACATTTCAGAATAGGTCTCTCAGAGCTCTCTCCTTTCCATATGCAAAAAGGAAATTATGATATTGGAACTGCTTATTGGCCAGGCTGAAGGATGGATAAAACACAGAAGCTGATGTAGAGGCTGAATTTTTAATGGAATTGCAGTGTTATCTAATTACCCTGCAACCAATGATCATTATTCTGATTAAGTGTAGCACAATTTACACTATTACTCCAACTCAGAGCTTGGAAACAGTGTTAAAGCTAACACATTAAGGCTAGCATCCATTTAGTTAGTCCCAGGCAGAGCACACTCATTCAACCAATTGTTGAATAGTTAATTGATGTTTTGGTAAATCCCATTGATTCAATGGGTCTACTCTAGTCTGGGCTAACAACAAGATTTAGGCCTAACATTCAGACTAATTTGAAAATGAATTAATTGATTGTAACTATTTTAATGGATGTTATAAATCAAAAGACCTTATCACATGGGAGGAATTTCTCCCAATTTTGAATGGGGCCAATTCGAATTCACGTAAATTTGCTAGTTTAGCGAATTTATGTGAGTTCTAGTTGTGTTCAGAATGCGTCTGGAGTGACTTCCCATTACCTGAAAATAACCCCCCATTGCCCGAAATTGCGTGAGATAAGTTATTACACAATTATGCAAAACCCCATAATTGTGTTCGGAATGACTTCCCATTGCCCAAAATTGCATGAGATAAGTTATCACGCAATTACGTGAAACCCCATGATTGCGTTCGGATTGCCTTTGGAGTATACCCCCAAATTGCCTCGTGTGTGTTTTGCATTGACTGTTAATTTAGTTTAATGTCAATTAAAACTACAGGTTGAGTCTTCCTTATCCAAAATCCTTGGGACCAGAAATGTTTTGGATTTGGGATTTATTTATTTTTTTAGATTTTGGAATGCCTGTATTTGCTTATACCTACATAGTGAGATATCTTCAAGATGGGACCCAAGTCTGAAGTAGAAGTACAGGAACCCTTCAGTTTTCAATCTGACAGCCTTAAATGAGATTTCAACACTCACAGGAGCACTGAATATAAATACCAAATAAGCAGTAGAAAAAGAGCAGAGAAGGGATGACTGCTGTGGAGGAGGAATTATGTCATTGTCCCTCCAAATGAGAATCTGCCCCACAGTGAAACTTCCTACGATCTTCAGGTTTCTAGCATTGCAGATAGAGAACTCTTACATTTGATGGGTTTGCATTCCCTTGCTCACTTTTCTGCCTCTTTTCTTGGTTTGCCTAAATTCTATTTCTAAATGCTTAAAAATGAATTTTTCAGTAATAGGAATGTCAGAAATTTGAAGATGGAATGAAAATTTTATGGGGGGAATATTTTTTTTAATTGGTAATACCCTTGTTGCCTTCAAGTTGCTTCCATCTTATGGTGACCCTAAACAAACCTATCACAGGGTTCTCTTTACAAATTTCTTCCAAGGGGCTTTGCCATTCTCATCCTTTGAGGCTGGGAGACTGTGAAATGCCCAAGGTCACCTAATGAGTTTAAATGGCCAAGCTGGGATTTGAACCCTGATCTCCAGAGTCATAGTCCAATGCTAAAACTACTACCTTAAGAGCAACAACATAATGTCTCAACTGCCTTAGAGCTTTCAAGAGGTTCCCTCCTGAAAGGCATGGATACCTGTTTCTCTTTTGCTTCAATTAAAAGCCAGTTCAGCAAGAGGCAAACAGACAAAGCCTGCCTCAAGAAATGCCCTAATTATTGAAACTGCTAATTAAGACATAAGACTCAGCGGTTACACCTTCAGAATGAATGTATTCTTGCGTGTGTATTTTATAAGATGCCAATGGCTATATGGAAACAAACACATTAACGGTGGGTGAGGAGATTAAGGAAACCTAAGGGAATATACAGAGAACCAGTGTGAGGACTGCAAAGACTCTGAATTCCTCTAAGCCACTAAGTGATCTTGGGCAAGCCACACTCTCTCAGTCTCAAAAGAAGGCAATGGCAAACCCCCTCTGAACAAATCTTGCTACCAAAAAACCCACACACCCGATAGGTTCACCTTAGAGTCACCATAAGTCAGAAAGACTTGAAAGCACACAACATCATCATCATCATCATCATCATCATCATCATCATCGGGGATATACACAGACCTAAGATTCACTTTTATCCCCATCCTTGAATATGCCACCCATGTTAAAAAAACAACAACAACCATATATATGTCTGCCTTCTTGCTCTCTATGTCTCTCTTTTTCAGATCCACTCTTTATTCTGTTTGTTCTTATTTCTTAAAATGGTGAGGACAACAAATGGCTCTACCCAAGACCTACATGGCCAACTATGAAATTGCTTACATGGCAAATTGGAAATGTGATTCTTCTTTGGATGGATTATGAACTTAAGATCTTCAAGATCTAGGGTGACCAGGTTGAAACCAAGGAATACAAGTATGACTAGACCTTCAAATCTTCAGTGCAGAATAAGACAGGTAGTCATGTGCCTTATTCTATCAGTTCTATCCACCCATGCTGGCCTGTCATCCAGCTGCCTGACTAAGAAGCTGAAAGCAATATCTGCTCATGGATACACAGCTTGCAGAATAGGAGATGAACAACAGGATGTCATGAGGGAGTGAAGAAAAGAAGCTGGTATAACTTGTTGCATATGTACAAAGTTAACATAGCAGATATGTTCCTCGGCATTACTTCTTGAACAGGAAATCTGGAACTAGTGCTAGACATAACATGGAAAGCATAGGATAGGTTCTTCCACAATTTGAAAAGAGCGATTCATTGTGTTTCAGTTTTTATTCAATATAATATGTACATAGGAAATTGATCAACCAGGTCAGATGAGCATTTCACAAGGAAAACAAAAGTATTTGAACCTTCTAAAGACCACCTGAAGGCTTCTTCCAAAAGGCATCTAAGGATTAAATTGATTTTAATCAATAAAACTATATATATATATATATATATATACACAAAAGACATCCAAGGAAGACTTTTCTTTCATCAGCCTGTGTGGATGTAAGCGTGTGTGGATGTAAAAGGGAAAATAAGCCGAGGCGAGGAGGAGCCGAAGGAGAGCAGGCAAGCAGACGTGGAGGGAAGCGTGTGTGGATGTAAAAGGGGGGGGAAAAAGCCAAGGCGAGGAGGAGCCGAAGGAGAGCAGGCAGGCAGACGAGGAGGGAAGCGTGTGTGGATGTAAAAGGGGAAAAAAAGCCGAGGCGAGGAGGAGCCGAAGGAGAGCAGGCAAGCAGACGAGGAGGGAAGCGTGTGTGGATGTAAAAGGGGGGAAAAAAGCCGAGGCGAGGAGGAGCCAAAGGAGAGCAGGCAAGCGGACGTGGAGGGAAGTGTGTGTGGATGTAAAAGGGGGGGAAAAAGCCGAGGCGAGGAGGAGCCGAAGGAGAGCAGGCAAGCGGACGAGGAGAGAAGTGTGTGTGGATGTAAAAGGGGAAAAAAAGCCGAGGCGAGGAGGAGCTGAAGGAGAGCAGGCAAGCGGACGAGGAGGGAAGCGTGTGTGGATGTAAAAGGGGGAAAAAAAGCCGAGGCGAGGAGGAGCCGAAGGAGAGCAGGCAAGCGGACGAGGAGGGAAGCGTGTGTGGATGTAAAAGGGGAAAAAAAGCCGAGGCGAGGAGGAGCCGTAGGAGAGCAGGCAAACGAAGATATAGAGTGAAGAGAAAGGAGAAGGAAAGACTGAGGTGGGAAAGGAGGAGCAGAAGAAGTGCTGAAAGGAGGAAAAACGGGTAGACAAAGGGGTGGCTGAGTAAATAAAAAGGAGATTCAAGAGAGAGGAGAGAAGTAGACACAATAAAGGAAAACATGAATACAAGGAAAACAAAGCCATTTCAAACAATCGTACAACAAAGAAGACCATCATTTGATACTACACCAAAGCCACCAGAACAACAAAGTATCTTAGAAGAATCAAAGTCTTTATATATGGAAATCAAGGAAGACATTAAGGAAATGAAATTGGACATGAGTGCAATGAGAAAGGAAATTAAACAAGAGATAAGGCAGGAAATTAGAACAGAGATAAAAGGAATAAAGGACTCATTGAATAAGGCCACAGAAGATTTAAAGAAAATAGATAAAAAAGTAAATAAGATGGAGGACACTACAGAAATGATAAACAAAAGAGTACTACAAATAGAAGACACTTATGAAAGGGATCTAGATGAAAGGGCAATCCAGAACCTGAAACAAAGAGAAAATTGTATAAAAATAAGAGGACTGAAGGAAAAAGAAAATGAAGACTTATACGAATATCTGACACCAATCTTAGCTGAATATGTAGGAGCAGACTCTAGCCAATTTCAATACGAAATCAACAAAATGTTTAGAATTAACTCTAAAATAGCTAAACAAAGGAAATTACTGAGGGACATAGTTATCTACTTTACACGGAAAAAAATAAGAGACGAGATTATCCAACTGAATTACGAAGAAAAATTAGAAGTGGATGGAGAGGAAATAATTTATAAAGACATACCTTTGAGATTACTGAAAAAAAGAAAAGAATACAGACCACTGACGAATTTGCTAAAACTCAATAATATCAATTATAGATGGGAAAGGCTTGAAGGGGTTGCCTTTAAATACAGACAAGATCTATATAAAATAAACTCTCTAATGAAAATGAAGGATTTCCTAAAAAGATTCAAAAGAGATCTTGAAAAAAGAGGCGAATTCCTACAAAGTGAAGAAAAAGAGAAAGGAAAAGAAAAGACAGAAAGTGATAAAAGGGAGTAGACGACACAAGAAGATCTATTTAAGTCAACAACCCTGGAAGAAACAGACGACAAGGAGAAGGAAGATAAAGAGGAAGAAAGAGAGGAAGAATTAGAGTTAGAGGACTAAACAGGTTTAAAACTTTCTATTTGAATCTCTTTTTCTTTCTTTTTCTTTCTCTGCTCGTTTGTTTGTTAAAATGAAGAAATTAAAAATAATATCTTGGAATATTAGAGGAATGAATTCCCCACAAAAGAGAAAAAAAGTTTATCATTATTTATCTAAACAAAATGCTGAAGGCTTCTTCCAAAAGGCATCTAAGGATTAAATTGATTAAATTGATTTTAATCAATAAAATTATATATAACAAAAGACATCCAAGGAAGACTTTTCTTTCATCAGCCTCCACTTGTGTTATGATTCCCATTTTTAGTGGCCAAGTTAAAAGTCTGTGCTGATGAGGCAGGTTCATCTGCTCTCTTATTTTCTGTCTGTTTTGCTGTTCATGCAAGCCCAGTAAAGGATATTGGAGGCAGAATCTTGCTTGTTGTAGGCAGGCAAGCACAGCTACAGTAGGATCAGCTAGAGTAGAATCTCCCTCTATCCCAGTTCAAGCTTTATGGCATTGCATACTGCACACGTGCTGCTGCAGTCAAACATGGAAAATCTGTGTTTCCCCAGCCTTCCTTCACTATTTTAGCTGGTGTTTTTAAAAAACTTCTAGCTAGACAGAGGAAGATAAGAAAAGGGGATGGGTATAAATTTTTTAGTAAAAAGAAGCTTTGCTGTCAGAGGCTTTGTTAACTTAGGTATGTATGAGCAGTACATGTTGCATGTGTAATTTTTATCCATCTCTATGGGTCCTTATGGATCAGAAAGCAATTTCTAGGGACAACCCATGCAGCTGAATACTAGTATTCAGTATTATTCTATTCAATAGAATATCAGTATTCTAGCTCAGCTTCTTAGTTAAGTGTACTTAATACTGTTCTGTATTCACAATCACTACTTAGTCACAATTGTAACACTATTGCCACAGTCCCCTCCTCCCCACTTTAGTAAGCATCAGCTACATGGGCAGGGTCAGGCCAAGAGTACTGGCTTGTTTTTTACTGGCCCCCGATTTTAAGTGCATGGCTTTTGATTTACTAGCTGCATTGTATTGATATGGTGAGTCACTTTTGGTCCAAAGCTAGGGGATCCAATGTCAGTGGGGCAGTGAATCTGCTCCGGGTTTTCTTCTGTTTGAAGGAGCTGTCCAAGGTACTAAACACTCTCCCTCTAGATTCATTAGAGCCCTTATGGTCAAAAACTGGGTTACAAATTTACCAAATAAATAAATCACTGGAAGGTCTTCAGTTGTCCCAGAGCGTTAACCTTACTTTGTGTGTAGGAAAAAAAATTGGAACATGAAATTTTAACTGCTGGGAGGTGGGGAAAGGCTAAAAATAAAGTATGTCATTTAAATAAATTGGTGCCTTTGTTCTTACTTTGTGCTCCACTTAGAGTTTGTCCTTTTTCTCAAGGAAAAGTAGGTTATATTGTTAACTGACAGGCAGGAGAACGACTTGGCTACTTGGCTTCTTGCACCGGTCAGTTCCTTTGCAAACATTTCTGCAGTTTTTGGTATAGCAGCAGAAGGATGATTGAATGCATAGACATTTTGGGGAGGTGTTCATTATGCAGCTGTTTTTCACTCAAGCGATACTAGAAGGGGGCTCTTTCTGCATAACCGTTGTCCCACTAGGGTTTATGGAAGACCTGTTCCATCCCCTCCCTAGTGGCATCACTAGAGTTGGTGTCACCACCTGCCATTGATCTCCTCCTATTACCACACTATACACAATCCTTAGTAATGTTTTTTGTACTAGCGTTACTTTTAAATCATAATCCCCATATATCACTGAATCTAATGGTAACAGTTGTGACATAACCAATGAGCAAAATTAAAATTATACCTTTACATTACCATATCATATGCACAGCCCAAATGTGTTTACATATGCATACTTTCATGTGGTGAACATGAAAAAATTGGTAAAATATGATGTTTTTAAAGAAAAATTTAAAAGAATAAAATTTTCATTTTTTTAAAAAAAAGTTAAAACATATATTGGAATTTGAATTTTTTTAAAAAAAAATCTCAGGGCTCTCTTTTCTCCTTTCACTGAGCCTCACCCCAATCACACCCTGTCTTACAGCATTTTTAAATGGAAGCAGTCGAATGTCATGGCCCATTTCTGCCAAAACACATATATTTCAGGAGCAGTGTTGTCACCTCCCCCTCCTTTTAGGGTGTCACCTGATGTGGTCTGCATCCCCTTCACACACACACACACACACACCCTAGTGATGCCACTAGCAAGCAAAAGCATCTCCTGGGCTTGAAAGCTGTCAGACAGTGGGAGGTTTATGTATGGAACTCAAGTACAAGTGAATAGGCCTCTGTGCCTTATCTAGGGGTGCGTCTACACTGTAGAACTAGTGCGGTTTGACACCACTTTAACTGCCATGGCTCCATCCTATAGAATCCTGGGGTTTGTAGTTTTGTGAGGCACCAGCACTTGTTAGTGCTAGAGAAGGCTAAAGACCTTGTAAAATGATAAATCTCAGGATTCCATAGGATGGAACTACAGCACTTAAAATGGTGTCAAACTACATTATTTCCAGAGTGTAGAGCAGTGGTTCCCAAATTTGGCTATGCCCCACATCCCTAGAAAATGTTGTGTGATATTACTACAAAAGTAATATCACATTTAAAGATGAAGCAGTCTGTTTTTGAGTTTTATTGAACCACATACAATACTGCGAGTGAACAAATTGAACTTTTAAAAAGCTTATAACTCAGTGCATAAAATGCAAATCTAAATGGAGCAATTAGCTTCTAATTTATTCAGAAAAAATGTAAACAATAAAATCAATCCCAGTTGTGAACGTAAAATTAAATTGCTCCTTTGCTTCTGCTTCTTATTCTAATTTTATCAAAACATGGAACTTTTTTGCTGACTGCAATCTGCAGGTCAGTCTGTGGAATCAAGTGATCCCTAGATTTTGTTTTGACTGCCAAGATTCACATAAGTATCTTTGTCACACACCATGAAATTCCATCTCGCATCCCTTGAGGGTGCAGTCAAGCCCCTGATATAGAGGCACCCCCAAAAGGATTTGCACACACATAAGATGCACTTACATGCAAGTAAGACTGCATCCCTCTACAGAAATGATACAGCTTGACACCACTTTAACTGCCATGGATGAATGCTATGGAATTCTGGGAACTGTAATTTGTTCTGGCATCAGACAGAGAAGGCTAAATAGCTCACATAACTACAAATCCCAGAATTTCCATAGCATTGAGCCATGGCAGTTAAAGTGGTGTCAAACTAGGTTATTTCAGCAGTGAGGGTGCAGCCTACATCGCTGACAAGTTGGCCACCTATGTACATATGTTTTCAAAGTACAGTGGATTATGACAATTAGTTTTGGGTCATCCTGATGAAAGAGCAAATTTCTGAATGTATTGGCCTTGCACTGAAATAAACAGTTTGTTGTGATTTTGTCTCTGTTTTTTCTCCTTTCAGATCAATGCAGTGTGGATGGCCATATGCCACTCCCCTAGATATGTTGACACAGAACATGACAGATGCACTAAGTAGTGTGCAAACTCCCTTTCCCTTCAAACTTGGAGCTTCATCTTCCTGCACATTTCCAAAATACTATGTTGGCCTGGTCCTATCATTTGCTTTTTTTTACTACTGTTCCACCTGGAATGCTTCTTGCCAGTGGCATCACTAGGGGGGTGCGGAGCGCACCAGGTGACACCCTAAGTGAGTGTGTAACACCATTGCTCCTCAAACACCTTCCTTTTGGCAGAAACGGATTGTGGCATTTACCTACTTCCCTTTAAAATGCTTCAAGAGGTGGTGGGAGTGGGGTGAAGCTCAGTGGAATGAAAAGGGGGAGGCCCAGAATTTTTTAAAATTAAAATTTCAAATTTCAAAATTTTATTAAAAAAAATTTATTTCGCTAGTTGTTTATGTCACAACTGTTAGCATTACCTTCAGTGGTATGTGGAAATTATGATTTATGAGTAAAATTGGTGCAAAAAAAAGCATTACTAAGGATTCTGTATGTTGTGAAATGGGAGGAAGTCAATGGTAGGGGTAACACTATGAGTTACCACACTGGGTGACACCAACCCTAGGGATGCTACTGCTTCTTGCAGGGGAGGAGACAAGACAGTGGAAATGGTTTCTAATCTGCTGGGTAGGAAAAACTGGATCAAATGCTCCTCTCTAGGGTTGCATATTGCACATTTGTCAGTTGCATCTCAGTTTATGGTGATCCCATGAATTTCTTAGGCAAGGTGTCGTCAAAGATGGATTTGCCAGTTCATTACTTTGAAATATAATCTACAGCTCCTGGTATTCCTTGGCTGCCTCCATTCAAGTACTAACCAGGCCTGATCCTGCTAAACTCCCAAGATCAGACCAGGTTTGGTGCTTTCAGATTATTTAGGCCTTATAATATTTGGGATAGCCCCTCATTAAAAAAAAAAAAAACAGAACAAAGTTGCTAGGGACACTTGAGTTTCAATCCCTGTTGAAACAACATTCGAAACAAAATACAGAAGAGAAGCCTTTTATTGCTACTTTGGGAATAAACTACAGCCTGTGAAACCTTAACTGTTTGAGTCTCCAGGTCACTATGATGAAGTATGAGAAACTTTGGATCTAGAATATCCAACAATGCTGACACTGTATGTAAACGAATAATCTCCTTGTCTTTCTCTGCTGTACACCATACTTGATAGGGGTCACTGAAACAAAATTCAAGATGCCTGAGATAATTGGTTTTTAATCCCTTTGATGAATAGCTTCTATTTAAAGAGAAATAAGGCTACGTCTCTGAGATATCTAGGTGACACCCTGCAAAGACTGTCTTGCTTCCATGCCAGCTTTCAGACTGAATGCCACCTGGAAAATGAAAAGTAAGTAGATGTCTCTATCTATGCTATTTTTTGTATTGTGACATCCTTCAAGTGTAGTTATACTGCTGTTTTTTGTTTGTTTGTTTGTTTGTTTGTTCCATATTAAATTACTCCCATTTTGGAATGATACAATATTATTCGAAATAATATTTGAAATAATTTGAAATAATAAAAAATATTTTTATGATTATCTTAATTTAATTATCCATACCCATCCATACCATTGATGTTCTTGTTTTTATATCTAGCAGTATGAATACAGGTTCATGCAGATGTTCAGATTCTGTTATTTATTTCCTGTATAAGGAATATGGAAATGCTCTCCAACTTGTCATGTGTATTTTACTGTGATGATTCTATGCTTTATCCCTCTAACAACAATATTTTTCAGACTTTCCGTCTATGCATCCATTAGTTTTCCAATGCTCATCATTTAAATATAGCTTTCCAACTTCTTCGGAGTGTAATTAATATCTGTGTCTTTCTCCTCTTCATTACCGTTTGCTCCTCCTCACTAAAATACTTCTCATATTGAATTTATTGTAGTGTATAAATATTTCAAAGAGCTTATATAGTGATTTGAGTGTTGGACTACAGCTCTGGAGATCAGGATTCGAATCTCCACTCAGCCACGGAAATCCACTGGGTGACCTTGGGCAAGTCACACTTTCTCTTCCTCAGAGGAAGGCAATGGCAAAAACCCCTCTGAACAAATCTTGCCAAGAAACCCCATGATAGGCTTGCCTTATGGTTTTCACAAGTCAGAAGTGCCTGGAAGCCACACAGCAATAATACATATTTCAATTAGATCGTCATTTTACCGTGAAATTGAGTCCAGTGAGAAAGGTTTCTCACTTACCTTATTCTCCTTATCTTTATAGAATCATAGAATCACAGAGTTGGAAGAGACCACAAGGGCCATCCAGTCCAACCCCCTGCCATGCAGGAACTCTCCATCAAAGCATCCCTGAGTTCTTGCATGGCAGGGGGATGGAGTGGATGGCCCTTGTGGTCTCTTCCAATTCTAAGATCCTATGATTCTCTAAAGATAAGGGAGAATAGCTAGTTAAGCACATAATTAAACTGCGAGACTTATGATCACAAGAGGTGTTAACTAAGTTGGCTTTACTAGAAGGAATTATATAGTTTCAAAGAGGATAAGACAACTAGCAGCTACCTATCATGGTTGTCTACAATTTCTAAGACCAGAGGTATTGACATGTGTCAGTTGCTGGGAAACAACAGAGCCAGGAGGACCATCTTGCTCTGCTCAAAGCCTGGAAATAATATGTTAGAAGCAGTGGTGTCTGGGGGCTCTCATGTCTGGGGTGGTGAATCCATGCCTGGTCTTAGTCCAAACTTTAAAGGATTTATCTAAGATGCTGAAGATATTTAGGAAACAGGGTTTAGTCTCTCGGATAATTTTTCTCAAGTTTGGACTACAATTAACACAGAAACCATCAACTATCTCTAGAATCATAGAATCATAGAAATTTAGAGTTGGAAGAGACCACAGAGACCTCTGTTTATAATCAAAGTGTTACTTATATTGTGCTGCTTTCAGGTTGATTATCTGCATCTCATACACACACACACACACACACACACACCACACACACACACTTCAGGATGGCTTTTGTGGAAAGTACAGCCTTATTCTTACCATCAAGAATCTCTTCAACCGGGGAAGAGATCCTGTAAGCATAATTTGTCTCCTAACCTGAAGGGATTTATCTCAGCTTGAATGGGATGGGTAAATCTTCCTGTTATTTCTAATCAGTGATCAGGAGTAAGAATGGGTTCTCCTCCTTGTCTTGCTTATATTTCTGGTTGGGAAAATAAATAGGAGGAGATTTCTCCTGTTATCTCCGATCACTGATTAGCAATAACAGGGGAGAGGATTCCTTCTTTTGCTCCCTCGTTGTCTAATGGAATAAAGAAGACTGTGTGAAGAGATTTTTTCTGTAAAGAGGGCAGCCATGGAACCATGCTAAAAAAGGAACGGCTTAGGGTGCTGAGTATGTTCCACCTAAACATTAAGAAGAGCCCTGGTGGCAGTCACTCACGCACCAGCCATAAGGTTGTAAGTTCAAGACCAGCCAAGGGCTCAGGCTCAACTCAGGCTTGCATCCTTCTGACGTAGCTAAAATTACTATCTGGCTGATGTTTCACCAGCATCTGTGGCTGGCATCTTCAGAGATGCCAGCCACAGATGTTGGCAAAACATTGGGAATAAACTCTTCTAGAACACGGCCACCTAGCCTGAAAACCCCACAAAAAACGAAGTACTTGCTAGTGCTATTGCTATGTTTAGCTTGGGGAAGGGAAGGCCAAAAGATGACATGACAACCATGTTTAAATATTTGAAGGGATGTCCTATTGATGATGGAGCAAGCTTGTTTTCTGCTGCTTCAGAGACTAGGACATGGAGCAATTGATTTAAACTACAGGAAAAGAGATTCCACCTAAATATTAAGAAGACATCTTGATAGTAAGAGCCATTTGACAGTGGAACATGCTGCCTTGGAAAGTGGTGGAGCCTCCTTCTTTGGAGGTTTTTAATCAAAGGCTGAATGGTCATCTGTTGGGATGCTTTGATTGTGTGTTCCTGCATGTCAGGTGGTTGGACTATATGGCTCTTGGGGTCTCTTCCAATTCTGTGGTTCTGTCATTCTATGAACTCTGAGAGATAGTGAGAGAGAAAGGCTAGATAACATCCAGGGAAGAGCTGGTGGTACTGGGCTATTTGTTTTGAGTTCAATAGGCACGGCAGTCCCAAGAAAATAGAACATGCATCCTAAGGCATGCTGCTGGTGAAGAAACAAAAACAACAAAATACTCAATGTTTAAATGACAATAACAACACAAATGATATACTTCTCATGCATTGTTTTGGTTTTGTGTGTGTGTGTGTGTGTCTTCATGTGTGGTTCTGGTTTGTTTCAGAAATGAACAACAAAATTCCTTTGGGATTTCTGAATAACGAATTAAAAGTAGGTAAGCACTGCATGAACCGACAGTGACAAAGGGCTTTGGAGAGGGGGAACAGTTTGACTATGTACCTTTTAAACATTAAAGAAAAGGAACAGAGAATGTAGCAAGGCTGACGAGATATACTGAAAGTTTTGGATCTGCTCTTTCCACATGGAAATGCACTGACTGCTTCTTCTGAAACTGCCAATTGAGAGGAAAATGTTATTCCCATTGAAATCTGCACCTTTGTGAGGTTTGCAGTGGATTTAAAATTGGAGGAAATAAGAACAAAAGCATGCATATATTTTATAAAAATGTACAAATATGCTTTGTAAATACATACAAAAATGTGTACATTGGGAGATGTGTACATCTCCATTTCTTCACACTCAGAGAAAAACAACACTGTATCTCTTTGCTGCTAAGGATGAAAACAATAAAAGAACACCCATTTGTAACTTCCATGTGAGTTTCCTTTTGGCAAATCAGTGAAAAATTTTCATGCGTAAACTAAAGTATAAACTAGGACCAGCTAAGATTAACAAAAATTTGAATAAATGGCTGCTCTGATAATGTGGGAATAATGTCTAATATTGGGCTAGTTTGTTTTTTTGTTCTGTATTCTCAGAGTTTTGTGAAGCATATGACTGAAGATTAGAAAATGGACCAAGAAAAAACAGAGGAAGTTACCCAAATTGGGATAGCCAGCATTCAACAAAGTGCCACCATTCAAGCAGAGGACATGGATGAGACTGGTACAGAGGGCACACACACTCATACGAGTACCAAAATCACAACCACCTTTCAGAGCACAGACGGCAGTGATGAAGACACCATTAGCTCTGAGACCACATTTGGCATTACATCTGAAAGGATCACCTCGTACCAAGCCAGCCCAAAGATTATACCAAAAATCTACATTAGCACTTCCCCCGAGAGCAATACTGAGGATTGGGAAGAAACAATTGACATGGGTGTTCATGAAGATAGTGTTACCTCTGGAAATAACCACGTTAGTACCCCTGAAGTGGTTAGCAAGTCCACTTCTGGTGATGCCATCTCAGATTCCAAGGAAGTCATTTTGGATGCATCTCAAAATGTTAAATCTACAGCTTCTGAAAATGGGCATAGCGAGGAGTCCATTATCAGCACAAGCCCTGATGACAATACTGTATCTGCAATCAAAGAGACTAATACCGTTCTTGAAAATATAACCATCATCACTACCAGTGGTGACACCTTCTTCAAAATGCCTAAAAATATGGCTGTTGAGGAAACCACTGTCAGCACCATTCCTGAAATAAGCACTACACCAACCATTGCCCAAGGAGATCTTTGCAATAACTTTGCCTCAGGGGAAACTGTACCTGTTACTGGAGATGCTAGTGATAGCACTTCTGGAGTAGAGATTATCAACACACCTTCTGAAGATTCTCTTTCTGTTGGAGACACAACAGACACCGATACTACTCTTGGCCCAATGGTGGACTTTATGGAAACCAACAGCACTGAAGAAACATTAAACTCTAGGGATAGTGTCACAAAAGATGATTCCACCATTTTTCCTGGAGATTTCACTAACAGTCCTGTTTCAAGCCCTGGTGAGAATCCCCTTCATGCTTTGAAAGGAATGTCACTCTCTGACCAAGAAACCACCATGTTTTATTCAGACAGTGGCAATGAGAGCCTTTTTAGTGAGGATACTTCAACCATTCCTCCAGCATTCTCAGCTGCCTTTCAACAAGTTACAACTGTTGCCTCAGGAACCACATCCATCTCCTCCTCTGACATTGACATCATAGCTGTTGAATGTGCAAAAATGACAGATTGTCCCAGAGGTAGTCCTACAAATGGAAACCCAACAGACAGCATAATTAAAGAAGCCACAATCAATGCTCCCACCACTACTGTTGCCTCCAGGGAGATGTGCACTGCTTCTCCGGATGGCAAGTTTAACATTTCTGAAAATAGGACCTCCGATATCTCTTTAGGGCCTCCTGAATATGCTTTTATAACAGACTCTGGAAACTTTGGCACCCTTGATGTTGATGCTGATGATAATGATAATGAAAACATCACATTTTCTGGAATCGTCTCTACTCCCCCTGCCACTATTAATATGAACTTTCACATTGTTCCTGGAAATGTAAGGAATATTATTAGCACCAGAGAGACTACAACTAGTGACCCCAAAGACATGGACACAGCTTTTGGAAACATGCCAACCACTGAGACCTTCAGCAAGCCCAGTCTTTCTGGGGAAAGTATCAGCATATTGTCTTCTGGAGATGTTAGGGAGACAGGGACCTGTAAAGAGAAAGCAATCACTGTTCCTGAAAATCCCATCATTACACCCAGTTCCATTCATTCTTTTGACTATACAAACACCACTGAATACATTTCTACTTCAGGTTCTGGAAATAACACAATGGAAGAAGATGGCATGGGCACTATTCCAGCAAGTACCTGTGAAACAGAACTTTCTCTTGGAAAGGTCACTAACTTTATTTCTACAGATGTCCTTTACAGAAGTATAAAAGACACCCTTGGTGATACCTCAACTGTTTCTTCTTTCACAGAAAACATTGTTGATCCCATACCTATGAGTACTAAAACTATAGCAACTCAAGGAAGCACATGCACAAACAGGGCTGAAAATGTTACTACCAGCTTTGGAACCTCCATCATATCTGAAGGTATAAGTGTAACTTTGAGTAAAAGTGACCCATCAATACATAAGTCCTCTACCAATAGTTTTGGTGATTATATCATCCTCAGAAATAATACAGAAACTGTATGCAAAGATATCAACAATTTTCCTTTTGATTGTGGTGTGATCACCACTGTATCTACCTCATTCCAAAATGCCACTTTTGATGATCCTGGATATATTACTACCACTGCTTTTTCCCAGGATACCTCTGGATATGCTGCTGAAACAAAACTCCAAAAATCAGAAACTATTGCTGACAAGATCAATATGGTTTTTGGAAATGCCACCATTACTCATGGAGTCAGTGCTACCGCTGATGTCACCAACACAATTCCTACAACTATTGCCATTGCTGAAGGTGCCAGAGAAGCTACCACTAACAACATGATTCCCAACCTGGAAGACAATAGCAGCACTGCCACAACAGGAGCTACTCTTGCTTCTCAGCACTTTAGTGGTACAACTGCAGAAGAACACATTGCCACAGCAACATCTGGTGATGTCAGGTCTAGAGAAAATGTTGAAAATGATTTTGTTACAGCATCCTTTACTGATTCTGAGAATACCAATGCCACCTCCTCAGCATATAGAGATACTATTTCCTCTGCTGGAGAAGATGCTGGGAATATTGCTTCTAGAAATGTCACCATTTCTGCTAATGAAGAGCTTCCCACCACTGTACCTAACAAGGTTCCTATCGATCGTTACAAAACCACCATTAATACCAACCCTAAGTCTAAAGATTCCCAGATCACAGATCCTTTTGGAAACTCCAAAGAGAGAAGCATCACTGTCTCCATCAATCCTTCTGAAATTGTTACCAGCACCAAAAATACTAATAACACAATGGATTCTGCACATAGAGACATAGCCACAATAGATGATAAACAACTGACATCTCAACATCCAAGCATCTCTCATGTGACTCCACCTTTAGAAAAGGAGAGTAGTTTAACAGAAAGCTACACACTTAGTGAGACTTCAACTTATGCTATGACTATGAGAATTCAAGGTGACACAAACCATGGTGGGAATACACATCCAGAAGAGTTAATAACCCCAGTTCCAAGCGCAGCCTCATCAGCTGATATCATACCTCCAACACCTTCTTCCAGAGGTCAGCCTGATCATGAATTCACTAGCACTCACGGAGATGATCATAACAAGATTGCCATCTGTGACACATCTTCAACCCACAGTATAGCACTGGAACAAAATTTGAGTGTTGCCTCAATTGATGACAGCAACCTCCCTTCAGATACCACAGCAGTTGATTCTGCAGTTTGTAAACCAGACTCTGAGTCTGCTCCTAACATTTATCTGTTCTCAAGTGAACTTGATACTGATGTAGTGGAAGACACTACCACCAATACAGTTGATTCTTTATTATTTGACACAGCTGATAGAGCACACACCTCCACTGATACTTCAGAAGAGAAGCAGTATGGAGAGGGAAGCTCTGTTCATCTGAACTCTTCATTCTCCGTTGAATCTAGTGTTCAGGAGGCTAGCAAAGAACCAACTGTTGCCTACACCACCAATATCTCAGGGGATGCACACCTTGAAGAGGCATTTGTTTCTGTGCCCAATAAGAAAACCACCACCCTTGAGCAGGAATCCAGCTTTATTAAAACAAGAAGCAGTGGGGGTACCACAATTGAAACCACAACACAAAATGGGAGAGCCCTGGTAGAAGATATTAGTAGCTGTTCTGAAAGTAACAACATGTGGGCTGATACATCCATGATTCCTGTGGTGATGGTAGGATCTAAGAACGATGCCAGTCATGAGGATATAAACCCTCTTCACAAACTTGTAACACCAGGGACCATGGCAACCTCAGTTACTTCCAGAAAATCTGAAGTCATCAGTACACCTGAAGATGCCAAAGATAACACTGTTACCAGAGACATTTATGCAAATGAAGAAACAAACATCATGAAACCTTCTGTGGGGACAAATGTCTCTCTTGCTAATAGATCTAGAGATCTGGCCACTATGGCCTCAGATGAATTTGCTGAAACTGCCAAATTTTTGGAAGATGCTGTTGCCTTTGGCCCTGTAAAGGAAGCCACATCCACAGTTACTGCCCTTAAAGATGCTGTCATGATCACCCAAGATTCCTCTGGAGATATTGACAGTGATTCTAAACATAAACTTGCTTCTATCCTTCATGATAACCCCCAAGTGGGACAAACTCCCTCTTTGGAAAATATTTCAGTGTATACCCTTGGAGACACCAAAATGGTAATTGATGAAGTCCTTACTTCTGAACTGACATCCTCTGCAGAGACCCACATCCTTGAAGATACTATTGACCTTGTAGGTAACATTATCCCAAAGGAGAGTCTCAGTAATGACCCTTCTGTGATGTCTACAAATACACCAGCTGCTTCAGGTACCATCAGTTCTCTCAGTGATACTGTTTCTACTCTTGATGATGCCACTTCTATGTCTGAGATTGCTATGAGTTCTGAAGAAATTTTGTCTTCTGAGAATTACTCCACAGCTCCCTTTGAAGCCATCAGTATTCAGAATCAGACCTCGTTTACTGAAGATGCTATTATTGACCCTGGTAAGATCTTTTCTACTGGAGAAACTGTCACCACTACTCCAACCTCTGAAGCAGAAACCATTTCTGATGATGTTATTGTAGCTAATGGCACAAAGAATACAGTCACAGATGATGTCAACATTCCTAACAGCCCTGAAAAGGTCAATAACTTCACTGTTCCTGGCATCAGCCCTACAGATTCAGATACTGCTGCTTCTATCCCTCTGGACACAAGCACGTCAACCATTGCCCTTCAAGAGACAGAGCCCTTGGAAGAAACATTTTCCTCTGGAAATGCTATCAGTGTAACCACAGGAGACACCGGTGCCCATCCAGACAGCTGCATTTCTACACTGGGCAGCACTCCACATGAACACAATGGACACCCATTCACTTCCAGCCTTGATACTGTTTCCACACCAGGAGATACTGTTAGAAGATTTGAGGCAAGTGATGCCTTTGGAAATTCCATACTTACTAACTTATTTGCTGACAAAACTGATTTGGCCGTTGATAGTGGAAAGGCTAACCCATCTAAAGATATCACTAGCATTACCTCTGAAGTTTCTACTAATTCAGGAAGGCTGAACACCAATAAACCTGAAGAAACTATGCTTACAAATGCCCCTGAATATATCCCCATAACCTCTGAAGCCATTGTTTTGTCTGCTGGAGATAATACAACTGAACTCTCTGGTACAAAATGCATATTCACTAATTCCTTGCCATCTGGAGATATTGCTGCCACAATCCCTGAAGATAGTACCAGTGATGGCAATGTTCCAGAAGGTACAAACATACTCACTGCTCTTGGAGACATTCACGCTACAAATGTGATTGGCTCTGGAGATGCCACCAACATGATCAAAAATAGCACTACCCCAATTGTTGGAATCACTAGAAACACACAGTATGACGCTTCTACCCCTAGCCACACAAGACCCCTTGGAGAGACATTAGCATCTGAAATGACATGTGTGCCAATAGCTAATGTGACCACTAGAGAAACCTGTAGCACCAACATCTCTAAAACTTTCACAAAAACAGGAAAAGCAGCTATCATAAAGGGCAGTACTACAGCCCATACTGAAAAGCCCACCTCTGCTCCTAGAGATTACACTTATGTTTCTGATGGCATCCCCCCCTCCAGAGGGAAAGTAACTGCCATGATTGCTATTTTTGAAGATGTGGGAAAACAGAATGAGAACTCTATCTCTAGAGCACCTTTTTCCTTTGCAGAGACACCTGTAAGGCAAGTAAATTTCAAGTCTGGAGTGAACTTTACCTATAGAGAAGTTACCAGTACCAATCCTGTATCAACTAAGTTTAAAGAAGATGCTATCTTGACCTCTGTTGCTGCTTCTACTGTTGCTATCACTCGAGCTAGTGAAACTGTCACTTCCTATAGTAAGACCAAATCTTTCAGGAAATCAGATCTAAGTATGAGGAGTACCATATCTACAGCAGACTCTGTTCCTGAAGATGCCTCTTGCCCAAAAGAGATGGTCCATATTTCCTCTGGTGTAATGTCTGGCTCCTCCTTTGAAGACACCTTGAAAGGGATATCCAATGTAGAGACTCGCTCTGGATTTCCTGAGGTTGGTATTTCTCCAGTAACCACATCTTTTGAGGAGACTCATGTCTCTGATAATGCCACAGCTCCTATAGATATCAGCAATGAGATAACCACAATTGGCACTGAAGAGACCTCCACGTCTAATGTTAACATCGTTCTGGGAAAATATCCAATGTCAGAAATAAAAATAGTCCCAGGAGAAATTGTTCCTACTGGCATCACCAGTACCCCTAGAGATAACTTTTTTTATGGAGCCATTAACAGTTCTATAAACACTACAGATGTTAGCCCTTTACCAGACTCTGCCTCCAAGTCCACTATCTTTCCTGTTGAAATGGCCACCCACGGGGCTCTTGTTTCCGCTGGAGAGATGGACACATCTTCCTCCAGCGAAATTGTTGCCACTGTTGACATGACTTCTATGGTCACCACTACTAGCAGTATAAATTCCTCAGATGATGTCACTTCCACACCTTGCAGTGATAGTAATCCTGATGAGGCACATATTTCTGGAAAGGTTATCACCATCAATAGTGAAACAAACAGCCTCACAGCTACCACTGCCCCTAAAAAGGCAATCTTATTTGATGATGGTGTTACTGATGCTTCTGGATATGAAAATACCCCTGAACTTCCAAACACTCATGAAAATGAAACATATGCACCAGGAAATGCATTCCCTAAAGTTCCTGAAAACGTTGCTCTTGACTCTGGAAGCAAAATCATTGCTCCTGATGATGTTGTCATCAATACTCTTCCCAAGTTTAGTGACATGCCCACTGGAGAGATAGCCGATACTGTGGAAGCAAACCACTTTCCCTATAGTGGAGAGAAATTCACTGCCACACCCAGAGAAACCACTCCTGAAGAGACCAGGGCTAGTGCTGCTAGAGATACTGAAGTTGTACCAAGAGAGATTTCCACCCTCACTCTAGGAGAGACAACCACTGTCACAT
The DNA here is from genome assembly GCA_034509955.1 of Urosaurus nigricauda. Classification (NCBI taxonomy): domain Eukaryota; kingdom Metazoa; phylum Chordata; class Lepidosauria; order Squamata; family Phrynosomatidae; genus Urosaurus; species Urosaurus nigricauda. Next base: position 310,363,140 of record JAOEGL010000002.1, read on the forward strand.
CAGAAAACACTGATGGTGTCATAACAGAGACCTACACATCAACAGAAGAGAGTAATGCTACCACATCTGGAGAACCATCAGTTGATGCCTCTGGAGACACAAACATTGCTACATTTGGAAAGATTGTTGGTCCCAACTCTACAGACTTATCCCCGACTCCAGGAGAAGTGGGAGCTGTTAGTCCTGGAGAGAGTTATGTCTCTGATGCATTTAGAGAGACCATCAACAACACTAGGAATGCTCACGAATGCTCCTTTTCTGTTCCTGAAGAATTGCACATTGATGATCCGAGAGAAATAGTTGTTTCCCAGTCTGGTAGTATTACTGGAGCCCCCACTAAGGAGATCCCCACTGGCATAGATGAGGCAACTACAGTCATTCACAGAAAACCATCAACCACAGTCTCATACAAGAACCCTCCTGCTGCTGCTTCTGGATCACGATTTGCTATCAGTCCTAGTGAGATTCCTTACACAGCCTCTCCAGTAGCTTCCCCTGCTCTTGCTAATGTTCCCAAAGGGAACATTCTAATTGGCACATCCTCTAAACTATCTCCCATGGCCAGCCCCAGAGGAATTACTTCAGGATCCCAAGAAAAAAATGGCACCATAAAGACAGGTGAGCTAGACTTTATTTACAGATTTATTTATTTTAATTTCTTAACAAGCTGAGGGTGGTTATGAGGGAAATTAGGAATCAAGGGGGTGGTAAAAGATATGCTGGGAAGGTATACTGGAATTCTAGTTTGGGATTATGGGATGATTTGCAGTGGTTTGAAACCTCCCAAATGTTTAACAGTAGGAGAAGCAAAAATATGTCAGTTATTCTTTGTTAAGATTTTAGAATAACTGATATGTACTAAATTATGAAGATTATCTCAGTATAGCATTCATCTTGGGGTACCAGAGGTACATCTTAACCTCAGTGAATGAAGTCAAAGTGTTCCTGGGTATTACTTTTTTTAACAGAACATTTGGTTTCAGAAGAAGTAATAACCTGGAAAGATAGAATTCAAAGATATAGGAGTTTATCACGAGAAGGAGATTAGAGGTTTATCCCATGAATATCCTGGAAAAAATTGCATAATTGCATGAAATGAATTCACATGACATTGCACAAAACCTGCCATTAAAGTGGTCACAAAGAAGCATTAATGTGCATCTTTTTACTTTCAGGATTTCAATGACAATGCATTTTTGATATCACTTTATTCGCGCAATTACTCGCCATTTCCACTTTATTTGCAGGATGCTTCAAATGAGCTTTAATCTCTCTTTAATGCTGAAATTATCCCCAGTGTGATAAGATCCATAGCTCTGTTAGTCTAGAACTTCAGTATGCAAAGAGTTCCTGCAGCACCTTTGAAACTAACTGTAAGACAGAAGTCGATAGCGTAAGCTTTTCTAGACTTGAGCCTTCTTCCTCAAATACATTTGATGGAGTGGGAAGCCGAGAGACAGATGTGTATAGAACTCTGTGTATGAGATTATCTATAGGAATGCAAAACTTTGTGGGTATGGAAATGAGTGACAAGTCATCTTGTCAGGTGAAGTTCCTCTTCATTTTGTGACCTCAATGGTCCTTCCTGATCAGATCACTGAATTTGCTGTAATGGTGGCAAAAAAGACATAATTCGCCCTTTGAAATAAATAATGTGCTTCCTGTGGACCTTCTTTACAAGTGGAATCATGCTCCCAGAAGCTCCAAGGAGTGTGATTCCATCTGCAAATAAATCACAAGTGAAAACTGACATTTAGTTGCTACTACAGCAAAATTATTGGTGGTGTACATGTATTTGTTCACCTGTGGAGGTTGCCCACTCATAGCTAAAAACTGACTTCCCAGAAAAGTCACTACCATCTCAATTATAGTATCCCAAATAAGAGAGCAATAAAATAACACTGACAGAATCTTTTTTTATAATTATAAAATTGTATGACAAGCTTGTATGTCCAGTATAGAAGGCCCCAAATTTGGTTATCATATAGTGAACAAATTGCTATTCAAGATTCTTCAAAAAGTTAGCTACATATGAAGTTGACATGAAATGGGTGGAAGGAATCCTACATCACCCAGAGATGGCAAATCTGGAGTTATTCTATCATTTTGCAGTTCTTCATTCCAACAGTTTTCAATTCAAAATTTTAAGTGGTGTGCATATATTTGTTCACCTCCGGAAGTGAATTCTTGGCTAAAAGCTAACTTGGGCAACTCAAATTTCCCATCTAGACCAGTTCAAATAAAAGTGCTAGAGCTTTGCCTGGACTGTGTCACAGGAATGCAAGTGGGTTTAATGTTTAAATATACATTCTGTGTATTTAATACATATTTAATACACATTTTGAAAGAAACTATCCTTTCTTCCCCCTGTCTTTGCAGTGGTTTCTCTATCCTATTGGTCAATTATGCTTACTGGCATCATGGTCACTCTTATCCTGGCTGTAGGGCTCTGCATGGTAAGTGCATGTCCTCTATATTCTGGCCTTTATTACTGAAAAGAAGGAAGAAGGAGAAGAGGGATAAGAGGAAAGATGACTGTTGGGTATGGGCTAAACAAACCTTAAAACAGCGGGGAAGAAATCTCTTCAGTATGTACATCATACATTGCATGAGGGACGATAAAGGTGGAGATAAGAGAGAGCCACAAGAATACTTGTGTCTGGAAGCACAGCTGGACAAATAGTTAGAGACTATATAATAGTTACATGAGACACTTTTAAAAAGTCACTTCTGGTCCTTTCCCTGAATCCCCAACTATCAAACTGATAGAATTTTTCAGGAATAATGGACATGGGAGGCAAAGTGCCCAAATCCCGTGGATAAACTGGGTTTAAATCCCTGAAATATACCACAAAAGTGGGATTTTTTTTTTAGACATGTTGGGCTACTTGAGGATTAACCCAACATTAACCCGTGCAGAAAGTGGGCAAAATTGGCTGCTTTTTACTTTCAGGAAAATCCCAAAATTAAAAAGTGGTAAATTTTGCCCACTTTCTGCACGGGTTAATGTTGGGTTAATCCTCAATTAGCCCGACATTGTCTGAAAACAATCCTGCTTCTATGGGATATTCTCAGATTTCAATCCCATTTATACATGGGAGATGGGCTCTTCCTTCCTGTGTGATAAGGTCCAATGTTTAGGTAAGTGATTGACTGTATTTGGATATGTTAGGGCTCAGCATATGAAAATCATTCAGCTGGCATCCTATGTCACATGTAGCTAAACCAGAGCATGTACGACCAAGTAGATATTGTCAGACTTCAACTCCCATTATCGATTGGCTGTACTGGGTAGAGCCGATGGCAGTTGCAATCCAAACAATCTGGAACGTCACATATTTCTCCACTCCTACCATAACCATCTGAACCTTTTTCGTGACTGTTTTGCTTCTTCTTCACCATCTTATTTTGTATTGTTGCCATCTTTGCTCTCTGCTACTATCTCCTGAGCCAGGCAATGTTAATTTGAGTATTTTGGGACTACAGCTTCCCAGAATCCTCTGGTCAACAAGGCCACCAGCGATGCCGGGGGGGGGGGGGGATTCTGAGAGTGGTATTCTAAAATACCCATTACAATGGGTGCACAAAAAAGGCATTCTTTGCTGCACCCTCTGAAATTCCATCTTGCACCCCCTATGTTATCAACATGCTACCTTGTCAGTTTAAATGGCCATTTACAGAATGACATAACTCCAAAAGAAATGGCAAAGAGCAAAAAGACAAGGTTCACAAGGAACCTCTGTGTGTGTGTGTGTGTGTTGTGTGCCTTCAAGTTATTTCCAGCTTATGGTGACTCTAAGGCGAGCCTATCATGGAGTTTTCTTGGTAAAATTTGTTCAGAAGAGGTTTTCCATTGCCTTCCTCTGGGGATGAGAACATGTGACTTGCCCAAGGTCACCCAGGACTTCTCCTGATTCCCTCTACACTCTGGAGCAACACTGAACAGCTATCTCCACATGCCTCCAGCTGTGCTGCCTGCTGCGACCTCCATTGGCACAAGTTACTCCCTATAGGTCAGAAATGTTGATCACATGTTTGGGTGCCTTATTGCGACTTCAGAGAAAGTGATTTTTGGTGGCGGTGTTGGGCAGCATAGTGGAATGCATGTGTAGACAGCAGCCTGGCATCACTCTAGAGTGCTCCAGGTTCTCCTGAAACATCTGGAGAAAATACTAAATCTTTTAAACCCATTTTAAGGCAGGGATAAGGAGGATTCAGTGCGGAGCTGTCAGTCCACATTCGAATTAGTGCTTTGGCCCTGTATGATGAAGACAGAGTGTCGTGAAGGCAGAGGGAATTGGTTTAAATGGCCCCTGTAGATATGTCCTCTGGCTGTACTATTTCCAGTTTGTTTTGCCAGACCACAACCTCATCCAGTGGCATCACTAGGCGGAATGGGGGGTGCGGAAAAGAGCAGTGATACCCAATCAGGCCCTCCTCTCACTATGGAATGAGGGCAGAACGCAGCCCTCCTGGCTTTGCCATGACAGCTGGTGAAACCTGGTGTATCTCAAAGTGCTGGATTCTGTGCCAGATGTCAGATTTTGTACATTTGTGCTACAACTCTAGATGTCCAGAAGATATGCAATCCTGACTACCTCATCTTTTCTTATATTAAAGAGATGAAGATAAACATTGTCAGATCCAAACATTAAATTGTATGAAGGGATTACAACAGAAGGAAGATATTTAGAGTTCATGCACTTGAGAATTCAACTTTTTGGCTTCACAGTTCTCTATATGACTCTACACTGAATGCAATGCTGATACTTTTTTCTGTCTCTACCTTTCCCAGGTCATCTATTACATCACATTCTACATCCTGGTCACCTACTCAACATCCTAAGTAGATACGTTCCTTCACATCTGCTTTGAAATAGTGGTGGTACAAAGTAACTGTCAGCTGGATATGTTATGCAAAAGTTTGACTGTGGGTATCTTTGCAAGGGGGGTGGGAGAGAGAGAGAAAAACTCTTGGTGGGTGACCTCTTCAGAAAGGGCAGAGCACAAAGACTGTGAATCAAACATATCAGAGTGATCCCAACTCACTATGGAAGTGGGTTAATGTATTCAATTAGTGCTACTGCTTTAGCATTCACAGAAAGTCAGATTTGAGAGCTGTCTGCGTAGCCTTTTATATTACACAAATAAACTGCTGTGATTCCACTTTAACTGCCATGACTGCATTCTATGGAATCCAGAAGTTTGTAGTTTAGAGGGCACTAGAGCTTTCTGACAGAGAATTTACAACCCCCCCCCCCAACTGCAAATCCTGGGATTCTGTTGTATGTTGCCAGGGAGTTAAAGCAGAATTACAGCACTATGTACAGTGTCCCAAGCCATTACCTCTTATGAGAAAGGCTTAAGCTGCATTGAAGAAATAATGCAGTTTGACACCATTTTAACTGCAATAGCTCAATACTATGAAATGAGCCAACAAAGCTACTGGTGATCATGTTGGGGCCACATACCAGCAGTGGGATGTTCCTGTCCACCTTGTGCCCCTTCCTCCAAGTCTGAAAAAGCATTTCAAAGCTCTGGAGCAGAGCTTGGAAACATTCGTTTTTGGACTTCATTTCCCAACATTGTCCACCCCATGTTGCTAGTACATGGCCATGCTGGCTGGGTGATCCTGGGACTTGTAGGCCAACAACAACAACAACAACAACTATTATTATTATTATTATTATTAGTAGTAGTAGTAGTAGTAGTATTAGTATTATTTCTTACCCGCCCCTCTGAACGAGCAATCGGGGAGGAGGGTACAACATGTTAAAACATATACAGATAAAATCCTCCAGCGTTCCCACCTCCCTCCCCTTAAAACAGTATTAAACTAATCATAGTTAAAACAACCAAAAGCCTAAAATACATGAACTTCCAAAGTCCCATATAGGCAGCCGGATAGGGGAAGGGGAGGGGGGGAGGGGTCATCAGATGGTGGAAGATTAGTTACTATCCGGGAAGGCTTGCTGGAAGAGATGTGTCTTGATCAGTTTTTAAAAGCCTTACAAGGTTGTAATAAGACTCATCTCATCCGGCAGGTCATTCCACAGCCTGGGAGCCAGAGAAGTTTGTCATTGCCATCTTCTGAGGCTGAAAGAGTGTGACTTGCTCAAGGTCACCCACATGGCTGAGCTGGGATTTGAACCCTAGTCTTCAGAGTCTTAGTCCAACACTCAAACCATCACACCATGCTGGGCAAAGACTTCTAGATACACCTCCCCAAAATACATAGGATGCTGCCACAGCAGTTAAAGTGAATCATGATATGTGAAAAGGATCTAGGAGTCCAAGTAGACCACAAGTTGAACATGAATCAACAGTGCAATGCAGCAGCTACAAAGGCCAATGCAATTTTAGGCTGCATCAATAGAAGTATAGCATCTAGATCAAGGGAAGTAATAGTGCCACTCTATTCTTCTTTGGTCAGGCCCCACCTGGAATACTGTATCCAGTTCTGGGCACCACAATTCAAAAAGGATGTGGAGAAAATGGAGCATGTCCAAAGGAGGGTGAATAAAATGGTGAAGGGTCTGGAAACCCTGCCCTATGAGGAATGACTTAGGGAGCTGGGGATGTTTAGCCTGGAGAAGAGAAGGTTAAGAAGTGATATGATAGCCCTGTTTAAATATCTGAAGGGATGTCACATTGAGGAGGGAGCAAGCTTTTTTTCTGCTGCTCCAGAGAATAGGACCCGGAACAATGGATGCAAGCTCCAGTAAAAGAGATTCCACCTCAACATTAGGAGGAACTTCCTGACAGTAAGGAGTGTTTGACAGTGGAACACACTCCTTCAGAAAGTGGCGGAGTCTCTTTCCTTGGAGGTCTTTAAGCATCTGTCGGGTATGCTTTTATTGGGAATTCCTGCATGGCAGAAGGGGTTGGACTGGATGGCCCTCGGGGTCTCTTCCAACTCTGATTCTATGAGGTGAAACCAATGGGCACGAAAAGATGGCTCCTCTGGCTCCCAAGGCAGCTGAAGTGCTCATGTCATGACCACATGACATGGCTTCAAACCAGGAAGAAGCAGAAAAAAGCTGCTTCTTTTTGAAAAGGAATAAGGCACCTAGAGGGCACTTTCCTGCTGGCTTCAAGGCAAGTGGCATCTAAATGCCATGCCTTCAAACCAACCTGAATGCACCTCTTTATCCCTGTCTGTTTAGCCCCTCGGACACTATAATCGAGTAGGGTGAGAGGGGGCTTTTGTTCAATAAATGGCCTTGCATTACCACATGAGCCCTTTTCTTGTAGCAATTGTGACAGGATTTTATTTTATTTTATTTTATTGAAAAGGCAATATAATGGCTTCGGAGCAGCCGTTATTACACATCTTCACAATCGCATGACTAGGGCTCCTGCAGCCAGTGCGCTGTCTTCCAGACTCCCTCTTAACCCTGCCTCTCTGCCCTATTCCCTACACAGCATGCCTTTCAGTATTTTTAATTTTATTTATCCTTACTTTTACTTTTCCATGCAATTCCAGAGCTCTGTTTCTATGATTTAAGGGTTTTTCTTTTTTAAAAAAAATAAAGAAAAGAAATAGAAAAACAAAATAAAGGGAATCAGGCGGCTTGGGAATAGACAGGAAAATTGGGGACTGGGGAGAAAAGAAGACACTGGACCACGTGACTGCCAATATCGTAACTGCCTTGGCAATGATGTTTTACACCTGGGAACTAATGTAACTGTGAGCTTTTCCTGACAATTAAAAAGGATGCCCTAACTTTGCATTGGGAACACAGCAGCTATGGGCCGGAGGCATTGTCATGTGACAATTATTACCAAAGCTGCTTTTTTTCCAGCTACAATTGCAATTTAAAAGCCCTGTGTTGTAATCTCTTTAGTTTGCAAATAAAGTCAATAAACATTTTATTTCTAAATAATTGTCAAACTAGCAGTTTACATCCTAGAAGAAAAATTCTCTGTTAAAAATGAGGGCAGAATTTTTGCAAATAAATAACCATTTACCTGCTGACTTTTGTATCACATGATGAAGAGCTAGCTATTTTTCTTTCTTTGTCCCATCTCTCTACAAGTCTGAGATAATAAATAGGTTTGGCTCTTATGCTAAAACACACACACCCATATTTGTTCAATTTATTGCATGACAGAACATGACATAATTAGCATTGTCTAGTGGCAGGAACAAAATAATGCAAACAATTGAAATAGCTTCAAATCCTCAAAGCAATGTCCAGATGGAAACCCAGTAGCATAAGGATTGGACTTCTACAGTGTGAAAAATTAAATATGTTTCTGAGCAATTGTTTAGCCAGTGAGATTCTCAATCTTGGATGGCATGTGTTTTCTTCTCCAGACTATTAGTCTGAGGTTGCTGGTAAGTGGTCACACAGCCATAGCTGGCTTGGGTGGGATGAAATTAGTGCCAGGAAAGAAACAATTTGCAGTTTGAATACAACTCAGAAAGGACAGAGAAATCCAAGTATTTACAATACATTGTCAAGAGGAAACACTGAAGATATGCAAAAGGTATGCAGTTGCCTTGGAGAGAATGGATGCTGTCCTCAGCCTCATCCTGTTGGGCTGCTTGCCTGCTCCCTGCTGCTCAGTATGTATATTTCTAAATAAACAGACCTTACAAAGCCACTGAAAATCTCTAATGTTTCTACTTGTTGAGGGAGGGGTGGGAATCATATGGCCTTCCAGTTTTTGGACTGCAAGTCACAGCATTCCTCATCATTGATTATGGTGGCCAAGACTGCTGGAACTAGAAGTCCAACAACTTCTGAAAGGCTGTTTGGAGGAAGTTGTGATCCTCCAGATGATAATGAAGTACAGTACAACTTTCACAAACCCTAGCCAGCCTGACCAATGGTGAGGGATGATGAGACTGCACTTGAGCAACATCAGGAAGTCAACAAAATGTCCTCTTCTGATATACTGTATATAGAATATTATACCAGAGGTCTATCAGATCCAGCATCCTGTTTTCCAGACTGGACAACCACATAGTTTCACACAAGGATGGAAAGAATGGACAAGATCCTGCAACAGATGTGTAGCCATAACCACAGTCCGTCTCCAGACATGAGCCCTGAAACCCACATTAAAATTCAAAAGGCTGCAGTAAAGGATGGAATTCTGTGGCACTAATGAGCAAGGCACTGGAAGATGATGCACCTGCCCCCCTTCCACCAGTGAGCTGTGATACACACAGGACTTGCAAAAGGACTCTGTGGCAGTCCCTGCTTCTGAGGTTGCACCATACAGCTCACTGGTAGGAAGGGGCTGGACACCATGCATCTGTCATCTGTCAGCACCTTCTAGTTAACTGAAGAACTCCATCCTTTGTTGTGGCTGGCTTGATTTTAAGGTGGGGTTTAGAGGCATTTATGGTTGTGGCAACAGTTCCATTATTATAAATATGGATAGGAACAGTTACAGTATCATAAGTCTAATTTATACCAGCATACCTATCAGGATGCCAGCTAATATATTTGCAATTATTCATCTATAGATCAAATTATAGATTTGGGAAACCTCAACAGGACTAATAGTGGAGCAGTGAGACTTTTGTGCAGTTCTTCACCAGTATTCAAACATTCTAAAGTATTGAAGAGGAATTGCTCTGTGGAGAAGTATACGAGTGAGATGAGTAGTTTAAACAAGAAAGACACTTTCTGTGCTGAAAACATGTTATTGTATGAAAAAACCATGTTTTTCCATAGAATTTTTGCTCCACAACACCTCAGGACATTTGAATGTGGGAAAAATATTGGGGAGAAAAATACAATTATTGGTGTTTGCATGTGCTGATGAAACAGTGGAAGATCTCAGGAAGATAGGAAGTAAGGTACAAAGAGCAATTCCCAGTGTTGCCTTCCAGCAATGAAGGCTCCTGATCAATTAACTCAGCAGGGATTGAGGGGAGAAAGGGTTGGAATTTTGCCTTTTCCAACAGGCTCAGGCACTGCAGCATCTCTCAGCTTCTCTGTTCTTCTTCATTAATCACTTTTGCTGTCTTGACCGCACTGTGATATTGCTTCGCCACACGTGTCCTGATTTTCACCTGGAATACACTGGAGGGTGTGATCCCATGCTTCAAAGTCTCCCAAAGCAGCTTTCATGTCAATTAACCAAAACAGTCCCTACCCTCAAGATTATAGTCTAAAAAAGTTGGAACAAAAAAGAAACATAGGATAGTGAAAGAAGAAGAAAATAAGAAAATTGTGGTGGTACTGTTTTCCCCAGAGAAAATGCTAAGCAGAATATCTAGGGGAGGAATTATATGGCATGGCAGGAGGGTGTCTTGACTTTGTGCAGTACGGGACCTAGTAAAAAAAAAGAAAAAGAAAAAAAGATGTGTAAAGATATATGGGTTACACACTCAGAACTTTACCACACCAGCCAGCTGTCCCATCACAGTCAAAGTTGTATAAGAATGGAAACATACCAGTTTGGCATCATTTCCTATCACACTTTTCAATAGTGCTTTGGTGATCTATAGTTGTGTGATCTGTTTTCCACACTGTCAAATGCTGTTTTATGGAAGGACGTGGGGGGAACGAGCAATCGCAACTGCCAACTGCCTCCCAAAGCCAGCTATGATGGATGTGTACACAGGAGCTAGCTTTGGGAAGCACCTGGCAGCTGCAGCTGTTCCCCCTCCTGAAGCACTGGGCTGCGGTGTTCACAATTGCACAGTAGCCCCATGTAAGCAATCCATGGCCACCAATCACCTCCTGAAGCTGCTGCTGTGTGAATGTGCACACAGCAGCCAGCTTTGGGAAGCTGTTGGTGGCTGCAATTGTTGTGAAAGGGAAGGAAGAGAGAGGGAGAGGAGCAGAATAATACACACACACAATGTGACTGCCTGAGAAGTGGAACTGCAGTGGAAGGGACCTATTGCACAAAGGCAGTCAATGGAGTAGCAGCAAGAGTGAGAGCTTACTGACAGGTTTTTCCCATCAAGAAAAAGGTGTTCTACAGTAACAAATGGAATGCAAGGCGGCAGCAAGACCAACGTGATGTTGTGTGCCAAAGACTTTTATCCTGTTAATATGCCACTTGTTAGGCTCCTGTGATAAAATCCTCAGTGCCTCCTAACAGTCCTGTGAGCAGCATTGAGCCAAAGACTAGATCTTGTTAAATCAGATGGAATATCCTGATTGTTTAAACAGGTATCACAAATCAGTATTTCCCCTTCATTTGCCAATCAGCAAAGTTTTGTAGCCTGTGAAGCTATTGCATAGAACTGAGTTGTGCTTTGCAGCCAGAGGATTTCTTGTATTAGAGTTTACACCATCCTGAACTAAGTACAGAAAGAAGCTGTGCTTTGCATGCTTCGTGAAAAAAATGTCCACACTCATAAGAATGACATCTGGGCCCTGACTAATTTTATTTGGTCCAGTCCTATGCCCTTAGCTCCACCTATTGCTGGAATGCAGCTTCCCAAACCCTTTTGAAATTGCTGTTAATTTCAAAACTGTTGTGCACTCTCTTATCTTTGAGGGCTTGCTCTTCACATGAAGCAGGATGAGGTCAATTGGAATAAGATACAGTGGTAACAGCCTTTCACATACAGAACAGTATCTACACACTCTCCAAATGTCCCAGTTTGGCAGGGACAGACAAGAGTAATTCTCGGATGTTGCACTTTTCCAGCTGCATTTATGTCCCAGTTGGCTTAGTGGTTAAAACGTCAATTCTGATGATCAGAAGACCAGAAGGTTGGCAGTTCGAGGCCCGAGTGCTACATGATGGGGTGAGCTCCTGTCACTAGTCCCAGCTTCTGCCAACCTAGCAGTTCGAAAGCGTGCAAATGCAAGTAGATAAATAGGTACCACTTTGGTGGGAAGGTAAAAGTGTTTGGTGTATTCATGGTAGCCACATCGCCACTGGAGTTGTCTTTGGACAATGCTGGCTCTTCAGCTTAGTAATGGAGATGAGCACCGCCCCCTACAATCGGTTACGACTAGACATTCATGTCAAGGAACTACCTTTACCTTTACCTATTTTCTTTTGTCTCCTCCCACTTTCCTCCTTTGTCCTTTGGGTTACTTTAATTGGCACAAACTGAGCTCAAAGTGCAAAAACAGTTTGCACTCTAATCAGCTCAGCAGGGGGAAAAGGAAAAAGGGGGCAGAGTCTTGCCATTCCCAATATCTTAAGGAAAAAGCAAGCTACTGTAGCCTCCCCTACCTGGTGTGTTCTTCCTCATCTTTGCCATCTTTGATCACCCACTGATGTTGTTTCACCACACACATCTTAGTTGTTGTTTGTGAAACGTTACAGGGTATACCACTCTGCAAAAGGGAAAATTGAAAACAACAGGGAGAGCTGCCCAAATCTGAGCATTCTAATACTTACAAAAAACAGGAGGCCCACTAGAATGAAAAGTAGGAACGTTGTTGCTAAGCAAAGAAGAACAGTAGCCCATGCTGGGAAAATATTGCAGTCCAGGTAGCACATTTCAGAGTTCTCTGAAAAGGATAATAGTAAGAATATCTTTGAATGAAACTTGTGGCCATGTGCTGAACATTACTTAGCCTAAAAAAATATTTAAAGGAAGATCATCACTGCATAGAATCATAGAATCATAGAATCATAGAGTTGGAAGAGACCACAAGGGCCATCCAGTCCAACCCCCTGCCATGCAGGAACTCCAAGTCAAAGCATCCCTGACAGATGGCCATCCAGCCTCTGCTTAAAGACCCCTAAGGAAGGAGACTCCACCACACTCCGAGGGAGTGTGTTCCACTGTCGAACAGCCCTTACTGTCAGGAAGTTCCTCCTAATGTTGAGGTGGAATCTCTTTTCCTGCAGTTTGCATCCATTGTTCCGCGTTCTAGTCTCTGCAGCAGCAGAAAACAAGCTTGCTCCCTCCTCAATATGACATCCCTTCAAATATTTAAACAGGGCTATCATATCACCTCTTAACCTTCTCTTCTCCAGGCTAAACATCCCCAGTTCCCTGAGGCGTTCCTCATAGGGCATGGTTTCCAGACCCTTCACCATCTTAGTTGCCCTCCTTTGGACATGCTCCAGTTTCTCCACATCTTTTTTGAATTGTGGTGCCCAGAACTGGACACAGTATTCCAGGTGGGGCCTGACCAAAGCAGAATAGAGTGGCACTATAACTTCCCTTGATCTAGAAACTATACTTCTATTGATGCAGCCTAAAATTGCATTGGCTTTTTTAGCTGCCGCATCACACTGTTGACTCATGTTCAGCTTATGGTCTACTTGGACTCCTAGATCCCTTTCACATGTGGTCTCGTTCAGCCAGGTGTCCCCCATCCTATATCTGTGCATTTCATTTTTCCGCCCTAAGTGCAGAACCTTACATTTCTCCGTATTGAATTTCATTTTGTTAGCACTGGCCCAGCTTTCTAATCTATTCAGGTCATTTTGAATTTTGATCCTATCCTCTGGGGTATTAGCTACTCCTCCCAGTTTAGTGTCATCTGCAAATTTGATAAGTATGCCCCCAATTCTGTCATCCAAATCGTTAATAAAGATGTTGAATAGCACTGGGCCCAGGACAGAACCCTGTGGGACCCCACTGGTCACTTCTCTCCAGGATGAAAAGGAGCCATTGTTGAGCACCCTTTGAGTTCGGCCAGTCAACCAATTACAAATCCATGTAACAGTTACCTTGTCTAGTCCACATTTTACAAGCTTGTTTGCAAGAATGTCATGGGGAACCTTGTCAAAGGCCTTACTGAAATCGAGGTATACTATATCCACAGCATTCCCTTCATCTACCAAGCTGGTAATTTTATCAAAAAAAGAGATCAGGTTCGTTTGGCATGACTTCTTTTTCTGAAACCCATGTTGGCTTTTTGTGATTATGGCATTGGCTTCTAAATGTTCGCAGACTCTCTGCTTAATGATCTGCTCTAGCACCTTTCCTGGAATTGATGTCAGACTAACTGGACGATAATTGTTGGGATCCTCTTTTTTTCCCTTTTTGAAGATGGGGACAACGTTTGCCCTCCTCCAGTCTTCTGGGACTTCTCCTGTTCTCCAGGAGTTCTCAAAGATTATTGCCAATGGCTCTGATATTACATTTGCCAGTTCTTTTAATACTCTAGGATGTAGTTCATCTGGTCCTGGAGATTTATATTCATTTAGGTTAACCAAGTATTCCTGTACTATCTCTTTACTTATTCTGTGCTGAAATTCCCCTATTCTGTCTTCTGCTCCATTATCCTTCGGTTGAGCACCTTTTGCCTTTTCTGAGAAGACTGAAGCAAAGAAGGTGTTGAGTAATTCTGCCTTTTCTCTGTCCCCTGTTAGCATTTTGCCATCTTCTGCACGCAGTGGCCCTACTGTTTCCTTCTTCTTCCTTTTGCTGCGGACATATCCAAAAAAGCCCTTTTTATTGTTCTTAACCTCTCTAGCAAGCCTGAGTTCATTCTGCGCTTTAGCTTTTCTGACTTTACCCCTACATGTGCTGGCTATTTGTTTAAATTCCTCTTTCGTGATTTCCCCATTTTTCCATTTTTTATACATGTTCCGTTTAAAACTTAGCTCATTTGAAAGTTCCTTAGTCATCCATCCTGGCTTCTTGAGACATCTTCCATTTTTCTTCCTCATTGGAACTGTTTGAAATTGTGCCTTCAATATCTCCCTTTTGAGAAACTCCCATCCGTCTTGAACTCCCTTTTCTTTTAGTATTCCTGACCATGGGATCACTCCCAGTATTTCTCTAAGTTTATTGAAATTAGCTCTCCTAAAGTCTAGAGTGCGTGTCTGACTATGCCTAGCTTCTCCCTTCCACTGCATAACAAACTCCAGGAGAACATGGTCACTTCCACCTAAGGATCCAACCACTTGCACCCCATCAACTAGGTCTTCCCTGTTGGTTAAGATAAGATCTAAAATGGCTGATCCCCTTGTTGCCTCTTCCACCTTTTGGACAATGAAATTGTCTTCCAGGCAAGTGAGGAATTTGCTAGACTTTGAGGATTTGGCTGAGTTTGACTTCCAGCAAATATCCGGATAGTTGAAGTCCCCCATCACTACTACATCTCTCCTTCCTGATTGTGTGGTCATCTGTTCTAGAAAGGCATCATCCAGTTCCTCTGCCTGAGTCGGGGGTCTGTAGTAGACTCCCACAGTAACATCCCTGTTATTTCCCTCTCCTTTAATTTTTATCCAGATGCTCTCCACCTGGCTTCCAGTATTGACTTCCTGGATCTCTTCACTGGTGTAAATATCCCTGACATATAATGCTATTCCTCCTCCTTTCCTGCTTGGCCTGTTTCTCTTAAAAAGGTTATATCCCTCTATTTCTACATTCCAATCATGAGACTCATCCCACCAGGTTTCATCCCACCATGATGCAAATGTACAGAAGCTTTTAGGATTATTGTGAATGTTCTCTTGCTACTGGCCATAATAGTTATATTTCAGTTCCAGAATGAATAGACTCTTCTACACTGGTCTAAACAAGTGTGAATTCTGATATAGCTCCTTGTATTTTCCCAGGTATTGCCAGTTGTCATCACTGCCACATCTACTTTTTTCTTTCTTTCTTTCTTTCTTTCTTTCTTTTTGGGTAGAAAGGGGTCGGTTTGTAGTAATGTGTCTGGTCTACTCTAGGGTCTTTCTAAGGTTTCTTAAAACTAAGGTGAGGTTTGCAGAGGTGGTCCTATGCTCAGAAGGGTTTGATTTGCGAAAGATACATGAAACCCACTGACCTTGAGCAAGTCACGCGGTCTGAGCCTCAGGGGCAGGCAATGGCAAACCTGCTCTGAACAAACCTTGTCAAGAAAACCCTATGATAGGTTCGCCTTAGGGTTGCCATAAATTGGAAATGATTTTAACACACACAAGAACAATAACAAACATTGCTGAGGCATTTGTCTATGAGGGACTCTTGCTATGAAAGGAAAAACATGTTGGTCACAGTGACCCCTCCACTCAGTGCAAATATATCATTTTCACTGTGGCAGGAATGAGCTGATCTCAGGATTAAGGTTTTTGTAAGGAGGAAATGCATTTGAGATGGACACATGCCATTCTGGCTGCCAATTTGCCTTTCAAATTGTTTCCTACCCCTATATTTGCAGTGGTGGGGTAAGAGCAAATCTGCAGGTCCATTTTTCACAGGTAAATACCCTAAAGCCGTGGTGGTGAAACTATGGCATATGTGCCCTCTCTGGCACACAAAGCCATTTATGAGGGCATATGGAGAGATGGGAGAACGGGGGAGGAAGTCTCACCTCTGGAAGGCAAAACTCCTGCCCCCAGAAGTCCCATCCCCCAGCACCAGGTAACAGTACCTTTGAGTTTGGACACTCAGAGTCTAAAACCATCAGATCTTGCCTGATCTTGGAAGTTAAGCAAGGTGTGCCCTGGTTAGTAATTGGGTGGGAAACCGTCAACAAATACTAGGTGCTGTAGGCTACATTTTAGGGGAAGGAACTGGCAAAACCACTTCTATTACTTGCCTAAGAAGACCCTATGAAATCCATTGCATTGCCATAAGTCAACAGGCAACATGAAGGCATATACATACAAAATGCAGTTCTAAGCAGAATGAGAAAACCAGTCATTTTCTTGCTCCTTACCTTGGGCATCAGCAGAAGGCTCTTTAGGTGTGGGAGTGGTATTTCCAGAATCTTTAGTCATGGCATGTGTAGTGGTATCTTCATGGTCTGAGGAATTTGTTTTCCCAGGAATAGTATGAATAGTGTCTTCTGTCTCAGGCGTTTTTCCTGTGATAACATCTTCTTGATCAGAGGGGGATTCCTCAAGTAAACTCAACATATTCATAGTCAAGGCCCCATTCTGGGTTGACTCACTTGTAGGAAGAACAGTAGCTCCGTATAGTATGGGATTAGTCTTTGGCGAAACAGTGTTGATATTTGGGGGCGCTTTTTCAATGGTATGTTCAAAAGGAGAGGAGGAAACACCAGAGATGGGTATGCGGGTGGCAAAAACACCTGCTGAAATGGTCCCTTCAACTGTTGTATCACTAAAGGTTGTGATGGAGGGCATAGGGATTTGAAAGTTAATATAGCTACATCCTGCAGCAATAGCTATGTTTTTATCAGGAACAATAACAGTTGCAGCAAATGAGATTACATAACCCTTAGAGACAGTGGTTACCGTATAAGTCGCATTAGTTCCTAATGTGGTGCATGGCAGGGGATTTGCTTTCATAGCTGATCCCTGACCACTGATGTTGGCAGGGAAGGTTGCCTTCATTTCTTCAGTTCTTCCTTCAGTGATCACAGGACCTATGGGTGCTGGAAAGTGATAAGTAATTGTATATGCTTATCTGTATGCTAGGACAGACAAACTGAAGGTGTGCATACTTGCACCCCACATACACACCCCACACCAGGATGGGGAAAATACAGGCCACATGCATCTGAACCACACTTTTCTGGCTCCTAAAGGCCCTAGCATTTCCACAAAGACCCAGACAATGTTATTTTTAAAATAATAATAATTAAGGGTAATTTTCAGTTGATTTTCCGCCCCAAACTGTGCATATCCATCAGAATTACACTTCCTATACACCCCTGAACATCATTTCTAGTAGGTATTGGCTGGGCATTGTGATGTGACATCACTTTTAGTGTGCCATGATGCGCTATTTGCAACAACTGCACAGGGACAAACGGTTTCCCCTGCCAGGTGTTTTCCCCTGTATATACTGTATATACTCATGCATATGTCTAGAAATTTAGGTCAAAAATTGATTCTAAAAACATGAGCTGACTTATCCATTGGTCAATGTGAGTACTGTACTTTAACTCATAATAATAATAATAATAATAATAATAATAATAATAAACTGTCCCATGGTGAAAGGCAAGAATATAATCTGTACTGGAAACACTGACCTCCTCTATTCTCTCATTCATCCAGCCTTTACTATGAGCACAAACACACCTGCTGAAATTTTGTAAGTTCTTTGGCATTGTTTTCCTTTGCTACATCCTATACGTCATTTGTTAGATGCCCCTAAGTTTTACCCTCGACTTATCCATGGGTCATATCAACATCCATAATTTTGGTCCCAAATTCTGCCTTTGACTTATGCATGAGGTCAACTTACAGTCGAGTATATACAGTATATGAGACTATTATCTGGGAGGGATTCATTTGGATTCTTGATCTGCATAGTTCCAAGGAGACAAAGAAAAGGGTATAAGAGGTGAGTTCAAGTTCAAAACCTGTAAAAGGCAGTCTTTCAATGGGATGAAGACAGGTTGGAATGTGGACCAACCATGAACGAAGCTCTACCTCTGATGTAAATAGGCCAGATAGCCAATTCAAATTTAAGTTAGAGAATATCTCTGCCTCCTTAATAATTATGAGATTTCATTAAAAAAAAAAAAGAATTATCACCCCATTCCCACCCATTTAGTGTAGAAAAGAGATTAAACTGGCAGACAAAGACCTGGGATACTGCTTCTTTGATAAGAGTGCTTAATCACAGACACTGCAGATGGCATGGCCTTCCTCAGAATATAAGAGCACACCAAAAACTGTAAATCTCTTCAGCTGCTTATTTCATAAGGGCCCAAATACCTAAAGGTACCAGATCCCATTTGATCTTGGAAGCTAAGCAGGTCATCCCTGGTTAGTACTTGGATGGGAGAATGCCAATTAATACCAGGTGTCAGAATCTAATCAAATCTGTCATAAGTTGTGTGCATGTATTGTGTTAATTAGTTATTAATGTTGCAATATAGGTGGTACCATTTAAGAGTTGTATAACATGTGTGCATTTTGGATATGGGAAATGATGGGAGGTGTAGTGTTGGAGAAAATCTTGCTGGTGTTGCACAGTGAAGATAATTGCTTGATTCAGGAATGCACAGATGTATGTGGGATGCTGTTTCTGAGGGGTCTTCTCATGGAAGAAAAGGCATAAAGGGAAAACTAAAAGTGTTTAAGAGGGGCTGGGTGATCAGATCAAGAAGGATGATACATGGATATGTATTGATTTATGGACAAATCATAGCAAAGCTCAAAGATTGAGGGTGACGTAATGTAAATATTGGGTTTGTTTTTAGGGATAATAGCAGTTCTTTCTGCAAACATCTTCCCGTTAACACCTATGCTTACTGGAACATAGTTTTTGCTGTTTGGTTTACTGAATTATGGGGGGAAGGAGGCAGTTCTTGATTCTAGGTGCCGTAGGCTACATTTCAGAGGAAGGAACTGGCAAAACCACATCTGAGTATTTCTTGCCAAGAAAACCCTCTAAAATTTATGGGGTTGCCATAAATTGACAGGCAATTTGAAGGCACACACACACACACATACACAGACAGTTCATGCAAAGGGAATTATTGGAGGAGGGGGCCTAGTTCACTATGAGAACACAAGCTTTGCATGCAGAAGGTCCCAGGTTCAATAATAAGAAATTCAAGCTAGTTTTGCGAAAGACTTTAGTGTGCAAACTGTGGAGAACCACTGCTGCCAGTAAAAACTGTATACATGGTCTGAGTGAACATAAGGCAGTTTCCTACAATCCTGTTTCTTGGCCGGTACTAATAACAAAAGCAACAGGAGTCTTGTACAGGATGGCCATCTAGGTTGACTGTTCCCCATGCAACTGCTCATCTCGCCCACAAGCTTCCAAGAACAAGGTCATCCTCTCCTTTCTTCAGCCACTTTTGCTTTATTTTTCCACATTTTTATTTATGTTTTTATTTATTATGTATTTATTTTTCCACATTGATTGGTTTTCCTAAACAAGGTGCCCTCCAGATATTTTTTGAATACAATTTCCATTATTCCCGAGCATGACCTGTGCTAGCTGGGAGTTGATGAGTACTATAATGCAACACACCACACTATAGCATCCTGAATACACCCGATTTCATCTAGTATTTTATTATTTTATTTTAATTTATTAATATGGAATATAAAACCATTTAAAGCATAAAAAACAAATACCCCAATAAGAAGCCTCCCTAGGCACAGTTAAGTATTAAAAGCCTGTTTGGAAGACTTTTGGAAGATAACCAGCATAGGGGGGCTATAGTGGGGAAGATGGACCAGTCTTATGGCTCAGTAGAAAGCTTTCTGTGTTCTTATGGGGCATAGGAGTTTATCATACGACAGAATTTGGGGTTCCAAAGCAATGGCAATCCAAACACAATCATGGGGTTTCACGTATTTCGTATGAGTGTATCTCATGCAATTTTGGGCAATGGGAAGTCATTTCGAACGCAATCATGGGGTTTCATGTAATTGCGTATTAAAGTAATAATAATAATAATAATAATAATAATAATATATTATATACCGCCTTTCCAAAAAAGATCAAAGCAGTTTACAAAAGTGCATAAACAAATACACAAATTACATAAAAGTATCTCATGCAATTTCGGGCAATGGGGGGGGGGTCATTTTCGGGAAATGGGAAGTCATTCTGAATGCATTCCGAACTCAATTAGAATTCACGTAAATTTGCTAAACTAACGAATTTATGTGAATCCGAATTGGCTCCATTCGAAATTGGGAGAAATTCCTCCCATGTGATAAACTCCTTACTGAATATTGTGGGAGTTACTATTAAGTAAACGTGAATAGTCAGTGTGGAGAATAGTTGTCCCTTTCAGTATTCTTGGATGGTAACTGGGAAGAGTTAGTGCTTGGACTGCAACCTCCAAATTCCCCACTACCAGTAGGTGTACTGTTGTCAAAAAAATGTCTTTTCCAAGCTATGACAGAAATTCCCATCATTTCTAACCATTAGCTATGCTGGCTAGGGGATAAGTCTTCTTCACTATGATAAATCAAGAAGTAGGAATGGAAAGAACATTTTTAAAAAGGTAAAATGATTGAAAATCATTTTTATACAGAGGCTGGATGGCCATCTGTCGGGGATGCTTTGATTGGGAGTTCCTGCATGGCTGAGGGTTGGACTGGATGGCCCTTGTGGTCTCTTCCAACTCTGTGATTCTATGAAAAACATGCCTCTTGAGTGACAAGAGACCCTGAATAGAATAATCCTAGGCTGACCAGAATATTTGCAGTTCAGGACTTATTCTGTGCATGTAGTTATTTTGAATGGAAACAGCATTTTCTCTGCAGGGAACAGCATTTTCCGTGTCAAAAATAATATTTCCTCCAGAGAATCCTGTTTTTCTGTTCAAAAAAACAAAAACAAAATAAGTGTGAATTTTAATTTTTGTGCAAAAAAAGCTGTTCTGTGTGCAGAAAATGCTGTTCTCTGTGCAAAAGGACCATATGTGGATTTTGTGCAGTCTTTGAAAACTGTATTGTTTTCAGAGACTTCCACACAACAGGAAGAAAATGGATAAAATTACTTGGAGCTTCCTTTGAGAGGAAAATTAACAAGGAATTAGATCCCAGTCTGGAAGGCGACTTACCTGATTTTGCAAGGCAGAGGATAGCTGGGAAGAGGATTTCCCAGTTGGCAGCCAGAACAGGCTCCATTGTAGCGGCTTGTCAGTAGCTTCACCAGCTGGCAATGGCAGGAGCACAAGTGACCAGATTGCATGGTTTTACAAGCAAGCGAATGCGTGTGGTTTCCAAAGATACAGAGTAATGTTTCCAATAAAGGTGGCAATGCTGGTCCCTAATGACATGGGAGCATGTGAAATGGTGGTGGGCAGGGAGAATATGCTAAGGGTAACAAAGGGCCTTGTTTCCGGTTGAGCCAAAGTCTTTTAAAACCACATTCTCCCTCATTTTTATGACATTTCTCTCCCTCATTTTCTTTATTCCTTTTGTCTTGTAAAACATTGCTAGGAAATGCATGAGATAATCTGACTCTTCTGGACGTTTAGGAATAAGAAACTTTGAGAGCTATATAAACTAATAGAGTGTCCATAAATTCGATAGATAATTGCACCCTGCCCTACTTTCTCTTCTTCCTCCTTTTATTCATTTATATCTCTCCTTCTTCCCAATATTGTCTGGAGGGATTATGGGAGTTATAGCCCAAAAGGTTATTTCTCCTAGAGCCTAAAGGAGCCTAGCAGTGGCTCAAGCTGAATGCAAACGTGAAAAGATGCATGTGTATGTGTGTAGGATTTAGTGTTGCTATGCTAGGTCTCCCATATTGTAAGCCCAACTATCATAATTATTGTTGTTGTTGTGTACCTTTACATCATTTTTGACTTTCGGTGACCCTATCACAAAATTTGTTCAGAGGGCGTTTGCCATTGGCTCCCCTGAGGCTGCCAGCGCATGACTTGCTCAAGGACACCCAGTGGGTTTCTGTGGTCAAATGGGGATTCAAACCCTAGTCTCCCAGTGCCCTAGTCCAAAATTCAAACCATTACATCACATTGGGACCCTACTATCATAATAGTGATGCTAAAATTCATCAGGAATTTTCTACCTTGATCTTTTTTCCTCTTCTTCATTCCTCCTCCTCCTCCTGTTCCATTTTTGCTTCCACACTCTACACATATGCTGAATAAATTTTCCCAAGAAGCTATAGCATATCCTCATAAAGAACACATCATGGATATAGGTGAAAACCCTAGAGCCAAACACCACAGAGGATTGTGGAGGAATTGTGGAAGGCAATATGCACTGTGGGTGGGAGAAATTCTAAAGTGGAAATGGGGTAGAGGCAAGGCAAAGGTGACCAGGAGCAAAGGCCAATTGATCTACCTGCCTTTGGTGGCCAACACATCACATTTGTGCTTTGCAGGAAAATGTTGATTAATAGCGGGGGCATTCTGATCAGGCGGATTATTGCACAGTTTTAAAAAATGACTTACAGCTGCCAAATTCAATTTGAGTTAGGGATACATCCAGATTTTATTGCACATTTTTTTGCTGCCACCACCGCCATTGCCAGGAGGGTGCATCCTGGGTAACATTCAGCTAGTATCCGAGTTCAGCAGCCTCTTTTCAAAGCCAGGACCTTCCCGGCTTTGCAAATCAGCTGGCTGAGCTTGGATACTAGCTGAATCCTACCCAGGATGCACCCGCCCAGTGACGTCAGTGGAAAAAACACATGTGATAAAATCTGGATGTATCCCAAATTGAATTGAATTTGACAGCAGTACGTCACTTTTTTAAACTGTGCAATAATCTCCCTGATCAGAATGTGCCCACTGATAACTTGTCTGTACTTTCTGCATTTCATACCCCTGATCTCATAGTTGGAAATTTACACAAACACAGAAGCAATCAGTGAATGAATGCTTTTCTGCTTAACATATATGTTAAGTGTATTTTAAGATCCCAAAGTTCTGCTGGGTTTTTTTAATTGAATGACATTCTGAACAACTGTGGTTGATGCTTAATGCCTCACTCTTAATGGCATCATATGAATTCGAATTGGCTCCAATTGGCTCCATTAGAAATAAAGAGAAATTCCTCCCGTCTGATAAATTCCTATAACAGTGTAGTGAGGTATTAAACCAAAGACTGGCTCTGCTCTACCTTTAAGTCCTTACTCTCCAAGAACAGCATAAATATTTATACATTTATCTCTTTATTCATTGTTCTAATCTGAAATAAAATAACCTCCAAATGCCTCTCTTCTTGGGCTTGCTGATTCTTTAGTAGGATAATGGAAACCTGCCAATCAATGCCTTCTACAACTTTGCAGAGCTAGTGTTCCACCTCCAGAACTTGATGTTGCAATACAGTAGAGTTATTAAACCCAAAGAAGTAGTTTCAAGGTTGTCACTGTAGTTTCAAGGTTGTCATTGTCAAAAACTATTATTACAGATAGTTTCGTCAAGACAAAGCATAGAAAAATATAAGGACAGAGGTTGTGTTGAAATTCGTGGTTCTAATGGCCCATAATAAATACTGTCACCCCTCTGTTTTTGTGGGGAATTCATTCCAGACCACCACCCCCACAAAAATTGAAAATTGCCAATATTCAAGACCCATTGGCTTGAATGGCAGTGCTCACCCCACGTTGTCCGTGGCCGAGGGACATTGCTTTACTTAACAGACATGACAGTAATTTTTTTAGTTTGTGAGCTGAGTGAAAAAGACTTCCAAGGACTTCCAGAGCAATTAAAAATAGAAGTCTTGGGGGATTTTAGGTTTTACTGAGATATTTTAATATAATGCATGTAAGCAAGCTTTGTCACTGTAACAAGAGCATTGATTCACATAGATATTTTGTGAGTATAAAGAAAATTCAACATGGTTTTTTTCCTTAAAAAAAGCAGTCACACAGTGTCATGACATTTCATAGATATCAAATATGACACCAAGATGCTGTGGTCAGATGCTGCCAGATGCTCAGATCCAGTTAGCTTATATATGAAGTTGGGATTTTCTGTCCCAATATGCATCACTTGCTTTCATTGTCTTTTCATTTACAATGTTGATGCTTCTGTTACTAGATTCCAAACATGTGATTCATCCCACTAGTTTTGGTGATAACTATTAAATCACACAGCCATACTTCAGTTGACAAAGGACTTTCTGCACAAGAAAAGAAAGGCGAAAGCAACTGGGAGAGCTGCAGCTTTCTCTGTGTCATTCCACATGTCCTCCTAGCACTTCCATTTTCTTCCCAAAATGAGATGATCATCAATGCCTTCTGCAGAATGAATTTTTCCAATTCGGCAAAAGATATTCTTTGACGACTGTCATGTGGAGCAGCCTGGAGAAAACTGTGATTCTCCCTATCAGTTTTGCCTTCCTTTTCTTGTCCAGTAAAGTCCAAAGTCTCTGAGGAAAAAAAGCTCATATTTACAAATTTTAAAATGCCTGCCCAGCTCCCATTTACTTCTGCTTGGAAGGGTTTTTTTAGCAGCAACAGCATTGAGAGGATGGTGATGGAGGGCAGGAGAAACACAGACTTTTGGTGTTGAGTTGCATCTATCTAGGGTTAACAATGCAACGAAACATTTATCGGGTTCTTGTTATGTACTGTCAAGTTGACTCCAATTGATGAAGACTCTTTTCTCAGAGGAAGTATGCCATTTTGTCTCTTAACTGACATTTCAGACAGAATGTAGGCCTGTGACTCTAACATCATCACCATTTTTCTCCTGCATCCTTTTTTTTAACATCTCAGCCTGATGAAGAAGCCAGTGAAGCCGTGAAAGCTTCTATAACATATTTTTGCTTTGGAGTTTGCCCAATAAAGGCATAGCTTCTTATGGATTTTGGATTTTGTTGTATTTGACTTGCTTGTTGTTACCCAATGGATTTCCATGGTTGAATGGGGACTCAGACCCTAGTTCCCAGAGTCCTAGTCCAACACTCAGACCACTACACAGCACTGGCTCTGGAAGAAGGCTACTGATAATCAATGTAACTATATAATCAGTCTATGTGATCACAAAAGTCTGGAGGTTTTTGTGATCACATGAAGATTCCTCCTTCTCATAAATTTCACTTCCAAAGATGGGTAAGCCACTTCAGAGCCCTCCACCTGAAAGTCTTTCTTACTTTGTTAAAATTTATGAAACCAGAATGGATATTTAGAATGTGTCCAACATGTATTCTCAATTATATAATAACTTAAATCCTGCCTGCTTACCTGATGCTTTCTGGTTAGTCTCTATAGGCTATGCCACAGATTCT
Organism: Urosaurus nigricauda; assembly: GCA_034509955.1. NCBI lineage: Eukaryota > Metazoa > Chordata > Lepidosauria > Squamata > Phrynosomatidae > Urosaurus > Urosaurus nigricauda. The sequence continues at coordinate 310,388,628 of JAOEGL010000002.1, forward strand.
GCACATTTCTCTGCAAAATTCTGCCAAAGAAATCTCCTTCCTAACAGATCATGGGCCCATTCATTTTGATGGCTATGGTTTCATACTATGGCATCCTAGAACTGGCAGCCTGGTGAAGCACTATCTGACTGAGATTTCTAAATGTTCCTCCCTAAACCACAAACTCCAGGATTAAATGGGTCAGAACCATGGCATTAAAGTGGAATAACTGTGCTATAATTCTGCGGTGTGACCCTGGGAAACTGCCCCCAATCCAATAGTTGTGTCAATAAATAAATTTCAGAAGGGAAAGCATGCTTGACTAGTAACATCCACTGAAATTACCTAATTGACACAAAGGTGTCCACTCTTCAGGACAAAAAGTTTTGTAAGGGAGGCAATTTAGGATGAACTTTTAGGACTTCATCACACAAAAGTATCAAAGTGGAATTTCAACAGGATAAACACATATTTGAGTGGTTCTTATCACATGACATCATGTCTCTCCTGTTGCTGCATTGCATTTAAACTGTTGGTGGAATGTACATTGTCATTGACAAGGAAAACCCATCAATGGCTCCCAATATTGCTGCTATTCAATGTGTCCACCTTTCTGCAGCAGTAAAAATATGTTACTTCACAGACACTTGGCTGGGAGATGCCAGCTTGGCCACGTGGGCATAGGCTCTTCCAGCTGGTGACATGGTCAGCGAGCAGATAAGGGAAAGTGGGTGGTGTGGTGGTGTGGCCATAGTTCATAAGAACAATCTGACCTTGGTCAGGAAACCTGTCCAGAAAACAGCCCACATTGAGTGCATGTACCTAAGCCTGAAGATCAGGGATAGTTTGGGGATTCTGCTAGTATACCGGCCACCCCGTTGCCTAGCAGACTCCCTAACTGAGTTGACTCAGCTGGTTTCTGAGTTATCGTTGGAATTGCCCAGACTTTTAGTCTTGGGTGACTTCAACATTCCTCTCGAGACCAGCCTGTTTGAGTTATCAGGAGCAACTTGGGAGTTCATGGATTCCATGACAGGCATGAACCTTTCCCAATTTATCAACGGGCCTACTCATTGTGCAGGTCATACACTCGACAGGGTTTTTAGTATCGAACAGGAGTATCCGTGGGCGGAAGTAACTAAAACCTCCGCACTGTCATGGACGGATCATTTCCTGATCAAGCTGGAACTAAAGGCTGCTTCCCATCCTCCCGGGGGTGGCGGACCCATTAGAATGGTCCACCCTCGAAGGCTTACGGAACCAATTGGTTTCCAGAAAGCCCTAGAGGGTTTGTTGGTCGGGAATGCCGATGATTCTGTTGAAACCCTGGTCGACACTTGGAACATCAATGTCACCAGGGCTAGCAACACAATCGCCCCTGAGCGTCCTTTCCAGCCCGCTCCTAATTGGAAACTCTGGTATACGGAAGAGCTCAGGGAGATGAAGAGGGCTGGACAACGACTAGAGTGCGAATGGCGAAAGACTCGCCTCCCATCCAACAGAACTTCTCATAGGCTGCATCTTTCCACCTATTGGGAGCTTTGAGTGCAGTGCGGAGATCTCTGCTCTGCACACATTGCGTCTGCAGAGTCCCGCCTGGCAAAGCTGTTTAAGGTGGTGGGGGAGCTGACGCAGGTTCCCCCTGCGCCAAACCCCCTACTGGAGCCTACAGCAACCTGCTGCGAGACGTTTAACACCCATTTTGCAGATAAAAATCTCTCGGATCAGAGCTGACTTGGAAGCCAATATTTGTTCAGAGTCCATAAGTGAGGTGTCCAGCCATTCTATTACTGTCAGTTTACTGGATGAGTTTCAATTGGTGAGTACTGATGACGTGGACAAGCTCCTTGGTAGTACTAGAAAGACGACTTGCTCCCTCGATCCATGTCCATCTTGGCTGGTCGTCCAGGGAGGGGACACATTCAGAACATTCCTTCAGGGAAGGTATTGTTCCATCGTGCCTGAAGGAGGCGGCTGTTAAGCCTCTCCTGAAGAAACCTTCCCTTGATCCCCTGGAAAGGAACAACTACAGACCAGTGTCCTTGCTGCCTTTTCTCAGCAAGGTGATTGAGAGAGCTGTCGCCTCCCAACTCCAAGCCATCTTGGATGAAACCGATTATCTCGATCCATTTCAAATTGGCTTCAGGGCAGGATATGGAGTTGAGACTGCTATGGTTGCTCTGACGGATGACTTCCGCTTGAGCATTGACAGGGGGTAGCGTGACCCTGCTGGTGCTCTTGGATCTCTCCGCGGCCTTTGACACCATAGACCATTCCATCCTTTTGGATCAGCTGAGAGAGCTGGGGATTGGTGGCACTGTACTTCGGTGGTTCCGGTCCTTTCTCATTGGCAGATCCCAAAGGGTGAGGCTCAGGGACACCCTGAGCTTAATTGTGGTGTTCCTCAGGGCGCCATCCTGTCCCTGATGCAGTTTAATATTTATATGAAGCCACTTGGTGAGATCATTTGGAGGCATAGAGTTCAGTGTCTTCAGTACGCTGATGACACTGAGATATACCTCTCCATGACAAGATCATCTGCTCAGACCTCAAATGGCGTCTCTCCTCTCAATCACTCCCTTGCGGCGGTAATGGATTGGATGAGGGGAAACAAATTGAAACTCAATCCAAACAAAACAGAGGTACTCACAGTCACAGTCCCGAAACCGGGTTTGGGAATACAAACTCCAGTCCTCAACAGAGTCACACTATCCGCAAAGGACCCTGTTCACAGTCTGGGGGTACTTCAGGTGAATGCAACGGTCAGGAGTGCCTGTTATCAGCTTTGGCCAGCTGCACCCTTTCCTGGACATGAGGCATCTGGAATCTGTGATACATGTGCTGGTAACCTCACGTTTGGACTACTGTAATGCGCTCTACATGGGGCTACCCTTGTGCTTAACTCGGAAACTACAACTGGTTCAGAACATGGCAGACTTATTACTGGTACATCTAGGAGAGAACATATGGCACCTGTGCTTAAGTCTCTCCACTGGCTGCCGATCAGTTTCCAGGTGCAGTACAAGGTGTTGGTCTTAACCTATAAAGCCCTACATGGCTTGGGTCCATCCTATCTTAGGGACTGCCCCTTCCTGTATGAACCCCCTCCCCCTCCCCGCACACTGTGATCCTCTGGGAGGAATCTGCTACAGCCTATGAAAACCAGGTTGGTGCAGACCTCCCAGAGGGCCTTTTCAGCGGTCGCCCCTAAGATGTGGAATGACCTGCCGGATGAGATGCGTCTTATTCCATCCATCAACGGCTTCAAAAACGCCCTAAAGACGCATCTCTTCTGGCAGACCTTCCCAGAAAATCTTTGACACCTCGGCTCCAAATTTTGGTCATAGAAATTCCAGCCTCTGCCCACCCACATAGCTCAAGGACTCCCAGTTGATACTGTTGATATTGTTTATTATATGCTATGTTTTAACTTGCTTGATTTAATCCTTCTTTAGGGGGAGAGGCGGGGATGGGATCAGATGTTTTAACTGCTGTTGTTTTAACTCTCTTCTGTAACCCGCCTCAATTGCTCATTCAGAGGGGCAGGCTAGAAATAAAACTACTACTTCTTCTTCTTCTTCTTCCTCCTCTTCTTCTTCTTCTTCTTCTTCTTCTTCTTCTTCTTCTTCTTCTTCTTCTTCTTCTTCTGGCAGTCACATGTCATGAGGGGGTGTGATTCTCCTCATTTCCCCATCTCTCTCCACCTCCACCATTCTATTCCCATGCAGCCTCCGTTCCTTTCTATTTTTGAACTTTTATTTTTGCTGAGATTGCATAACTATAGCTAAATGATAAAATAAAAATATTTTTTATTGTTTCCCATAATTACAGAATTGCATCAAAAAATAAAATAATATTTTTTGAAAGGCACTCATGAGCTGAGTAAGACATTCATATGTAGGAAGCAAGGGTTATGGAGCTAGTACAGAAGGGACCACAGATAACCAAAGCAGTGCAGCATTTGCACAATTGCAGAGAAGTGTGATATTGAACTGGTATGTTCCTGTTTGCTTCACTAACATGATTGTTTGGGGGGGGGGGACAGGCTGTTGTGATAAAGTCCTTATCCTCTCCCAACAAACCCATGAGGACTGCCATGCTTAGTGGTTACAGGCTATTGATCATCGGGTACACTGACACACTCCCTGACGGCGGTTTCAGTTTGAACTTCAAAGGAACTATCCAAGGTGATATTCTTCTTTGTCGAACATAATTAAACCTGATTCAATGCCCCAATGACACGGAAAACATGTGCCGCCACTGGTGGATGTATGTATGTACATACTGTTACCCAAAATGCCAGGGTCCCAGGAGAGCACTCACAATTAATATGCAATAACATATTTTTATTAGCTCAATTAAAATTAGCCAATTTTCCCATACTGGTGTGCCCTTGTGGCTACATACTCTAAAGATTCCTTTTAATATCACATTAGTATCAGAAAATAGAGGAGGTAAAGGAGGGTGGACCTTGGGGTAACAATTATACACAGAGGAAAATGAAATGGAAAGGGAGCATCGGGAATTTTGAACAGATAGTGCATCTCTCTGCGCCATTTTGTTGCAGGTCCTGGTTTTCTGTTTAGTACACTGCCTGAACTGAGTCACACGTCCTTACAAAAATGCCTCTTTATGACCATCATCTTTATTGGCTGCAGTCAGTAAAGTCATTATCCAGCCATCAGGTGCAGTCAGTAAACAGGGAACCCATTTCCTGTGCTGCCACCTATTAAGGGACATTCCATATCCACAGGAGGCATGAAATTGTCACTGTCATTGTTGTCAACATCATCATCATCACCACGATCAACACTACCTTCTTTCAGAAATCAACACTGTGTATTTCTGTGGCCTCCTTTTCCATCAGTAAAAAATAGCAGCCAACAGGGTTCAGATCAGGGTTGGGTGGAAACAAGGCCGTGTTCAGGAACCTGTTCTTTTGACATTCTGTGATTCAGATTCTGTGTCACCTCCGACAGACAAATTATAGGCATAGATAACAAAATGAATGAGGCCCTAATAATGTTCTGCTTTGATGTCAGTTAAGCTACAGGAAAAAGAGTATCCACCTCAACATTAGGAGGAACTTCCTGACAGTAAGAGCTGTTCAACAGTAGAACACACTCCCTCAGAATGTGGTGGAGTCTCCTTCTTTGGAGGTCTTTAAGCAGAGGCTGGATGGCCATCTATCAGAGGTGCTTTGATTTGGAGTTCCTGCATGGCAGGGGGGTTGGACTGGATGGCCCTTGTAGTCTCTTCCAACTCTATGATTCTATATGGGAATATGTGCATGTTTTCAAACCATGGACAGTTGACTCCATGGATGAGAATTCACAGATAAGAAGGACCAAGTGTACCTGCAAAGGAGTCCCATGAATTACATCTAGAGGGTCAATCACATTCCTGAGAGATTTACTCATCTTCCTGCCATGAGCATCATGGACCATTGTGTTAAGGAATACCTGAAGATGAAAGAAGATCAAAGAGACTAAGAGACAGGCCTATGATTCTATTCTATGATTCTATGAAAGAGTGGAACTACATACTAGAATGGCATTCCCAAACTTGCTTTCCAAAAATGTTTTGCCAAAAATATTCCTGCCCCACTTCTTGAAGAGAGAAATAGATATAGGACAGTCATTTAGCCCTTTTGCCCATTAATCTTCCACGGTAAATATACCCTTGCTTGTTTAGTTTCTTGCTCATTTAAAGTAACTTTCTTTCACACTGGAAAGGAAACAGAGGCCATCTAGTTGCACCTCCTGCTCAGTGCTGGAACCATGCACACAGTATATGTAGAGCCCTGGTGGCACAGTGGTTAAATGCCTATACTGCAGCCACTCGCTCAAAACCATAAGGTTGCGAGTTCAAGACCAGCATAAGGGCTGAAGCTCGACTCAGGCTTGCATCCTTCCGAGGTCACTAAAATGAGTACCCAGATTGTTGGGGGCAAGTAGCTTACAGTTTTAAACCGCTTAGACACTCCTTAGGCGGTATGAAGCGGTATATAAATGAAACTGTTTATATATACCCTACTCCCTTCCATATCAGCATTCTCTGAGGATGCCAGCCACAGATGCTGGTGAAACATCAGGAATAAATTCTCCTAGAATATGGTCACATAGCCCGAAAAACCCACACAAAACAGAGAAAGAAACCTTACCATCTGAAAGAGGAAACACAAGTGCCTATAACAACAATTGTTTATTTACATTTATTCAAGTAACTTTTGTTAGAAACATTTGTACAATGAAGTTCTAATCTTGTTTTGGAAAAAGCTTGTTTATATTTTAAATTACAACCATGTTACTATTACAAAGCCCTTTTAACAGAGACTTCAAAAAGTGTCTGTTTTGTTTTGGCGACAGCAGTGGGGACAGCAGTGGTACTGTCATCCCGAAAAATACAGCAGTTATAAGAGGAGTGTGTGTCACAGGTGGTTGAAAACAGGAACACTTGGAGGCCTCTTATTCATAGGTTTGCTATCAGTCAAAACTGACTGGATGGCATGTAACAATAAGACCCTTGCATTCAAGGAGTTCTTGCTATTGTATAAATAAAACTGTATACAAACCAGTAAACCAGGTGTAAGCAAACTATAGCTCAAGGGCAGTATGTTTGTCAAATCCGTTTTTGTGAATCTCTCAGGCTGTTGTTATTGTTATCTTATTTATTTTTAATCCAATCTTTTCCACAGGCCTGAGAGTCAAGGCAGCTTATAAAAGTTAAAACAAATACAATCAAAAGTTCAAATCATACAGAAGTTAAAAATATAATTTAACCCTGAATAGAACTGAAAGCAATTAAAAGTAAGACAATTACAGCAACAACAAAAATCCAATACAAATCATGATGGCCTTTCCCCCGAGGTTTTTTTCTGCAAAAACCTGCTGGAAAAATCTTCACCTGTCCGAGGAAGGATAACAACCAGGGTGCCAATCTAACCTCTCTAGGAAGAGAGTTTCAGATCCTGGGAGGAACCACTGATATGTCCCTCTCCCATGTTTCCACCAAATGTACTGTGATGGTGGGGGCCTGCCGAAAAGATCTCAAAACAGGGCAGGTTCATAGCAGAGAGTACAGTCCTTTAGATAACCTGGATTTGTAGGACTTTATAAGATCATAATTTGCACATTGAAAAAGGCCGTTCTCTTCCAATCAAAATAAGTGGTAAATTGCCTCCAGGAGTACTAATTTATTTTTTTAATAGACTGCAGACTCTGGACTTATTCAATATTTTTTAAAAACACAATTTTTCAAAATGAGATATGGAATTCTAGCAACTTAGGTCCAAAACGCACTACAGAAATAATGCAGTTTGAGACTGCTTTAACTGCCCTGGCTCAATGTTAGAGCTCTGGTGCAACAATAAACTACAGTTCCCAGAATCCCTTACACTGAGCCAGGGCAGTTAAAGCAGTCTCAAACGGGATTATTTTCTGCAGTGCGTTTAGGACCTTACTTTTGTTTTCTTTTGAATCTTTGGCTTTTCTGCCAGAGTGACCCAGGTGCAGAAAACTGTCAGTATTGTCCATCTCTGCTGGTGGAAGCTGCAATTTCTTCAACAACTCCTGGACTGCATCTACAATGCACAATTAATGCAGTTTGATACCACCTTAGCTGCCATGGCTCAATGCTATGGAATTCTGGGATTTGTTGTTTTGTGAAAGATTTAGCCTTCTCTGTGAAGAAATCTCTGCTGCGACAACAAACTGCAAGTGCCAGGATTCCACAGGATGGAGCCATGAGTTAAAGCAGTGTCGAACTGCCTTAATTCTGCAGTGTGGCAGCAGCCGTAGTCACTCCTTTCTTTAACCAGCTGAAGCTGCAGTACCATGGGCCTTTTTCTTTTCCATAAATTCTTGAGTTACTCTCAGCCCCCAACTGCATTGGCTTTTCCCACGGTCAACCTTCCCCTCAGGAGCAGAGTGTGATAGAGGCCTCAGGGGACCACAGCCAAAAGAATGGATAAAGCTTTTCTGTGAAAGAGGCCCTGAAAGTGAAAAGAGGTTCTGGGTCCTGTGAGTCCAAGAACGTCAACCGGCCACCTTCATAGTCCAAGCTCACAAGAACCCTGCGGGTCGGGATCTCCATCTCTTCCTCAAAGGCTGGTGGTGCTGCAGGAAAGAGCTGGTAGGGACCCAGCTCCACAGCCCAAATTCCACATTCTGGCCGAAGCACCACAGGCTTCTTTCTATCCACGGACTCCTGAGCCACACCCAGGGCCCAACCACATCGGCCTCTCACATCCACCAACCAGTGGTGACGGCCCCCTGTGAAACCCTCAGAGCCCAGAACACAAAAGGAAGGGTAGAATCTTTTAGACATGTTGCAGTGAGCTGGGCAAACATCCTTGCGACTTGCAGTCTTCTGGTTAGCTGAAATAGCCAGGCTGGGATGAGCTGAATCAGGATCTAGGGTCAAGACTTCTGTGATAGAAACAGAGCAACAAGGTTAATACATTCCATTCCTATTATTTTCATTTATCTGTTTACTTTTAGTTACATTTACATCCCACCACTCCTCTGATGAGTTCAAGGTGGCACATGTGTCTCTATTTTTCTGCATTTTATCCTCACAACAAGCATGTGAGGCAGGGGCATCACTAGCCAGGGGAGCGCACACTGAACCAGGTGACACCGAAAGGGAAGGTGACACTACTGCTCTCCAAACATCTGCCTTTTGGCAGAAATGGAATGTGGAATTAGCCTGCTTCCCTTTAAAAAGATGGAGCTCAGCTGAAGTGATGGGGTGATTGGGGTGAGGTTCAGCAGATGGAGAAAGGTCAGGCCCAAGGGTTTTTTTAAAAATTAAAACCTATCTTTAAAATAATAATAATGCAATTTCATTATTTTAAAATGTTGTTTAAAAACATCACATCTTACCAAAATTTTCATTTTAACCACATGAAACTCTCTATATGTAAATACATTTAGGCTGTGCATATGAAATTGTAATTTAATCATTTTAATTTTGCTAGTTGTTCATGTCACAACTACTGCCAAGTTTAGTGATATACAGGACTTGTAATTTATAACATTAGTACAAAAAACATTACTAAGGATTCTGAATAACAACAACAACAACAACAACAACCACAACAATAATTTCTTTTGGTGTGGAATGGGAGGATGTTCATTGCAGGGTGACACCATGAGTTACTGCACTGTCAACCCTGGTGATGCCACTGCTGTGAGGGAGGTCAACATGAGAATAAGTGACTGGCTCAAGGCCAGCTAATTTCATGGCTTCATGAGGACTTGAACCTGGATCTCCCAAGTTCCAATCCAGGCCTATAGCTATTATGCTACACCACAATGGCTATCAGGTAGAAATGATATGACTAACCTCGCATCTCAGTCATGTGTTCCTGGAGGGCTCTCTTCTTATGGGAAAAATGAGAAATCCTCTCTTCCAATTCTATGGTAGACACTGGTGTCCACTTTGGAAAGCTCCAACTTTGACACCTTCAGTGAGAAAGGAAAGAGGCAGGTCAGCCATCAGATGGGAATAAGTATTCTCATTTCTCCAGAAATTCTGAATGGATTGAGATAATGGGGAGCCATACCTAAAAGCTGCTTTAAAATTTAACATATAATTCATTCATTTGTTCATTCATTCTATTTATGTCCTGCCTTTCCTCCAATGAGCTCAAAGAGGAATATATGGCTTTCCTCCTCCCCACTTTAATCTCAAAACAACCCTGGTGAGGTAAATCATACAGAGTGATACTACTCCATGGTCACTCACACTCAGTGGGGACTTCAATTTGAAACCTTAGTTTGGTCAACAGATTAAGATTATAAGAGCTATAGTCTAAATGCTAAATACTGAAGCCAGAATCATCCATGTCAGAGTATTTTCCAATTTCTATATATCTGTGAAAGCAGGACAGTCAACACTGACAGGAGGAAAATTAGCCAATCTGAAAGAAAATTAGCCCTTTTGAAATGTGAAGCAAAACCTTTTTCATTCAAGTAGGCTTTTAATGTCAGGGAGGCTTTTATATAGGATGTGTGTTTTTGTTATGTTTTTAACTTCTGTATGATTATAAATGTTATATGTCTTTTAGCTAATTGATTTTATGTAAAGTTTTAAATCGTTTTATTTGTAAGCTGCTTTGGGTCTCTTTCTGGGAGAAAGGCAGCATAGAAATGAAATAAATAAAAATATCATAAATACATGTGATGCTAGATAGGGCTTCTACAGATATAACCAACTCCAAAGAAGGTAAATAAATGGGGCTTTTTAGATTGGCAGGAAAGTGTGACATGAAGTTGCCTTTACCTTAATGCTCAGCAGCTAGACTGCAAGCCCCAGGTGTGCATTTAAAAGGTACAGGGCAGCTAGACTGAGGGGTGTGGGAACGACTTATCTGAAGTCTTTTCTGTGGCTCAGCAGCTGCATGCGAAGCGGTCAGAATGCTACAAACACAGGCGGAACAGCTACATGGGCGGCAACGAACCGCAATGCAAACGCAGTTACACCATACAGTCAAATTATCATTGCCGGCTGCGAACTGCTCAATTGTGCAGTTCGCAGCCGGCAGCCGGCAAACACGAACATTGGCTTACCTTGTGAGATGTTTGTTTTCAGCGATGAGGGCGGAGTCATCCTTCATGAGGGTTGGTTCCCCCTGTTTGCTCCAATCAGGCAGGACTATGACTTTTGGGCGTGTCCACCAGGGGAATCCATCCCCCTTGTTTGCCCAGTCAATGTATAGCCAAGCAGAGAGAGTTTATAACAATGAAAAAATACTAACAACAATAGAGGAAGTTTAACCATTTAACTATAACAATTCTAGACACTAGAACAAGGATCCTAGTAACCTTACAACACCCCCCGACACCGAGAAAAAATTCCTCAGTTACGGGTGGGCAGGATGACTCCGCCCTCATCGCTGAAAACAAACATCTCACAAGGTAAGCCAATGTTCGTTTTTCCAGCGTTGAGGGCGGAGCCATCCTTCATGAGGGACATACCAAAGCTCCCTAGATGGGTGGGAACTGAGGTAAGGAAATATAGGATGGACTGAAGGATCCGTCTACCAAATGATGCCCCAGCCAGTTGGAAGGCATTGATTCGGCAGCAACGGATAAATATGGAAGGAGATGACCACGCGGCCACCCTGCAAATATTGGAGAGAAGAACATTAGTGGTTAGGGCGGCAGGCGTGGCAGCACTGTGAGCGGAATGAGCGCTGACCCTTCCTTGAAGCGTATTACCCGTCATCGACTCACACTGAGAGATGCAAGCCCAGATCCATCAAGCCAGGGTCGATGAAGAAAAACTTATTTCCCAGGTATGTAGGACCGAAGGAGACAAACAGACAAATAGAAGGTCTGATTTGCACCAACGACAAGTGCGTTTGATGTAAATACGCCGAACTCTGCCTACATCTAGTGTGAGCCAAGTCTTTTCAAGTTCCTTTTTGGGGTCAGGAACGAATGAAGGGAAAATGATATCCTGTGCTCTATGAAATGTGAAGGTAACTTTAGTCATGAACATCGGATCCTGTCAAGCAGGACTGAATCCTCGCAGAAGATGCATATTTCACTCCTGTGGATAGTGCTCCTGGTTCAGAAAACCTTCTAGCTGAAGTAATAGCAGTAAAAAATACTGTCTTCCAGGTAAGAAACTTAATATCAACTCTGTCAAGTTATTCAAACTGTGGTTTGGTTAATGCCCGAAGAACTACATGAGGGTACCAGTTAGGGTATCTGTGAACTGTGGTAAGTTTAATAAGAGAAGCTGTTCTCAAAACTTTATATATACACCCTCTCTCTCTCACACACACACATATATATGAATGATTAGACAGTTTCTGGGACAGTATGATTGGAAGAGCTGATGTCCAGTAGGTGTCTTTCAATATCCACACGTGAAGGTTTAACCACTCCAGTTCTGGATATGGTATTTGACCTTGAGTTAGGAGATCTTTGTGAACTGGAAGATGAACTGGTTTCATGACATCTGGAAGATCTCTGGAAACCCTGCCCCTCTGAAGTCACGAGAGACGAGACCGGAGCATCTACATGAGGGATCTGGAGTTTGGCTATTGGGAGCCACAAACATGCTTCCCGTCACCCTAAGCTGGCATCCAACCTTATGTGGAACTTCAACAGGGCCTAAATCAGGCAATCCTCTACAACTGGCAGCAAAAACCACCATTCAAAGAGGTTTGATTTATTCAGTGTATGTCAGAACAGATGATTTATGTGTACCATCTGTTTTTTGATACAGCTAGAAGAACTACTGTAGGCTCCTGGCATGAAATGGTGTTCATGCCAAATGATTAACTGAAACAGATCAGGCACTGTAGGTGCACCAGTAACACTAGGTCCAATAACTGGGAACAACCTACCTGCTCGAGGGTGTTCTTCATGGATCTTACCCTTTGCTTGGTCAGGTAGACTGGTCAGCAATGTGTCTACAACCACTCCAAAGTGATGCAGGTTCTGAAATGGAACTAGGTAGTTCTTTTTGTAAATTACCAGAAAAACATGTCTGGATAGGAAAGCAATCACAACTCGACATCTTATATATATCCTATGGGAGAGAATGAGACCTTATCAGGACATTTGAAATTATGGGTCTATATGAAGGTCCCGCTGTTTTCAAAACATGTCTATCTGTGTAGTGCATGTCACAGAAGAAACAACAGACTGAATGGTAGAACCTTGTATGGAAAGGTTGGTAAGATATTTGTGATAAAGTGGTAGCTTGGGCTGTGGGCAGGAGACCACTACTCAAAAAACAGGAACACACAAAAATCTTGGAGGAGATGTGTCTCCAGAATTGTCTGGATAATCTCCCATCTGAACCTGTGATTATTATAACTCAATTGTTATAAGAAAGATAGTATGGTGTTGTTGTTGATGTTTTTATGGCCTCAATATCAATCAGACATTTTGTGACTTTTATATCAGCCTATGTTTGCTTGCCTTCCTCTACCTTAAGAAGGCAATGAAAAGTCATAAGAATGGTATAGAAAAATATATCAAAGTATATTTTAACAAACAGCTTCATTTCATTTATATACCGCTTCATACCCATAAGGAGTGTCTAAGCGGTTTACAATTGTAAGCTATTTGCCCCCAACAATCTGGGTACTCATTTTAGCAACCTCGGAAGGATGCAAGCCTGAGTTGAGCTTCAGCCCTTTGCTGGTCTTGAACTCACCACCTTATGGTTTTGAGTGAGTGGCTGCAGTACAGGCATTTAACCACTGCGCCACCAGGGATGACATTTAAGGATGGTGAGGTCTTATTATTATTCCTAGTCTCAGCCAACAGACTTTATTCCAAACAATTTGTCCCCATTAAGTGGTGAGAATCTTAGATATTTTTTATAATGGGCATTTTTATGTGTCAGTTCTTTAGTCAAGTCTGTCCTTGAACTGGTCTTGGATTACATCCAATCTCATTTAGGCTAGTGTCTCCAGACATAGCCACTACCTTTAACCATAGTTAATGCCCTGATAGTACTTTATTTTGACCTTAAGTGTTTGTTTGTTTGTTTGTTTGACAAGTGGGCTAGGCCACACATGTTTAGCCCCAGAAAAAAAGGAAATAGCAGAGACACCTTTAGTTGAGCATAAAGTCTGGCAGCCACAAGTGGCATCTGTTGATTCTCATGACAAAGAGGGCTGAGATGTAACCATATATATGTAAACAGCTATTGGATTTAGAATCACAATAATAAATTATGGAGGCCTTGTTAATATCCTCATAAAATCTGCATGAAATGGAGTATTTGGTGTTGAAGGCCCAGGCTTGGAGGAGGGAGGAATATCCTTCCCTGAGGAAATCAGGATGGATCATCCTCTAGCTTCAACTGGTCAGAGTTGACATTAAATTCCAATATATAAGTTGTTTTATACAATAATACCATAAAACAAGTATAGTAATAATAAACAAATACAGTAATAATGAAAGATCATCAGCCCCAAACTTCTAACAGATTTCAGGAGCTTTCAGGAGGTACTGAAAGGCCCTCGTCTTTATTTTTTATTTTTTTTTATTTTTTAACTCTTATTTCATTCATTTTCAGATCACATTCCTCTTCTGAGGAGTGAACTATAGGTATTATTTTCCTTTGTTTTACAAAAGGCATATTAGTTAGCAGAAGCAGCAGCAGGCCTTTCCTCTTCTGCCTAGCTGCCCTTAATCAAAATGGCTGCCGCACCTTCAGTTCCAGCTTTGCCTCTTATTTTAAAAAAGGCAAGCACAATAAATAAATGTCTTTTTGGCCAAATTCTCCCCAAGGAGAGATTGAAACCTTCAGACCAGGGGACAATGGGGCAGAAGCAGACTCCTTGCACCTCGAAATCCTTTTGTTAATCCTCTCTGATCCCTTCAGTCTGAGTGGATCTTGGAGGAAGAAGGAGAGGAGAAGGCAGTTGGTTTTGGAGGGAAACTCTCCATTTGAATCTCTGAAGCAACTGAAGCCTCCTTCAAAGCTGGCAATGCAAGTCAGAAACAAATCTCTTGGGTAAAGCTTAACCCACAAACATAGGATTAAGGACTGAATCCTCACTCACCTCTTGAAATCTGCCTTCTCTCTCTCTCTCTCTCCCACTGTCCAAACCTCTTGCCGGGTTTGATGTCTGCAGTGGGGCGCAATCTGGCCAGGGACAGGTCCTCCAGCCGCGCCAAGGTCTGTCAGAGTCTCCATCTCACCACCTAAAACCCTTCTGGGGCTGGTGTTCTGGCCCCCCTCAGACCATTCTCCCTCAGAGGCAGAAGAGGACTGAGATTTGGAGGGAACATCCTCATCTGAGGATTTTAACTGCAAGCATAATTTTTGCTTCTTAGCCTTAGATGGCACTCTCCGTTATGTTCATGCTTGGAGGAATAAACCTGAAGCAGCATTGGCATGGCTCCCGCCTTTTTTGAGTTTGAATTTGTGAGCCAAGGAGGAACGTTTGGGTGGAAATTTGCCCTGCTCCAAAGGGGAATGGCGTCCCTGGAAGAGCGGGAGGCGGGGAGAGAAGAAGAAAAGGGTTCCCCAGGTCTCCTGGGATTGTAAAGGAGCCTGTCCCTCTGTGAGCCCAACTCCAGGGGCTGAAGGACCACTGAGCTCCCTCCAATGAGCTTGGGGTCCATCTTGGAGGGATGACTTTCCAAGGGGGAGAAGGCGTCCCTCGAGAATCTGAAGAATGAGGGAGAGGAAGATAATTCCCTGGCCCTCCTTTATCTCTGAGTCCTTTCTGCCTCTGACCCTGACTCTTGGGAAGAATTCTCTGCCACGGCCTTAGCCTGAAAACGGGCCCCTCTCTGAGAGGAGACCGTTTGGAAGGCAATACAGGATTGCGCCAGCTGTAAGGCTAGTAAGGAGGAGAAGGGAGCCGACGTTCAGGAGGGAGAGGCTGCAGGGTACCCGAGCTGCTCACTGCAGCTTTATACTCACAGTTCTCTCGGCGTCCTCCTTGCTAACCGCACCCTCCCGATTTCGAGACAAGTTCCTGCGGTCTCTCGCGTCCTCCTTGCTAACCGCACCCTCCCGATTTCGGGACAGGTTCCTGCGGTCTCTCGCGTCCTCCTTGCTAACCGCACCCTCCCGATTTCGGGACAGGTTCCTGCGGTCTCTCGCGTCCTCCTTGCTAACTGCACCCTCCCGATTTCGGGACAGGTTCCTGCGGTCTCTCGCATCCTCCTTGCTAACTGCACCCTCCCGATTTCGGGACAGGTTCCTGCGGTCCGGCGCCTTCAAGCGCGGAGAAAAGGGATATCCCTCCTCCGGCTGCGCCGAGCGGCCTGCAGGCCGCACCTCCCGGGTCAGGGCTGATTCATTCCTCTTGTGGAGAGCCTGTGTAGCATGGCCGGATTCCCCAGACATGCCTGGGCCCTCTAGCTCTTCGGACCTTAGTCGGCCCTCACAGAGAGAGAAGAGGTAAGGAGTAAAAGGAGAATAAAGAAGATTTTGTTTTCTGAGTAAAGGAGAGTTAGGAAAACACGACCTGACGGAGCGAAGGCAGGAACTAGACTGGGCAAACAAGGGGGATGGATTCCCCTGGTGGACACGCCCAAAAGTCATAGTCCTGCCTGATTGGAGCAAACAGGGGGAACCAACCCTCATGAAGGATGGCTCCGCCCTCAACGCTGGAAAACTGCGCAGTTGCGCAGGACAAATGTATACTTATGAGGATCCGTCAAATTATCATTGCGTTTCCTCCGCCTTTTTAAACTGTGCCCTTGCACTGGTGCATCATGAATGAACCCCTTTATTTTGTGAATCAATTGACATGTTATCCACAGTAGAATAATAGCAACGGCATCCCAGAGTCCCTACTGCGCATGTCTAGGGTTCGGATTAGGAGTGGAGCTAGGGTTTGGGAGCTTTAAAAAACTTCGCGGTTAAACCCCAGCTTTTACACCTGCAGGGCATTGAGCGTTTTAATTAGAAGTAAAGTCCACACCACACATGCTCCCAACCCACGATCCATTATGATCCACACCTGTATCGCTGCCTTTAAATGGGTGCTTTAAAGAGACAGAGCCCCATTTAACCGTGAAACTACACCTTAGCCTTTAGATGCAATAGCAATGTTGCGCCCTTTTTAAAAAAGTAGTGGGGAAATAGAGCTACTTTTTAAAGGCGCTTCTTCTCCCTTAAAACTCCAAAATAGTGTTTTCATGGCACACTTTCCCTTTTTCTCATCTAAAGGCTGGGCTTTCATGCAGCCATCAACACACCTCTTTTTGCCAATCTACAATGGGCCAGCTCCTTTTTAAAGGCGCTTCTTCTCCCTTAAAATGCCAAATTAGTGTTTTCATGGCACACTTTCCCTTTTTCTCATCTAAAGGCTGGGCTTTCATGCAGCCATCAACACACCTCTTTTTGCCAATCTAAAATGGGCCAAATGAGTCCAAGAGCAAACAAAGCTTGAACTCTCACTAGAAATCACAAAATGACTAAATTGAGGCTATCATACTTTGTATAAACCATGAGACAAGTCAAAAGGTGTCAAGTCAAAAATTTGAATTTGTGAGTATTTCATTGGTTCATTGGGGAGGAGGAAAGAGAAATCTCATTTTATAAAACTGCTAGGAGAGGCTTCTGGCCATACCTTCCTCAAGGTAAACCTGTGCTTCTCTGTGTGCCTTTTGATTGGGTAAGACCTTAAAATTTGATTCATTGGGGAGGAGGAAAGAGAAATCTCATTTTATAAAACTGCTAGGAGAGGCTTCTGGCCATACCTTCCTCAAGGTAAACCTGTGCTTCTCTGTGTGCCTTTTGATTGGGTAAGACCTTAAAATTTGAATTTGTGAGTATTTCATTGGTTCATTGGGGAGGAGGAAAGAGAAATCTCATTTTATAAAACTGCTAGGAGAGGCTTCTGGCCATACCTTCCTCAAGGTAAACCTGTGCTTCTCTGTGTGCCTTTTGATTGGGTAAGACCTTAAAATTTGAATTTGTGAGTATTTCATTGGTTCATTGGGGAGGAGGAAAGAGAAATCTCATTTTATAAAACTGCTAGGAGAGGCTTCTGGCCATACCTTCCTCAAGGTAAACCTGTGCTTCTCTGTGTGCCTTTTGATTGGGTAAGACCTTAAAATTTGATTCATTGGGGAGGAGGAAAGAGAAATCTCATTTTATAAAACTGCTAGGAGAGGCTTCTGGCCATACCTTCCTCAAGGTAAACCTGTGCTTCTCTGTGTGCCTTTTGATTGGGTAAGACCTTAAAATTTGAATTTGTGAGCCATTTCATTGGTTCATTGGGGAGGAGGAAAGAGAAATCTCATTTTAGGAGAGGCGCGCGCCTAACGGCGCGCGAATTTTTTCTTTTCATACTCATTTTTATATTTGATAGCCAAGGCAGGGGGGAAGTACAGAGGAGAAGGTAGCCTGAACACAGTGAAGACAAACTCATTCAATATTTATACTTTTCTTCCCACTATTCCCTTAAGGGGCTGTGGGGATTCAGAGGAAGTGAATCAGGGACTTGCCTCTAGAAGGAGCTAGCAGCCAGGAACTTTCTAGATACCTATAGGCCCAGTTGATTGAGCTCACTAACAGAGCTTGGGGACAAAGGCCAGCCACACAGGGATTTTTTACACTGGTGTTTTACAGGAGAAGCCCACAGTCTTGTTTCATTGCCTCCTTAAGACTTCTCACTATGGACACTGAGGGACCTGCAGCAGTCACCTGCAACACCTGTGGGATGTTTGTCTTCTTGCCTATAGATGTGGGGAACTTCACCTGCACCAAGTGCAAGTTGGTAGCCCTCTTAGAAGGAAGAGTTCAGCAGTTGGAGGCCCAGGTGTCAACACTTCAGCATCACAGAGAGCAGGAGGTTCTCTTGAACAGAAAGGACCAGATGGTCCTGGACAGGAAACACACAGAGAAAGTTGCTGAGGAAGAAGAGGTCACTTCACACACAAAAGAAGGAGATGGTTGGAGGAAAGTTACACGCAGAAGTAGGGAAACCACGGTTCGTTCTGTGAGCTTGCAGCTACAGAATCACTTTGAATCTCTCTCTGTTATCAGAGATGATGAGGAAAAGCAGCAGGGACAGACATCAGGGACAGAGCAGGGGAGACTGAGAGTACCACGAAAGGGAACAGCCGCTGCTAAGCCTCGGAGGAGGCGTGTGGTGGTTGTGGGGGACTCCTTGCTGAGGGGTACAGAAGCAGTGGTTTGTGGGCCTGACAAGATGTCTCGGGAGGTGTGTTGTCTCCCTGGGGCAAAGATCCATCATGTAACTGAGAGGCTGACAAGACTTGTCAAGCCTACTGATCAACACCCCTTTCTTCTGGTTCATGTGGGAACCAATGATACTGCAAGGCACAGCCTTCAGAATATCATAAGGGATTATGAGGCTCTAGGAAGGAAGCTGAAAGAGATGGATGCACAGGTTGTCATATCATCTCTTCTCCCAGTAGAAAGGCATGGTCCAGGAAGGGAGAAGAAAATAGCAGAGGTGAATAACTGGCTCCGTAGATGGTGCCGCCAAGAACAGTTTGGATTCTTGGATCATGGGCTGCGGTTCCATGAGGAGGGACTTCTGGCAAGGGATGGGCTGCATCTCACACCAGTTGGCAAAAACATTTTTGCCAAAAGTCTCAAAAATCTGATCAAGAGGGCTTTAAACTGAGTTATATGGGGGAGGGAGACATTATTTTGGAAGGCAAAAGGGCTGGAGAAAATAATCAAACTGACATAGAGGGAACAAGGCAAACAGTGCAAGGACCCAACAGTGGGAAGCAAAAAAATTTGCACAGGCAGCAAGTAAAGGGAACACATGTTCTTAGATGTCTCTACACTAATGCACAGAGTATGGGAAATAAACAGGATGAACTCGAACTCCTAGCACAACAGAGCAAATATGATATAATAGGCATCACTGAAACCTGGTGGGATGAGTCTCATGACTGGAATGTAGAAATAGAGGGATATAACCTTTTTAAGAGAAACAGGCCAAACAGGAAAGGAGGAGGAATAGCATTATATGTCAGGGATATTTACACCAGTGAAGAGATCCAGGAAGTCAATACTGGAAGCCAGGTGGAGAGCATCTGGATAAACATTAAAGGAGAGGGAAACAACAGGGATGTTACTGTGGGAGTCTACTACAGACCCCCGACTCAGGCAGAGGAATTGGATGATGCCTTTCTAGAACAGATGAGCACACACTCAGAAAGGAGAGATGTAGTAGTGATGGGGGACTTCAACTATCCGGATATTTGCTGGAAGTCAAACTCAGCCAAATCCTCAAGGTCTAGCAAATTCCTCACTTGCCTGGAAGACAATTTCATTGTCCAAAAGGTGGAAGAGACAACAAGGGGATCAACTATTTTAGATCTGATCTTAACCAACAGGGATGACCTAGTCAATGGGGTGCAAGTGGTTGGATCCTTAGGGGGAAGCGACCATGTTCTCCTGGAGTTTGTTATACAACGGAAAGGGGAAGCCAGGCATAGTCAGACACGCATTCTAGACTTTAGGAGAGCTGATTTCAATAAACTTAGAGAAATACTGGGGGAGATCCCATGGTCAAGAAAACTAAAAGAGAAGGGAGTTCAAGACGGATGGGAGTTTCTCAAAAAGGAGATACTGAAGGCGCAATTTCAAACAGTTCCAATGAGGAAGAAAAACGGGAGGTGTCTCAAGAAGCCAGGATGGATGACTAAGGAACTTTCAACTGAGATAAGCCTTAAACAGAACATGTATAAGAAATGGAAAAATGGGGAAATCACGAAAGAGGAATTCAAACAAATAGCCAGCACATGTAGGGGTAAAGTCAGAAAAGCTAAAGCACAGAACGAACTCAGGCTGGCTAGAGAGGTTAAGAACAACAAAAAGGGCTTTTTTGGGTATGTCCGAAGCAAAAGGAAGAAGAAGGAAACAGTAGGGCCACTGCGTGCAGAAGATGGCAAAATGCTCAAAGATGACAAAGAAAAGGCAGAATTACTCAACACCTTCTTTGCTTCAGTCTTCTCAGAAAAGGCAAAGGGTGGTCAACCTAAGGATAATGGAGCAGAAGACAGAATAGGGGAATCTCAGCACAGAATAAGTAAAGAGATAGTACAGGAATACCTGGTTAACCTAAATGAATATAAATCTCCAGGACCAGATGAACTACATCCTAGAGTATTAAAAGAACTGGCGAATGTAATATCGGAACCATTGGCAATAATCTTTGAGAACTCCTGGAGAACAGGAGAAGTCCCAGCAGACTGGAGGAGGGCAAACGTTGTGCCCATCTTCAAAAAGGGGAAAAAAGAGGATCCCAACAATTATCGTCCAGTTAGTCTGACATCAATTCCAGGAAAGATTCTAGAGCAGATCATTAAGCAGAGAGTCTGTGAACATTTAGAGGCCAATGCCATAATCACAAAAAGCCAACATGGGTTTCAGAGAAACAAGTCTTGCCAGACAAATCTGATCTCTTTTTTTGATAAAATTACCAGTTTGGTAGATGAAGGGAATGCTGTGGATATAGTATATCTTGATTTCAGTAAGGCCTTTGACAAGGTTCCCCATGACATTCTTGCAAACAAGCTCGTAAAATGTGGGCTAGACAAGGTAACCATTACATGGATTTGTAACTGGTTGACTGACCGAACTCAAAGGGTGCTCAACAATGGCTCCCTTTCATCCTGGAAAGAAGTGACCAGTGGGGTCCCACAGGGTTCTGTCCTGGGCCCAGTGCTATTCAATATCTTTATTAATGACTTGGATGACAGAATTGGGGGCATACTTATCAAATTTGCAGATGACACCAAATTAGGAGGAGTAGCCAATACTCCAGAAGACAGGATTGAAATTCAGAATGACCTGAATAGACTAGAAAGCTGGGCCAACGCTAACAAAATGAAATTCAATGCGGAGAAATGTAAGGTTCTGCACCTAGGGAGGAAAAATGAAATGCACAGATATAGGATGGGGGACATCTGGCTGAATGAAACTATGTGTGAAAAGGATCTAGGAGTCCAAGTAGACCATAAGTTGAACATGAGTCAGCAGTGTGATGCAGCAGCTAAAAAGGCCAATGCTATTTTAGGTTGCATCAATAGAAGTATAGTGTCTAGATCAAAGGAAGTAATAGTGCCTCTCTATTCTGCTTTGGTGAGGCCCCACCTGGAATACTGTGTCCAGTTCTGGGCACCACAATTCAAAAAGGATGTGGAGAAACTGGAGCGGGTCCAAAGGAGGGCAACTAAGATGGTGAAGGGTCTGGAAACCATGCCCTATGAGGAACGACTTAGAGAGCTGGGGATGTTTAGCCTGGAGAAGAGAAGGTTAAGAGGTGATATGATAGCCCTGTTCAAATATTTGAAGGGATGTCATATTGAGGAGGGAGCAGGCTTGTTTTCTGCTGCTCCAGAGACCAGAACGCGGAGCAATGGATGCAAGCTGCAGGAAAAGAGATTCCACCTCAACATTAGGAGGAACTTCCTGACAGTAAGGGCTGTTCGACGGTGGAACACACTCCCTCGGAGTGTGGTAGAGTCTCCATCCTTGGAGGTCTTTAAGCAGAGGCTGGATAGCCATCTGTCGGGGATGCTTTGACTGGGAGTTCCTGCATGGCAGGGGGTTGGACTGGATGGCCCTTGTGGTCTCTTCCAACTCTATGATTCTATGATTCTATGATTCTATGGTGTATACTCAGTTCTTATCCTTCTTAATCTTTCCACAGCATTTGACACAGTTGATCATGGTCTTTTGGTAGATCTGTTCCAGGAGCTAGGCTTTTCTGATTTAATCCTTAATTGGTTTAGATCATACCTTTTAAATTGGTCATTTGCTGTGGTAGCTGGAGGTCAGGTATCCACCTCCATCTCATTGCCGGTTGGAGTCCCCCAAAGCTCTATACTTGGTCCATTATTATTCTCTCTATACACTATATCTTTAGGTAACCCTATCAGCTCTTGCGGTCTTCGGTATCATCTTTATGCCGATGATACCCAATTATACTTTAATTATTATTAACATTTATTTATATAGTTCTGTAAAGTTTGCACAGTGCTTTACACAGTAGGGGTCAAATAAAAGAAGAAAAAGAATAAAAACCTGCCAAATGGTGTACAGTGTAAAATAACAACATTACGTGATTAAAACATCTCTAAAATAATACCAACTACAGTCACCCCTCCTTTATCTTGAATATTCATGGAGGGGCGACTGCTGTTATTTTTAATGGGAAGTGCCTCAGCAGTGCACACCCCACAAGCACTCATGGGCATGCACCCCATTCAAGCCTATAGGGCTTGGATATCTGCAAGTCTCTGCTTTTGCAAGGTGGGGGTCCAAAACAGATCTCCCGCAAAAACAGAGGGCTGACTGTAGTATACAATGAAGACAAAGTAAGCAGCAGATTAACCACCAGTAATTTTCTACCTCAGAGCTTTTTTCCAACACTGAACAACATTTTACATCATGTCTCTCAGCTATATCAACATGGATGCTTACCAGCTTTTAAAACTTAACATGGCTAAAACAGAACTACTTATTTTTCCACCAAAACCTACTTCACAATATACATTTTCAATTATGGTCAATAATATTCCCATCCATCCTGTGAAAGAAGCACATAGCCTTGGCTTTATTTTTTATTCTTCGTTGTTTAATCCTCAGATCCAGGCTACAGCCAAGTCTTGTCGATTCTTCCTGTATAATACAGCTAAAATCAGACCTTTGCTTTCAGTTTCTACAGCTAAGACTTTGTTTCATGCTCTGGTTATTTCTTGTCTTGACTACTGCAACCTTCTCTTGATGGGGCTTCCTTTGTCCCACCTCAGTCCTTTGGTCTCTATTCAGCACTCTGCTGCTAGGATTATCTTTTTTGGCTTGCTGTTTTGATCATATCACCCCTGTTCACTGGCTCCCTGCTCCTTTTAGGATTCGGTATAAGCTTCTTCTTTTAACCTTCAAAACCCTGCACAGTTTGGCCTTCTTTATTTGTCTGCCCTTATCTCCTCCTACGATTCTGTTTGAGTTCTGCAATCCAGGGGCTCAGGGCTTCTGTCCCAGATGAAAGTCTCTTCTTCCTAGGTTCAGATTTACCCTTTCTCCCTTGCCACTCCTCATTCCTGGAATCGCCTCCGCAAAACACTTACGGATCATTACATCCATAGTCAATTTTAAATCCAAACTAAAGACTTTTTTGTTTAAGTAAGCATTTCATGCTTGCAGCTTGATATTCTTGAGTACCTCAGATGAGGGTTTATTGTTTACTTATTGTTTTATTGCCTCTAGAGTCATTTTAATGGGATAAATTGCTTACTTACTGTTATTGTATTTTGTTATTTTAGACTGTACACCGTTGACAAATTTTATGTTGTCTTGATTCTGGAAAGCGTGTGCAAAATTTACAGTGCTATATAGATAAACACTAATAATAATAATAATAATAATAATAATAATAGACAATGTGACTCACTGGAAAAGTTGATAATGCTAGCTAAGATGAGATGCAGTAGAAAAAGAGGAAAGCCATATCAGGGAAACTATGGGCCGGAGTTTGCAAGACCTGAGCATGGCTGCTCCTGGTGGTGGCTCATGGTCGTCTGTCATTTAGAGGGTTGTCGTAAGTTGAAGCAACTTAATGATGCATAATAACACAAAAGCCCAAAAATCCAGAGACTATTGGGTTGCCTACTTCTCCTCTAGTAACAGAGAATGTAACAGAAAGAACCAAAATTCAAATAAAAAGGTGAAAATCAAACAGTTGCCTACCTGCTCAGAAGGCTTCCAGCATCCTAAAAAAGAGATGGGAGGGAAGCAGAAATGTGAGAAACTGGAATTCTAAAGGGTCGGAAATCAGGTTTGTACACTAAGATGATACTATGAATTTCAACTCCCACAATGGAACAACACTATGAAGTTGCTACTACCTCTCCCATTACAAGGCAGCACCTGTTTCTTAAAGAAATCCATAGTGGGAAAAATGAGGCAGTGCAATAGAAACACAAGCAACTTTACAGAAGATTATTAGACGGGGGGAAATTGGGGAATAGAAAGGCATACTCCCGGGATAATTGCGCTGAAGATTTTCAGACGATGTCACACTTATCCAGGACTTATCCCAGGAAGAACTAGGAATGCTTCAGCAACAAACCATTTCTGGGACATCCCTGTGAATGGTTTGTTGCTGGAGCATTCTTGGATCTTCACGGGAGACGTCCTGGATAAGAGTGATGTGTCTGAAACTTTTCAGCATGATCGTGCAACTTTGCCAGGAGTATACCTTTTATTCCCAGCTTTTTTCCAGGTCAGATAATCAAGGCAGCTAGGGTACCCTAACAAGAAACTAACACTGTTGTCATGTTATCTATCACTGTTGTTGTTGTTGTATGCTTTCAATGTATTTTTGACTTAAGCAACCCTAATCATGGGATTTCTTGTCATGTCTCTTCAGAGGGGGTTAGCCATTGCCATCCTCTGAGTCTGAGAAAGTGTGACTTGTCCAAGGTCAACCCAGTGGGTTTACATGACTTCCAGAGTCATAGTCCAACACTCATACCTCTATACCATGCTGGCTCCTATGCTAATGGAAATACTGTGAATTTCTCTGTGGATAAACAAATGGATTTCTCTGTGGACAAACAAAGGAGATTCCACTTTTGATGTCTGGCTACTTCCTGGTTCTCATCTTAATTTTCTTTCTTTCTTTTTTCTTCTTTTTTTACATTGAAACTTTAAAACATATATAACATACTTAGCCATACAACATCGATCATTGCCTATATGTTATGTATTACTTATTGTCTATAGATTGTATATGATAATCCTGTTTCTTGTTTCCACACACCTCCTTGCCTCATATGCTAATTTTTACAACTTACAACAACTTATATCTACATATAAGCGAAATAGTCTTTTACAGCTTTCTATTTGTTCCTCCTTCCTACATTATATATCATCCATATCCAGTTCCCCTTACATCTTTCTTTTGATTTAAGAGAATGTTTTCATTTACTACATATCCTTACCAATATTTTCATTTTCCTTATCATATCACATATATCATATAAACCAATATTACTTACTTCTGTATACCAATTATTTCTATGCCTTTTTCTGTGACAATCCTTATCTCTAATATGTTCTAAGTATATCAACACGTATCTTAAAATCGCAGTTATATAGTTCTCCTATCAGTTACAAATGTAATCATTTCCTTATGTGGCTTATATTTCATCTTTCCAACTATTTTCACAATAGTTTATGAAAGATTTCCAATTTACGTCATCATCTTCTTCATGTGCCTCATCTTTCAGTAATCTAATCAAATTATCCATATCAATAACTTCGGTGGATTTTAACAACCATTCATCAATAATTAATTTTTTTCAATTAATTTTCACCTATATATTCCCACCAAACTGGGACAGAAACTAAAACTCCTGAAATCAGAGCTCAGAAGAAGAATTGGGTTTGGAAAGTAATCAAACATGTAATGAAACAAATTTTAAAAGCCATTCATGCTGCGATTGATTTTGGATGGAAAAAGAGATCTAACTAGAATAAGTCTTATTTGTTTGAATATATAAAAGAATATATATTATTTGATTTTCTTAGGGAAAGAAGACTTAAATATATTGGACAAAGCAATAAAAAACCACTGAAGTAAGTAAGAAATTGTGATCAAATTAGAAGAAAAAATGGGTTATGAAGAAGTTAAAAAAATTAATGGTATTTTCCATATATCTGAGAATGAGTGTTAATTTAAAAGGAATGTATACTCTCTGTGTGTCTGTTTGTGGGAGGA
This sequence comes from Urosaurus nigricauda, assembly GCA_034509955.1. Classification (NCBI taxonomy): domain Eukaryota; kingdom Metazoa; phylum Chordata; class Lepidosauria; order Squamata; family Phrynosomatidae; genus Urosaurus; species Urosaurus nigricauda. Next base: position 310,414,825 of record JAOEGL010000002.1, read on the forward strand.
GGGAACGGTGGCAAAAAAAAAAAAAAAAAAAAGGAGGAAGGAAGGAAGGAAGGAAAGAAAGAAAGAAAGAAAGAAAGAAGTATATTATGAATTATGGATCATATAACTTGTACTATGTGATATGTAAATGCTAACAAATTTTAAAAGAAAAGAAAAAAACAACAACAACAGAGTCAGAAAAGTTAATTTTGAACAACAACTGCCAGAATCCCACAGACCCCACAGCCATGCTGGCTAGTGAGTCTTGAATTAGTAGTCTAAAGGAAAATTTGTTAATTTCTGCATGTAGTTAAACAACATATACACTTCCCCCTCTCTCTTTCTCTTCCTGGCCCTGTAATTTTACCTTAAGAAACTCAGTATTTGGCTGTTGACACTTTTGCTCCAGCTCAAGGATCAAACTGCATAGAAGTGGCGCTCCCTGCTGGATCTTGCTCTCATTTGCCTGCTGCATTTGCTTCAAGTCATTGCTGACTTTTGACAGCCCCTGAAGGATATAGCTCTCCCTGTCCTGAAGGGTCTTCCGTAAGTCCCGGAATACACAGGCAGTTTGTTGCTGTACCACTTCTGTACGACCCTACAGAAAACGGAAAGTCAAACAGGGCTCTCAAATCTCATTGCAAAGGGTAAGGTCAAGTGGCATTTTTAACAAAACAGATTGTCACAAAACTAACAAAATGAAACTTTGGCTATATTTTTTTCTGTGTAAATGTCCCTGGATTTTGGAGTGTTACTTTTAAAATGTAGTTAATGAGCATCCATGGGTTTTGGTATCCATGGGGGGTTCTGGAATCAAACTTTACTGAGACAGCAGGGGTGGGCAAAGTGCTGCCTATGCGATGGGCCACATGCAGTCCCCAGGAATGTTTCTGTGGTCCTTGAGGGTATTGTTTTTGGGGAAGCCAGCCATGTGCCTTCTAAGAAGTATGAAGGCATTTTGTTATGTTTTAGGGGCCATCTTCAGCCCCAAAGTGATCTTTTTATTTAACAATGACGACGACGATGAAACAAACAAGTAGTAAGTTGCCAGTCACTTCCTGCTGAAAAACTAAAAAAAGGCCTCTCCTAAAATGGCACAGAGCTCCCCAATATGTGGCAAAAATATCCCCACACTTTGAAAAGAATGTTTGGTGACAACTTTTTAAAAAAGTGTGTGTGTAGTATATGTGGCAGGTTTGGCCCTCCAATGTCTCTGGAGGAGTGCTAACGCAGCGCCCTAACCTCTGACAGTTGTTCACCCTTGTAGTAAAAGGTATCACCCTAAAGTACAGCATGAACAGTAACCATAGAGCCTTCCAGATGATGTTGGACTACAAATCCCATTCACCCAGGCTAGCATAATTGATGGTGGGGAATGCTAGGTTTTTCAAATTCAACATCATTCAGGGAAGGCAGCATAATTCCATTCTCTGTGTAAAAGACTCTCTAAAGGATCTCTGTTTCAAGGACTGTCCTTCAATCCTGAGCAAACCCAGGTATGTCCATGAGAGGAAGAGAAACTTACCACCAGCATTTTTAGTCTCTTCCCTTGGTTTATTGCAAGTATCTCCCTGCTGTCTCTCTCACTTTTCAATGTGGCCAAGTGGTGCTGAAACTGCGCCTGTTGAAAGCAATGCACAGAGGGCATTAACACTTTATGAAATGATTTTTTCTGGGTCCCATACCTTTCTTCTGTGTCAGACACTGTGTGGCAATGGAGCATGCAGGCACAGGGTACAGGTTAGAATCACAAAGCCCTCCAGGACTGTTGTTGGACTATGACTCCTAGCAGCCCTAGCCAACATAGCCACTGGTGAAGAATGCTGGGAACTGCAGTTCAAAAAAAAATCTGGAGGGCCACATTTCTCATCCCTGTTATAGGCCAAGATTAGGGAACCTTTAAGGGTGTTTTATTATTGTTAGCCGCCTTGATCTGCTTGAAGAGGTGAAATACAAATAAATATTTTATTATTATTATTATTATTATTATTATTCAGCTTGAGATTTCAGTATCAAAGCCGGACTGCTTTTCAGCGATGGTGGTTTCCTAGATTTCGTATGGTCTTTTTCCTTCCCATTCTAAAATCTTTCGTTTATTTATTTATTTATTTATTTAAACTTTAAAATGTTTAGTCACTGGCAGTAAGAACTTGAAGCTAAAACGTAAACTGACCCTTTTTGTTTCCACTCTTTGGCCTTGTCCATGTGCTGAGGATACAATGGACAACCAAAACCACAAAAAAAAAAAAAAAAAAAAGGGCCCTAGAACAGAAATCTCCCTGGGAGTCAAGATGATAAAGTTGAGGTTGTTATCCTTTGGTCACATCATGACTAGGAATGACTCATTGGAAAAGACAATGTTAGGAAAGGTGGAGGGATGTAGAAAGAGAGGAAGACCTAATGCTAGATGAATGGACTCTATTAAGAAGCTCATGGGCATGAATTTACAGGAACTAAGCAGAGCAATGGAGGACGGGGTCTTGGAGACGTCTCATCCACAGAATCGCCATGGGTTGGGATCGATTTGAGGACAGTTAACAACAAAAAATACTAGAATATGTGCCCCTGAGAATTTATTCAAAACTGAATTTGGCCCTTTCAGGGTCCCTCACTGTAAGTCGGTTGCCCATGGAAGTAGGGGTAGATTTTTGCAGGGCCAAATGTAATTTTGGGCAAACTGAGGTGCCTGCTTCAGGCAGCAGAGCTTTTTAGATTTCAACACCAAAATTAAATTGGACAGTCATCTAGTGGGATTTTTTGCTACAGATACCAAAATAATTTTCCTGGCCTTGGATGTTACTTACCTTACAGTGGATTGTGGCGAGGACTGTGACGTTCTGAGTGTTCTTATTCAATGTTCTTATACAAAGATACTAAAAACTGAATTGGAATTATAACCCCAAAAGTATTTATTAAATATGATAAATACAAAAATAGAAGAAAGGAAATGAAAAACTATGCTGTATATGTTTACAACTATGCTATAAATGTTCACAAATGCAAAAAATTGGATGGTGAAACACATTGCCATGACAGACAATTGGTTAACTAGACTATATGATATGATGCACATGAACAAATTAGCTACTCTTATTAGAGAACACACTTGGATAAAATTCAAAGATCAGTGAAAACGATCAAGGAATTAATATTATTTTTAAAGGAAATTGGGATGAAATAGCACTTATAAGTGTTGAAGAATAAAGTGAAAACAAAAACCAAATAAATAAATTTATAAATACATAATTTGATGAATAAATATGTATTAAATACAATACATAAACTGATGGAATATATTTGCTGCAAGTACCTAATGTAGAAATAAGTTGTAAATTAACAGAGCCTGATGTAGATTATGGGAAAGATAAACTGAGAAAGTTATGATAAGTAAGGAGCAAAAATGTATGACTTAAATCAATAAAAAGGGTTATAAGATCAATGGAAGAGAAATCAAGGTAAAATTTAAAATTGATATGTATAATCCTAATCTATTTTATTTTTATGGTTTGTTACTTGGCTGAGGAAACCCACTTGGTGACCTTGGGAAAGTCACTCTCTCTCAGCTCAGAGGGCAGTGGCAAACCTCTGAAAAAGCATGCCCACAATTTGTTGTTGTGTGTCTTCAAGTCATTTCCAATGGTGACCCTAAGGTGAACCCATCACAGGGTTTTCTTGGAAAGGTTTGTTTAGAGGTTTTCCACTGCCTTTCCCTGAGGCTGAGAAAGTATGACTAGTCCAGTGTCACTGGGTGATCATAAATTGGAAAAGACTTCAAGGCACACACCACCACCCACTAATTTTTAGTTTATTAATGTATGGAAATAATATTGCCACTATGTTTGATGATGGAAGATTAAAAGTTATTAAAAACAATAAAAATAAATGTTATTGCGTAAAATCTATGTGAATTATGGTAAGCTGTCATTTTCTATGATGTATTAGTTTAAGATAAATGATTTCTGGGTGGGAATGCACAGCATGTTGGAGAAGGCTGTTGTGACTAGCTGTCAGAGTTTGAAAGACAGCATTTGAAAACTGGTGAGTGACAGGTTTTGGAAGTGGGGGGTGGCTGTGGAAGGGTGTGGACACTGGTAGAGCCTTAGGGTTGCCATAAATTGGAAATTACTTGAAGGCACAGAACAACAAGTGCCTTATACCCTTACTATCTCTCTTGAAGAGTGTGATTTATATTCTAGCGATCCATGTGAGCCATGGCATTTAAAGCGGTGTCAAGCTGTATTATTTCTTCAGCGTAGATTAAACGTAAGAGGAAAAGGGAAAGCAGTGGTAATCCAGGCTGGAACAAGAGGTGAAAATTTAAAAAGTATAAATACAACACCCACAGCTGCATTCTTTCATGCTGCCTTCCCCTTTGCTGACAGGAATGGACTTGTTGGAGTGAGATGGAGGGAAGGAGAAGCACTATTTACAGCTGTGTCTCAGACCATGAAATGTCTATGGGCTGTCAAGCTGGAAGATAATCCCCACTTTTACTAGGGTGACTATATAATCCTAGAGTGGGAATAGAGCACAAGGGCCATCCAGTTAAACCCCATTCTGCCATGCAGGAACTCACAAAGCATCCCGAACAGATGGCCATCCAGCCTCTGCTTTAAAAGACCTCCAAGAAAGGAGACTCCACTGCTCTCCGAGGGAATGTGTTCTCCTGTTGAACAGCCCTTACTGTCAGGAAGTTCCTATGTTTAGGTGGAATCTCTTTTCCTGTTGTTCCGGGTCCTATTCTCTGGAGCAGCAGAAAACAAGTTTGTTCCATCTTAAATACGACACCCCTTCAAATAATTAAACAGGGCTATCATATCACCTCTTAACCATTTCTTCTCCAGGCATCCTCCTTTTCCAAGAAATGTCCTACATTACACCCTTCTGTCCAGGAGCAATTCCAAAATCTCCTCCATTTTGAGCATAATTAAGAAGCATGAATTTACAATGATATTAGTGTTTTTAGCTTTTGTTTTGTAATGTCTTACATTTGTCTTGCATGTGATGTAATGTACATTTTTCTTACACTTTGGGGTGCCTTGTCCTCCTGGTCACCCTTGCTCTCACCTTAATTCCACCCCCCACACACACACACTGTCACACATACACAAACAAGCAGTATTTTTTTAATTGTTGAGATTATCATTATTATTAGGAGCCCTGGTGGCGCAGTGGTTAAATTCATGTACAGTACTGCAGCCAGTCATTCACAAACCACAAGGTTGCGAGTTCAAGACCAGCCAGGGGCTCAGCCACAACTCAGGCTTACATCCTTCTGAGGTCGCTACGTACCTAACTTGTTGGGGGCAATTAGCTTACACTTTGTAAACCACTTAGGGAGTGCTTAAGTGCACTGATAAATGGTATAGAAATGTACCTGCTATTACTATTATTATTTTTTTCTTATATCCCACCTTTCTCCCAATATAGGGACTGATTTATACCCTCCTCTTCAGTTACAAAGGCTATTCACTAGGAGATACTAGAAGCTGGGACTGCCCTGAGGGAACCAAAAACCACAACAAGCACAAACAACATTTGCATGCTGCAGGTGCACACGTTTACCTTGTACTCTTCCACTGCCTCCTCCACAGGGATCACCATGTGGAGCCTGTGCTCTTTGGACCTGTCACAAACCACACAGATCAAGGCCTCGTCGTTCTTGCAAAATAATTTCAGTGCTTCCAGGTGCTGCTTGCACATTTTTTCTTCAGCAGCAGATTCTGGCTTGTTCGCTGTCTTCAGAGTAGGAGTCTTTGGCAGGGCTGCTGCCAGCTCTTTGGCCTTCTCGGCCACCTTCCCCAGCTGGGCGTTAGGCCTGAGTTTCCCTTTGCGGCACCTTTTCCTGCATTGTGGGCAGGGGAAGCTGTCACCCAGGCTCTCCCAGTAACTGCTGATGCAAGCCCTGCAGAAATTGTGCTCGCAGTTCAGGATCACCGGCTCAGTAAAATAATCCAGGCATATGGGGCAAAAGAGTTCTTCTTGCAAGGCCCTGGCAGGATTCAGAGCTGCCATGATTGCCTGGGAAAAGGAAGAGAAGAGAAAGTAATGTTATGCCACAAGGAAGCCTCTTGGCATGAAGCCGATTTTAAAAAAATAATGTAGGCGTGGAAAATGCAAAAAGGGCTGTGTGCAGTAAAAGGAGAAGTGCTTCATAGCCTGCAGGAAGAGATAGGCCAAGTTTAGTGGCTCAGTTCAGACTTAAGACCTTGTCACATTTTACTTTTTTAGATTACAACTCCCAGACTCCATCCACACAACATGGCCGTCTTCAGAACCGAATTCAGGAAGTTGTAGTCCAAAAAAGTAACTTTTCCAAGCTTTGTTAACGTTGTTAACTGACCAGAAAGAAAATAATAACAGAAACAACAATAATATTTTTTTTTATCTATATGCAGCCTCTCCCACCAAAATCAAGGTGGCTTACAAAGTGAACAAAAATTAAAAAATTCCTATGATACAAATAATCCCAAATTACCCCTCCCTCCCTAAAACCTATAAAATCCCCAGATAATTGTTAGAGGTCCAACTTGTAAAGATTCTACGCCTTACTTACAAGTGTGTATTAAGACTCAAAGAAAAATCTCCTTCTGTGGAGAAGAAGAACACTGACTGTTACTTACTTGTTAGTGATCTGACCAATAGGATTTGAACTATGCCCTAATTTCTGTTACTAATCTATGCTTAAAATATGCTGGCAGTTTTTTGCTCTCTCTCTATTTGACTTTCTGTTTGGTGGAAGACTGCTAATGCTGTTATGTTTTCTGCTGTACCCGTTACCTCAAAAAACAACCAGAACAAAACAAACCTGAACTGGCTCAGGGGACCTGTAAAATGCACTGGAAATGCACCCCACATCCCCTAAGGGACATTTTGGAGCATTTCAGTATAGGTTTTTAAACATTTTTTTTTAAAAAAATATTTTTGACACCTGGAGGGCCTTGGTGAGCCTCCAAATGTGGAGGAAATGCTCTCCACACCTCCTAGGGCACATTGTGGTCATTTCAGATCAAAGAAAAACTATTTTTAGAAAAATATTTTTATTATTTACTTATATATATAAATGTTTTTGACCCAGGTGTATATATGTTATGCTTTTAAAAAAAAAACAGCTTTGCAAGGCCACATGTGACCCTTGGGCTCCACTTTGCCAACTCCTGCTCTAAATCTTGTCCCAAATACCTCCAGCCTAGCTAGTGATTGCTCAGTGGCTTTAAAAGTAACTGTACCAAGATGTTGCGGCAAGATTAGCTCCTAAATGGGTGAAGGTTACAGGTGTCACCCATTAATCTGAAAGAAGGCTAATGGGAAAATTTAAGAGACCAAAGCTTGATCTGTTCCCACAATGCCCAGCCAAATGCTCATGGAAGTTAGCCCGTAGGACATGAACTCCCTTTCATCTTAAGCACCTGCAGAGGTATGTTTCTGCTGATAATAGAGTGATATGCCACTGTCCTGACTGTAGTCACTCATACTCCACCCCCCATAAATTTATCCTATATTCTTTTAAAACCACTTAAGTTGGAGGCCAAAACTACCCCAAGTGGCAGTGACTTCCACAGTTTACGCACTTTGTGGAAGTTGAGAGGCTGAGAGAATGTGACTTGCCCTTTACAAGCAGACAAAACCAAACAAAAGGAAAATAATATTTCAGCTTCTCAAATTCATCTGATTTCATTAAAAAAACCTTTTCACTCATTATGATTTGTTATACATTTTTATCAGTCTCAGTGATTCATTCAAAAAGCACCATAGGCATGACACAAAAGGAGAAGGGAATGGTGGTGGTGGTGGTGGTGGTGGTGGGGGATCAGGTCCAAAAGTGCTCCTCTCCCTCTGAGGCCTGGACCAAGGCAGATGAACTGGAGGGAGGGCTGTTCCTCTCTTAGTTCAGGCCAGGCCTGATGGAGCTGGCAGGCCTCTCTCTCACTCTGATGATGTCGATGGCAAACGGAGGGCTCATCCGCTTACTTTAGGCCAGGCCCAATGGAGCTGGCAGGTCTCTCCCTTTGATGATGAAGATGACGAAGGGAGGGCTCATCTGCTTACTTTAAGCCAGGCTCGAGGGAGGATTATTATTAAGGATATTACTCCTCTCTGCCCCACCGATATTTGGCTAGCAACAATCTATCTGAGGTTACCATGTACAGAATTATCCTCCAGTATTTTTTCTCATCGCTTTTCAAATCTAAATTGAGCAATTAGATTCTAATTTATTCATTTTTAAAATAGTATATGTTAAAATCAATCCCAGTTGTGACCACAAAAATTAAATAAACTCTTTGCTCTTGCTTCTTGCTCACAATTTTGTGAAAACGTGGGACGAGATGCGTCTCATTACATCTTTGGCCAGCTTTAAAAAGGCCTTAAAGACGCATCTCTTCCGGCAGGCCTTCCCCTGAGGAGGGAATAAATATAACACTAACTCTCGACTCTGAAAAATGCAAATGAAAATGTAAATGGAACTGGGGGATTAACCTTAGCTGTCCCCCTGTTTAAATCTTTCACTGTCCATGAAACTGCACCTTGTTTTTACTATTTTAATGAATTTTAACTGATGTCAATTTTAACTAGTCTTGGTTTAATCTAGTCTTAAGGGAGGGGGGAGAGGTTGGGAAGGGATATGACTGCTGTTTTACCTTGTATTTTTTAATTTTGTTGTACCCCGCTCCGAGTATTTCATTAGAGGAGCGGGTTATAAATAAACATTATTATTATTATTATTATTATTATTATTTATTATTATTACTCCTTGCTGCCTGCGATCTGCAGATCAGTGAATTCAGGGGAGTCTTAGATTTTGTCTGAATCCACTTTAACAATACAAGTATCTTTGTTGCATGCCCTGGGGGTGGGGGCACCCCCAGTTGGTAACCCCTTCAGAGTCTTCTTCTCAGATAACAAAGGGTTAAAATGTATGAAGTGGTACTGTTACATTTTAAGGAGGCAGCATCACTGGGGTGACAATATGGCAAATGTCCAATGAGATGGGTAGGTAGTTGGGGAGAAGAACGAAGCTTCTTCGAGATGGCTGAGAGGAAAACCCGAAATCACCATGAGACTTTTGTCCAATTTTGTCCCTGGTTCTCTCTATCCAGACCATGAGGCGCTTTTGGCAAAGAGCTCTGGATTTGGGAAGCTTGGCTGAAGCCAGACAAAGGAGTCCAGGTTCCCAGTTATTCCATGGACACCAAGGACTACAAATCCCATCAGATCTGTGAGTAAGAGTAGGAGAATGTGGCATTAGGATATTTTGATTCGTTTCTTAAGTCTGTCTGAAAGTGATTTTACTATAACTTTCTATCTGTACCTGGAGGATGAGGATTTTCATGCAGGAGGTAGCCTTTTGCTGGTGCTCTTCTGCCTTCCCTTTAAAAGCACTCCTTTCTTTCCCCCTCACTCCCTTTGTATGCCAAGGGGTGCCAACCTGCTTGGGCTGAAGCAGATAGGCGATCCTATAACCACTGCAGGATCTCTGGAGGTTCCTTCCTAGTACTCAGCAGGAGCTGGATGGGGGAACTCACAGTAGGTTGTGGGATTAGGAGGGTGAAGTTTTGAGTACAAGAAGGGAGTTGATTGTTCTCTAGATTCTCTGCTTCTGTCTTACTGGAGGGGGGAGAGGGCAGGGAATTTAGACAGAAAGTCACACTTTCTCAGCGTCAGTGGAAGCCAATTGCCAAACTTCCTCTGAACAAATCTCACCACAAAAACCCCATAATAGGATACTTGGGGCTGCCATAAGTTGGAAATGACTTGAAGGCACACAACAAGGACAGAGGAGCTAGCGTGGAGTAGTGGGTTGAACACTGGACTACTACTCAGAGGCTGAAGACAGTTCATTGGAAGATGTCTGCTTCTGCATTGACCTAGAACAGTTTTTGTGGCAAGCCCCCTCAGATCTTGTCCTCTATGTGCTGGAAAAGGAACCAAAAACACTGGAAGAAGCAGCAGCAGCTTCAGATCACTACTTGGAGATCAGTGGACAGCAGCCTGAACAAATGAATGTGGAAGGTCTCTATAAGTTGAGGCCAGAAAATCACTTTACATGCAAAGAAAACTCTCACCATCAGGTGCACAAAAACAAAAATATTAAGCCAGCACAGCTACCTCAACCTGATCAGCAGCTAATAATAATAATCTCTGGATTTTCTTCGCTAACGAAGATTCAGGAAGGACTCATCCCACGTTTACTACAAGTGCATTGATGACTAAAAAGGCCAATCCGAGATAAGCAAGTACGGTTACAGAAAGTACAGCAGAAAGTCTCCTTGGGTGATGTTTCCATGTTGTGGTTCTTTCTGCGTTGTCGTTTCTCTTCAACACTTGTTCGGCGTGAGTTCTCGAACGAGGCTGCAGCATTGTGGATAGTGCGTCTTCATGCCTCCCGATGTGAGGCCAGGGCAGACCATTGTTGGTGATCAGTTTGGCCAAGCTTGGGATGTTGTTTCAGGGAGTCCTTGTATCTCTTCTTTGGGGTGCCCCTCTTTCGCTGACCTGTGGCGAGTTCACTGTAGAGTACTATTTTGGGGAGGCAGTGGTCCTCCATCCTAGAAATGTAACCTGCCAGCACAGCTGCGTTTTCAATAGCATGGCCTCAATGCTGGTGATCCCTGCTTGCTCCAGGATAGCAACATTCGTCACATAGTCAGTCCAGTGTATGTTTAGGATTGTGCGTAGACAGCGCTAATGAAAGCGTTCGAGGAGTCGATGTTGGCAATAGGTGACCCATGTTTCAGACCCATAGAGAATGGACAATACAATGGCTCTGTATACACTGATTTTTGTGCTTTGCCTCAGGTGTTTGTTAATAATAATAATAATAATAATAATAATAATAAATTATTTATATCCCTGCTCTCTGCACTCAGACAACCGGGGCGGCTTACAAAAATTAAAATATACATAACATATCCTGCCAACCCTCCCCCCATTAAAATAAAACAGCTGTCTTCTAAACACCAAAGCCAACCAAAATACAGGAGTAACATGAAGTGCTTTCCATGTGGAGAATCTGGCCATGTTAAGGTCCAATGTAAGCAGACTAACATGTCTATATCTTTGAATTCCCCCAAATCTCAGTGAGTTTAGGAACTACTGGAAACTGGAACCACACCAGCTGTGATTTCATCCTGTGACCTAGGGAAAAAAGAGTAACAGACATGTACCACACAACATTGTAGGTTAACTAAACTGTCACACATCAGACATGTAAACATATCATCACATTCTGTCTTTGTCAGTCCAGCATTATTGATGCATTAGAAGATGATCTTGAAGTTTTCCAGGGAAAAGGTCCCAGGATGTCCATAGTAGCTTGCTGAAGTGGGTCCTCTGTGCTGAGAAGCCTTTCAACCACGTCTGGTCCATTTGACAGTTCAAGAGATTGGGCCTCTTTCTTGTTGGCTTTGTCCATGTAGGTTGAAGACTGTGGTCTGCTTCCTGTGGAGTACTTTATCACTGAAGGAGACCAGATGTCTTCTGTTGCCTTCTGTGCAGCTTGCAGACTCCCTGTTCCTTCCAGAACTGCTGTTGGTCCATCGGCATCCTGTAAACAGTGATCGGTCGCACCTGCCCACCTTCCCCAGCAACTATTTCTGCAAATGTGACAGAACCAGTGGTGAGATGTACACAGTCTTTTCCACTGTAGTTTAGGAGCCCACCACAGACATACAACCCAGTTGCCTGTCCCCAAAACCCACCCTTCTCCTTGTCCCTTGGCAGAACATGGGGAACTGTGCCATACCCAGAGGCAACCAATGTTTGTTGTGTGATAGGTCCAAGTGCCCTGTCATGTTCTGGGGTTGAAATTCATCCCAAAACAGAGACTGAGCATGGTGACTTCAAGGATGACGAAAAATGGATCCAAACACAGAGCTTGGAAAACCTATCTTTTTGGACGACAACTCCCAGAAGCCCCAGCATGGACATTATATAGTTAAAAAAATAGTCCAAGTAGTTCTTTTGGGGGTATAGTCACCAAAGGAATTTTGGCAAGCTCTTTCCATAAGCCCATGATGCTCATGAAAATTAGCTTCAGTGGGCATTGATGCTTGTGTTATCTCTGCATGAGGGCTAACACTGTCCCTTCTATCCCACCCAGAACCCTTAGAAGAAAGTGTTTAAGGTACATTCAAAAAAGAGTATGACCCCTTTAAGCCAAAACAAATTTTCCCTGTGATTTTCCCATTTTAAGCAGCTGAAGGGCTACGGCTACTTAAGTTCAAATCAGCTCCAGGACTAATGCTTAGACTTCAAGTGCTACATTTGTAGTCATACCTTCAAGCTGGAGGCTGGAATCCAGCTATCTCGAGACTGATGTTTTGGACTACAATCCAAAAAAGCTAATGGTCAGGCATCATGCAAATTGTAGTCTAAAACCTCTAAAGGGCCACTAGATTAGAGGAGATTCAGCCAACCCAATGAGCTGTCCATCCTTGGTCATGACTTTTCTAATGACTACAGCCAAAACCACATTAGACTCTTGCTTCCCTCCCCCTTTCACCCACTCCACAATTCTCATCCTTTTCTAAAAGGCCCATTTAAGACACAACTGGTTTGCTTGTTACCTCTCAAAAATATAATACAATACAATGAGGAAATATTTCAGGTCCTTTTAATAGAGAATGTACATTTCAAACCAGCTGATATTCCATTTCAGGTTCTGTTGAAATGTATTTTCATTTCAAGTTCAAGGTTTTTAAAATCTGTATAATTAATATTGCCAGTTATTTTTTGTTAAAGTCTTTCTCCAAATGAAGTATTTTAACAATCCTGGGGGTGCACTCATATAGAAACCTTGATATAACAAAACTGGACAGCCACAGATACCTTCCCAACAGCTTTTCGCATACTCTTACAAGAGCAAAACCCCAATGTCCATGATTATATAAACTGCTGACAAGTGGCTGCAGCTTTCTCCAGAAACAATCAGAATTGCACATAATGTGTAAATTCATCCCTTGAGAAGAATCAAGCAGGCTGCAAAATAAAATGAAAATCTGATGCCACAACTCTAGTAGCCAGACAAGGGTTCTATACATTCTTATGGCTGTCAACCTGTGCAGCAACAAAGGCCAAGATGGAACTTTGCTAGACAGAAGTATTCTTTCTGTGGGAGGTATAATATGAATATTTGGATAGTGGAGTTTCTGGAATTCAAATGTTCATTCCTAGTGTCCAAACGAAAGCAATGCACACTGATTTCAACAGATGAGCTTCATCACAGAATTTGGTGCCTCGTGGTCTCATGAACTTTCCAGCAACTTCCCCATTGCTTGGTCTCATAACAAACCCAGTTCTCTGGAATAGGTATAATTCTGCTAGTTCTCATTACTCACTCCTCTCAGGAGACAATTTTTGATTTCTACTCATCTTCTGGAAGGTTGTTATAGCCTGTTTCACCTTTTCCAACTCTGAACGAAGCAAGGAAATCTGTGAGGGAAAGGTGGAGATTAAGTATGTGGATGAGTCATTGTAGATGATGCATTACAGTTGTGATGGTATGTGATTCAAATAATTTCTGAAATTAAAAAAAAAAAACCTTCGGAAATATCCTTGCAGAACTAGTGGTTAACCATTAGAGGTCATGGATCCTTTTGAGAAGCTGATGAAATCTATGGTATCTCCCCATAACATGGTGGTGATGATGATAACAACAAATGCACATTAGCTGAGTTGCATCCCATGCCATTCTACAGTTGTTTAGAATGAATGGACTTTGGAGCAATGCTTCACATAATTTGACATTTAACAAGTCCCTCTGAACAAAGACAATTTTCAAAGTAACTGGAATTAAATCAAGGGGGATCCTTTTTGAAACTGGTTCATGGACACCTGGCACCTATCTATAGGCTCTATGGCAACAGGTTAAGAATCCCTTCCCTATAATGTTTGGTGGTTATTCCCCCACTTTCTCCCACAAGGTAGTAGTTAGCAGAACTCGGAAACATTACTTTATGGACGACTCTGGAAATTGCAGTCAAAAAAGATAACTTTACAAAGCTTTGAGAAATAGTACCTTTTGTTGGTGAGCAGTTTTTGCCTTGAAGGAGACCTGCTCCTGATATCTGGTCCTTTCTACACGTACTGTGAGATCTGTCAACTGCTGGTCCAGTTTCTGTTGCCGAGATGTTAATTTGAGGAGCTCCTTCTGCGGATCAACTAACCCCTGCAAGTTACAGAAAAGTCCCAGACAATCTGTTTTGGAACACAGTACCATTCAAAGATGCAACCCCTTCCCCACTGCCATACTCAAGTGTGATTTAAGGTAATTTCCTGTCTGAGACAAAGAACAAGATGGCACCCCCCCCCCTCATTTGACATATAAATGTTGAACAGAGTAGCAATCAAATTCCCTCCCTCCCATACTGACAATGGGATAACAATCTCTGTTATGCCAGAAGGCAACAGACTAGCTTAGCTGGTACAGCTAAGGCCCTCTCCTCCAATATCTATCTGTCCCTCTGCCTGAGGTGACCACCTCTTTCTGCCTAATGGTGGGAGTGACCTAGCTCATTTCCCATATGTGCTTCTTTTCATTACTACTGTTCCAGAGTACAGCTTGGATCCCAAACATCTGAGAGACTGTATCACTACATATGATTCTGACCAAGTTTTGAAATTGGCATGTTTGGTGGGCCTCCCTAAAGGCTGCTCCCAGGTTGTGAAACTTCCTTACATAGAAACCTTCCCCTCTCTCTGCTCTTTTCCTAAGGGCATTTTTATTTAGGCAGTGTTCCTGTAAAAGGGTCTTCTAATGGGGGATATGTCATTCTCCCCCTCCACCACCATTTTCCTGTCATGCTTTTAAATGCTTTTAAATTATTTTAGTTCAGTGCTTGCCTCCAAGCACTGATTTTATTGTTTTTAACTGTAATGTTATAACTAATTGGCTTTTAGTGATATTCTGTTTTAATTTACGTTGTAAGTTGCCTTGGATACTGCACTGGGAGAAAGATAAAAAATACATAAATAAGGCAATTCAAATTTATAACCTCTTATCTGACACTGGCCCACAATCTTCCCACCATGCATTTTCACCATCATTCTACATTTTCCTAATAAACCTCACTGACTTTAACCCACAAGTGCTTCATTTTTGGTCTTACTTGAAGATCCATATAGATGTCAGTATGACTGTTTGCCCTTGCAAATACACAGCTTGCAGGTGGCTCTGCTCCCTCAGTATCCAGAAGGAGCTTCAGAGATCCAGCCAAGGATAAAGTCTGCAGTGCTTCCCAATAGTTTTTATATGCACCAACTGGAACTTCCTCTGGACAGATCAGATATACTAGGGACAGGCAAAGAAAGTTAAAAAACAGTCTGGACTCAAGCACTCAAAAGTTCATAGTTATCAGCCATTATGAGAGAGCACTGAGATATGCCTTCTACAGTGCATGATGAGTATTCTCAGATCTACGGTACGACTATCTCTGTCTTGAACTATGATAGCAGAATCATAGCATCCATCTATCCAAAATATATAGCAATAGCAATAGCAAGTATACTTCTATACTGCTTATCAGTGAACTAAGCACTCCCTAAGCCAATTGCCCCCAACAAGCTGGGTACTCATTTTACCAACCTACGAAAGGATGGGAGGCGGAGTCAACTACAGAATCGAACTTACAACATTGTGGCTGCAGTACCAGCATATAACCACTGCGCCACCAGGGCTCCTTCTAAGTATCTTTCTCAAAAGACAGTGTGCTCCATACTGGAGCCTGCTTGTATGACACAAATAAATAAAAAAGGAACACTGTGTCAACCAATCTGAGAGATAAAACTGTATCTCAGAAAAGTAAAAACAGTAATATGGCTAATCTTCTGGGTGATGACAATGTCCACAAGTCAATGGCAAAGACAGCCACAGAAGAGGAGAACATATCTACCCCTGCACAGAACTCTTTAGGAAATCTCAGTAATTATTATGTGGTACCTTCATGTGAATGCAGCTTCCTATGTGGTTAAACAGATACACAGCCACAGACAGACTCTTTAATTTTTAGCAGCCATTCAGCAGGTGAGTCACATTTTCACAATGTAGGAGAACTTTTTAAGAATAAGCCAGGAACAATAAAGAGATTTGTGACCTTGGGGAAAATGTTTCTTCATAAAGTAATTTAAAACTGACAAAGAAAAAACAAAGCCATTCCTTTAACCGCAGCACCTGCCATAAGTGAGTGACACAATTCAAGTATCTAGTAGCACTGTGTTCACAAATACCTTCCAGGCATTCACTGAATGCCTGGTGTTGAGCCACATCTGCTAGACCTATATTGGCTAGTACTGATGTGCCTCTTGGCTCTGTTCCCTGAACTCTGTGCCATTAGTGGAAGGTATCAATGTAGTCTCTATCCCAGATTTAAGAACTAAGAGTAAGGTTATACATAGCGGACATAGTCAGCATCCATCCATTCACACTCCACTACCCAATGAATGGAGGTGAAGTAGTATACTGAAGATCAGGCTTAGAGGATACAGTTTTAGCTCCTCTACACATGTTCACTGAACTAATGTAGTGCTCCTAAAAAGACTCAGGTGGTGCCAGAATCAGTGGGTACGTGGATTCCATTCTCACTGCTAAAGTCAGTTTATTAAAACTCTCTAACCCTTTACTGGGGCTTATCCCAAAGCTTCCTATAGTCCAGGAGCTTGGGACTTCTGCAATTCCCCCAGTTCTAGGGGGAAATAAAGTTTCCCACAGCACACATGCGACCAGCCTCACCTGTTGGCCGAGCTTTAGTGAGCTGGTATGTTGCCCTTAGGGAACGCACCACTTTGACAACTTCCTGTACCAACAGGAAGTTTGCCTCTTCCTCAGGATGACACCAATGAGCCTGGAAGTAAAGGGAAGGAATGGGACATGTATGAAAAAGTCTTTTCTACTAGACTGGAGTCAAATTCCAGAATCTAGAATATAGTTTGTTCAGTAAGGAAATTCAGAATAGGGTCAATAATGAAGAGCCGTTTTCCCTAAAGAAATGTTTACAAAGTAAGCCTCAAATGGACCTGATTTATGAATGGAGATCTTAATGACACTAAAATGCCAACTTCCACCCTGGTTTAACTCCATTCCACCTTTTACATGACTCACCAGATGCTCTTTGCTTGGGTATCTGGCCACACAGATGCTGGGAGGAGACTTGGAATCCCTCTTGGGAAGCTGCTGCCACAGCTCCTCGGTGAGGAAAGGCATAAAGGGAGACAGGAGACGCAGAGCCAGGTCTACACAGCTGTGCAAAGTCTGACGGGTGGCAAGGAGCTGAGATGGATCTCCACTCCTCAATATGGGTTTTACAGACTCCTGTGTGGGAAGTGACATTAATCTTAGCTTGAGAGACCATGAGGGCTTTCTAGAGACCAAACTCTATGGGTCTGCAAATAGTGTGCTTATTCATTTTTGCCTCCAGTGAGAATCCAAAATCCCCATTCTCCTTGTACTACAGTCATCTCCCCCCATTTTTCTTGACTTGTCTGCTTTTACATCTTTAACTGAGGATAGGGGACTAGATGTTCTGGATTACAAATTCCACAGGGTGGAGCTGAGGAGCACTGTAGGCCAAAACATCTGGGAGGCCAAGAGCAGTACTCCCTGCTCTTGTTTTAGGTAAACCAAAGATTTAACCAAAACCCCTCATCTTGCCAGAGGAAGCTGGAATTGGATCCCAGAGGAAACTCACCAAGTAGACATCACAGAAATCATGCAGCCAGAAAAGATGGACTGAAGAGGTTACAGAATGCAGTTCATATTCTTCAAACCACTGGGCACAATCTACCACTGTGTGATACAGACGACTGAGAATCCATTTATCCATTGGGGACTTAGGGAAGACCTGGAGGATGACATAAAGGAGTGGCAGTAAAGCTTCAATTGTTTAGAATATATATCCCACCTTCTGCCCTAAAATTCAAAGCAGCCTCCACAACAATCTCAGCTGGTCTTCCATCTAGGCGCTGACCATTTCACAAGCCCTATTTATTTTCACCAAGACTGCTGCACCATTCTCCCTCAGACCATACCCTGAGACCTATACCCTCAAACCTTGTGTATGGGTTACAAGTTATCACCATTACCCACATTCCCAGTTACCTCCTCTGGAGCCAGTGGATTAAATCCTTCTCCCAAGGCTGCCAAAGTGAACTTCAGGGCATTCCACACCTTGTTGCAAAAGCGACTGGCATTCTCCACTGTGGCCACATCCAGGTTAATGCCATTGCCTGATGCAGAGTGGGGGGAGAGGTGTATTTATTTACAATGCTTTCTTTAATTAAAGTCTATAACTGACATTCTCACCCTTTCTTACTAGAGCTAATGTTTACTCTGTGCTGTAATTTTGTTACTATGATGACTTCATCTGGGGGGAAATCCCATTCAATCTTTCTACATAAGTGCCAACGGTAGCTTTTAAAAGATATTTTAAAAAATATTTTATGCAAGCTTACTTGATGAAAACCACTGTGTATAAATATTTTTAAATAAAGTAATTAAAATGCAGAAAAATCCCCATTCAGCTACAAAACTTACTTGGACAGGATTGCTCTGAGGATACACTGGGATTACCCCATATATACCACACTAAACTTCTTCAATGAACAATGGGGTACACCAAGTGAGAAGCAATCAGTAGTTTATCAATGAACTACTGACAGACATTTCAGATCAATTTCATGCCAATACTATTCATGATCAAGTGTGAGTTTCATTAGCAACAGGGGCCTACTACAATCAGGACCCTGGATTGAAAACATAATTACTTCAGCCTTGCCAGCCACTCCGTCTCCTATTCAATAAACAGGAGATTGGAAGAAGAATGACCCAACTTCTCACCTTGTGCACAATATGAGCAGAGGGCAAATCTTAAAGCATCTGTGCCACATTCAGGAATTCCTTGAGGGAAATCTCGTCGCTGGAAAGGAACGAAGACAGGATGAGCTGATGACATTCCGAAGGCACAGAAACTAATGGGGAGTGGAGTATCCAAGGGAGAGATAATCTCACCTGGCCTTCCATAGCAATGGTAACCTCTCTTGGATCCAAATTGCTATTTTGAAGCTTCTCCTGTAGAATCTGAAACCGGAAGACAAATTCAGGAAAAATTGAAGTCAGAAGTAATAAGGAAAAATCTCCAACTCTCCACTTCCTTCTACATGCCACCACAATCACAGGCTAGCTATATATTCTGTACATGGCTACATGATTACATGACAGAGGTAGTGTCTAAAATAAGATAGATCATCTTGAGAATCTCACTCTGCTAGCACGTCTACCTTGAAAAACATAGTCAATATGATTATCGGAAAGTTGTATGAATAGCAAATTGCAGTCAAGGGCAGTTTAAGACTTGCTGATGCTCCTAAGCTATGTTATACGTAAGAAGCCCTACAGCCTCACCTGCCCCATTAAAATACCTATTATTACAAAATATCAATTATTTACCATGCGCTGATGCCTAAGGTGTAACTGTCCAGGTGTGTGCATAAATCTTGCAGTGACTGAAGCCTAAAGCCCTAGAACTCTCTTTGACAAGGGAAAACTAAGGGCTTTAGGAGTTAAATGGAAGGCACTTGTTCTAATCAGCCAAGCAGGAAATACAGTAGGCTTTTGGTATCCACTGGGGTTTGGTTCCTTCCAGGTTGCCCCATGGATATCAAAATCCATGGATGCTCCAGTCCTATTAAATACAATATATAAAATACAATATATAAAATGGCAAAATCAAGATTTGCTTTTTGGAATATGTGTGCGTGTGCGCGCACGTGTGTGTGATGCATGCACACCTATATCTATCTATATCTATATGGTGCTCTGCAATGGCTGGTCTTCATCCTGGAGAGAAGTGACCAGTGGGGTGCCACAGGGTTCTGTCCTGGGCCCTGTGCTATTCAGCAACTTGGATGAAAGAATAGAGCACATGCTTATCAAATCTGCAGATGACACCAAATTAGGAGGAATAGCTAATACCCCAGAAGACAGGATCAAAACTCAAAATGACCTTAAAAGAAATCTGGGTCAAAACTAACAAAATTAACTTCATCAGGGAGAAATGTAAGGTACTGCACTCAGGCAGAAACAATGAAATGCATAGATACGGGATGGGGGATACCTGGCTTAAGACTATATGTGAATCTAGGAGTCCTAGTAGACTACAACTTGAATATGAGTCAACAGTATGATGCAGCAGCTAAAAAGGCCAATGCGATTTTAGGCTGCATCAAGAGAAGTATAGTATCTAGATCAAGAGAAGTAATAGTGACATTGTATTCTGCTTTGGTCAGGCCTCCCCTGGAATACTGTGTCCAGTTCTAGGCATGACAATTGAAAAAGGATGTTGATATGCTGGACCATGCCCAGAGGCGGGTGACTAAAATGGTGAAGAATCTGGAAACTATGCCCTATGAGGAGAAACTTAGGAAGCTGTATTTGTTTAGCCTGGAGAAGAGATTATATGATAGCTCTGTTTAATTATTTGAGGGGGTGTCATATTGAGGATGGAGCAAGCTTTTTTTCTGCTGCTCCAGAAAATAGGACCCAGAACAATGGATACAAGCTCCAGGAAAAGAGATTCCTCCTAAACATTAGGAGGAAGTTCCTGAAAGTAAGGGCTGTTCAACAGTGGAAGACACTCCCTCAGAGGGTGGTGGAGTCTCCTTCTTTGGAGGTTTTCAAACAGATGCTGGATGGCCATCTGTCAAGGGTACTTTGGGATTGGACTGGATGGCCCTTATGGTCTCTTTCAACTCTATCATTCTATGATTCTATATGTGTTTGTGTGCATGTTTTCAAGCCATGGATGGTTGACTCCATGCGTGAAGAATCCTTCGATAAGAAGGACCAACTGTACCTGCAAAGGAGCCCCATGAATAACATCTAGAGGGTCAATCACATTCCCAAGAGATTTACTCATCTTCCTGCCATGAGCATCACGGACCATTGTGTGAAGGAATACCTGAAGAAGAAAAAGGATCAAAGAGACTAAGAAATAGGCCTATGCCTATTCCAAATGCAGGATCTATTAACTAAAGTTATATCCTGTTTTTCAGACAAAAAGTGTCACTCAAGGCAGAGATATGTACAGGTTCAGTATCCCTTACCTGAAAATCCAAAAACAGAAATGCTTCAAAATTTGAAACTATCTGATTACCAATGTGATGCTTTGAAGCTTCAAGTTTGGAATATTTTGGATATTTTGGAATACAAGTATTATAGTGTGTACTTTATTTACAAGGCTGGGGAGAGATGGGGCTGGAGAGAGATGTAAGGATCTGGGAAATGGCAGGAGGTGTCCATTCACAAAAAGGATTATGCTTGGATTCCAGCCATTTCACTTATCCTTGTGTCTGTCTCCAGCCTCATGTCTCACATCTCTGTCTAGCCTCATAAATATAATACAGGTACATACTACAGTATGCTACTTTTATTCCAAAATTCAAAATCCGAAACATTTCTAGTTCCAAAGCATTTCAGATAAGGAATACTCAACCTATAGTAACATTCTTAGCTTCGTAAATACAGTACAGATACATACTATGCTACTTTTATTCCAAAATTCAAAATACAAAACACTTCTAGTCCCAAGCATTTCAGATAAGGGATACTCAACCTATAGCAACACTCTTATGAAAACAAATATAAGTCATGGGATCAGTCAGTCAGTACAATCTGATCACTTGGGAACTAAGCTCTTTGCAACTTGGCAGGAGAGACAAGATCACTACAACCTAAAATAGGATTCAAAGGAGCATCAAGGATTAATTCATATACGATGTCAAGTTAATGCATGTGGTGCCAAAATTATGCTATAACTAGGATGCACTGATCCAAACGTACATGGCAAAGGTAAATAAGTGTTTAGACTAACTTGGCTTTAATGGACTCTTCCCCATACCTTTAGTGAACGAAGTACAGGATTTCTAGTGCCCAGCCCATACCTGAGAAAAAGGTAGTTGCCCAGTTAGTTGTTTTCCAAGCATCACCATTCGGGCCACCCAGAAGAACAGAAGGTCGCTTCCTGTCTCCAAGAGGCTATTGGGATAAAACTGCTTGAGGTCTTTTGTCTGTAAGGAAGACAAACATGCCTCAAATATTACCATATGGTGTTAATCAAACAATGAGTAGTACCCCCTTGAACCTTCCTCACTGTCACCTCTCTTAGTATCAGCTTCTGAGTCACAGCTCATTAAACCCCAATGACCTTCTGAGCTTTTGACATGAACCGGGTAGACTGCATTCAAATCCCACTTGAGTCACTGACTCCCTTGATAGCCTTGAGACATCCATTTGGCCTCAATGCCCAATCTATATAAAGGGCAGAGTATGGACCAGATCATAGCATTATTGTGAATTCTCATGCTGATTAGGAGATTACTTTTCCAAGTTCTGAGCATTTGCAGCAAGATGTATGTAGTGCCACGATCCAGTGATGTATTTATGTCTTTTAGTCCAAGTCTCAAGTCAAGTTTCAAGCCTGGGTGCCAACTTTTCATATGGGGTGTGTTTCTCAGAGAGGAACAGCAAATGCGTGAGGCATGGGGTGGAAGTGAAGGTTGAGGTCTACTCAGCAGCTTCTCACTGCTGCACAAGTGAGAATTGTTGTAAAGCTTTTCAAAAACTTTAGAAAGATTGTTCTGCTTCAAGCCCATTGCCTAATGCTTTTGCTGTTCCCTTCCACGAAATGCACCATGTGCTCTGGGAGTGGTCTTGCTTGGTGCTTGAAGTGAATGGCACCAGCAAGTCAGTCACTAAAAATATACAATCTCAAGTCAAGTCAGTGTGTCCTTTGTGCCAAGTGAAGTCCAAGTCTAGTCAAGTCATTGAGTCCAATTTAAATCCAAGTCAGTTGACTTGAGTCTACATCATTGCCAAGATCCCCCTCCCCTTTTCATTTCATTGATGTCACTGCCTATTTGCTTGGCCTCATTCTATGGACCCATCCAGGAAAAAAGGGGCAAAGAGAGCAGAAGGCACCCACCATGCTCTCACCTCTTTGCTTAGGGGTGAAAGAGACCGCCCTAAAGAGTGATGTTACCCCTGAGAAAGCTGGGTGGGGGCCCAGCCTGGCTTTTTGCTGGCACAAAAAGAAGTGGCAAATTGCTGTTCTTTTTTGAGCTGGCAAAAAGCAGGGTTTTCTGGCACTTCAGCAGCTTTGCGACATTCCTGTAGTGTGCAGCATGTAAACACCGTGTTGCTAGAGCACCGCAAAGCCACTGCATGTGTGGTCAGGTGGGGGCATGATGCTGGAGCACCACAAAGCCGGTGCATGTGCTGTCAGGGTGGTGTCAGAGCATGAGACATCTAAACACTGTGCTCTGATGCCATCCTGAAGCTGGCACAAAGGGGCAGTGTGCTTTGCCCCTTACTCAGAAAAGATAGGTAAACAGGCAGTGGGAGCTTGGAGGAGGAGAAGGTTCAGAGGGTTTGCTGTGATATAGACTTGAGCTCATGCCCAAGAATACCAGCTTATGGCAAGGGAGGGCTTCCTTTCTCTGCTTCTTGCTCTGAGAACTTCTGCATATAGCCAAGAACAACAATGGGGTAGCAATCCTGTCCCCTCCAAGGATCACTTACATTATGGGGCCAACCCAATGCTGCAAAGGGGAAGAGGCCAGAAGAGAACCAAGTATCTAAGACATCAGCATCTAATGAAAAGAAAACCAAGTGTAAATGTTACTGAAATCTGCAAACCCTAGGGAAAGAAAAAAAGGAAGAGCACTTTAGACTGGTAAAAATTTAAGAATCAGTGGAACTTTATTTTTACAATTCCCAGAATTTCCCTGCTACCTAGTCAATGACCATACTGCTGGCTTGGGAATTCTGGGAGATGTCAAATAAAAACACCAATTTTCCAATGCCCTGAGGAATTGAGAAGAGCAAAAGGAGAGGTTTGGCTGCAATTCAGCACTAGAGTCAGTGAAGAACTGAGCCATGAGGAAAAGGACAAGATGATACCCCCATTCAAAATGCAATTGTAAACTAGACTGCCAGCTGGATCTAATGCTGATCATGAGATAGCATTACACCTCTAGGCAGCAGACTAGTGAGAACAGGAAAATCCATGTTGAACAGACCACAGCTCTGTCTTTCAACAGAGGACAACACTTTGGAAACTTAGGAAGGAGAGCCTGGTGACTGAATCTGCTGCTACAGACATCTGCCATTTCAGGAGGTTGGTGAATAAGGAGGTTGCATATCCTGATGCTTTTTCAGAGGTTGTGCATCAGTGCACTTAAATACAAGCCAGGAGATATATGCGAGAGAGTTCTTTCATGAAGAAATTTGACAAATTACTTTCTGAACTGTAACTACTAGAGTCTCCCAGACTGAAAGATTCTGGAAGCTGTAGTAAAAAAAAAAAAAAGGAACTCTTTCAGACTCTTCCTTTTCATACTAACTTAATATATTGGTACATTCCCTTCCAGAAGTTAGAGTGCCTGTCCTGTTGCTTTACCTCTCACCAGCTCCAGGTCCTCTTCTGATTTTCCCAGCATGCTTGCAGCTTTTCTCCGAGCTTCTGTTTCTGTCCTACCAACTACCCAGACTCCATCACTCTCTTCCTGCTGCAATCCAGGACAAAAATACAAATGACATTGTGGCTGGGACTGGAAGAGGCAGAGGCTACCCCTGCACAGCCAACCACATGCTACCATAGTTTTTTTACTGAGTCTAAGAGGCAAACACTCACCTCTCCTAAGTCAGGTGACCCAGAAACTGTGACTCGATAGGCTGGAATCTGATGACCCCACCAAAGCTGGCGAGAAATGCACCAGTCACTAAAAACAAAAACAAAAATAAAAATGAGACCATCACGTTTTTAAGAACACAAGAGGTATCCTATTGGATCAAATTGATAAACAGAATCAGTATGGTGTCGTGGCTGGACAGAGTTTATGGGAGATCCAGATTCAGGATCTCCCATAAACATGAAACTCACAGGGTGACTTTAGACCAGTCACATTCTCACAGCTTGACTTACTTCACAGGGCTGTCGTTGCGAGAATCAAGTGAGGATAAGGAGACACATGTTTTCTATCTTGAACTCTCTGGATAAATTACCAAAGGCACTCAAAGCAGCTAACATTTTGGGAGCTTCTGGTTTTTGGAGTGAGCACA
The DNA here is from genome assembly GCA_034509955.1 of Urosaurus nigricauda. NCBI lineage: Eukaryota > Metazoa > Chordata > Lepidosauria > Squamata > Phrynosomatidae > Urosaurus > Urosaurus nigricauda. Next base: position 310,439,912 of record JAOEGL010000002.1, read on the forward strand.
GTATAATAGATAGGAATGCAGGACAGGGATCAACGAGACATAAAATGGATGGCTTTGGACAACCTATTGCATGCCTGTTTCAATAACCTCAGAGGCCAATTGCAAAATCAATAATTCAGTTTATGCCAAATCAAAAGGAAGAACCGAAGGGTAGAATTATAGATTTTAATGGGGAAAGAGACAAAAACTCAAGAGTGTACCATTCCCGGTTCAAGCCTCAACATTTCTATTTAAAAAAGCAGTTGAGCAGGAAGGTGCTGTGAAAATAGAGGTAAAGAAGCTGGAAACTGAGTCGTAAAGCTTTTTGAAAAGCAGTTCTCAGTGTTATCCAGCCAGGTGTCCTAAAAAGTAACTATCTCAGATTTTTTTGGGGGGGGAGGGGGGAAGGTCTGACTAAGACCCTGGAGAAATAAAACACAAATGCTATAAGCACAACTGTATAATAATTACAACTGCAATATACAGTGGTCCCTCGGGATCCGAATCCCCCGGGGAACAAAATCCCCGGGATCTGAAACTGCCGGGGGAGAAAAAAAGACCCCGGCCAACGAAAAAAACCCCGGGTTGCGAAAGAAATTCGCAACCTGGAAGTTTTAAAACAGCGCACTTCTGGCATGCTGTGCATCCGAAAATGCGGTCCCCCGGGTTGCGAAAACTTCCGGGATACGAAGGTAATCCCGGAACGGATTACCTTCGTAACCCGGGGACCACTGTACTGACAACTACTATCTTTCAAAAACACTTTTTCAGGATGAATTGTAATCCCCTAGGGAGCCACTACGAGTCAGAACAAACAACATTGTATTAGTTAAGCATAACAGACCAAGAGTGCAAGGCAGATTCCCTAATTCATATCTAACTGAAAAACAGTTTGAACTAGCCCATTCCAACAGGGGTTCTGATTGGTCCATCAAAGGCTGTATACTTAAGTCGAAAGGGTAAGATGGATGGGAATACTTCCTACCTGGTACTCAAAAGCCAAGTCCTCCAATTCTTCTCATAAAATTTAGGCGTTAACTTGAGGCTTCCAGATTCCACAGCCTTAAGGCAGAAATGAATAAAACAGAGGTTAACACAATGCAGGACTGTTCAAAGTCTTGGAAGGGGTGGTGAATTGTTATGATTCAGTCTCAGAAAAAACTCCCATGATCCACACTCCTCAAATTGGCATGTCAGATGGAACATTCTGGCAGTTGTAATAAAAAACAACAATGACACTATAGCTTCCACAAGATCTGATCCTTACATTCCAAAATGAATGTGTCACCTAGAACATCTGACAAAGAAATATATTATTTAGTACGTTTGCTCCTTAAGTCTGACAACAATCCTTGCAATCCTAATGCATGCAAGAATCCCACAGTGCTTTAACTTTATTTTATGTTTTAATAATAATAATAATAATAATAATTTATATTCTGTTTTTTCTCAAAGGATTCAAAGCGGATTACAGCAATAAAATAGCATACAATTTAAGAAATACAATTAAAACCCCAAACCCCCAAGCCTCCCCCAATTATAAAAATATTAATCAACCCCTAAAAAGCTATTAAACAACTAGAAGATTTAAAATATTCCAGCACAAATACAGTAAAAAAAAAATTGGGCAGATTCAGGTAAGAAACTGGTCCTTTTCTGAAGGGGAGGGGAGGAGGAGGGAGGGAACGATCATATCAAAATTTCCAAAATTTCCTTTTCAGCGTCTAAAAAGATATGATAAACTTCAGTTTCATTATGTGCATTATAATGTTCAACAATGTTCAATAAGCACCTTACATTATATCTTATTTGTCTATTTGGTAAAAAAAACATTTTGGTCTTTATGTATTAACAGTGCTTTCAGTCTTTTTCCTATTATCCATGTAAAAATCTTATAATCCAGATTCAGTAGAGCTATCGGTCTGTAATTTTTTACATCAGTCCTGTCTTTCCCTTCTTTAGGGATTAATAGGAAGAATTACCTCTAAGGCTTTGTGAGCCATCGTTTCACACCGGACAAACCACTGGTTCTTTAGGAGAATTTCAATCACATCTCCAGAACGGCTGCAGATAACAGAAACAAACAAACAAACATGCTAAGAAATTCACTCCACATTCCCTAAGTTGCTTTCCACCTTGCAAAAGCTATGGATCTCTAAGCAAAGTTGGGCAGTCTCAGGCTGAATCTATTCCTCCTAATTTCCTGGCCTGGCTCTCTGAGATTCTCCACATGGGCACATCTTGCTCCCCACAATACCATCACTAGGTGCTGCCAAGTTTTCCTGTGCCTAAAAAGGTTGAAATTCTGGAATGCAATCTTTTTTAAAATAAACAACAACAACAACAACAATTTCCTACCCACCTCTCCCCATGGATCGAGGTGGGGAACAATAATGATACAGGTTGAGTCTACCTTACTCAAAATTTCAAAATCTGAAATATTGCAAAAACCAAAACATTTTTATGGGTGGCTGAGATAATGAAACCTTTACTTTCTAATGGTTCAGTGTATACAAACTTTATTTCATGCACAAAATTACTTAAAATCCTGTATAAAATCCAAAAATATCTGAAATCCAAAACACTTCTGGGTCCAAGCATTTTAGATAAGAGAAACTCAACTTGTATTACTAACCAGCATCTAATAAGGATTCCAGAACTGGCCCTCTTATATTTTTTTCAAGATGACAAACAAAGGCATCTGACAAACTCTTAATTAGTTATTTATTAGTAGCTGCCAGATTAGTCATAACTCAGTTTTGAAAGATTTAAAGGGTCTCTCTGTAAAAACCTGTTGCAATAAAGTATGGCAACTAGCTCTGATTCAAAAATGCACAAAAACTTCAAATAGACCAAGGAAAAAAAGAAATACAATTTTAATATAGTTTGGCACTGTTTTATTGAATATATGTTGTGTGTGTGGCGGGGGGGGGGGGGAGGGAAGATAACATTGGTCTTCCAAAGGCATCTAAGTCTTCCAAAGGCATCCACAGTTGGCTAACTGTGGAAAGAAATACTTTTGACACCTTTTATTTTGGTATTATGGCTATGTAAATTAAATGAAAGTGCTACTGTGGCATTGTGGTTTGAGGACTATGACTCTGGAGACCAGGATTCAAATCCCCACTCAGCTGTGAAAACCCACTGAGTGACCTTGGTCAACTCACAATTTCTCAGCCTCAGAGGAAGGCAAAGGCAAACCCACTTAGAACACATCTTGTCACGAAAATCCTTTGATAGAGTGGCTTTAGAGTCACCATAAATTGGAAGGGATTTTCAGGCACAACAATAACAGCAACAGCTTAAATGAAACATCATTTTGTATATTTCTGTTGGTGTGGGATGAGCATCAGGGATAATGTTACAATATAAAATCATTTTTAATTTTTTTTTTTTTTTTACAAAAAGATAAATGCAAAAAAGTCAATAGTAACAATTAGGTGTCCTTGATGAGCTATGCCAACTGGGTACAAACAGGCTGACTTCAAAATTCACTGCTAAACAAATTAAACTGAGAAAGATTTTTAAAAAGATGTAATCTCATGGCACCTTTTAACTGATTAACCTTATTTCAGCAGAGGATTTCTGCAAAAATGGCTGAAATGCTGAAATAAACGGGTATGTCTTCAAGATGCCACAAGACTCTTTCATTCTTTATACAGTGAAAAGCTCTTTTATAAAAGTAGGGAACACTACTTTTATAAAAGTAGGGAACACTAAAACATTACTTTTAGGTCAGTGCTTTGAAACCATTGTTCCTCCAGATGTTTTGGACTTTAACACCCAGAGTCCCAAGTAGCCTGGTAAATTGGCAGAGATTGTGAGAGCTGAGGTCTAAAACATCTGGAAGACCAAAGACTGAGAACAACTGATTTAAAATAACAATCCCAAAAGCAATGACACCTTGAGTACTTTAGAGGGCCGATTTACAGGCTTGGTTCAGCTGCAGTTTGCTTAGTCATTTTTTAATTTATTTTAACATTTTTTATAAGTACAGTTGCCCCTCCGAGTCCACGGACTTGAGATCCCCGGCCTTGAAAATCCACAGGGGGCGACCGCCATTGGGCGCATGCCCAGCAAGCACACACCCCATTCAAACCCATGGGGCTTCAATATGTGCAAGTTTTGGAACTGGGGGTGGGGGAGGGGGCAGAACGGATTTCTGCAAGTTTCAAGGGTCAACTGTAGTCTTACTTCAATTTCAACCATTTAAAAATAAATAAATAAATATATGTTCTGCCCCAACAGAGCATTTCTGTCATGGTCTACTGCTTTAAGTATAATTATCAGTTTGTTCTATACAGAGCTATAACCATTTAATCAATCTTGATTCCTCATATCTGTGTTTGATTTGCTGTTTCTTAAACACCTCTTCTCTTTGGCTTTGTTCTCCTCAGTTTTAGCTGCTGTCTGAAGGACCTTGTCTTCACATCTCTTTTTTACCTAATCCTTCCTACTCATCCTGCTACTCTTCTTTTTAAATTACAGTTACTAAATTCCACAATGAAGTTCAGTTTTCATTTACCTCAGTGGTTGGATGTGAGTTGTCTGTCTAGACAGACATACAACTAAACAAACATATGTTGATGCTGAAACACTACATACTCACTGCTTTCCCTATGAGGAATATCTTCACCAGCTTCTGGAAGATGATTAATGTTGAAGTGAGAAAGGCCTCCCTTAGAAGCAAGTCCCAGAGCTGGGGGCAGCCAATGAAGACCCTCTTCTTTGTTCCAAAGAGATAGATTTCAAAAGTTGTTGGAGCATAGTAGATTGTCTCAGTAAATGAACACACTCATATAGGAGGAGGGAATACCTCAATTATCCTGGTGCTATACTATTCAACACATTAAATGTCATCATCAGGACTCTGAATTGTATATGGAAACAAACTGGACGCTGATTCAGAAAATAATCATATGTTCTCTGAATGTAGTCCCTGTTAACCACTGTGCTGCTGCATTCTGGACCCATTTTATAACTTTTTAAAATTTTTTAAACAGAATCTCATTTTAGAAGATTAAGAAATTTATTCCTATACTTATTCCTGACACTAAAATAAGTGGTTTGGGCAACTATGACTCCCTCAGATGTTATTAAACTTTAATTCTTGGCAGTCCTATTTATCATAGCCAGTGAAGGCATGTCATGGGCCCTACGGTCCTAAAACTGCATGCTTCTGATGCACACAAATGTACACAAATCCCAAGATAAAATGGGAGGACAGCAGAGGAGGAAAGGCAGGCGAAGAAAAATTGGCATAAGCTTTTAAATACCTTCTGCTCTATTACCTGCAAAGAGGAAGCACCAAAGGATTCTCTTTTGTACCCCGATGGAGACCTTTTGCCTTCAAAGCAGCCAAAACTTTCTCTCGTGCCACAAACCTATTCAGGCCCTAAAAAAAGGAAAATTTACTTGACTCATCATAGTCTTATGGGCAACACAAAAGGCTAACAGTTTTTATGGATGCAGGTCTACTTTAACCACATGCACATACATCTAATTGTATCAGCAGAACTAATCAAGAGCTTTTGTTGTCTAGGTCAGGAAATTCCAAATAGAGAGCTCTCATGTTAGAAAGATAATCATCGAAACAAGTAAGGGATCAATTATTATCTTTCAGTCGGGCTTCCAAATATGCCATTTTGTGTAGCTGGATCCCTAATGTAGACTCTGAATGGAGCACAAAAGGGTGGCATCCTGCATTTCTAGTTGTACATTACTGCACTGTGTTTTATACATTTTCCAGAATAGTTGTTTTTGTTTCTTATGCACTTAAAAATTACAAAGGGAAGGAATCCAAAAATTTGATGTGCAATAGCTCCTTAAAGCAATATACTGTTTCATTAGAAACAAAAGATCATCAGTCTGGATGCCCCATCAAAGGACATGCTTACTTGTAACCATTCCCCACACTCTGCGGTCATTGTACCATCTTCTGCAACAACTGAAATGAAAGGCAATCTGTGCTCACGAGCCAGTTCGTAGTCAGCATAGCTATGTGCTGGTGTTACTTTCACAGCCCCTGCAAGATAGTAGGAAACAATGATGACTGACTCTTCTGGCCAGAATCATGTCACAATGTTACACTAAGAGACATACATTTGCCACATTTTTGTAAGGAAGTCTCTGATATCTCCTTATGCAGTTAACCATTTGCCTGCAGTGCAGTGGTCCAGCTTAAAGGCTGGTTAGTATGTGGGCACAGGTCTTCCCAGGCATCCCCATGAGCAGAATAGCAATTGGGACATCCACTGAAACCTTGCTGCTGTGCCTCTGTTTTCCAGTCGTGTTTGCTAAATGTGCCAATGAATGCTATGCTCCACCAGTGTTAAGCAGGACTTCATTTCTGAAAACAAGCACCCCATGTCTGATGGCAAATTCCCCTCTTCTGTTGCAAGGTAGGGAACATGCATATTTTTTTCACCTGTGCCCATCTCCTGCTCCACCAAGGGATCTGTAATGACAGGAATGAGGCGGCCAGTGAATGGATGGCAGAGCTTCTTCCCAAGGAGATGCTGGCAAAACAAAACAGAGAGAAAAGGTAGTCAGGACAGACTGCAGGCATCTTTTTAGAAATTAAAAAGGAAGAGATCACTTCCTGTTATTGTTTTTTTAACTGTTTCAATATATCATGTTTCCAGCCACCTCATAAGCAAGGAATACAGAAAAGAGCCTTATCATGATTCAATCAGCTGCTTCATTTGGCCAGTTAATTTGACTAATACTGCCCTCTATGGTTTCAGGCAAAAATTATTTTTCTCTCCAACCTGGGATAGATAGAGATCTTCTAACATAGCAGCATCTAAGCCATATTTTTTCTGAATCGTGCTATCCTGCTTTTTCTAAGATAAAACAGGATGTGATAGAGGCCTCCCACAGGATAGACCACCAGGGCCTACATGTAACTACCAAGAAGGTTCTTTAAAAAAAGACCATGAGGACAGATGCAAAGTTTAAGGGAGGCTCCACAGATGACCTTAGAAAGGGAGAAAGCTGAAATGAGAGGTCCTTTTGTTTTGCCTTACTGTCATTGTACCTGGGTCACTGCTGGAAACCACAAGGGTTTGCAGGAATTTTCAGGCTATACCTACCAGTCATTCCTTACCACTGACAATTTGGTTAGGGCTACTGAGAGTTAAGGTCCTATGAAATTTGGAGGGCCACACATTCCTAGCCCTGATCAAGGCTAAATTGGCCCTTCTCTAATAAAGCATAGTTCTAAGCTTCCAAAAACATTTAGATCAGTTACTTTTTTGAATAATAATTTCCCAAATCCCCCAGCCAGGAAGACCACTGACCAAGTCAGTATGAGCAGTTTGGGGACTGTAGTCTAAAAAGATAAATTTTCCAAGCTATGATTACCATGTCAGGTTCCACATCAACCTGTCTGCCTGCAGACAGGTCCCACTAATTCCCAAGATCTCTACAACCCAATATCCTTTTTAAATTGAAGTTGTTATGGTTTCAACCCAGGAACTTCTCTGAATACAGATCATGTGCTCTACCACCAAGCAATAGCCTCATTCCACAGGAAGGGGAAACAGTGCAGAGAAGCCTTACCGTGTACCGTGGGTCATCTGGATGGACAGCAACAGCCACGTCTCCTAACATGGTCTCTGGACGGGTTGTGGCCACAGGAAGCTCCTCACCTGACCTCAGTCAAAAGGAGTCCAGGTGACAAAAGTTGAAGACAACAAAACAATGTTAATTTTTCTCAGAAAGGCAGTTTGCTTCTAGGGAATATTTTGTTTAAACAAGGAAGTGGTCATATTACGAGAAGTGTGAGGGAAGGCAGAAACAACTGACGATAAAAATTAATTATTCCCTTGGTAACTTTTTTCTTTTTTATTTCAGTCTTCAGAAAAATTACTTGTATTCAGGATACACTTTCCATACATTTTTGTTTTCTAGTGTGTACGATGTATATAACTGTTAGGGTGTTTTGTTTTTTTCCTTATGGTTTGTTGACTGTAATAAAGGTTTGACAGACTGACTCTTTCCATACTGATATCTAGCAAAGGAATCTCTGCCACAGGACTGCTCGTTATTGCAAGTCTATCATATATCATCAAAGCATACAAGACACTGGAAATTTTGCTTCAGAATCTTTGGAGGAAAGGAAAGATAGAGATTGAATACAGTAAAATAGTCCTTACTGTTGGCCAGGCTTCTCATTTCCATCATTTACCAAATAAGACTTTTTGCACTTGAGGTGGAATAGGGCCAACATGTTGCATAACAGACAAAGCCCCAAGCCAAGATAATATGATATGTTCTCAACCAGAATACATATCCAACCTATGATTCTGTAGGTCAGCCCAATCTATTTTGCAACATTGTTACAAGCATAAAAATGGAAAACCTCACTGTGCTGAGTTTCTTGGAACGAAGCAAGATGAAAATGTGACTTTGTTATTCTGGGGTTTTTTAGAATGTGAATGCAAATTGCAGAAGGAAAACATATAAAATCTCAAACTCACATTCAAGTCCCAAATAAAACACGTGAGCACACAGGAGCTGGAAATCTCAACAAAATACAACATACAATCATTTAATGCACTATCAAGCTGTTGCCACAATTTGCATATTCTGTTGAAACCAACTCAGTATTGTTATCTCACCTTCCTCTCCTTCTACCTTGTATGCAAACATCTCCAAGACCCCAAATGGTACTTTGCCCTGGATGCCAGGCACAGAGAGCTCCGTCCGTCCCGCAAGCTGCCTGTTTTCCACCTGGCAGACACACATATTATGAAATGCCTCTATCCAAACAATACCAAACAACACCTCAGCTGCTAGCACTTGGAACAAATTATTAAACTACGACTCCCAGAATCCCTCAATGGTTATGATGGGTGGGAGAGTGTAAGAATAGTAGAACCCCCCCCCCAAAAAGGTAACATTTTCAATCTGGGACTTAGACATCCGTTCTATCCTGCTTACCTCAATGTCAGAAATGGCCGATTGCAAGGCACATGACCAGTTCACCAGGCGTCTATCCCGATATATCAGACCTTGTTCATGCAGTTGCACAAAGGCCTCAGTCACTGCTTGGCAGAATTTCTTCAGAAAGAAAGAAGAGAGGGGCCAGAATAACATTTAGAAATTTTGAAGTTATATTGGGTTTAAAAAAACAATACTATTTTTTTGCTTGGGGAAAACAGACAATTTCTGGGAAACTGATAAACCCTATGCCACATGGATTTGGTTTTTTTTTTGGGGGGGGGGGGGTTGGGCATGCCTTACAAATGTAAAGTCAATCTACTACTTCAGGAACTGAAATTTTGTAATGGATATTTTGCTGTGTTCATGTTTACTGGGTATGACATCTTTATTTTATGTAGACACTAATTCCAATTTTCCTTCTAAGTTTACTTTCAAAGGATTTTTGTGAGAAATTTTGCTACTACCGGTAACTACTGAAACTTCCATTCTTTCAAATTCAGGCACATGGCTCTCTGGATGAGGAAATAAATTTTTACAGTTAATGATATCTTGTAGAATAACACCCAAACTAGGCCTACACTTAATTTGTAATGCCTCAACACAGAAGAGCTCACTGCCTAACTTCTTAAAGTATTTAAACTACTTTTGCAGTTTCATTTTACTGTATTCAATCTGTATCTTTCCTCTCCTCCAAGGATTCTGAAGCAAAATTTTCATTTTAAAACAATCCGCACAGGGTCTCCCAACAACTCAGGGGCATAGCTAAACAAAAAGAATTTAGGAATTATCCAGCCCATCTCCAGAACAGAATAGCCACATTTAATGTACTGGGGAAAGAACTCATAAATGGTGATTCACAACACATCCATTACTCACAGCGTCCATGGTGAAACACATACGGTCCCAATCCAATGATGCTCCCATCACCTTCAGCTGTTGAAATATTTCATTCCCTTTTCTGGTAGCAAGGAAAAACAAAACAAAACAAAACCCTATTACACACAAATATATGATATGATATTATATATAATGAAAACCAAGCCAGAGGTATTCTACCTGGTTGATTGGGAAGTACTAAATCCCCTCTTGGCCTTTCAAGAAAAAGATTTAAGTTGTTTTATTTAGGGTTCACCTGGATATACAGTCCTCTATTTATCTGTTATTGTTGTGTGCCTTCCAGTCATTTCTGACATACAATGACCCTAAGGCCAATCTATTATGGGGTTTTCTTGGGAGAATTGCACTCCCCTTCCTCTGCGGCTGAGTGTGACTTGCCCAAGGACACTCAGTGGATTTCCATTGCTGAGTAGGATGTGAACCCTAGTGTCCTAGTCCAATGCTCAAACTACTCTACCACTCTGGCTTCCCCCATCTATCCACAGACAAAATCATGACAGCATTTAAGGCCACAGCCACCATGTTATACTCACTCCTCTTTCCAGTGCCAGACTTCCTGAAGGAACTTCTCTCGTGTAAGCTCTTGTCGTCGGACTCTCTGTTCCTTCCAGATTTTTTTTTCTACCACAGCCTGAAAAAAGAACAAAAGGGGGGGGAGTTTAAAAGCAGACCCTCACTTGAAGAAAAATGGCTAGAACCCTTCTCTTGCCCATCCTTCTTTATGGCTACAATCCTAAACCCAATTGCTAGAGAGTATGTCTAATCTGATACAGTGAAATTTACTTCTGAGAAAACAGATATAGGGTTGTCCCATTTACTTCAGAAATTTCAACAATGGGTGGTGGTAGAGGAATTGCCCTCAAAAATGTTCCTTGGTGGTTCATCTGCTGCCACCACTCCCACTTTCTGCTGGCACTTGGATGTTGGTAATGACTGCACTACATTTCCATTGCTCTAGCCTGTATTTGCAACTGAACTCTCTTTCCTCTTCTCCTATATTATGGTCTTTTTTGATGACTTTTCATCTTAATTATTATTAAATTTTAATTCTATTTTATTTTCTGCTGGTTATGCATCTTGACTGGCCTATCTCTTGCACTCAAAAGGTGAGATAAAGTGTTTTTGTTAATTCAGTTGTACCAGTAGTATTTCAAACACACATTTCTTTAAGAGAAAGAGGAGGGGAATAATAGCAGCAGCAGCAACACTCCTTAAGCACTATAGAGTTTGGAAGTGCAGCAAGAGGCCAAAAATAGTGAGACTTCATCTAGAGCATGAGTTTCCCTTTTGAATCATCCAGAACAAGTGTGGCCTGCAATGAAATGCGGCAGCATGGAGAGTGCTGCTTTTAAGGATTCTAACCATTCAATCTTCTCCCAACTGTTCACCTGTAATCAGTGTTGTACTAGGCAATCACAGAGCATGCTCCACCCTCACAGGCTGTGTTAGGGAGTGCTTATGGAAAGTCTAATGTTTGGGATAAAACATTCAGGACTCCAGCCAGTCCATTTTATAACAGCCAGCTAGAATTCTGTGCTCAATAAACTAAATGTAACCAAGCACATGAGTCATGGTTGGGCTGTTCTGGTTTTTTCTTTTCCCAAAGGAGTTGTTATTTTATGATATTTTATATCTAGTGGTATTTGACCCAGCAGTGTGATACTGTTGAGAGGTAACATGAACACACTCTTTAGATACATTAAGGGCCATCTCAGAGAAGAGAGGGTGATGTTCTTCTTTTCTGTCCCAGGTCTAATGGTTTGAAGTTATAGGAAGGTAAATTTCAAACTAGCATTTGGAGGAACTTCTTGACAGTGAGAGCTGTTCGGCAATGGAACCAACTGCCTAGAGAAGTGATGGGGTCTCTTTCTCTGGACTTCTTCAAAAAGAGGTTGGACAGCTACATGCTGGAGATGCTGTAGCTGGAGATCCTGAACTGAGCAGGGATTGGTGCACATGGTACTGTTCTAGCTGTATAAGCAACTGAACTCACAGCCTGAACATTGGAATAATCAGGTATCATTACCTCTTCTCACCTGAGTGGCAATTCCAGCATGATCTGAACCTGGAACCCACAGGACTTTATATCCTTGCATCCTTTTCCTATAACACAATAAAAATCAAGCACATACACTTTGAATATTTATTATTACGGCACTTGGCCAGCACACAAGCACATACACAAACATATAGAACTCAGTAGCTGAGATTTACACAGGTATCCTGCTGTTCAACATACATAGGAATCAGGAGTCCAAAGAATTAGAAGTTTCACTTTCATATTTACATAATATTTCAATTATTTTCTCTCTCTCTCCCTTTATGAACTGGGTTGTAAAATCTTCAAGGCTCCAACATGGGCAGGGAATGTGTGTCACTGAACTGCAATTGCCATCAGTCCAAGACAGCTTAGCCAGTGGTGGGAAATGCTGAGAACTGAAGTCCAGCAATATGTGGAGGATCACCCAATCCCCAACCAACTTTATACTATCCACACATATTTGCTGTAATCTCCCCACTGTGAGCTTTGTGGCTATAGACTAAAGACATCAGCGATAAACCTGAAATTGTGTGAGGCCAGTCACCTTTAGGAAGTAAAGACCCTCATAACCGTTTCCCATGCCCTCTAGAACTTCACTTACCACCGTACCAAAGCATCTTCAATAGCCACAGTCAAAGCATGGCCCAGGTGCAGGGAGCCTGTGACATTAGGCGGGGGGATGGAGAGAGAAAATGTTTCTGGCTTCTGATGTGGCAAATGATGCTGCCAAAAGAAGGAGAAATGAGACAGATCAGCACTGGCTGAAGTCGGAATGATTCCCAATAGCCAATGAACCCTCAGGCCCCAGGGATGGAATCACTAACTTGATATTCATAAGAATATAAAAGCTTTCTTTTTATATTTTGTGGCAAACAAGATGCTTTGCTAGAAAAACAAGCAGAGCATGAAGCTAATCACTTCTCTTTGCTGTTTGTTCCAAAGTACTAACATTCACTGGCTGTCCTGGAGTGGTGAGCCAGTGGTGAGCCAAATGTTCTTCTGATTCATTTTCTCCATCTCACACGCCATATCCCACAATAATCTTTTTGCTTATTCACTTATTCATAATTTCTTCTGAGAGTTCAAAGGGGAATGTTTCTGTCTCATTTGCTCTGAGAACATTTTTCTAATACAATTAGACTGTAGGAACAAACTTCTACCTGGTATTCTGGTTTGAAAAAGCCTTCTTTCAACCACCAAGCATACCAAGCAGCTTCAACATAGCGTGGGCTATAGGAACTGGGCAGAGGCCCTGATGTATCTGTGGGAAGAAGGCAATATATTGATTCCATCACTAAAGCAGGCATTTGTTAAACATGTGTAGATCTGTTGTTGTTAATTTTTGGGGGGGGCTTTTGGGCTATGTGGCCACACAAAAAACTATGGATGCCGGCCATGAAAGCCTTTGACTCCACATCTGTTGTTGTTATTATTGTGTGCCTTCAGGTCTTTACTGACCTATGCCAGCTCTAAGGCAAACCTCTCATACAGTTTTCTCAGAAAGATGTCTTCAGATGTTTTCCGTTGCATTCCTCTGAGACTGAAAGATGTGACTTGCCCAAGGTCACCAAGTGGAGTCGAAGGCTTTCATGGCTGGCATCCATAATTTTTTGTGGAGCTTTCGGGTTATGTGGCCATGTTCTAGAAGAGTTCCTTTCTGACATTTCGCCAGCATCTGTGGCTGGCATCTTCAGAGATCTTCATTCTCTGAAGATACCAGCCACAGATGCTGGCGAAACATCAGAAAGGAACTCTTCTAGAACATGGCCACATAGCCCGAAAGCTCCACAAAAAACTATGGTCACCAAGTGGGTTTCCATGGCTGAGCAGGGATTTCAACTCCATTCTCCTAGAATCCTAGTCCAGCACTCAAACCACTGCACCATACTGGTTCCTGTGGGCCTGCTAAAGTTACATAATTTATATGGATCCCAGAGCATAAGAAGAAGAGGGTGGATTAAATCAAAGGCCTTGCCAGTTTAGTACACTGTTGCCAAACTAGAAGGAGGACATAAGATCTTAAGTCTTCTTTCACTATTGTTCTCCACTGAGTGGTATTCAGAAGCATAATTCTCCTACAATATAATCATAATGGCTAGTAGATATTTCTACCCCCAAATTAGAGCTCTTGCCAGAGACCTAAGAATGTATGTATGTATATGTACTAGCTCATCAATTTACTTCTTGAAGAGAATTTTTTTTCTCTAACATATTTGGACAAAAGGACCTCTGGAATGGGTGAAGAATCAAATTCACCCACCATACCTTTCTTTTCCCCAGCTACAGTTGGAATGTCATACAGAGCCATGTCTCTCTTGGCTCTGCCTTTTCCTTGGCTTGGGCGCTCATCCTGTAAAGAGTAAAAACAAAAAATATTTAAAGAAACTTGCATGGTCAGGAAAAAACTGACCACTGAGTCCATCTAGACTCAGCAGGACTGTGGTGTCAGAAGAAATGTATTGACTTCAAAATAAAAACTATTACTTTTGTAAAAATATATAGTAAATTTATCACTTTATACTTTGTACTTGACCAAATTGATATATTGGATGTTCTATCAATCTAAGTAGCTTGATGATTTACTTAGTGATGATGGAATATTTTGTAGTACCATTTTTCTACAGTAAATTTGTTTGCTATAATGGGTCAGGCTGTAGGTTAAGCTTTTCTGTACTGACTCCACAGCCCTGGTACTTAGCTAAAGAAAGGAACAAAAACAGTGCCTTTCTGCAAGTAAGGTGAAATCCTATAGCTCTTTTCAGTACTGCATATATTACCACTGTAACTAACCAGTAAAACATAACTGTTAAAGTATCAGACTACTATTAGAGAGATCCAGGGTCAAATCCACCCTTAGCCATAAGGTTCACTGGGTAATTTTAAGGCCACACACACTCTTTCAGGCTGCATCTACACTGTAGAAATAATACTGTTTGACACCATTTTAACAGCCATGGCTCCATCCTACGGAATCATGAGATTTGTAGTTTTGGAGGACACTAACACTCATTGGCAGAGAAGGTTAAAGATCTTGCAAAACTACAGATCCCAGAATTTAACAGGATGGAGCTATGGTACCTAAAGTGACACCAAAGTGGATAATTTCTACAGTTCAGCCTAACCTGCTCTCAGGCGTTTTGTGGAAATAGACAGGACATAGATTACACAAAACCATGTAGGATACCTTAGGTTTTTGAGAAAAGAGGACATAAATTTAATAGCTACTGATCCTCACTACCAACCAAAATTTAAAGTATATGCAAATGATTTTATTTCTGTCCTATGAAGTGGTGCAGTTACCTTGCATCAGGAGTGGGAAACTACAGGCCCTTGTATTTCATTTTCCACCAGTCCAGTCCAGTCCATCAGAGCCACTGGCAAGGGATTATAGAGGTTGTACTCAACATCTAGAAGGTATAAGGTTCCACACTCCTGCATGACATTAAATGCTGTCCATTTTACACCTTGCACAGAAGGTCATGATTGGTCTCCAGTTTCGCTCCACTTCATTTTATTCTCCACTTGCTCCCTGTTGCCCTTCTGGCAGTAGCAAAAACTTTTGCTTTTGTAAATGGACTTTCTGGACTTTCCCCCAGTAACACATATAGGCACATAAAGGCTGCACTTTCACACTGCACAAATAATCCAGATTGGCACTGCTTTAACTGTCAGGGCTCAATCGTATAGAAATGTGGAATCTTCACTACCTGTTAATTGCAAATTTATTCAGATTCGGCCACCACAACTGCTGGCCATCACAACCTGTTTGACTCACCTTCAGACCAGCAGCCAGTCCAGCTTCGATGGATTCCAGTCTCTCCCGTTGCCGTTTCTGTTTCTCTGCCCTATTTTTCAGGTGAGCCATTTTCCCCACTTGGCCATGGGAGTCAGGCTTTCTAGCTTCAGAGTAAGACCTCCAGTCAGCAGGAGCATCCCGGTTCCTCTTGAGAAGCAGACGGCAAAGAGAACACAGGTTTCTCCCGGGGCTGGGATTAAGTGTGGGTGACGGCATGCTTGGAAAAGTGGAAATTTTCAATTCCCATAGAATTCTTCTGTGCACTAAAATTAAAAAGAAAGCAAATACTTTGCAAACAGCTTTACCTGATGGATTTCCCTTACTACTGTAAGCATTGTCAGTGGGGGATGCGAGAGTGGGCTTTCTGGAAAGCTGCCCCTAGACTCTGGAGCTCCTCTCCCAGGGAGGCCTGGTTGTCTTTCTGCTGGCAGGCTAAAACCTATTTATTCAGATAAGCTTTTAAAACAAAAAAGTTTTTAATGAATGGATGTTGAGGAACTGGAACGTGTCCAAAGGAGGGTGACTAAAATGGTGAAGGGTCTGGAAACCGTGCCATATAAGGAATGCCTTAGGGAGCTGGGGATGTTTAGCCTGGAGAAGAGAAGTTTTAGAGGTGATAGGATAGCCCTGTTTACATACTTGAAGGGATGTCATATTGATGAGGGAGCAAACTTGTTTTCTGCTGCCCCAGAGAACAGGACCCGGAACAATGGATACAAATTGCAGGAAAAGAGATTCCACCTCAACATTAGGAGGAACTTCCTGACAGTAAGGGCTGTTCAACAGCGGAACACTCTCCCTCGGAGTGTGGTGGAGTCTCCTTCCTTAGAGGTCTTTAAGCAGAGGCTGGATGGCCATCTGTCACAATTTGTGTGTTCCTGCATGGCAGAATTGTGAGTTCCAGCATGGCAGAATGTGATTATGAGTTCCTGCATGGCAGAATTGTGAGTTCCAGCATGGCAGAATGTGATTATGAGTTCCTGCATGGCAGAATTGTGAGTTCCTGCATGGCAGAATGTGATTATGAATTCCTGCATGGCAGAATGGGGTTGGACTGGATGGCCCTTGTGGTCTCTTCCACCTCCATAATTTTATAATTCTATGGAGTTTAATGGTTTGAGCCATTCTGGAGACCAGGGTTCGAATCCCATGCCACACAAAACCCACTGGGTGACACCTTGGGCAAGAAGAAGTCACACTCTCTCAGCCTCAGGGGAAAGCCATGGCAAACCTTGCTAAGAAAACCCCATGATAGGTTCACCTTAAAGGTCCCCATAAGTCAGAAAGAACTGGAAGGCACACAACAACAACAACAACAACAACCACCACCACTGACCTTCAGTCAAGGCAGGAGAGGAAGCCTTCCTAAGAAAGGCAACACAGAGAGAGAAGGACTTTTCCTTTTTGAGATTTAAAAAGAAGGAAAAGCAACTAGAGCCTTTCCTTCCCACATGGAGGAAGTCTCTATGGTTTCCCTTCCTGTTCATGAAGTGCATGATGGGAAATATATGAGGCGGACCTGAGTGAAGACTGAGCTGTGCTGGAGCCTTTTTGGGGTAAGATTGGAACTAGGTTTGCTGGAGAGAGAAGAGGTCCAGAACAACACACTGCAGGAATAACCCACTTTGAGACTGCTTTAACTGCCCCTGGCTCAGTGCTAATAACAGGGGGATCCTGGGGATTGTAGTTTTATTGTGGCACCACCAGAGCTCGCTCTCTCTCTGACAGAGAAGGCTCAATGTCTCACAAAACTACACTTCCCAGAATTCCCTAGCACTGAGCCAGGCAGTTAAAGTGGTCTCAAACTGGGTTATCATTTCTGCAGGGTGTGTTTTTTTGGACCTCACTAGTCTCTCTGTTCGTGTAAAAGGATGGCATCCTGAGAGAAAGAGGGAAGGAGGGTGTGTTTGTGTGTGTGTCATAAACAGTGACAATATGAGGATATCATCCATATAATAGTAATAATAGTAATAATAATAAATTTTTATTTTTACCCTGCTTCTCCTGGAGGATCAAGGCGGTTACAGCATCAATGTGTGTGTGAGAGAGAGAGAGACAGGAAGGGTCTAGGTGTGAGAGAGACTCTTAGTCCATCTGAAACTTGTGTTATGAAAGGAGGAGGAAGTGTGAGTCAAAGAGTGTGTGTATCAGAGAGAGAGAGAGAATGAGAGTGACAGACTGAGTGACAATCTGAGTGTGTGGGAGTATGTGAAGGAGACACAGTAAGTCTCAATGTGTATGAGGGAGAACGAGAAGGGAGTGTGAGTAAGTGAGTGTCTCTCTGTGTGTATGAGAGAGAGGAGGGTTGACAATCTGAGTGTGTGCGAAAGAAAATGATGGGAGTGTACAGCAATAGCAAGTTGATATCTATACTACTTATCAGTGCACTTAAGCACTCCCTAAGCGGTTTGCAATGTGTAAGCCAATTGCCCCCAACAATCTGGGTACTCATTTTAGTAATCTATGGATGCAAAGATAAGTCAATCTTGGAGCCCTCCTCTAGGACTGAATTTACAACGTTGTGGCTTTAGTACCAGCATTTAAGCATTTTGTATCCATAGGTGGTTGTGAAGAGCACAATGGCTTGGACAATTCTAACCTCAGTGCTCACTTTACATTTTAGGATCTTTTTTGGATTACTGCAGTACACTCTTTTAGCGCTGATATTCCACTTTTTTTGCTCTGTCTGCCTCCTGTTGCATTCTGGGATTTGCAGTTTAAGGAGAGGAATTTAAAAATCTCAACCAGAGAGAGCTCTTAGGCCTCACAGAACTACAAGCCTCAGAATGCAATAGGAGGCAGCCAAAGCAGCAAAAGTGGAATAGCAGCACTATAGGAATGTAGTACGATAATGTGGAAAGTCATCTTATGATTTCCTGCTGCAGTACCTGTTCCTATCAATGTCTGATCCCACATATGAGAACTCTTTTACGGTTTCTATTTCTTCATTGTCTAGGTTGAATTTATGTAGATCCCCTATGGTCATTATTTTTGTTTTCTTTATAGCAATAGCAAGTAAATTTCTATACCGCTCATCAGTGCACTTA
Source organism: Urosaurus nigricauda (assembly GCA_034509955.1). Lineage (NCBI taxonomy): Eukaryota > Metazoa > Chordata > Lepidosauria > Squamata > Phrynosomatidae > Urosaurus > Urosaurus nigricauda. Next base: position 310,458,621 of record JAOEGL010000002.1, read on the forward strand.
AGCACTTCCTAAGTGGTTTACAATGTGTAAGCCAATTGCCTCCACCAAGGTTTGCGATTTACAGAAAGATGCCAGGCTGAGTGGACCTTAGGGCCTTGCCTGGGATCGAACTCACAACCTTGTGGCTATGAATGGCTGCAGTATCAGCATTTAACCACTGTGTTACCAAGACTCCTGGGGTAGGTGTGAGGGAGATACACTGTGGGTATCTGTATGAGAGCAGGGAAGAGTGTAAGTCAGAGAGAAGCTGCAATGTTTTGTTAATTCATTTATGCAGTTCTATAATAAAATTTAATAAATATATTTCTGCATGTACCTTTTGTTCCTTAAATGGATATAGGTGGAGCTTTGTTTCTGGGCAAAGGTTTAAACATATAACTGTGTACTATCTGAATATCTTTGTCTCAGCTAGCATTGCCACAGTAGAGGAGATGTCCTAGCAAAAAAACCTGAAGTTTTTAGTATGGAGTCAGTGATGAAACTCCAGAAGGTACACTTAAAATGCAAGAATCTTCATGAATTCCTGCAGGGCCTCAGCCCAGGGATCTTAGATCGTCTTTACAATCATCCTGCTACTTGTCTAGCAGTCTTCCGGTGAGTATGAACTACACTTTTTCCCCTAATACAGTATCTGATGCTACATTTTCATTCTGAGATTGGGAGAAGAAATAAGAACACCACTATGCTTCTTAAAATAATTTAGACTCAGTCTAAATAACACTTTCGATCACAGATTTTTGTAGTGCTAAAGCTGCATAAGCTATAAATACAATCCACTTTAAAGATGATGTTGAATGCATGGAATAAATGCAGTGTAGGAAACTTCCTTCTACTGAGTTTTCAGCATGTCTCTTCAGCAGTGGTTCATTAGGGTTTCAGGTAACAGTTTTTTCAGTCCAACATGGACAGGGGTTTCCTGCAGAGTGTCATCCATCTCTGAGTGACAGTCTCCCTAAACTGTATAAACATTTTTATTGTCTATTTCAGTGTTGCATTCACATCAGGCTTTAATGTTTGACAGTAGAATTGTTGCTAAAGGGCAGTGAATTCAATTTTAATTTTATGTCTGTTCCTCTTGCAGCTGCTCTGGATAGTACAGGCACCATCCAGATGTTGTTTCTTATTTCCTACAGAGATTTGGCACCAGTAGAACTACAGAAGGAGCAGCTGTAAAACTGAGAATGGATTTGCCACCCTACCAATGACAGATGCACAGGCTACCTCTGTTAGACTGCATCTATTGGCAAAAACAGGAAAATATGAACCTGTGTTCAAATTAAGTGATCATGGATTTGAAAATGATTATACTGCTCTAGGTGGAAACAGTATTTCCAGGAGTAACTTTATCTATTCTACTTCAAAGGTAGAAAACCTGAGTAAACTAACAGGGAGGTCTTTGTTCTTATGTCTCCAGAGAGTTGCCAGGCTTGGCCAAGAACTATGTTATGAGAATGCTGTTTCTTGAACAGCCTCTCCCTCAAGCAGCTGTGGCGTCATGGGTAAAGAAGGAATACACTAAGTAAGTTATTTCAGTTTCTAATTTCTTCTATCTCTAAGGATCAGGTTATGTAACAAAATATTGAAGCAGCAACCAGTAACAGTTAACATTGAGGGCTGGATCCAGTTGCTACTTCAACTAAAGTAGTAGTAGTAGTAGTAGTTGTTGTGTGCTTTCAATTCATTTTCTGACTTACGGAAACCCTAAGGTGAACCTATCATGGAGTTTTGGGGAGGTTTCTTCAGAAGGGGTTTGCCATTGCCATCCTCTGAGTCTGAGAGAGTGTGACTTGGCCCAAATCACCCAAGGGATTTTTACATGGCTAAGCCAGGATTTGAACCCAAACCAAACTGCAGAAATAATCCAGTTTGAGGCTCCTTTAACTACCCTGGCTGAATGCTAGGAAATTCTGGGAACTATAGTTTTGTGACACATTTAGCCTTCTCTGCAAGAAAGCTCAGGTGCCACAATAAACTAGAGTTCCCAGGATTCCATGGCACTGAGCCAGGACAATTAAAGCAGTCTCAAACTGGATTATTCAGTGTGTTTTGGACCCTAGTCTCCAGAGTCATAGTCCAACACTCAATATGTGAGCAGTTCACAAAGCTTGTATAATGATGGCTGCTGAAAGCTAGCCTAACCAAAGTCTCATTATGTATACAGTAGGAATTCTGGAAATTCTAAACTTTAGGCTTTGACAAATCTATATGGGGAAAGTGTTTCAGAATTGTGGAGAAATTACTGAAAATGCATCTCTACATGGTCTTACCATCTAGCATATTACTGTAATATGAATTTAAAACACTTCGTGCCACTTTCCCTTCCAGGAGTTCAAATATGGCTACATGGCTTCTTTCTCCATGTTACCCTCACAGTGTCCCTGTGAAGTAGACTAACAATCTGTAAGCCACTCTGAGAGCCTTTTAGCTAAAGGATGGAGTAGAAATGCTTCAATAAATAAAACAAATAGACTGTACTGTATGATGGTGGCTGCATCAACACTGCAGAAATAATCCAATTGACACGACTTTAACTGTTATGGCTCAATGCTATGAAATTCTGGGAATTGTAGTTTGTTGTAATACCAGAGCACTCTGACAGAGAAGGCTAAATGTCTCACAAAACTACAATTCCCAGAATTCTATAGCATTGAGCCATGGCAGTTAAAGTGGTGTCACACTGGATTATTTCTCCAGTGCGGATGCAGCCCTGGTGAGCTTTATAGTATATACAGCACTTGAGAATTTTATTTTTTCTGGAATACAAATGCCAAAAGCTCCCAGCCAGCATAGGTCCTGTTGGCTGAGGAATTTTGGGAGTACAGTGCAGCCGCATCATATGCAGGCACACTTTACGCAGTTTTCAGATTATGCTGAAAGATGAATGATGGAAGAGACAAGGTGTGTGCGCTGCATGCACAAGCCCCACTGTTTTCACTGGGGCTCGTGCATGCATGGTATTTGCTTTACATGGGGGGTGGGCTCCGGAATGGACCCCCAAATAAGGCAAGGGAGCACTGTAATAATCTCTAAAAGTAACTTTCCCCCAAAGTCTGATTTAATGTGGATTTAACTTGAGTCTCAGTAGTTTTAACTTGATCTATTATAACTGCTGTACCATCCCAAACTATGTCATGTTGGCCATTGTAATAGTACAATCAGAACAAAGGAGTCCTGTGGGTGCCGAGACAAGTAGGGATTTATAAACCAAAGCAAACACGGCGGTGACAGAATAGAGATCCAGTGTAGTGCTTTGCTGTGATGGGCTTCAGCATCCATTGTCTTCCGGAAAGTAGCTATACTATTAATTAGTATGGTTACTAATAACTAGCAATTAGTAATTAGTGTAGCATAATCAGTACTTTTAGTGCTTTGCAAAGTAACATGAAGAAATGCAGGTTGTTGGCTGTAAAGAATCTGGAGTTGATCAGGTCACTGAGAAGATTCTAAGAATCTGTTGTGTGAACATTGGAAGCTTTGCCTGTTGCTCTGTTTTGGGGGTGTGGTCCTCCAGATGTTGTTGGATTGCAGTACACATCAGCCTTAGTCAACAAAGAGGAATGCTTGGAGTTATAATTTGAAAACATCTGTAGAGTCACATGATTCTCACCCCTATTTTAAATATAGAAGTTATTTGAATTGTAAATTTTGAACTACAGCTCCACAAATCCTTCATAAAATCATAGAATCATAGAGCTGAAAGTAACCCCAAGGGTTATCTAGACCAGTGCTCTACCACACAGGAATAAACAGTTACAGCACTCCTGAAAGATACCCATCCAACTTCTGTTTAAAGACCTCCAAAGATAGAGAGTCCACCACACTCTGAGGCAGTCAATTGCACTGTTGAACTGCTCTTATAATTAAAAAAAGTTTTTTCTAATATTGAGGTACAATTTCTTGTAATTTGAACCCATTGGTTTGTGTCCTGGTCTCTGGAGCAACAGAAAACAAGCTTGCTCCATCTTCTACATGACATCCCTTCAGATATATAAAGAATCCCAGGGCCAATGGAATTTGAAGACTTGTAACCCAAAAAAAATTACTTTTCCAAGCTCTGAAATGTACATAGTGCATCAAGGGAAGTTTTAGTGATCTGACATGCGACACACATAAATGTCTTAGTATCTACTGATCCAGTACAGATATCTTGCCTGTGAGAAGGAAATGTATTGCTATTTCCTCCTCCATTTCTTCTTCCTGACTGCTTATTTGGTTCATGATCGGTTCTTTTGTTTCAGGGAACAGGAGGAGAGCTCAGATATCTTGCTGGGGCTGCGGCTGTGGCACAAGCAGTTGCTTCCAGGGGGTCTCCAAGGAATTGTCTTGAACCCTATTTTCAAGGAAAACTTGCGTATTGCCCTGCTGGGAGGGTAAGTCACAACCATAAGGACAATTGTGGTCTGATAAGGTATCAAGGCAGAGCTTACTTTCACTCTGGCTTAGAAATAATACTTCAGCTTTGCTGTCATTCTGGTGCCATGTAAAAACAGAGCTTTGGTTTTATCGAAGTCTGCATATGTGTGTGGTTTTAATAATTTAAATTACTTTAGCCAGTTTTACTCTGTCTTCTTTTAAGTTGTAAAATGGTTTAATATTGTTTTTAGCCTTTTAAAATCATTTTAGTTGTTTACATTGCTTTAAATGGGTCAAGTTGATTTTATTGTACACTGCTCTGGGATTTTTAGATGGAAGGTAAATAATGTTGATGTTGGCTGAAATGTGGTTGCAGCTAACTTGCATTTTCTGTTTCTCAACTTTTCTCTGCAGTGGTAAGGCCTGGTCTGATGACACTAGCCAGTTAGGACCAGACAAACATGCTCGGGATGTCCCATCTTTAGACAAATATGCTGAAGAGAGGTGGGAGGTGAGCATTTTTGTTCATTTGTCTTAGTCTTCTTGCAATTAAGGCTGTGTTTGTGTTTCATTGTCCCCCTACCCCCATCCCAAACCTTGCTGATTTCTGTGATTACTAGTTTACAAATACATTCAACAAAAATAGGTTCAACATCCTGCAACTGAGTCCCAGAGTAGCACTCTTTTGAGGGCCATCTTCTTCTGCCTGTCTCGTACTTGGTACAAGGGATGTGTTGGTTATACAGACGTTTACATTAAGGGGACCTCAGCTATTGTCAGAGTGCCACTGTAGGACTTATTTGGGTCTGTTTTGCAATAGTGTGTAGTTAGCCATGAACCAACCTCTGTAAAAATCTTTCAGTGTGGATACACTCTCCTGTTCCTTTATACCTCCTCTTAGGTCATCTTGGACTTTATGGTGGGCTCTCCTAGTGCAGCAGTGAGCCAGGATTTAGCTCAGCTGCTCATTGAAGCTGGCTTGATGAAGAGGTGAGAGGCAAAGGAAATAGAAGGGAAATACTTGAAGAGTAATCAAATTGAGAAACTTCTTTTATTTCAGCTTTTATTTACTGTGTTTCATAATCGTAGCATTTCTCATAACCGTTTGACAGAAATGTGATTTATACATCATGTTTTTTAAATTGTGTTCGGGGTTTTTTATTTTTTTGCAAAGACTTTTGGTGATAAGGGAAGTAAAGTGTGGCTGACAGAAATAGGAGTTTTTATCTTTTTCAGGGATGGGGAATTTGTGCCTGTCCACATATTGTAAACTACAGCCCCCATAGTCTCAATTTGGCTATGCTGCCTGAGGCTTCAAGTCCAAAAGGTCTGGAGAGCTAAAGATTCCCTTCTTTGTTCTTGTAACACTTTCTGGAATTTGATGTATTCTTTCCTCTGAGGTGAAATAATAGCAGAAACATAGTAGAGAAGCTGTACTCATATCCTTACATAACAAGAATGAGCAGAGTGTGCTAGGACAGTTTTTTTTACCCTCGGGAGTCAAAAATTACATTTTTCCTCTGAAATGTTCCAAAATGATTTCTGGTGCTGTGGAGAGCATTTCCACCATGTTTGTAGCTCCCAGAGGCAATTTTTGCCTCAAAATGTCTAGGGACCCAGGAAGGCACAAAAACATGCCACCATTTGGGAGCAAAAAAGGGGGATATATTTTTTCAGGAACAGCTGTAGTGTGGGGTACAGCCCTCCACGTTCTGAACGGTTGATGCAGCTCCCTAGTCTTTCACAGTTGCCCATCCCTGTTAGATGAGTTCACTTAATGTGATATTCTGTATGTGCAAAAGGGCATGTGTACTTCTGTACATGATGAGTGTATGATGAGTGTATAAACACCTCAACATTAGGAAGAACTTCCTGACAGTAAGGGCTGTTCAACAGTGGAACACACTCCCTTGGAGGGTGGTGGAGTCTCCTTCCTTGGAGGTTTTTAAGCAGAGGCTGGATTGCCATCTGTCGGAGATGCTTTGATTGGGAGTTCCTGCACGGCAGGGGGTTGGACTGGATGGCCCTTGTGGTCTCTTCCAACTCTAAATTTCTATGATTCTATGATTCTATGAATAATATAGAAGTACAAAACCCCATGATTGCTTCACATTAGGGTTGTGATAACTTGGAAACACAGAACAACAAAAACAAGACAACGCCTCCTGAATTAGCAGGTGTCTAGCTCTCTGTTTCTTTTAACCTTGAGTGCTTTCCTCTCCAGCAGTGAACCTGGTGAACCACCTTGCATTACATCTTCTGGCTTCCAGTTCCTGTTACTGGATACCTCGTCTCAGCTCTGGTACTTTATGTTGCAGTATCTCCAGTCGGCTGAGGTGAGGAGAAGTATTTATGTCTGTCCATCTTGGCTTCATTTGCTTGGTCTGTTCCCAGTTGTGCTGAATTTGTTTTCTTTCTCTGCATCACTCCCTACAGACCCGGGGCATGGATCTGGTGGAGATTCTTTCCTTCCTCTTTCAGCTCAGTTTTTCCACTCTTGGCAAGGTGAGAAAAAAAAAAAGAATACTCTTCAGTGCCAGTCTATTAAAATAGGCCCTATAAATCAGAGGGAGAAAACATGGGTCAGATAAATTCCAGTATGGTATAATGGTCAGAGTGTTAGACTCGGATCTGGGCAATCCATATTCTAGTTCTCACTGAGTTACTTGAATGCTATGTCAGATAAACTGCAGTGGGCAGAACTTTTGTAAAGTGTCCCAGTGCTGGAGCAGTCTCCTGCAACCTTGTGCCTCAAGATATTTGGACTACAAGTCCCAGCATCCCTGATCACTGGCCACCCTTAGCTGGGGTTGATAGAAGTTAGAAGTCCAAACTTTTGGTGAACACTAGGTTAAGAAAGAGTGCAACAGAATCAAGCCACTCTACCGCGTGTCTATAAGTCGAAAAATTTATGCCCAAAAAGTGGCTCTAAAAATCAGTGATAGATTTATAGGTGGGTCTATACAGTAATGTGTAATGGAAAAACGGGTTCGGCTAGGACTGCTTACCCAGTCCTCAGCATTGACAGAGTGGGGTAAAGACAAGAGGACCCAGAGTCGGTTAAGGGTTCCAGATTTATTCAGCCGGCATAGAATAAAAATGTCCTCAGTGGAAAATTCAGATTTCCAAAGACTGAGACCCAGAAAAAACCAAGATGATGGGATTTATAGTTTTTACACAAAGGACTTCCAAAAATGCTTTCTATTGGCCAATCTTAACTCTAAACAAATGAATCTCAAGCAATCAGACAAACGAACACATGAATAATTAAAAACCCACTTATGATTCGTCATGTCACATGTCACCTTACAGAAAGTTACTTTCCTTGTAACTAACCTTTCACATTATTTCACAGTTGCAACTCTACTTATCTGGTATTTATGTTTTGACTTCACTCTGGCGCCTCCGCTTAGGGTACCAGGGCAGCTTGTACCTAAACAATTTCTTGTTTTCTCCTGTTTGCTCAGTATTTTCTCTAAAGACCTTCACTTAACCCAAATGTTAGCCACATTAAACTTTGGTTCAGCAACCATCTTTGTTCATTCTGCATAATCAAAGTATGAACTAAATATTAAATATAAAATTTCCCAGTTCAATGTGGCTCAGAAAAAGGGGAGCCTCGGGGGAGTGGGAGTTGATTGGCGTGTCTTTTAGTCTGGGGGGACTGCCCTTAGTTAAGAGAAACTCTGCCAGTGCCTTCTCTCCCTTGCTCCCTCTTGCGCCCTCCTGCTTGCCTGAGTCCAGTGAAAGAATTGCTGCTGCAAACTGTGAAGCCATTCCTGCTTCCTTCCCTCCCTTGCTCCATGAGAGCAAAAAAAGAGACACCCTTCTCCTCTTCTCCCTTTGGACTCTGTAGCAGGATGACTGAGTGTCCTCCAGGATTAGATATTTGGGAGCTGCCTTCCCTCTTTTCCTGAGAGAGCCTCACTTGCAGCCGAGGGGCTGGGAGATTTCATCCCCAGATCTGCTGCTTCAGGAAAGGAGGAAAGGATTTTGAAAGTCAGGGGCCAGGCCACTCACTCAAGTATCAGGAAAAGGAGACTTGTTTCCAAGTTCTGCTTCTCTAGTGGAGTCTCCCAGCCCCTCAGTTAGCATGCCAGCCAGGCTCTCTCAGGAAAAAGGGGAAGGGAGCTCTTCTCATGCTTTTAAAGGGCAAGAAACCCCTAATCCTCATTCTACAGAGTCCAAAGGGGAGGAGGAGGTTTCGTTTTTGCTCTCATGGAGCAAGTGAGGGAAGGAGAGAAATAGGGATACTGCCTCCCCAGTTTGCAGCAGCAATTTTTTCACTCATGACAAGGCAGGCAGGGCAAGGGACCTGGGAGGGAGGCAGGGAGGGAAAGGAGTGCTTCTCTTAAGGGCAGTCTTTCTGGACAAAAGGAAGGGAGAGCTGCTGTTAATGTGCTCACTTTTTAAAGTGGGAAAAACCTAACTCTGTCTGCAGCTATGGCTGGGAGGAAAACCAGCTTGCCTCAGTCTCTCTTTGCTCTTAAAGGGACAGAAACCTAGCAAGCAAGCAGCTGGAGAGCCCAAACTGAAAGGGAGGGGGAAGGAACCTCTCTTTAACTCCTGCCTTTCCAAAATAGGCAGAGGAACAAACAAATAAACCTGAGGAACTCTTTGAGTTAGAGAGCCCCAAGGGAGAGGCACAGGAGAGGGGGAAGTGGAAGAGGGAGCAGTGGGGATGCAGCAGCAGCAGAGATGGCTCTGTCTTTGGTGCTTTGCCCTCACGTGAACAGCAGGGATGGCAGCTCAGGGGCAGCAGCCACTCAAAGGAGCACCAGGAGGCAAGTGGAGCAGAGGGTCAGTGACTGCATCCTCGACTTATCCACAGGTCATATTAAAATCCATAATGTTGGCCCCAAAACCCCACCTCGACTTATACATGAGGTCGACTTGTACATGAGTATATATGGTAATTTGGTTGTCAGTCACCATTTATGAAATAAGTAATGCAACTCTGTTACGAAGGAGTCCTAATTTCTATCCCTTTTCTTCCAGGATTATTCTGTGGAAGGCATGAGTGAATCTTTGCTAAACTTTCTTCAACATCTACGGGAGTTTGGCCTTGTCTTTCAGAGAAAGGTAAGCCCTAAAAGGTGGGTAGAGTACTGGTTGATTAAATGCATTATAGTATCAGGGATTGGGAGAAAAATTGGATTATTTTTAAAAATCAGGAAGATGCAGGATGGAGAGCTGTTAGCGGCAGTGATCAGCAAAGTGAAGACGATGAGCTAAGATTGTATGTTTGGACTGAGAATTGTAAGGAGAGTAAAAGCTTTCAAACTTGCAAGGATCTTTCTCCCACTTCCGATCCTTCTCCCCTTCCAGAGGAAATCCAGGCGTTACTACCCCACCCGCCTAGCCATCAACCTTTCCTCTGGCATCTCAGGCACTACGGTGGATACTCATAACCAGGGCTTTATCGTTGTGGAGACAAACTACAGGATCTATGCATACACAGGTCAGAGATCAAAGCCCAGTGTGCCCTTGACATATTGGTTTCCTTCATTCACAGAGTCCTTCCTCACGTTTTCTTCCTCTTGTTTGGTGATTTTCAACCATTGTTTCCTGGCTGATGTCCCCTACTTGACCAAGATCTGCAGATTTTAAACTGATAACCTTAATATTGTAATCCAGGTTTTTGAAGAAGCCCCCGTTTTTTAGTCTCCCTGAAAAACTGTTTGATAATGTACTATTAATTTGATTCACTAGGGTATCGCTCAGAACTAATTTTCTTATTTGGATGGGAAGATGCCAGCCCAGACTCTTAGTAGGTGTAGACCAGGAATATGGGAAGTACAGCTCATGGGGTGCATGCAGCTCCTGAACCACTTGAGACCCCTGAAGTCTCCCCACAGTCCTTCAGGTATAAAATTTGGACACATGATTTTGCAGTGGCGCCATTTGCAGTCATAATGGCAATAGTGATAGTGGTAGAAGCTTTACTGTTCCTCCATGACACTGCTGTGGCTGCCCTACTTCCCAAGCTCCCTTATCTCCCAGTAGCTTACTTTCCCTGCTGTCACCCAGGAAAGGTGACGGGGGGGGGGGGGGAGTCTTGGGCGGGGGAGGAATTATGAAGGCTTAGAAAACAAAGCAGCAAATTGTCAGATGGCAAAGAGGATGCAAGTGGCCACCCCAAGGTCTGTGTTGTAGTGGAACTTACCACTTTCTCCTTTTCCAAAGATGAAGGAAGAAGCAAGGCTGCTGCTGCCGCCTTCTTGGGTGCCTGAGTCTTCAGCACCAGGCTGTTTTGTAGGAAAATACAACATTGTTGTTGTTTTTGTGGCTGGGTTTGTTTGTTTGTTTCTCTATCTTGCCTTTTTCCCAGTTCGGGATGCCAAACGGCTTACAAATTTTAAAAAAAACTCACATAGTTAAAAATTAGCAAGATACAACAATTAAAATGAGATTACCAGTACACAATAATAAAAAAATGAAAACTAGATTTTAAAATGTACATTGAACACTGGGGAAATTGTCTATGGTGCAATATAAACTATTTCCTTAGTTCTCCTTGCTTTGAGGACCCATTTGGGAAGCTGCCACCTCTACAGAAGAGCTGGCTGCTAGTTGCAATGGTGTTTATTTCTTTGACTTCATTGCTGGTGGCAGCAACAACTATAAGGGAGGGATGTTTGTTTATTTATTTATTTATTTATTGGATTTATATTCCGCCTTTCTCCCAAAATGGGATTCAAGGTGAGTGAATGAGCGAGGGAGCACTCACTCATTTTGCCTCCCTCCAGATGGAAGAGAAGGAGGAAAAAACCATAAGGAAGAGAAGGAGGAAAAGGGGCCTCACTATCTGACATAGGAGAAGAGGGCAGAGGAAAGTTAAGAGTATAAGAGTGCTAGTGAAAGTACATTTGAGATTTATTCGTAATTTTTTAAAAAATGAATACAGTGGACCCTCCATGTTCGCTGAGGTTAGAGGTGCAGTATCTCGTGAAAGTAGAAAAACCACAAATAAAATAAGAAAATCAAATTTTTACCTGAGAGAACAGCCCTTTAGGAATCTCTGGGTCCTCCAGCACAACTCTGTGTCAACATCAGGTGAAAGTTGACCATAGAATTGTGCTGGAAGACCTACAGATGCCTAGAGAAGTGTTTTCTCTGGGAATTTCTAGGTCCTCCAGTGTGACTCTGGTCAACTAGCAATGTTGCACTGAAGGACCTAGAGACTTTCAGGGACAATATATTAATCAAATCTGTGAATAGTCAAATCCGCAAAAGTCAAAGCTGCAAATGTGGAGGGCCAGCTGTAGAAGAAAAAGATTTAAAAAGTTAAAGTGGAGGCAGTGAGGAGTAGACCCCAAAGTCCAGTGGAGTTCCAGTGCAATCCTGGAAGTTGTTTATCCCTGATCCAGCCCATTACTGCTTACTCTGACTGGCAGCAGCTGTTCAAGGTCTCAGAGAGAGAATCTTTCCCATCCTATTTTATATGTTCCTTTTTTTAAAAAACTGAAAATGCCAGGCATTGAAGCTAGAACCCTTACATAAAGTTGATAATCTGCTATTGAACTGTGGTCTTCCTCTACTTTTCAAAACTTTAAGTTCTTCTTTACAGTCTCTGTGAATCACACAAATGGGTTATTCTGCTCAGGCACAGGATAACCCATTTGTGTAAGTTCACAGATGACCGCTTGAACAACTATAGTTACCTTCGTCTACTTTTCACAACTTTAAGCTCTTCTTTACAGTCTCTGTGAATCACACAAATGGGTTATTCTGCTCAGGCACAGGATACTCCATTTGTGTAAATTCATAGATGACCACTTAAACAACTATAGTTACAGGTAAGCAACCTGTCCTTCTGGAGCTTGGCAGTAGAACATGCAAAACAATAATGAAGGAAGTAGTGCACTTGAATATATGCAGGGTATATTTCTGTTTCACAACACTCAACCTTGGTTTAGAGGGATTTCTTCCAGATCATTGGATGTGCTTTTGAAGGAGGCTTGGGCTTCAGCCTCTTTTGGAAATTAAGATCTGATCTTTTTCACTTTTCAGATTCTGAGCTGCAGATTGCACTCATTGCCCTCTTCTCTGAAATGCTCTATCGCTTCCCCAACTTAGTGGTGGCTCAAGTCACTCGTGAGAGTGTGCAGCAAGCCATTGCCAATGGCATTACAGCAGATCAGGTAAGAACCAGGAGCAGACACTTGAAACCTGGGCTAAGAAGTATAGGAAGGTATGGGCTTGTTCTGTTCACTGTGTTAATTTTCTGCTCCTGGACTCCTGTGGGGACATTTCCCAGCGAGAACAAAAACATTCGTCGGGAAGTGATCATACTGTAAGCATCCAATTCAAAGTATGTTAGGGGCAAATTTGGTTAATTCCTATTGGTTTCTCTCTTTCTTGTAGATTGTTCACTTCCTGCGTACTAGAGCTCACCCTGTGATGCTGAAACAGGTGAGAAAATGATTGTGGTGGTCAAAGTAAAATTAATCAGTACCTAGAATTAAAACTCTTTGAAATGAATCCTTTAAAAACAAAAGATAAAGTAATAGCAGAACATATTATAAACAGTGTACCATATACTTATTATTACTGTTTATTCATTATTAAAACATTAGCACAAGAAACAAAATATGGAATATGGAGTGAAGGATTCTGCCCAAACAGTGGCAGGCTAGTTCGAAAGGGAAGAACTTTTTTTACACTAGCAGCAAAAAAAACTTTTAAAAAATCTCCAGGGTAATAGTCATGGTAGTTTTATTTATTTTATTTTTTTAATCCAGTGAGTACTTCCCCAAGTGGATTGTAAAAAAATATGGATACAATAAACTACTATAAGATGTAATAGATTTTTTTAAAAAAAATCTATAGGAGAAGTACAGAAAAGCCACCATAAAATCTGAAATGTTTGGTAGGAAAGGAAGGTCTTTGCCTGGTGCTGAAAAGATAACAGTGTGGTTGCCTAAGGGAGTGTTGCTTCCTTAAGTAGGGGTGTACAGCTGAGATGGCCCCCTGTTTTATAGCCACCCAGCTGACTTCCTTTGGTGGTGTCACTCAGTGGATGGCCTCTAACGATGAACTAAAAAAGAAGACAAGGTCATATTGATTCAATCCCAATTTGTAATTTAACAACTTTTGTTTTGAACCAACTGCTTTCCACGCCTTTTCCAAAGGTAGGCCCACACCAGTGCTACTAAGATTAGTCATCCATGGATTGATTCCAGTCTGAGCCATTGGCTTACCAGCCCATGGAGAGTTTCCAGGAAAGAAAGAAATATTTTTGGCAATGGAAACAAATATATTACCAGTCCCTGCCACATTGGGGTGGGGGGGAATGCAGCCCCCTCGTCAGAGAGCATGAGAACCATTACCACATCCAAAACGTTGCTGTAATCCACCCAAGAAAACAGCTAGCTCTCTCTATTTAGAAAGAACTATCAATGAGATGTCAGCTGGAGTTGATAAAAGGCACTTCCTGTCATTGAGACCACCTGTGCCACAAGCGCATTGATATATCTAGGAGTACCCCCAAACAGGGAGCCAGCATGTCATAGTGGTTTCACTTCTGGAGTACAGCTCTGGAGACCAGAGTTCAATTCCTGCTTATCCATGAAACCCATGGAGTGATCTTGGGCAAGTCACATGCTCTTAGCCTCAGGGAAAGGCAATGGCAAACCTCTGAACAAAACCCCATGATAGGGTCACCTTAGGTTTGCCATAAGTCGGAAACAACAGAACAACAAACCCCAAACAAGAACTGTGATCTGAAGGGGTTATAACCATCTGCAAAACAGTTAAGACATCAGTCAGCTGGAGCAATGAACGACCCAGTAGCAGAACCTTCATCTGGACTGAGTTCTTTTTTCTTTTTTCTTTTTTTTTAAGGATTAAATGTAAAAACTTTGGACTACAAACTCTGAAGACCAGGGCTCAAATACCTGCCCAGCCATGAAACCCCATTAGGTGACTTGGGGCAAGTGATATTTTCTTAACCTTAGAGGAAGGCAAAGGTCAAATCCCCTCTGAATAAATCTCACCAAGAAAACCCCACAATAGGTTTTCCTTAGGGTTGTCATAAGTTGGAAGTGACTTGAAGGCATGCAACAGCAAATAAAAACTTATATGGGGCTTTACAAACAAACGAATACATTCTGTTTTCTGAGGTGTGATTGCTTTTCCATGTAACCATAGCATTTTTGCTTTTCATCTTCCAACAGCTCCCTGTGCTGCCCCCCACAATCACAGCCCAAATCCGGTTGTGGGAACTGGAACGGGACAGACTGCGCTTCTCTGAAGGTGAGCCATGTGGGCAGAAAAGGAGGATAAGTACTGAAAAATGTATTATGCCATAGACATTTTGAGGGATGGTTGCTTTGCCATGTGTCTATAGCACTTTTGTTATAGACACATCAATATCCTAGTGAGGATGTAAGGGTGGAAAGAATATTTGCTATGATTTGTTTCTTGGCTGAAAATGGGTTTCCTGACACTTGGGAAACCTGCTCAGGAAAAATTATAAAATGGTGAGAATTTTTCAGTTTTTGCCTAGTTTTTACACATCTCAGTGTATTTGGGGAAATTATTCTGTACAGAAATAAATGTGGATGCTTTTTGGAGCATTTTCTGCAAACACACACACCTCCACTGTTTCTAGTCATGTCTGATTTTATATTATTTGAAGAAGATCACTGTTTTTTTTGTGTAGAAAACAGCAGTCTTGCACAAAAAATAGTGATATTATTTTGTTTAGCAAGATTTCTGCTTTCTGTGTAAGGTTTTTACTATGCAAGATTGCTAGGGGTTGCATAGAAAACAGCAGTCTAGCATTAAAAAAATACACGTGGGGCTCTAGAAACAGTGGCATTTAAACACATGTTTAAACAACACATGAATGTGTGTGCCTTTGTATACTTACTCCCATCTCTATCCTTAGCCAACCAACTTTTCATACACACACATGTATTTCTGTACAGAATAATTTCCTGAAACACTTTCGGATGGGTAAATACCTGGCGCAAACTGCACTGAAATGTTTGTCTTTTCTGCAGAGGGGAATGAACTGGGATTTTATTTTATTTTATTTTTGTTCTCACTTATGAGAAATAGAAGATGGTTTACAGCTGAGTGGTGTTTTGCCGGATCCTTTCCTCTCTTACTACTTGACTGATCCCCCTTCTTTTCTTCTCATCTTTGTCTTTGTTTTGTTTGCCTCTTCTTCTATCTGCAACCATGCATTGGTTATTTCTGTTTCTTCCTTTATTCTCTTCTCTAATCTACTACTGCAGTGATTCCCAGACTTTAGTCCTCCAGGTGTTTTGGGCTTCAACTCCCAGAAGCCCCAGCCAACTGGAGTCCTGGGAATTCTGGGAGCTGGAGTCCAAAACATCTGGAGGACCAAAGTTTGGGAATCACTGGGGCTTTCTAGATTGGCAGGAAAGGGTGACATGAAGCTGTCTTTTCTTTAATGCTTATCAGCTACACTGTGTAATAAAAAGGCATAGGGCAGCTACACAGAGGAGGTGTGGGGACGACTTATCTGAAGTCTTTTCTGTTGCTCAGCAGCTACATTGGAAGCTGTCAGGATGCTAGAAACACAGGCGGAGCAGCTGCACGGGTGGCAATGAATGGGGCTTTTGGCCGCACTGAACCTTTAATATTTTTTTGTTATTGTTGCCGGCTGCGAACTGCGCAGTTGCACTGGTACATCATACAGGCAATTGTATTGCCAGCTTGCAGGTACATCACACATGAAATGTGCAGTTATGAAGATCTGTCAAATTACCATTGTGGTTTTGCTTCCCTTTTTAAAGTACGCAGTTGCATCGGTGCACCATGAATGTACCCCTTTATTATTATTATTATTATTACCCCACCCCTTTGAGATCAAAGGCGGCTTACACATTAAAACACTGTTACATGAATAAAACAAACTGCATCCCTCCCCCCCTTAAAAAGATATTAAATCCGTTACAATTTAAGTTTATGAATAAACTTCTTTATTTTATGAATGAATTGACATATTGTGCACAGTTGCATAACAGTTACAGCATCCCAGAGTCCCTACTGCGCATGTCTAGTGTTTGGATTAGGGCTGGAGCTAGGGTTTGGGAGCTTTAAAAAACTGCACAGTTGCACTGCAGCATTTAGACACAGCTGCGCTGTTACACCCTTTTTAAAAAGAAGCTGGGAAAAGCAGGTCCTTTTTAAAGTTGCTTTTTCCCCACTAAAATGCAAAAGAAGTATGTTCATGGCAAACTTTCAGTGTGGGTCATCTAAAAGCTGCACTTTCATCCAGGCATGAACACACCCCTTTTTGCCAGTCTAGATCAGCCCATTGTTCTACTGCCTTTGGTCTTTTTTAAACACATGTTTAAAATCACTGGAATCTTCGTAGCAGTTGAGAGAAAGCACATGTTTAAAAAACACACCTGTGTGTGTCTGTTTATACTTACTCCAATCTCTCCCCTTGGCCAACCCAAACTAGGAGCATAATCCTCTACACTTTACCACTACCTGGCTTAAACTTGTTCTTTCATTTCATCTCTCACCCCACAATACACTCCATTAATTATTCTTTCTTCTGCATTGCTTCTCTTTTCTCTTGCTGTAATTATGGTCTTTGCTTTATATCTCACCTCTCCCATTCTTGGTCTTCTCCATGCTGTCTTGAGCCTCGCCTTTGCCTTTTGCATGCCCATCTATACTTGTGTACTTTTCTTCTTCCTGGCTCCCTTCCTCTTGAGCTTCCCTCCTGCACCACCCTCTCAACTGTGTTTTTACTTTCCTCTTTTCCCAGGTGTTCTCTACAATCAGTTCCTGTCCCAGGTGGATTTTGAGCTGCTGCGTGATCATGCGAGGGAACTTAGGGTGCTTGTTTTTGAGAACCCTTCCAAGCGTCTCATGGTGGTGACGCCTGCTGGTCACTCAGATGTCAAACGCTTCTGGAAGCGGCAGAAGCACAGTTCTTGAGGGCAGTTTCTACCTTCAAAATTGATGCTAGAAGCTTGAGATGGTGAAGAAGTTGTTATATCATTTTGCCCAATAGCTCTGGATGGGTAACAAGGACATGGAAAGAAAGACGAAGTCTTAACTGATGACTCCTCTTCAGCCAAAAAGAAGTTAAGAATAATGTGAAACTGCTTTGGGAGTGTTCCAGTAAGAGAGCGGTTAAATTCTTTTTTGTCTTCTGGAAATTCTCTCTGAAAGGAAAGGAACAAAATGAGTTAGTGTGCCCAAACTGTTTCAGGAAATTTGAAATGGGTAAATGACACAAATACATCTTCTAGATGTACCTTCTTGGGACCAGTGAATGGCTTGAACAGAAGATAATGCTGGATTGTTACAAATGCTTATCAACTTGTGTGGATAGGAATCTGTTGGCTCTTGGTGTATGAGAGGCATGTGAGAATAATTTTTTTTTTCAAAATAGTGATGAACAGTGTCCAAATATTCATAGTGACATGTGTTTGAGGGGAAGTATTAGTAGGGAAGAGTTGTTTGGACAGGGTTTTTGTTTTTGTTTTGGACTACCATTTCCACAACCTCTCAGCTAGCATGGCCAAGTGTATGCTGAGATTGTGGGAGCTATAGTCAAAAACAGTAATTTTTCCACAAGTTGGGCACAAGCTCCCTTTCACCATGCATAGTGGACCACAAGATAAATGAAGCAGAACTTTAAGAAGAGTGTGGGCCTATCCTTTTCTCTTGAGGGTAAGATAAATCAGGGCAGTTTTAAGGGCAAAAGGGAATTTTCAAGAGATTGAGGGGACTGTGTAAGTGGCCACTGAGGAGGAAAAGCAAATAGTGTTCCTTCCCACAAGGCTTTTTTTTAAATGAATGTTTATGGGCAAGGATCCCAATCCAGCATTTACGTCATACATTTAATTTTCCTGCTCCAAACAGAAATGGAAATTAAATTTAGCAATTAAAACCACTTAATGAAGCAATAGGTTGTATATTAAACTTGTTCTAGCTCACCTACAGTATTTTTTTCATTTGATAGAAACCAGTCTGCCAATGAGCAGATAAGCATTTATTTTCTATCACTTTCAATATTTTTCAGTATTTTTAGATGGCACATCTTTGCAGGACCACTGTTTATGGTTGTTTTAGTTGTAAAGTGCCACGTATATCAGTGGTGCTATATAAATCAACAACAGCAGTAATAATAATAATGTGCTCCCGTCTTATACTTTCAACCCTTAAGACTCAAGTCTCTTATAAGCTACAAGAAAAATATTTGTGGACAGAGTACAGGCATGTGGGCAGAGTACAAGTGCTGCATGTTTCCCCTAATCTCCCTAGATTACCTTTTTATTTTTCTGAAAAGGAAAAAAGAAAGGAAAAATGAGGGTGGATTTCCTAGAAATCTTCAGGAGCAGCGATTTACCTTTTAAATCAGTCTCAAGACTCCTCTGTACTATTTCATGTCACAGAATACCAATTTTTCAAAACCTTACTTGGACTCTTGGATATTTTCAGTTTTTTCCACATTGTTAGGCAGTCTGTGCGGCCAAATTGGTTATAGATCAGCAAAAGTTTCTCACCCCTGCTCTATTACCATCACTTCTGTGACTAAATATGGGAGTGGAAGCAATGCAACTAGAGCTAAGGAATTGTGGTAGGATTTGCCTTGTGTTTTTGAAACTATAAGAGACTTCTCATGATTTGCCAACATGTGGAGCATGATTGCCAGGAAGAGGGGGACAGTGAAATGTACATGTGTTGTGAAATGTGAATTCACACCACAATGGTTCTGCCATTGTAAATCATTGTATATTTACTGATTCTAGACCAGCAGTAGCCAGCTTAAATACCTTGAAGGTATCATGCCCTGTCTGAGCTGGGAAGCTAAGCAAGGTCAGACCTGATCAATGCTTTGAATGCAGACTACTGGGAAAAGGTGCTGTAGGCTATATTTTGTGGAAGACAAGGGAATCCTCTCTGAATAAATCTTAAATATCATATGAAACCCTATTGCAATGAGGGTTACTTTTTTGTCATTATGCACTTTCCAGTCGACTCCAGCATATTTTGATCCTCTCATAGCTTTTTCTTGGCAAGATTTATTCAGGAGGGGGGCTGCTGTTGCCATCTTCTTAAGCTGGGAGAGTATGCTTTGCCCAAGGTCACCCATTGGGTTTTCATGGCTGAGCCTGGTCTCCCAGAGTCCTGCTCCAACACTGAAATGATTGTATCAATGGAATATTCATAGCAGAAAGAAAGACAGATTTTTCTCAGATTTTTTGGTATGTGCTATTTTGCTATAATGCCAAACATTTTGTAGAATCAGAGCTGGAAGGGATGAAGGGCTAACTTGCCAAACCCATGCCATGCAGGAATACACAACTAAAGCACTCCTGAAAGATGCTCATCCAGCCTGTTTCAAATTTCCAAAACTGAGCCCACCTTCTGGTACAGTTCCACTGTTGAATGGCTCTTACAATCAAGCAGTTTTTTCTAACGTTTAGCAAGAATCTGTTCTTTTTGAACCCATTGGTTCATGTTGTAGGTTCTAGAGCAGCAGAAAACAAGATGTCCCTTCAGATATTTACAGTTGGCTATCAGTCTTACCTTCTCCAAGCTAAATATGCCCAGTTGTTTCTCATGAGGCTTGATTTCCTGGCCTTTCACTATCTTTGTTGCCCCTTTCTGAATACATTTCAACTTGACAGTATCCTTCATGAACGGTGGTAGCCAGAACAGGGCACAGAAAGGTCTGACCAAAGCAAAATAGTAACACTACTACAGTACTTGAGAACCAGTGTGGTATAGTGGTATATAAATAAACCATTATTATTATTATTATTATTTGGACGTCGGGCCATGACCAGAATTTGAATCCCCACTCAGGCATGGTGACCTTGGGCAAGTCACCCTCTTTCCAGAGACAATGACAAATCCCCTATGAACACATTTTGCCAAGAAAACTGTATGGTAGGTTCACCTGAGAGTCACCATAACTCAGAAATGACTTGAAGGCACACAACAAAAAACTGCAATATTTCCTTGATCTGGACACTTTATTCTTGTTGAAGTAGCCTTGAGCTGCATTGGCTTTTCTGGATGCCACATCACACTGTTGACTCCCGTATAGTTTGGTGTCTACTAAGACCCAAGATTCTTTTCACATTTAATGCTTTCAAGCCAGGTGTCACCCATCCTATCTCTGTACATTTCATTTATTGTGTCTAGATGTAGTATCTTACATTTACCTTTGTTAAAATTTATCTTGTTAGTTTGGGCCCAGCTCTTCAATCTGTCAAAGTCATTTTGAGTTCCGATCCTGTGCTTGGGGTGACTCTTTCTTGAATGGGCAGTGAAGATCCTTTCACTTTTCAGAAGACCCACTCGTGGTGAAAATTACCTCTGAAAGGACTGGTTGGTTAATATGGATCAAGAAAGAGCCTGCCTTTTTGGATTTTCCTTTGGGTCTGGCTATAAAAGATGGTCAGAAGGAGCACTTCCACTTCAACATTTACCACTGTGTCACTACCAAGGACTGAATCCATGGTCTCCATCAGGCAATGCATGAGCTCAGTCTCTGAACTATGCCCCTTCTCCTTGAACATGGTCATCCTTTCATTTTAGGTATCATGCAGGGCACTGGACTTCTGCTGTAATGCCACATGGGTGGGATTCTTTCCCTAAAGGGTCACTACCCTACAGGATTGGATAGCAGATTCTTCCTCCCTAGGTTTTTTTTAAGGGCAGATCCAAGGTGGCCCCACAGCCACAAAAAAGGTAGGCTGCATTTGGCTCATGAGCAAAATGTTGCTGGCCCTGTGTTTCCTACCCTCATACAAATGGGTGGTTTTTATATTTCAAGCATCTGAATAAATTAAAAATACAAGATGCTACCCTATGCAACATTTTTATATATGACTGCTCTCTTTCAAATTGAAAAATCAAGGGTATACCTCACAAGAATAAACACTCAGAACTCGTCTCTTGGAGTGTATCACCATCATTGTGGCTTTTTTTCTTATTCATTTGTTTCAGCTCATACATTCATAGTATGTTTTAGGCAGGTATTCACTTGCTTGGTTTCATGATAACAAACCTGGGCCTCTTTGAGAGAAAGAGTGATGCCTAGAGCTTTACGCATGTACAATGATTATCTTTGGATTCTCCAGTGCAGTGATGCTCAAACTCAGGACTTCCAAGTGTTTTGGACTTCAGCTCCCAGAATGTCAGACTATTGGCTGATATAGTTGAGGCTTCTGGGAGCTGAAGTCCAAAACACTTGGAGGATTAGAGTTTGGGAATCACTTGCTCCAGTGCCTTATTGATTTTCCAGAACTGATTCCAAAGTTCTGGCATGAATAGAAGCTCCAATTTTCCATTTTTTCCATGAAAATGGTCAGGTTTCATCCTTATATTTTTTTTCATTGTCATTAATGTGATCAGGAGCAAGGGCATCTAAAACTGAACCTTAACTCTCAACTACTCCTAGAGTAGTCTATGTTTGTTGCCTCCCATGTAATGTCACAGGCTGCATCCAAACTGCAGAAATAATCCAGTTTCACGCCACTTTAACTGCTGTGGCTCAGTCCTAGGGAATCCTTAGAAATGTAGTTTGTTGTGGCACCAGAGCTCTTAGAGAAGGCAAAATGTCTTACAAAACAACAGTTCCCAGAATTCCACAGCATTGGGCCATGGTAGTTAAAGTGGTGTGAAATTGGATTATTTCTGCAGTGCGGGTGCAGCCAGTGAGATATTTGTGGGGAAAGAATCCAAGAATGATCTTAGTACTTGCCATCATTTTGTAGATGCAAAGCAAGCTGCTACAACCTATCTGCAACCCAAAGTTTAGCCTATTTTAATTCTGGCCCCTACCTACTGCCAAGTTGTTCTCAAGAGCAAGCATGGCATAGTGGTTTGAGCACTGAACTATGATTCTGAAGACTGGGGTTCAAATCCCAGCTCAGCCATGTAAACCCACTGTGGATGACCTTGAGCAAGTCACACTCTCTCAGCCTCTGAGGACAGCCATGGCATAACATCCTATGAAGAAACTTTCCAAGAAAACCCCGTGATAAGCATGCCTTGGGGTCACCATAGATCAGAAACTACTTGAAGTCACCCATCGACAACAAACTTATTTCAAGCCTCAGGGAAAGCAATGAAACAAATCTTGTCAAGAAAAGCCTGCGATACATTCACCTAGTGGTTACGCTAAGTTGGAAATGACTGGAAGGTACAAACAATTCACAGATGGAATCAAATCGTTTGCATTTTATTCTCTGCCATGCCTCTTGCAGATAAGGTTTCTTAAACTGGCAGAATAAGATGTCGTCTTAGGCCATACCAATAAAAGCCACTGGTTTTTATCAAATAACAAAAGAAAGAGAAGAAAACACCAGGGTCACCATAGTAGTAGTTCATTTGAAAGCACACAACAACCATGACAACACCTTGACATTTTGATACAGCTTAATAACAAGAGCACACCTACATCGGTTGTCCTTAGGCTGCATGGCAGCCCCTCTATCACAGGGGTTTCTGAGGCTGAGAGTGTGTGACTTGCCCAAGAACAAGATTTTAGAACTAGAGAGAGAGGGGGGGGGGGTTTACAACCTGAATATACCTATTTTAGAGATAGGAGACATAAAGCAAGAACAGGATTTTAGAACCAGGTAGATCGAGATTTTAGAACCAGAATATATTTTGGAACCCTCTCTATGGTCCTAATATATATATATATATATATATATATATATTGTGTGTGTGTGTATATATATATATACACACACACACATATAGTGGGATTTTAAAGCCATAAATATAGTATTTCTCTCCATTGTGATCTTTCTCACTTTACCATTCCTCTTGACCTAAAGGTGCCCATCATCATCATCATCTTGGGAAAGTGAAACATTGGAGTATTCAAATTATATAAATTTGCAAGTATGTATTAGAACATGTAAACGTGCATTGCGCATTAAACACATGATATTTAATTTAAAAAATATATTATTTCATTTAAATTGCTAGGGTTGTATACCGTGGCACCTCGCTTGCAAATCACAATATATATATATATAGAGAGAGAGTTATATATATTTTGCACTTGTTATAATAACAAAGAAAAAGTTTATCTATATTATTTGACTTCCTGTCGGTTCTACTGAGATTTAAAGTAAATAAAAGTAATATTTACAGTACTTCCCTCTTAATGAGAGTTGTATTTGTTATTGAGAGTCCAGAATATCCGAAATCTTATTGGTATCTTTTCAGGGCTTTGATAAAGTTTTGAAAGATGTAACATTAGATAAATCAAATGCCGCCTCGATAGGCTGGATAGAAATAAATTTTATTATTATTATTAAAGTGGTATATGCGTTCATGTAATGCGAAATATTTGTCGCTGAAACTGGTTTGTAAACTTTTTAAAAAAAATCATTATAAAATATTTTTATTAAAAAGACATACAGAAACAAATACATCAACCTCAATGTACCTATATATAATTAAGACATACATTTAAAAATATGGGGGGAAAAGAAAGTAAATTACACAAACAATCTTTACTTGACATATATTTAAAACATATATTTGCTATACTAATATTTACTATGTTAGTACACATGTATTGAGTAAATTACCCTTGAAAGATTGGTACCTTCATTTCTTTTCTCCCCCCCCCCCCCGTTAAAATAATAATAATAAATATAAAAAAATAATAAAACTTTAATGTCTACCTCGCTTTTTGTGGGAACAACCAAAGCGGTTTATGAAGATAAAATATAAATACAAATATATACCATAATTAAACAGTAGTACAATTAAAATCCAAAATTGGTTAAAATCACAGTAAAAATATTAACAATTAATGTTGGGCAGAATTATTGTAACCAAAATAACTAATCTGTTGATTCTATCGAAATACCCATTATTTTATCCACTTGTTTCCTTCTAAGTTTCCCCCT
The DNA here is from genome assembly GCA_034509955.1 of Urosaurus nigricauda. Taxonomy (NCBI): domain Eukaryota; kingdom Metazoa; phylum Chordata; class Lepidosauria; order Squamata; family Phrynosomatidae; genus Urosaurus; species Urosaurus nigricauda. The sequence goes on from JAOEGL010000002.1 coordinate 310,482,866, forward strand.
CTTATAGGAAGGTATGTAAACCTTTTGTATATATTTTGCACAAAATAATAATAATAATAATAATAATAATAATAATAATTTATGATTATTATTATATTATATAATTTATATATGTATTATATAGATTATATATTATTATAATTATATATCATATAATTATATTATATATAAATATATAATATATATCTATAAAATATAATAATTATAGATATAATTATATATAATTATATATATAATTAATAATAATAATAATAATAATAATAATAATACATTTATTTGTATCCCGCCTCTCCCTGTTTTAGATTGAGGCAGGTCACAGCAGAACCAATATACAGAGTAAAACACAGATATTAATAAGAACAGTAAATAAAAACATAGCAATAACAAATCCTGTCCCTTTATTTTATGTTATATATATTATACATATATTGTAATATAATAATAATAATCCAGTTGTTGTTGTTGTTGTTGTTGTTATTTAATTCCTTTTTATTGCACCTCTTTTCTAGGTTTTTAACTGTATTATTCTTTTAATATTGCGGAGACTGCAATATTAAAAGAACAATACAGTTAAAAAACCTAGAAAAGAGATGCATTAAAAAGGAATTAAATTATTATTAATTATTGTTAAAACAGACACAATTTAAAAAGACAAAACAGTATAAAACATTTTAAAAGGAAACATCCCAAATATCCCAAGCCGGTCTAATCATCATCATCATCATCATCATCATCCCACTGATTCTCAAATGTTGGGCCACCTCTTGGCTTGGACTTCAACTCCCAGAATTCCATAGCCTTCAGCCAGGAAAAAGCGGTGCCAAACCGTGTTCTTTCTCCAGTGTGGATGCAGCCTAGGCCCTTATCAGACGAGGGTTTTTGCAGCCCCAATCCAGAGTCACTCCGCATCCATCCAAGTGGAATTCACATGAATGCGCATTGAATTATCACACGTGAATGCTGTTACTATGAAGCCATTCCAAAGTCACCCCAGATTTCAGTAAATTCAGTGACAACTGAATTCACAGAAATCAGTTCCAGGGTCACTTCAGATTCAATCCGAATTGGTCTGGTGTGATAAGGTCCCTAGATGGCCAAACCTGCGTCTGTGAAAGAAATAGACCTTGAAAAGAAGAAGAAAGAAGAAAGAAGCATGTGGCAGTGATAGCAAAGGAATGGGAAGTAGTAGGTCAGGTTTAGGGGTGAGCAGTGACTTTAGGATCCAATTTAGGGTCCAAAATGGGTAGCTTGCTGGCAGTTGCCCCCCTGTTTGGACTCCTTTGCCCCTCTGGGACACCTTTTCCCGCCCTCTTGGGGTATAAACCTTCCTAAAGAAGAAGTCGAGGCTCCTTATATCTGATGCAGAAGGTCAGCATTCAGCTCAAGGTGGGTCAATTCTGCAAACAGAGCCATTGTGCATTGAACATTTGGGTGGTGCATTGACACACAGCAATGGGTTCAAGCTCCAGGAAAAGAGATTCCAACTCGAAAGAAGGTCTTCCTGAGACTAAGAGGCTCGGAGTGTAGTGGAGTCTTCATCCTTGGAGGTCTTTAAGCAGAGGCTGGATGGCCATCTGTCAATGGGGAGGCTTTGACGGAGAGTTCCTGCATGGCAGAAGAATGGGGTTGGACTGGGTGGCCCTTCTTGGGGGTCTCTTCCAACTCTAGGATGCTATCATTCCCTTGTGCAACTTTGACGCAAAGGGTGTACACAACAGTCAACGCACAATTCTGAGTTCCTGCTGCGCAACACCCATGCAAGTAACTAAACCTACAAACTACAAAGGGAGTCAGGTCCAAAACACACCGCAGAAGTAATCCAGTTTGAGGCCGCTTTAACTGCCTTAGCTCAATCCTGGGAATTGTAGGCTGCGTTCACACTGGAGAAATAAACCGGTTTAAGTGCCATGGCTCAATGCTGTGAAATTCTGGGAATTGTAGTTTGTTGTGGGGCCCAGAGCGGAGCAGAGCTCCGCTCTGGGCCCCACAACAAACTACAATTCCCAGAATTTCACAGCATTGAGCCATGGCACTTAAACCGGTTTATTTCTCTAGTGTGAACGCAGCCGTAGTTTATTGTGGCACCTCCAGAGCTCTCTCTGACAGAGAAGGCTAAAGGTCTTCGTGGTCTTTTTAACAAAAGTCCATCCATCTGGCATGTGGCCTTCCTTTTTCCTACTTCCCTCCACCTTTAATTCCTAACATCATGGTCTTTTCCAATGAGTCCTTCCTTCTCATGATGTGTCCAAAGTAGGGCAGTCTAAGTCTTGCCATCTTGGCTTCCAGGGAGATTTCTGGCTTGATCTGCTCTTGGACCCATTTGTTTGTCCTTTTGGCTGTCCATGGCCTCCTCCTCAGCACCACAATCTCAAAGGAATGGGGTTTCCTTCCTATTTCCTTCAGCGTGGTAAAAGCGACCCATACCTACCACCTTAACCTGAGCCCTCAAGTCCCTTTCCAAACTACTTTTTGTTCTGCTCACGAATATTTTGCAACCAACAAAAATAACTTAGCACATTTTAGCGGAAATAGTCAGGCACAGATAATGTTCAATTCATTAAGCATTGCAGAATGTCATGCTACTAACCTCTGTTGTAACCTGCCCCGATTGCTTTGTTCAGAGGGGTGGGCTAGAAATAAAAATTATTATCATTATCATTATTATCATTATCATTTTAAAATGGCATTTCTCCGGTAAACCTCTCTCTCGCCTCCAATGGTATCTGTTTCACACCCGTCTCACTTTTAAAGGATTTCGGAAGGAGAGGAGCCCTCCTGGCTTCTGGCCTTTCCAGGAAAAAAGAAGAGTAGAATGAAGACTTTCCTGATGTTTGTCCCAATTTGAGATAAACTCCACAGTGAAATCACATCATTCAAACAAACCACTATATATTTTATGAATTTACCGTGTGGCTTTTTATATATACACTCCAGCATTTTCTTTGCAGCTGCATGCCATGGCCCTCTTTGGAGTGGCGCAGCCTCCTGCGATACTCGATGAACTGAGGGCTCTTTTGTGTCCTAATATTTGCACTGAAATGTGCGATGCAAGGCGAGAAAGTTATTTTTGTGCATTGCGATATGTCCTGTCTACTTGATCTTTATGAAACAAATTGCATATAGCAAGGAATAATGCAGAGGGAACAGGCCCCACCAAGACAAGATGCCTAGTGGCTACTGCCCCCTGAACCCATTTAAAGCTAGGCCCCACAACAGGCTTTGTGCTTTTTGATGTTCAAATTTTTTTTTGTTGTTTCCTTAGCAAAGGCAGAAGCCTTAGGAAGCTTGTATTGCCCATTGGAGACTAATGGGAGTTGTAGTCTGTCATGAAACCTTTGCATTCTCTGTTCCCCCCCCCCCTCCTCAAATAGATAGGACTTTCCCGCATCCAAACTCTGCTGCCTTCCCTCTTTAAAAAATGTCCCATTTGGTCCTATTGAACCGCAAGGGCCATAAATGTCTTTGTAAATTGGTAAACATGGCCAAAGAGGGAGGTGCAAATAAGCCCTCCCTCTACCATCTGAACTAAGACCAGAAACAGCAAAATGCAGGCCTATATATGACTAACACATCTTTAATTTCTTTCTCCTGCTTGCCTGGATGAAGAAGCCAGTGTGACTTTGGAAACTTCGCAGCATGGAATGGTGCGTTTTTGGTCGCTGCAAGACAGGTATCATTGGGGCTTTCTAGATTGGCAGGAAAGTGTGACATGAAGTTGCCTTTTCCTTAATGCTTAGCAGCTGCACCACAGCCTTTAGATGGAGCTGCGCTGTTCCGCAGTTTTTAAAAAAGAAGCTGGGAAAACCAGCACCTTTTTAAAGGCGCTTCTTCTCCCCTAAAACGCAAAAAAAAAAAAAAAAAAAAAAAAGCGTTTTCATGGCATACTTTCCCTTTTTCTCATCTAAAGGCTAGACTTTCATGCAGCCATGAACACACTTCTTTTTGCCAATCTAGAAAGCCCCATTAATAAATTGAGCCCTATCTGTCAGAGAGCACTCAGCCAGGGCAGTTAAAGCGGTCTCAAACTGGATTGTGTTCTGCAAAGCACAGAAACCTTTTCTACTTAATGGGATAAAAGGTTGTGGTTAGTACTCAGCCTGGAAATATTATCTAGCTCGGTTGAGTTGGAGACTTCTGGCTTATTTCTGTTTTCTTCCCAGCCAGGAATAGAGGAGCCCTTTTGTGTTTTTACATAGCTCCCCCCCCCCTTTTTTTTCTCTTCTCCTTCTTCTTTTTGACTTCTCTCCTTTCCTTTGTTTCTTGGTCGCCTTTCCTGGCTTTGACTCTTCATTGGGTTGTCAGTATTGAGTCAATGGATCATATAATTTGAAGGAAAGAAAGAAAAGACAAACAGACAGAAGAGAAGAGAGGATGGGAAAGGAAGGGAAAGGTCCTTGGTTTCCATAAGATGAAGCCAGGATAGCAGTTGATTTGGGGCAGTGGTCCCCAAACTGTGCCCCTTTAAGAATAAGAGGTTTTGGACTTCAGCTCCCAGAAGCCTCAGCCAGGATTCTGGGAGCTGAAGTCCAAATTGTACAGCTACCTTTTTTAAAATATTATTTTATTTTTTATTTTTATATATTTTATTTTATATATTATATATATTTATTTATTTATATATTATATATTTTATTTAAATAAAATATATTTAAATATATTTTATATATTTTATTTTATATATTTTAATATGAAATAATATTTTATATTATTATTATTATTATTATTATTATTTGCTGAATTATCTGTCCTTCAGTGTTGTGCATTTCCAGCTCTGGATCACAAAAGACAGACGCAGAGAGAAGAATAGCCACATCTGCCTTGTGTGTGTGTGTGTGTGTGTGTGTTTGTGTGTTTGTGCCTTCCAGCTGACTGGGATTTGTGGTGACCCCATGAATTTTCACACGGTTTTCATAGGCAAAGACTACTCCGAGATGCTTTTGCTAGTTCCTTCCTCTAAAATATAGCCTACAGCGCCTGGAATCCCTTGGGGGCGGTCTCCCGTACTATCCAGGGCTGACTCTGCTGAGCTTCCCAAACCAGAGGAGGTCTGGTGCCTTTAGAGTCCCAAGACCTCAAAATAGTTTTTTTTGGTGGGGGGGGGGGACAGAGGCAAACCTACAGCCAAAAGCAAGGGGGCCGCATTTGGCTCATGGGCCAAATGCGACATTTTGATATCAATGATTCCTTTCTTTTCCAAATTGCTTCCAAGTGTATCCACCACAAGAATAAAACCATTTCAGTCCAAACCCATCTCTGGGAGAAAATATTTCATTAATTTGGGGGCGTATCACCACATTTCTTACTCTTTTCTTTTCCTTCTACTCAGACCTTCGGAGCATATTTTAGGCGAGCATTTTCGGTTTAATCCAAAACCTTTTTGGGCCTTTTTTTTTTTTTTAAAAAAAAGCACTAAGGAATATTCATTGAGTGTCGGGTTAAGTCTTGGCTTGTTCCCTGGAAGCCCACTCCAGGGTGACGCCTTGGGCAAGAAGGTCACACTCTCTCAGCCTCAGAGGATGGCAATGGCAAAGCTCCCTCTGAAGAAGCTCGCCAAGAAAACCCACAAGTCGGAAACGCCTTGAAGGCACACAACAACAACAACAATTAAAATCGTACAATTAAAAATCGATTTTAAGAAAATTACAAACATAAAAATTTTAACATACGAAGTTAAAAAGAACAATCTAAAAACTATCCAGAGCCCCGCTGCTGCCATTCCCTTCTTCTTTCTTGTCTTTTTAGATTGTAAGCCCGAGGGCAGGGAAATGTCTAACCAATTTGTAAGCTGCTCTGATAGCCTTTTTTTTTTTTTGGCTGAAGAGCGGATTATAAATTTATTATTATTATTATTATTATTATTAAAAATGCTAGGTGTGATAACTGAGCCAAGTTACACAAAGATGCGACTTTCCCTTTCCGCCTGATAGACTCCAAAGTGAAGCACAAAAGTAAGTGGGAGCAATTTTATTAAGTCTTAGACATACCTACCAAGAATACTAATAGCCTGCCAAGGTTGTGACATATATATATATATATATATATATATATATATATCCTCCCCTTTCTTTCTTTCTTTCTTTCTTTCCTGAATAACTTTTTCCCTGAATGTAGATTATCCCGGCTTTAAAGTGGATGGTCACCGTCAAGTCAAGAACTACTAAATAATTTGAAGAATAGAAAAGAAAAGAAAGACAGTCAGAAAGAAAGAAAGAAAGAAAGAAAGTCTTTATTTAGCTATTTATTTTTATTTATTTAGAGAGCCCTGTTGTTTTATATTTGTCCCTCCTTTCCCCCCCCCCCCATCTTTTCCCCTTTTCTTTCTTTCTTTCTTGTATGTCTTTTCCGAATGTAGTTTATCCCGGCTTTAAAGCAGATTGTCAGCGTTCAAGAACTAAATAATTTTAAGAAAAGAAAGTAAAGAAATAAAGAAAGACAGGAAAAAGAAGGAAGGAAGGAAGGAAGGAAGAAAGAAATAAATAAATCAGTCCACCCCGTTGAGGGTAAATGGGAAGGGAAAGTGCAAACTTTTCATAATGGATTTCATTATGGGGCCATGGCAATTGGACCAGAACTATATATATAAACTATAACTCCTCTTTCTATGGCTTTTTCCATGGTTATTTTTCTAATTTTTAATATATATATATATATATATATATTAAATTTTTATAATTTTTTAAAAGGCAGCCTGGTGTAGTAGTTGGAGGGCTTCTGAAAGAAGTTGGCAGCAGGCACTTTCCTAGACTTGATTCTACTTCCTCAGATGCACCCTTAGCATATAATACTGTACATTACAGGTCTGTTCCTAGCTTCCTGCTTCACCAAATGCACCTGAGAAAGTAGACCTAAGTCTAGGACAAAGCTACTTTGTCCTTCTTTCCTTCAGTGAGTCTCAAAGGGGCGACAAGAGATCTTTCAACTGATTCCGCAATGCTTGCTTATTCCTCTGCGATTCGCTTTGTTCCTTTAATGCCTTGAAGAAAAAAAATCGTCCTTTTTTCCTGAAGATGCAGAGCTAACCGTTTTAAGGATGTTTTAAGGCATCCTAGGATTGTGGTTTAGGTTATGGGGCTTTTGAAACAGGAAAACGCTTCTCTTCCGACTTGAAAAAGGCGGGCAGGAACCAAAAGGGAAAGTCGGAAAGAGAGCCGCAGAGACAAGGAACTTCGTTTTGAAATTTTATTTTATTTTATTTTTTTATATATTTATTTTACATTTTATATTTTATATTGATTTTAAAATCATTTTAAAATGATTTTTTTTTAACCGAAAGAAGAGGTAGCCAGCTTGGCTAATAGTCAGGACTGAAGTCCAAAACATCTGGAGGATCAAAGTTTGGGAACAACTGCATGGATGGCCATCTGTCAATGGGGGATGCTATGATGGAGAGTTCCTGCATGGCAGGGGGTTGGACTGGATGGCCCTCGTGGTCTCTTCCAACTCTTATGATTCTATGTATTATATGCATTATGTGTATTGTGCCTGTGTGTTTTGTGCCTTCAAGTTGTTTCCGACTTATTCTAGAGGCTGTGTTCACACTGGAGAAATAAACCGGTTTAATTGCCATGGCTCAATGCTGTGAAATTATGGGAATTGTAGTTTGTTGTGGGGTCCAGAGCGGAGCTCTGATGTAGCAGAGATTTGGGTTATGAGTTAAAATTATTATTATTATTATTATTATTTTCCAAAAACCCTGAAATATGGTATGGATGTGGTATGAAATGTGGGAGATGTCCATCCATATACCCCAAAGGTCTTTCCTCCTTCAGTCCACATCAGACAGACAGAGATCTTTACATCACTGGCCCTTCCCTTTTCTGCCATGTCCAATTCAGAGCTTAGGGAAGAAAACATAAAATAAAACGTTTGGACTACAACTCCCAGACATTCCCTTTTAGCACAGCCAGCTACAGAAGCTGTAGTCTAAAAAAAGAAAAGAAAACAATGATCTCCTCCCAAAGCTGGGCCAAGTGAATTGGAAATGGTGGTCTTCAGCAAAGGCAGCCAAAGGAGGACTGGGAGGCTGCAAAAGGACCAAGCCTGCATAGTTTGGGAAAGGGTGAATATTGGTAGACTTAGGGAGCTGGGGGTGTTTAGCCTGGAGAAGAGAAGGCTAAGAGGTGATATGATAGCCCCGTTCAAATACTTGAAGGGATGTCATATTGAGGAGGGAGCAAGCTTGTTTTCTGATGCTCCAGAGAACAGGACTCGGAACAATGGATACAAGCTCCAGGAAAAGAGATTCCACCTCAACATCAGGAGGAACTTCTTGACAGTAAGGGCTGTTCGAGTCTCCTTCCTTGGAGGTCTTTAAGCAGAGGCTGGATGGCCATATGTCAATGGGGATGCTTTGACTGGGAGTTCCTGCATGGCAGGGGGTTGGACTTTCTTGGGGTCTTCTTGTTGTCTCTTCCAATTCTATGATTCTATGATCTCTTTTGTTAAATTTTTTTTTGAATGAGGGGTTGGAAATTGAAATAGTTTCTTTTTGATAATTATTGATTTGAATGTACAGTAATCTTCTCTGTTAGGCTTTTGTCACTGAATTGTTGTGGAATTGTTATTATGTTTTTTTGCTAAGTATTGCTATGTTATATTTGTTTATTATTTATATTTGTTTATCGCTACTGTTTATTGTTATTGCTTATTATTGTTATTATTCCCACTGTTGTAAGCTGCCTGGATTCCCTGTGATTGGGCAGGATATAAATATATTATTATTATTATTATCCTTTGGCATTGCTTTGGTGCAATGGCTCCAGGCAGTGGAATTTTCTGGGATCTGTAGTATTGCGAGACAAACTACAGCAAACTACAAACCCCAAAATGTTTTTTTAAAAAGGCAAAGATTAAAGTGAGCTGAAAAGTAGTGGCCTTACCTTCATGGTCTTATAGCCTTTCGGTTGTCTCTTCTTTCTTTCCTAGAGTCCCCATGGCCAAATCCGCGTTGGTTTCCGAAATCCAAAATCCAAAAAAGGCACCAGCAGCCCATTGCCACCGTCCAAGTCGGTGGAAGAAAAAGATCTTGAAAAAAAGAAGACCAAGATGTCCAAAAACGCTTTGGCTTCCTTTGAAAACAGCAACAGCACCAAAACAGCCGTCCATCATCATCTTCACAGATGTGAACGAAAGGAAAAAAACCTGCTAAAAAGAAGAAGAAAGAAAGAAAGAAGCATGTGGCAGTGACAGCAAAGGAATGGGACACTGGGTGGCAAGGGTTAGGATGAACAGTGACTAGGAAACAGGCAGGGGGCAGCTGTGTTGGCCATTGAGCAAATTCAAACCAAAACCCACCAAGCAGTGGTATATTTTATTGGCCAACCGAAATGCAAATGCAAATGTAGTAAGAAACTGGGGGCTTTCCCAGCATCTGATGCAGAAGGTTCAGTTCAAGGTGGGTGAATCCTGCAAGCAGAGCCATTGCTCAGGCAGATGAGCATGAACATTTAGATGGGTATGAACATTTGGGTTGTGCATTCACACACAGCAATGGGTTCAAGCTCCAGGAAAAGAGATTCCACCTTTAAAAAAACCCTACGAGGAAGATCTTCCTGAAGGGTTAAGAGACAGTGGAAGACACTCCTTCAGAGAGTGATGGAGTTTCCCCCCTTTGGAGGCCTTTAACCAGAGACTGGATGGCCATCTGTCATGGGGGTGCTTGGATAGGGAATTCCTGCATGGCAGAATGGGGTTGGACTGGATGGCCCTTCTTGGGGTCTCTCCCACCTCTGGGATTCACTTGTGCAACATTGCCGTTTGACACAAAGGGTGTACAAAATAGTCAATGCACAATCCCACATGCAGAGTTTCCTGCTGTGCAAGACCCACGCAGGGTCTGAGCCAAAAATAACTAAACATGCAAACTAAAAAGGCAGTTACAGTCCAGAAAACATGCAGAGGGCAGCTGTGTTGGCCATTTAGTAAATGCATACAAAAACCCACCAAACAGTTATACCTTTATTGGCCAGCCGAAATGTCCTCTCCTTAAAAAAAAGGCCCGTGGCCTCAAATGAACAGAGACATATTGGACTGCAAAAAAGGAGTCCTTGTTGAGATGGAAATGAACTTTAAATTTCCTGGACTGTACCCAATTCCTGGACTGTAACATCTTGCCTGACGAAGAAGCCAGTGGAGCTTCGAAAGCTTGCAACAAAGTATTGTGTATTTCGGTTGGCCAATAAAAGGTATCACTTTTTGACGGATTTTTGTTTGAAAAGGGAGTTAGTTATCCATACATACCTTAAAACAGTTCACTTTTTGGGGAAATTGGAAGTATAATGCAATAGCAATCCAAACGCAATCATGGGGTTTCACGTTATTGCGAATTAAAGCTTCTCACGCAATTTTGGGCAATGGGGGTTATTTTCAGGTCAATCTGAAGTCAATCTGAGCGCATTCCAAATGCAATGGGGATTCACGTGAATTCACTAAACTAGCGAATTCATGTGAATTTGCATTGGCTCCATTCGAAATTTGGAGAAATTCCTCCCGCGTGAAAGAATCCAGTGTTTTGTTCATGAATGACTGCGTCAGGGGACAAAAAAGCAGAACTTCAGAACTTTGCCCAAAAGTCACCCACCCGACCCTGGTGTTTCCTGCCCATCACCTCCCTCCCTTAGCCCATCTTTTCAGCTGAATCTTTTGCCAGCTTTGGCAGTTGGAAAAGTCACTTGGTTCCAGGGCTTGCAGGGCTTGGCTCTGGGCCTTGAAGTAATTCCATTTGGGAATAGGCTGAGTGGCTGGACAGAGAGGCTTAGAGCACTTGACATCTGTGGAGAAGGGATGGCAGAAAGGAGCTTTCACATCTGGGACCCTGCTAAAGCTGTATGAGCTTTACCAGGACTGGAGTTGCACTGCGGTTTCTGCTTTCTTTCCTTGGACAGGCTGAGAGAAGAGGTTGCAGATGAAACAATGTTGGGTGGATGGGGGACAAACCCTTGAAGCTGTGTGTGGAAAACAAATATCTGAGGAAAGAGGCGGGGGAGTACCTGGAGTCAATTCCTGGAGAGGATCTTCACCTCTGCACATGATCTTAAGTACAACAAAGAAGTGACAGACAAAGTTAAACTGAAGTTATGTTAGCTTTAGGGGGGAAGACTGGCTTTCCTTGTCCCTTGGATTTTTCACAAAAGAAACATTAGCTGTCAATCTTGGATCCTGAGATATTTTTATACTTTAGTTCCTGGAAATTTCATGGCTGGGGATTATTGGAACTGTGGTCTAACAACATCTGGTGGCCCATGGTTAGGGACCACTGAGACCAGCCTCTGGCTGGCTTGTTTACCTGGCATTTCTCCCTTAAACCTCTGTCTCACCTCAAATGGTACCTGTTTCTTAGCCCAGCTCACTTGTTAAAGATTTCTGGGGGCAAAGAATAATGCAGTGGAAACAGGCCCTGCCAAGACAAGACATGCCGCCCCCTGAGACACAACAGCTCCCCATGGACCAAGATGTCTAGTGGCTACTGCCATTTGCCACCTGAACTCATTGCCTCATGGGAAGGCTGCCTTGCTCAGTTTCACCCTGAAGAGGTACACCATCCAAGATCACCATGGTCCAAAAGACACACTGCAAAAACAATCCAGCTTGAGACAGCTTTAACTGCCCTGGCTCAATGCTGGGAATTCCAGGAAATGTAGTTTTGTGAGACATTTAGCCTTCTCGGGCTGCATTCACACTGGAGAAATAAACCGGTTTAAGTGCCATGGCTCAAGGCTGTGAAATTCTGGGAATTGTAGTTTGTTGTGGGGCCCAGAGGGCTCTGGTGCCACAATGAACTACAATGTCCAGGATTCCCTAGCACTAGATCAGGGCAGTTAAAGTGATCTCAGACTCAGGATTGTTTCTGCAGTGTGGTGTGTGGTGTCAGATTGCAACTCCCAGCATGCATAGGATCCTATAGCCTCAGAGTTGGAAGGGACCACAAGGGCTACCTTGTCCCTGTTGGAAGATTTTTTCCATTCTCTCTTCCTCTCTTTAGATAGATAGGATTTTCCTGCATGCCCACTCTGCTGTGTCCCCTCATTCCAACATCTCATTTGCTCCTACTGAATCACAGGGCAAGAAATACCTTTTATAAATTGCTATATTCTCCTTGCTTCTGCCCGGTCCCCCTTCTTCCTCTGCTCCTCTGCTCTCAATCGTTTTCAGAAAAATAGTGAAAGATTTCTTCTTCTGCTGGAACTTTTCATTAGCTAGGTTAGAATACAGGCTCTATTTGCCTATGCAAACCCAAGCCATTAGTCCAATTTTGTTTAAACCAAAAGCCACTTGTGTTTCTGAGTCAGTCTCAGTTTTTTGAGAAACATCCTTAGAAAATAATAATAATAATAATAATAATAATAATAATTTATTTATTTATTTACCTATGCCTTTTCCCAGGGGAATCAAGGTGGGTTACAGAACATAAAAGGAAAATATAAAGAACAATAAGCATAGAAATTACATAAAATACAATTCCCTTCCTAACCCCCACATCTCAAACATAAAAACAAAGACAATAATATGGATAACAATATCAATTATAAAATCATCACACTAAAATCAGCTAAAATTAGCTCAAAAACAGAGAGGTGAAAATGCTATACTAACAAGGGGGAGGGACTGTTTATCCTTGCATACACAGGGGGAGGGCAAGTCTGGAAAGGTCTGCCAGAAGAGATCCATATTAACTGCCTTTTTAAAGGATGTTAAGGTGATGTGATGGAATCATTCCATAACCTGGAAGCGGAAATCAAAAAGACCCTCTGGGTTACCATAGCCAGTTTAGATTTTTTAGGCAGCAAAAGATTTTTCCCAGAGGACCTTGCTGTGTGGGGTGGATTGTGCGGAAGAAGACGCTTCCGCAGGTAGTCTGGACCCAGGCCAGGTAGGGCTTCAAAGGTTATGACCAGCACCTTGTACTACGCCTGGAAACTGATTGGCAGCCAATGTAGAGATTTTAAAACAGGTGTTATATGGTTGGTTCTTGATGTGCCTGCAACCAGTCTGGCTGCCATATTCTGTACCAATTGAAGTTTCCAAACGTGGCACAAGGGTAGACCCATGTAGAGCACATTGCAGAAGTCAAGTTGAGAGGTTGCCAGCACGTGTGTCCCAGACTGCGGCCAGCACACACCGACAAAAGCTGATAAGGCAGTTCCACAAACTTAAATGTTGATCCTAATAGTCCAAAAGCCAGAGCCAAGGTCAGGGTTGGGGAAATCACAGAAGTCAGTCTGGTCCGAGATCAGGGCAAGGAGAAAGCAGCAAAAGCCCAAGTCGTTCCAAGGTCAAGGCAAACCAGAGTTCCAAAAACACGAAGCCAGCACACAGTCACACCAAGAGACTTTCAATAAGTTCTGGCAAAGGGATGGCATCCCACAGGTGCTTAAGTAGGAGACACCCTCCCTGTTGTCAGCTGTGCTTTATTAACAGCTTACTTTTCTGCAAGCCTTCGGGACCAATGCACACAAGCACTCTCAGCCCTCCTTTCCTTAAACAAGGGAACCTCCAAGCTGGATTTTTCCTTTGAAGCCACACTCAGCTGCTGAATCACTGAAGGGAGGTCCACAGTGCCAGAGCCTGGCTGGGCTCCCACTCCTGGGGCTGAAATGGCAGGGCTGGGGTCTGGCATGGCAGAACTGGGACCTGGTCTAGCCTCCAACTCCTCTTGCTCCTGAGGAGCCATGTCCTCCTCCTCCTCCTCTGACTCCATCTCTTGGCTGGCCATCATCCCCCCCCCCCCATAACGCTCTCCCTCCATCTGTGGAGGATGTGGCCCGTCCGGAAAGCGGCGATGGAAAGCCTGGACCAAACACGGAGCATGGACGTCTGAGGCATCCTCCCAGGAGCGCTCCTCTGGCCCATAGCCAACCCAGTCAACGAGGTACTGGAGGCGCCTCTGACGGTGACGAGAATCCAAAATCTGAGCCACCTTGGACTCCTGTTCTCCATCAACGAGCACCAAATCAGGCGAGGGCGTCGGGCCAGCGTCCAGCCGAACCTCGGAGGCCGGGAGCAGCAAGGAGCGATGGAATACCAGATGGATCCACCAGGTCTAGGGAAGCTGGAGCTGGAACGCCACTGGATTAACCTGGGCCATGATCTTGTAGGGCCCCACAAACCGAGTGTCCAATTTATTTGAGTTAAATCCCTTACCACTCTGAACAGCTCTGCTGGATGAGACTTCACAGATGCAATAGAAGCAAAATAGAAAGACTTCTTAGCTGCCTCTATTGCCACTCGACAGGCTTTAAGAAAAGTCCTATGATGTGTCTTGTCAGATAAGAGTAGAGTTTTCTGCCAGTCGCACTCTAGTTGTTGTCCAGTCCGCTTCATCTGCCTGAGATCTTCCGTAATCATCCAGGGATTACAATTTGGAGTGGATTAGAAAGGACACTTGGGAGCCATTGTGTCTATAGCTCTGGTAAGATTGTTGTTCCAAGTTTTCAACCAGAGCTTCGACAGAGTCGCCGGCATTGCCAACCATTAACCCCTCTAGGGCCTCTTGGAACCTGGTGGGTTCCATCAGCCTGTGAGGGCAGACCATTCTAATAGGTCCTCCACCCCCGACAGGAGGGATAGTGGTCTTCAGTCCAGCCTTGACCAGGAAATGATCCGTTCATGACAATGAGGAGATATTAACTACCTCCACCCATGGATATGACTGTTCAGTGCAAAAAAACAAAGTTGAGGGTATGACCTGAGCAATGCATAGGCTCAGAGCCTATTTGGGAAAGGCCCATGTTTGTCATGGAGGCCATGAACTCCCGAGCTGTACCTGTTAAGTTTGTTAAACCAGCCTTGAGGGGAATGTTGAGGTCACCCACGACAAGAAGCCTGGTGACTCCAGCACCAGCTCTGAGACTAGTTGTGTCAGCTTGGCTAGGGAGTCTGTTAGGCAACGGGGTGGATGGTATACCAACAGAACCCCCAGATTCTCCATAGTCTTTAAGCTAGTCTCCATTCTCGAAATGGACTGGAGAGCGAACCAATCATTCCACAGAATCTGACCTTGCTCCTCTGCAATGCTAGGTCAGTCAAAATATGACTCACATTATCCATGACCTCCTCTTAGATGAGGCTGCCAACCTGGCTTGCTTAACGGAGACTTGGCTTGGAGAGGACAATGCTGTAACTTGGATGCAGGCCCTCCCAGCCGGGTACTCTGTTAGTGAGCAAGTAAGGGGAAGTGGGGGGGGGGGCGGTGGAGTGGCTCTGGTTCATAAGAACAATCTTCCCTTGAGAAGGATACCTGTCCAGAAAACAGTCCACCTCGAGTGTATGGACCTAAGTCTGAAGACCAGTTTATCAAATCTTACAGGTGCAGCTCAGGAGTTCATGGAGTCTATGACAAACCCAGGTTATGCTCCAAACACCATTATGGATATGACCACAAGAAGTCTTTTACAAATTAGAGGAATAATCCTCAGAGAAGTGGATAACATATCAAGATTGGTTAGTAAAGGAGAATGATTAATACAGATTTAAAACTCTAGAATTTTTTTGGGGGGGGGGGGCGAAAGGAAATCAGGCCTTGATCTTTATTGGTTATAACCAATTATTAGAAAGATTCTAATTAGAAAAGAAACCTTTTGGTTTTGAAAGTGCAAAAATGGAATTTGAGATTAATCTGTGCACAAATGAGGAACAAATAACTAACAGGTTTATACTGACATTAGATTGAGGAGATTATCACGCGGGGGTAAGAAACATAGAGAAGTGCTATCATGGGATAATGGTACTTTAATCGTGACATCGTGTGAAAATATTAATCATGATTGTGCCAGTTTCACAGGATAATCACTGTTTCAACCCCTGATTTTCCCAATGTGATAACATCCAATGTCATTCACACTGCCTTGTTTGCCTGTCCAAATCTTGGGAATACATCACTTTCCCTTCAGAACTAGTAATGGTAATAATGGTAACGGATATCTTGTATCTATTTTTTTCTTCCTCCAACATTCTTCCTCCACACATTGCCCTAACAGTAAAGTTGAAACAATTGCAACCTGCTCCAATTGCAACAATTGCATGTATGTCACTCCAGGCCTCCAAGGCTAGGTTAGAAATGAAGAAATTGCTATTTTTTTTCTCTGACACTGAGGAGACATAAGGATGCTTTGATTTGGAGTTCCTGCATGGCAGGGGGTTGGACTAGATGGCCATTGGATTTTCATAGAATCATAGAATTCATAGAGTTGGAAGAGACCACAAGGGCCATCTAGTCCAACCCCCTGCCATGCAGGAACTCCAAATCAAAGCATCCCCGACAGATGGCCATCCAGCCTCTGCTTAAAGACCTCCAAGGAAGGAGACTCCACTACGCTCTGAGGGAGTGTGTTCCACTGTCGAACAGCCCTTACTGTCAGGAAGTTCCTCCTAATGTTGAGGTGGAATCTCTTTTCCTGCAGTTTATATCCATTGTTCCGCGTCCTAGTCTCTGCAGCAGCAGAAAACAAGCTTGCTCCCTCCTCAATATGACATCCCTTCAAATATTTAAACAGGGCTATCATATCACCTCTTAATCTTTTCTTCTCCAGGCTAAACATCCCCAGTTCCCTAAGGCGTTCCTCATAGGGCATGGTTTCCAGACCCTTCACCATCTTAGTTGCCCTCCTTTGGACCCGCTCCAGTTTCTCCACATCCTTTTTTGAATTGTGGTGCCCAGAACTGGACACAGTATTCCAGGTGGGGCCTGACCTAAGCAGAATAGAGTGGCACTATTACTTCCCTTGATCTAGACACTATACAGTGGTCCCCCGGGTTACGAAATTAATTCGTTCCGGCTACGTTTTCGTAAGCCGAAAATTTCGTAACCCGGGGCCTATTTCCCATAGGAAGGGAAATAGGAAGGGAAAGGAAGGCGGGATCGGGCCTTCCTTTCGTCAGCCGCGGGGGCCTCCTGGCTGGGAAGGGAAGGTTCCCTTCCCCAGCCGGCCTGGGCCTCCGCGCCTGACGCGGAAGGAGGCCCGATCCCGCCGGGTCGGGCCTCCTTTCAATGGGCGCGAAGGCCCAGGCCGGCTTCAGAAGCCGGCCTGGGCCTCCGCGCCTGACGCGGAAGGAGGCCCGATCCCGCCGGGTCGGGCCTCCTTTCGATGGGCGTGAAGGCCCAGGCCGGCTTCAGAAGCCGGCCTGGGCCTCCGCGCCTGACACGGAAGGAGGCCGGGCCTCCTTTCGATGGGCGCGAAGGCCCAGGCCGGCTTCAGAAGCCGGCCTGGGCCTCCGCGCTTGACACGGAAGGAGGCCGGGCCTCTTTTCGATGGGCGCGAAGGCCCAGGCCGGCTTCAGAAGCCGGCCTGGGCCTCCGCGCCTGACACGGAAGGAGGCCGGGCCTCCTTTCGATGGGCGCGAAGGCCCAGGCCGGCTTCAGAAGCCGGCCTGGGCCTCCGCGCTTGACACGGAAGGAGGCCGGGCCTCTTTTCGATGGGCGCGAAGGCCCAGGCCGGCTTCAGAAGCCGGCCTGGGCCTCCGCGCCTGACACGGAAGGAGGCCGGGCCTCCTTTCGATGGGCGCGAAGGCCCAGGCCGGCTTCAGAAGCCGGCCTGGGCCTCCGCGCTTGACACGGAAGGAGGCCGGGCCTCTTTTTGATGGGCGCGAAGGCCCAGGCCGGCTTCAGAAGCCGGCCTGGGCCTCCGCGCCTGACACGGAAGGAGGCCGGGCCTCCTTTCGATGGGCGCGAAGGCCCAGGCCGGCTTCAGAAGCCGGCCTGGGCCTCCGCGCCTGACTTCTGAAGCCGGCCTGGGCCTTCGCGCCCAACGAAAGGAGGCCCGACCCGGCGGGATCGGGCCTCCTTCCGCGTCAGGCCTAGCCTCGGAGAGAAAGGGACGCCGTTTCGTCCCTTTTCCTCCGAGGCCAGGCTTCGGAGGAAAAGGGATGAAACGGCGTCCCTTTTTCTCTGAGGCTAGGCCTCTGAGGAAAAGGGACGAAACGGCGTCCCTTTCTCTCTGAGGCTAGGCCTCTGAGGAAAAGGGACGAAACGGGACGTCCCTTTTTTTCGGATCCCGGGGGATCCTTCGGATCCCGGGGGATACTGAAGCGGTCCCGCCGGTTTCGGATCCCGGGGTTTTCTTAACCCGGGGGATTCGTATCTCGGGGGACCACTGTACTTCTATTGATGCAGCCTAAAATTGCATTGGCCTTTTTAGCTGCCGCCTCGCACTGTTGACTCATGTTCAGCTTATGGTCTACTTGGACTCCTAGATCCCTTTCACATGTGGTCTCATTCAGCCAGGTGTCCCCCATTTTATATCTTTGCATTTCATTTTTCCTCCCTAAGTGCAGAACCTTACATTTCTCTGCATTGAATTTCATCTTGTTAGCATTGGCCCAGCTTTCTAGTCTATTCAGGTCATTTTGAATTTTGATCCTGTCCTCTGGGGTATTAGCTACTCCTCCTAGTTTAGTGTCATCTGCAAATTTGATAAGTATGCCCCCAATTCTGTCATCCAAATCATTAATAAAGATGTTGAATAGCACTGGGCCCAGGACAGAACCCTGTGGGACCCCACTGGTGACTTCTCTCCAGGATGAAAAGGAGCCATTGTTGAGCACCCTTTGAGTTCGGCCAGTCAACCAATTACAAATCCATGTAACAGTTAACTTGTCTATCCCACATTTTGCAAGTACATTTTGCAAGTACATCTTGTTGGAAAAAATAATATCTACATAACCTGTTGGAAAATCATAACCTGTTAGACTAAGTCGTTCTTTTTGAAGTTCGCTAGATACTCAAAAAGGAGGCGAGATTGTTTAATCTCATTAGCAGAATAATCACAGCAGAAACTAGGTGAGCAGGAAAAAGAGCTAACTCCACTTTACTTCTCCCAACCCACGTGTCCCCAATCAAAACAACAAGAGTCACTTGTTAGAGTGAAAAATAAAGTAGCTTACTTACAAATCATGTGTATGAACAGATACACAGGCTTCTACTTCATATTGCTAAGGAAAGATGGTAAAAGGTAGGATTTCAGGCATCTTCAGGAAAAGGTGGGGGGGGGGATCAGCATGCAGGGAGTGCTGCCATGCTGACCTGCCGGACTAAGAGGTTAATGGCAACTGACCAAGTCAAGAGAGGACAAAGAGAGGAAGTTAGGTGTGCTCTTCTGAGTAAACAGGAAATTAGGGGGTTGTTAGTTAAACAGTGAAACTATCATAGACATGCATTTCTCACTACTCCTAGAGAGTCTCAGCATGCGAAGTTGCTATACTCCAACACATCTTGCATATTTCCCATGCTCTGTGCATTAGTGTAGAGACATGTAAGACCATGTGTCCCCTTTACTTGTTGCCTGTGCATGTTTTTTCCCCCTCCTACTGTTGGGTCCTTGCACTGTTTGCCTTGTTCCCTCTCTGTCAGTTTGACTATTATCTCCAGCCTTTTTGTCTTCCAGAATACTGTCTCCCTTCCCCACATAACTCAGTTTAAAGCCCTCCTGATCAGATTCTTGAGACTGCTGGCAAAAATGTTTTTGCCAACTGGCGTGAGATGCAGCCCATCCCTTGCCAAAAGTCCCCACTCATGGAACCGCAGTTCATGATCTAATTAGAAAAGAAACCTTTTGGTTTTGAAAGTGCAATAATGGAATTTGAAATTAATCTGTGGACAAATGAGGAACAACTGACTAGGAAGATGTACAAGATTTTACTGACATTAGAACAAGAACAAGAAGATGAGCAAATTAAAACACGTATGGGATCAAACTTTTGGATTTAATATTGATCTGGAATCACAGGAGAAGATGTGGAATGCCATACTCCAGGATATACCATTTTACAATATGATCTAAAACAGTGATTGCCAAAATGGGCAGAGGATATACCATTTTACAATATGATCTAAAACAGTGATTGCCAAAATGGGCAGTACACCTCCCCTGAGGGGCAGGGGAAAGATCCAGAGGTGTGGAGAGGGAAAGGGGGGCAGAAAAGGGACCTTCAGTTAAAGTATTGGTGCACAAGAAAGACAAGTGGGACCAACAGCCTTTAAGACTGTGGGAGGAATAAGGGTTGCATGAAATTTCTTTTCAGGGTCACTTTAAAACACAATGTAGATTTATCAGTCATTTTGTGTTGTCATGTCTCCCATTCTTCATTTGCAAGCATGATCTCACTCCCTTAGCTGTGTCTTTCACTGGTGGTGGTGGGGACACTGCCTCAAGACTCATTCCTTGCTATAAATACATGTGCCTAAACAATAGCAACTTGGTCAGTTTGTTACCGGACAGAACCTCTGGGGCCGTTCACACTACGTTATATACCGGTTAGCAAACCGGTTTAAAATCAAGAAGTTCAGACTGAAACCGGTTTTAACACTACTGAATCCGGATTTTGCACACGCGTAGCGGGGCAAATCCCCCATAACCCGGTTTCTCCCAAAGCGGAATTTTTACTGTTTCTTTTGGGAGAAACTGGATTGCAGGGAATGTGAACTTGGCTCTGATCATGATCGGGTCAAGTTCAGGGGATGGGAGAAGGCCAGGGGGGGGGGAACGTGCCTCCTTTCCAGGCAAAATCGGGCACACCAGCATTTTAAAAATATTTTTACTGTATTTTTAATTAATTATTTATTGTATTATTTTATTTATTTTATAGTTATTTTATTTATTATTTATTTATTGTATTTTATTGTATTTTATTTATTAGTAATTTAATTGTATTTAATTGTATTTTATTTTAGTATTTTTTTTTAAAAAAAATTTATATATATTTTATTTTATATATATAATTTTTTCAGTTTGACAGCACATGCGCATTCTACGAGGCTCCTTTCCCATCCGATTTTATGAATGAGGAAAAAGGGAAACTCCTGTCCATATGTGGATTGGGGTTCCCTTTCAATTTTTAAAGGTCTCCATTCATTCTTTAAACTGGAGGGGCCCTTTAAAAATTGAAAGAGAACCCCAATCCATATATGGACAGGAGTTTCTCTTTTTCCCCATTCATAAAATCAGATGGGAAAGGAGCCTTGTAGAATGCGCATGAGCTGTCAAAACCGAAACCACCGGGGGAGAAAAAAAGCCCCCGGCCAACGAAAAAAACCCCAGGTTGCGAAAGAAATTCGCAACCCGGAAGTTTTAAAACAGCGCGCTTCTGGCGCACTGTGCATCCAAAAATGCGGTCCCCCGGGTTGTGAAAAATTCCGGGATACGAAGGTAATCCCGGAACAGGTTACCTTCGTAACCCGGGGGACCACTGTGTGTATATATATATATATATATATATGAAATTAAAAAATATTTTAAAAAATACTAAAATAAAATACAATAAATCAGGTCAAGTTCAGGGGAGGGGAAAAGGCCAGGGGGTGGAACATGCCTCCTCTCCTGGCAAAATCGGGCACTCCTGATTTTTAAAAATATTTTTAATGTATTTTTTATTAATTATTTATTGTATTATTTTATTTTATAGTTATTTTATTTATTATTTATTTCATTGTATTTATTGTACTTTAGTGTATTTTATTGCATTTTATTTATTAGTAATTTATTGGATTTTATTGGGTTTTTTTTGTTGTTGTTTTTAAATATTTTTTTATTTCTTTTTTTCCTCCAGCTTGACAGCTGTCATTCGCATTGGCTCTTCCGGTTTTATGAATGGGGATGAGGGGAAAACCCTGTCCATATATGGACTTGGGTTCCCTTTCAGGGCCCCATTCATTCTTTAAACTGGAGGAGAATGAATGGGGCCCTTTTAATGGGGCTTCCTCTCTCTCATTTCCATCCTTTAATCTCTGTCCAGAACTCAGCTGCACGTATCATCACATTCGCTCGCCGCTTTTATCCTCCCTTCACTGGCTCCCCTTCCCCTTCCACATCCAGTACAAGCTTTTGTTGTTGACTTTCAAAGCCCTCAACGGACTGGCCCCTCCTTACTAGTCTGAACTTCTTTCTCCTCACACTCCTTCTCGTACCCTCTGCTCTGGTAGTCAAGGTCTCCTGTCCCAGCCGAGGATTTCCACTGCCCCATCCCGGATTCGTCCCTTCTCACTTGCTGCCCCTCACTCCTGGAACCTTCTTCCCCCACATGCACGCCTCATCACTTCCCTAACCAGGTTCAAAACTGAGTTAAAGACTATATTATTTAGGGAAGCTTTCCCAGGACTGTGCCATCCGCCTCAGGATGCCTCCTTTTAACTTTGTATTAAGAAGCCATGCCCTCCCTCCTGTCCATCCGCCTTGGTCCTGGCCCCAGAGGGAGAGAAGAACCACCGGACCTCACCCCCTTTCCCATCACCTTCCCCTCTTCCTTTTGTGTTGTCTCTTTTAGACTGTAAGCCTGGGGGCAGGGATCCGTCTAATTTAAGATTGTATGTACAGCACTGTGTAAATTTACAGCGCTATATAAATAAAGGATAATCTTCTTCTTCTCCTCCTCCTCCTCCTCCTCCTCCTCCTCCTCCTCCTCCTCCTTCTTCTTCTTCCAGATCTGCATCTGAGATCTGGTCTCTGTCATTGCAGACAACCCCTTGGTGAATTAAAAAAAGATCTGCCATGGAAGCTATCTGTTGCAGACTGGAAATAGAAACACAGTGCCTCCAACCCTTGATTCACAGAGCCAGATTCCAAAACATCTGTCATGGAAACTATCTGTCATAGACTGGAAATTACCTGTTATATGTCCATTTAAAGCGGAGAAGGTTCAATCCTTCTGAGAATTGGGTTGTTCCTCCCTTGAGCTCCTAGAGGCAGTGACATAATTAAAATAACAAAAGGACTTCCCTGCCCCCTCATGGGAGAGGCAACCCAGAGGGTCCAGTTGTTATCCAGCCTAAGAGCCAGCAGGATGAGGCCGGAGGCAAAAAGTCAGGATAAGAGTCCATCAATCTTGTGGTCACAACAGCAGTGTGTTATCATGTATCTTATTTGGCCAAGAGGTCAGCGCGTCACCCCCGTCGTCCCGCAGCAGCACCAAGGGTGGGAAGGAGGATTGAACCTTCTCCACTGGAAATGGGCGTATAACAGGTAAGAACCAATGTTCCTTTTCCCAGCAGGGAAGGTGAGATCCTCCTGAGAATTTGGATTTACCAAAGCCCTCCCTTAAACAGGGTGGGAGTGCTGCGAAGAAGACAGGGACAGCGGAAGAATGCGCTGGACCACCCTCCTGCCAAAGGTGACTTCTGCCGACTGATAGAGGTCAAGCTTGCAATGCTTGACTAAGGTTGAAGGTGTCTTCCAGGTTGCGGCCTTGCAGATCTCGGTCAGGAGTGCGCTTGTGGACCAGGCCACTGAGGTGGCAGCGCTGCGGGTGGAGTGCGTGAGAACTCTCCCCAGTGGTGGGAGGCCCTGAGTCCTGTAGCAGGCCATGATGCACTCTCTGATCCATCTAGACAGTGTGGAGGGAGACAGCTTCTTTCCCTTCTTTGCTTAGCTGAAGGAGACAAAGAGGGCCTCTGAGGATCTGAAAAGTCTTGTCCTCTTGAGATATATCTTGATCACTCTGCGGACGTCGAGGGTGTGCCAACTCTTTTCCTGATCATTCGCTAGGTGAGGGCAAAAGGATGGTAAGATGACGTCCTGAGAGACATGGAAGGTGGAGTTGACCTTAGGAATGAAGGTGGGGTCTGTTCACAGCAGGACCGAGTCAGGCCTCAAGACACACGGGTCCTCATGCACTGATAGGGCGCAGAGCTCAGATACTCTGTGGGCTGTGGTGACGGCTGTCAAGAAGAGCATTTTCCATGACAGATGCTTGAGGGATGCTTCTCTCAGCGGTTCAAAAGGATGAATGGTGAGAGCCTCGAGCACGGTGTGAAGGTCCCACAATGGGAACCTGTGCCTTTTTGGGGGGGCCATGTTGGTGATTCCCTTTAGTAATCTCCTTAAGTGTGGGTTGGCAGAGATTGTGGCTGCCTCCTTATGGGGAAGGATTGAAGTTATCGCAGCCACCTGTCTTTTTATTGTGTTGGGCTGGAGGACCTGGTTGATGCCATCCTGCAGGAAGCACATGAGCGTCGCTGCAGAGAATTGTAAAGGGTTGAGACGCTTGCATGCACACCACCTCCGAAACGCCCTGTAGGAGCATTCATAGATCTTCTGGGAAGAAGGGCGTCGGGAGGAAAGGATGGATTTAATCACCTGTGGTGTGTATCCGTATTGCTGTAGCATGTGGCGCTCAACCTCCAAGCATGAAGCTGTAGCCAGGTCAGGTCAGGGTGGAACACTTGACCCTACGACAGCAGGTCCTGTCCTACTGGAAGCTTCAGGCTCTCTGAGTACCAGGCTTTGCAAGGCCATGCCGGAGCCACTAGTATCACCTCGGCTCTCTCCCTTCTGATCTTGCTCATGACCTTGGTCAGGAGGGAGAATGGTGGGAAGGCATACAGGAGGAGGTTCCTGGGCCAGGGGAGGTTGAGGGCATCTATGTCTTCGGCTCCCTGAGTCCAGTACCTTGAGACGAAGCGTGTCGTCTTGGCGTTCACTAGAGAGGCAAACAGATCTATCTCCGGCTGGCCGAGGTGGTGCACGATCATGTTGAATACTTCTGGGTGGAGGCTCCATTCGCCTTGGTGAATGTCTGTCCTGCTCAGCCAGTCCACTGTTGAGTTGAGCTCTCCCTGGAGGTGTTCTGCCTCCAAGGACAACAGGTTGGCCTCTGCCCATTGCACAAGTAGGCGTGCCTCTTCCATCAGGGATTGGGACTTGGTCCCACTTGGTGGTTGATGTGGGCCTTTGCAGTGACGTTGTCAGTCCTGATCAAGACCGCTTTGTCCTGAACTAGATGTGCAAAGTCGAGGAGGGCCAGTCTGACTGTCTTCAGCTTGAGTCAGTTGATGCTGTGCTGCTGGCCGGAGGGGTTCCATCTGCCCTGTGTCAGGTGAGGTCCACAATTGGCACTCCAGCCTCTGAGGTTTGCGTTTGTGGTGATTTGCATCCGGTCCGGTTTCCAAATGGGGCAGCCCTTGTGATCTGCAATGGAGGTCTACCAGTCGAAGGATCTGAGCACCGGTCTCGGGACTGTGATGGTGAGGTTGGACTTCTGAGCAATGGCATCGTGGTGTGGAAGGAAGAGCCACTGAAGAGACCTTGAGTGAAACCGTGCCCAGGGAAGGCTGAGATCATTTGGCCCTGGAGATGTGCCAAGGACGAGATAGTGACAGTTCTGGCGCCCAGGACTAGTTGAGTGGATCGCTCAAGGGAGGAAATTCTGTCCTGCAAAAGGGAGACAGTGCCCTGAGAGGTGTCGATTATAGCCCCCAGGTGCTGAATGCGCTGTGCTGGGGAGAAAGCGCTTTGTCCAGGTTGACAAGGAAGCTGTGTTGTTGAAGCAAGTGGAGTATCTTGGCAATGTCGCAGCGGCCCTGGCAGAGCAAAGGAGACCGAACAAGAAGGGCATCGAGGTATGGATAGACATGGATGTGAGAGGTCCTCCAGTGAGCCACCAGCGCTACCATGATCTTGATGAAGACTCTGGGAGCAGATGACAGGCCAAAGGGGAGTGCCTTGTACTGGTAGTGCTGACCCGCATAGGCAAAGCAAAGGTACCTGTGGTGGAGCCTGTGAATAGGCACGTGGAGATACGCATCCCGCAAATCGAAGGATGTGAGAAAATTGTGAGGTTGGAGGGCTTCCGGGATAGACTACAGGGTCTCCATGCGGAATCTTCTTGGTTTGACAAATTTGTTCAGGCCTTTGAGGTTTAGGATGGCTCGCCATGACCCATTCTTTTTGGGGACTAGGAACAGTGTGGAATAGGTTCCCTTGTTTCTCTGCTGGGGGGGGGGGGGACCGGTTCGATGGCATCCAGTTGGAGCAGCTGTTGGATTGCCCCCAGAAGGAGGAGTGCTTTTCTGGGTTCTTGGACTTGGGAGATGGGATAAACTTGTCCCGTGGTCTGGAGAGGAATTTGATATCCATACCTCAGGGTGTCCAGGACCCACTGGTCTGACGGAGAAGTCTCCCAAGTCTGAAGGAATCTCTGGAGCCGGCTGTAGTGAAAAGATCCCCAGAGACAGCAAGCCCCGGAGACAGGACAGCCAATCAGTGAGTACCAGGTGACCAGCCAGTAGGAAGCTGGCTGGGTGTGGCTAGGGAGAAGCCTGGTTGCTGAGGAAAAGAAAAAGGAGTTGGTTGGAGTTTGGCTGGGAAAAGGGAGACACCACAGAGGGTGGGTGTACTCTAGGTTCCTGAGGGGACAAGTATAGGTTTATGTAGAGTCCAGGAGAGGGACTGATTAGGCTTTAGGTTGTAAGCCAGTTGATTTAAGCTGAAAGTTAGACAGATTGCCTGAGGGCTAAAGTATTGTGTCTATGTAACTGTGGTAACGTAACTAAGAAGAAAGAAATGCAAAAGCCTTGAAAGTAGTTCACTGATTACTTTGATGTTTGTTAATAAACTTAAGTATTATTTTATTACAACTTGGCCTCTGTGAAATCTTGTGGCACGCTACTAAAGTTAAGAAAGCCTCAGAAAAGATGGTCAGTGGTGGAGAAGATCACCACATAATAAATTGGTGGCAGCAGCGGGATATAAAGGCCCAGGGTGCTGTCATCGTAGAAACGTAGTGGTGGTGGTTCATCGCACCACACCGGCCCACCACAGGCAGTGAACTGTCATGCCTGCTGGTTCCTCCGCTGTCCCTTGCCAGCGAAGGTGGTGTTGGAGCCCTTCTGTGAGAAATTGGCTTGCTGCTTTTGCTAGGGCTTGGAGTCATCCCATCGCTGTCTGGACTGTCTATTGTCCCTGGACTGATAGGCAGTGTTGCCAGAGGAGTAGGAGGATCTAGAGGAATGAAAGGAATGCCTCTTAGATCTGGAGTGTTTCTTGTCCTCCGATCTTTTGGCGGTGGGCAAAATCTTCTTCTTGTCCTTGTCCTCCACAAGGACCGGATTGAGGGAGTCGCCAAAAAGTCTAGAGCCAAGGTAAGGGGTGAAGGCCAAGTTCTGTTTGGACTCCTGGTCAACGGTCCAGTTCTTCAGCCACAGCTGGCGGCGCACTGCCACTGTGGCTGCCTGGGCCCTGGCACACTGCTGGAGGGCGTCAAGTGTGCCATCGGCAGTGTAGATGGCAGCCTTGGCAAGCTTATTGAGGGACTGCCTTTGCCAAACATCGGAGGTCGGAGGGTTTTGTATCAGGTCTCTAGCCCATTGGATGGAGGCCCTAGTGATCATAGAGAAGGCGGCTGCCGCCCTCATGGCAATGCAAAGGGCCTCATGTGCTTTCTTTAGGGCAGACTCAGCTCTCCTGTCTTCCAAACTCTTTAAGGGGTCCTCTCCTTCCTTGGCGAAGACCGACGAGGATATGAGGGCTGACATCGGGGCATTCACCACGGGGACCTGCAGTTTCTCCATTTGGGGAAAATTATATAACCCCTTCTTCCTCTGATAGTTCGGGTTCCGATGGGGTGCCATGGTCTGAGTAAATTCCGTCCTCCTCGTCCTCCGAAGAGTGGGAAGGGTGGCAACTGGAGGCCCCCTGAGTGGTGCTGTCAAGCCTCGGGCATTTGGCTGGGGGGAGGCGGCTGTGGTCCCCCAGGCCGTTCCTGGGGTTTGCAGAGCCCTGCTTGGGGGGGGGGCTCTAGGGTGTGTTGAGCCATCAGGCCAGAGGCTGCCTGAGAAGGCTGCTGGTGTAGATTGCTGGCTGCAACAGTGGCTGAGGCAGGGAGAGGGGGGTGATCCTTCAGATGGGAGCAGGAGGGGGGCTTCCCCCGGCTCCGATCCAAGATGGCGGCTCCCATAGGCCTGGCTGCACACGGAGCTGCCATCGATGCACTGAGCATGTAGGCCTCCATCTTTCTGTATAACATGGCGGCCGCAGGCACAGCAGCAGCCGGAACAGCTCCTCTGTGGGGACTCAAGATGGCTGCCAGCATTGGGACAAACAAGATGGCGCGCCCATCCTGACACTCAAGATAGCAGCTGCCATCCATGCGACCCGGATGTCTGGGCATCCAAGATGGCCGCTGCCCTCTGCATGACCAGAAAGTCTGGCCCCCTCTGGGAATCCAAGATGGTGTCTTCCATCCAAAGATCCAGGATGGCGGCCGCCATCCGCGTGTTCTGGGAGGTGTGCACCAGCTCGAGATTCGAACTGGCGCACTGCCTCTGTGTAGCCTGGGGCTGGAGCAGGCACAGCCACATGGGCTGCAAAGAAGCGGCGCCCCTCTGGGGCCATAGAGCAGGAGGGGGAGAGCGTCTCTGTGTGTGCGGCAGCTCTCCTGGGGGCCTGGGCTGTAGTGGCTGGGAGGCAGCCTCGTTGCTGGGGAGGGCATGGCCCCTGAGACTCCCAGGCTGGGGGGGGGGGACGTGGGCATAGGCATGGTTCCCCGAGTCCCCCTCCTCTGGGAGTGTAACAGGGCTCCAGGGATCCTCTGGGTCATCTCCCTCCCCCGGGACATGGGGGACCTCTTGAGCCAGGAAGGCTCTGAAGGCTGCTGCCCACTCTGGAAGGAGATGGGATGCCAGCTGGGGGGGAGGCAGCAAGGGCCCACAGCAATCCTTCCGGTGGTGCCTCCCCGGCCCCCAACCCAAGATGGGTCAGGTGCGGGCGTGGAGCTCCGGAAGCTAAAAGGAAGACCTCTCCTCTGACCGGGCTCCATTGGGCTCCCCAGACCCCACGCTGGAGGCCAGCTGTGCTCCTGCCAGAGTCAGGGCAAATTGCTGGGGTGGGGAGTCCACTGCAGCAGAGTGTCAACAAAAATCCAAAAAGGAGTCCAAAAGATAGAAGGTCAGGTCGTTCTGAGGAACGAAGAAGGTCCACGTCCTGCTAGGAGCAAGGCAAGAAACTAAACCGGACCCTCTGGGTTGCCCCTCCCATGAGGGGGCAGGGAGGTCCTTTTGTTATTTTAAGGATGTCCCTGCCTCTAGGAGCTTATGGGAGGAACAACCCAATTCTCAGGAGGATCTCACCTTCTCCACTGGGAAAAGAAACACAGAGCCAGACTCCAAAAAAAATAAAATAAAAATAAAATAAAAAATAAAAAAAATCTGCCATTGAAACTATCTGTTGCTAACTGACTCCTACTGTATCCCCCCCCCCCCCGCCCATTCCTGTTATAATGGACTCCATGGACTGTTTCCCCTCCTTTGCCCTCCTCGCAGCATATATTGTGCTGCTTGCAGGCCAGTTGTTTGAGATTTACCACCCAAACCAACAACCCCCCCCCCCAATAAACCAGAGGGACTGGTCCTCACCCTCACCCTCTCTCCCCCCAAGCAGCTTCCTCAAAAGGGCCCTCCACAATAGACACCCAATTTTTATTCCCTTGGCAGGGGACAGGTTGCTTAGCCAGGGATTGGCTGGGTGCCTGGAGCCTGGTCTTGAATGGAGCAGTTTCTCAGAAGGCAGCTTTGGTGGACCCTCTCACACACATGGTCCACCCACAACCTATTCTCAACTGTGGCAGCCTATGGGAATTTTAATCCCACTGCTGCCACAAACTTCACCCTAACACTCCTCTTTGAGATGGCACAGCACTTCTGTGTCACTAATATTCAGTAATATGGTTTGAATCAAATGGAGGCCAAGTAGTTGTCTAAACAATAACAAAAGTTTATTGTAAAAATAAAAATGAACTATAAATTAGTCACAAAGTTGTTATTTTCGTCTTATTACTTAGTTACAAGAAGATCTATCAAAACCTTAATATTCCTTCAGCCACACAGGCAATCTTATCTCAAGTACATGGACGAAAATTCCCTTTTCAACAACCGACTTGCTCTGAGCCTCTCCCTACTAGACTCCCCAAGCCTACACAGTCCCTCTTTGGACTCTTAAGACCCTTTCGTGGTCACCAAACAAAACTAAAATGTTCCCTCAGGAACTCTGAGCATACCCTCCCTTCGATGTAACTCTTTCCCTTAAAACTAAACACCCCTTTCACTCTCTGCAAGGCCCTTTTATTGCCCTGCCTAGCCAGCTTCCTATTGGCTGGTCACATGCTGCTTTGTAATTGGCTGGTAGATTGGCCTTGTCTTCACTATAGCAGCAATCCTCCAAGAAAGGCCTCCTTTAAGGAGGAGAAAGAAAAGGAGGAGGTTCTAGTCCATGTGCTTGGGTGAGATCTAATTTAATTTACACTTGAGCCATTGCATTCTGGGAGCCAGTGCTGGGAGGCTACTTAAGGCTACTCAAGGCTAGCAGAAGCTTCATTTCCTTTAAGGAGGAGAAAGAAAAGGAGGAGGCTGTAGTCCATGTGCTTGGGTGAGATCTAATCTAATTTACACTTGAGCCATTGCATTCTGGGAGCCAGTGCTGGGAGGCTACTTAAGGCTACTCAAGGCTAGCAGAAGAGCGCGCATAATGGCGCGCGAATTTTGATTTTTTTTATCTAGTCAAGGAGGTGTTTAGAGAATAGAAGAGGAGCCGGCCTGAAGCATCAGAGGAAGTGAATCAGAGACTTGCCTTTGGAAGGAGCTTTTAGCCAGGAGCTCTCTACATAACTATAGGCCCCGTGACTTGAACTCAGTGACAGAGCTTGGGAATAAAGGCCAAGTCTAGCAAGGGAAGCCCACAGTCTTGTTTCAGTGCCTCCTTAAGACTTCTCAGTATGGACACTGAAGGCCCTGCTGCAGTCACCTGCAACACATGTGGGATGTTTGTCTTCTTGCCTACAGAGGTGGCGAACTACACCTGCCACAAGTGCAAGTTGGTAGCCCTCTTGGAAGAGAAAGTACAGCAGCTAGAGGAGCAGATATCTGCACTCCAGCATCATAGAGAGCAGGAGAATCTCCTGAACAGATCAGACCATAATGTCTTGGGTGGGAAACAGAGAGAGGAAGTTGTTGGGGTGGAGGAGGTCACTCCACATACAACAGAGGTAGATGCTTGGAGGAAGGTCACACACAGAAGTAAGGAAACCAGGGAACGTTCAGTGAGCGGCTTGCAGCTACAGAATCGCTTTGAATCTCTCTCTGTTGTCAGAGATGATGAGGAAAAGCAGCAGGGACAGACATCAGGGACAGAGCAGGAGAGCCTGAGAGTATCACGAAAAGGAACAGCCACTGCTAAGCCTCGGAGGAGGCGCGTGGTCGTGGTGGGGGACTCCTTGCTGAGGGGTACAGAAGCAGTGGTTTGTGGGCCTGACAAGATGTCTCGGGAGGTGTGTTGTCTCCCTGGGGCAAAGATCCATCATGTGACGGAGAGGCTGACAAGACTTGTCAAGCCTACTGACCATTACCCCCTTCTTTTGGTTCATGTGGGAACCAATGATACTGCAAGGCACAGCCTTCAGAATATCAAAAGGGATTATGAGGCTCTGGGAAGGAAGCTGAAAGAGATGGATGCACAGGTTGTCATCTCATCTCTACTCCCGGTAGAAGGGCATGGTCCAGGAAGGGAGAGGAAAATAGCAGAGGTGAATAACTGGCTCCGTAGATGGTGCCGCCAAGAACAGTTTGGATTCTTGGATCATGGGCTGCAGTTCCATGAGGAGGGACTTCTGGCAAGGGATGGACTGCATCTCACGCCAGTTGGCAAAAACGTTTTTGCCAACAGTCTGAAGAATCTGATCAGGAGGGCTTTAAACTGAGTTATGTGGGGGAGGGAGACATTATTCTGGAAGGCAAAAGGGATGGAGAGAATAGTCCAAGTGGCATAGAGGGAACAAGGCAAACAGTGCAAGGACCCAACAGTAGGAGGCAAAAAAATGTGCAAAAGCAGCAAGTAAAGAGGACACATGGTCTTAAATGTCTCTACACTAATGCACAGAGTATGGGAAATAAGCAGGATGAACTTGAACTCCTAGCACAACAAGGGAAATATGATATAATAGGCATCACTGAAACCTGGTGGGATGAGTCTCATGATTGGAATGTAGAAATAGAGGGGTATAACCTTTTTAAGAGAAACAGGCCAAACAGGAAAGGAGGAGGAATAGCATTATATGTCAGGGATATTTACACCAGTGAAGAGATGCAGGAAGTCAATACTGGAAGCCAGGTGGAGAGCATCTGGATAAAAATTAAAGGAGAGGGAAATAACAGGGATGTTACTGTGGGAGTCTACTACAGACCCCCGACTCAGGCAGAGGAATTGGATGATGCCTTTCTAGAACAGATAATCACATACTCAGAAAAGAGAGATGTAGTAGTGATGGGTGACTTCAACTATCCTGATATTTGCTGGAAGTCAAACTCAGCCAAATCCTCAAAGTCTAGCAAATTCCTCACTTGCCTGGAAGACAATTTCATTGTCCAAAAGGTGGAAGAGGCAACAAGGGGATCAGCCATTTTAGATCTGATCTTAACCAACAGGGAAGACCTAGTTGATGGGGTGCAAGTGGTTGGATCCTTAGGTGGAAGTGACCATGTTCTCCTGGAGTTTGTAATACAGTGGAAGGGAGAAGCTAGGCATAGTCAGACACGCACTCTAGACTTTAGGAGAGCTAATTTCAATAAACTTAGAGAAATACTGGGAGTGATCCCATGGTCAGGAATACTAAAAGAAAAGGGAGTTCAAGACGGATGGGAGTTTCTCAAAAGGGAGATATTGAAGGCACAATTTCAAACAGTTCCAATGAGGAAGAAAAGTGGAAGATGTCTCAAGAAGCCAGGATGGATGACTAAGGAACTTTCAAATGAGCTAAGTTTTAAACGGAACATGTATAAGAAATGGAAAAATGGAGATATCATGAAAGAGGAATTCAAACAAATAGCCAGCACATGTAGGGGTAAAGTCAGAAAAGCTAAAGCGCAGAATGAACTCTGGCTTGCTGAGAACAATAAAAAGGGCTTTTTTGGATATGTCCGCAGCAAAAGGAAGAAAAAGGAAACAGTAGGGCCACTGCGTGCAGAAGATGGCAAAATGCTAACAGGGGACAGAGAAAAGGCAGAATTACTCAACACCTTCTTTGCTTCAGTCTTCTCAGAAAAGGCAAAGGGTGCTCAACCTAAGGATAATGGAGACAGAATAGAGGAAATTCAGCACAGAATAAGTAAAGAGGTAGTACAGGAATACCTGGTTAACCTAAATGAATATAAATCTCCAGGACCAGATGAACTACATCCTAGAGTATTAAAAGAACTGGCAAATGTAATATCAGAGCCATTGGCAATAATCTTTGAGAACTCCTGGAGAACAGGAGAAGTCCCAGCAGACTGGAGGAGGGCAAACGTTGTCCCCATCTTCAAAAAGGGAAAAAAAGAGGATCCCAACAATTATCGTCCAGTTAGTCTGACATCAATTCCAGGAAAGGTTCTAGAGCAGATCATTAAGCAGAGAGTCTGTGAACACTTAGAGGCCAATGCCATAATCACAAAAAGCCAACATGGGTTTCAGAGAAACAAGTCATGCCAAACGAACCTGATCTCTTTTTTTGATAAAATTACCAGCTTGGTAGATGAAGGGAATGCTGTGGATATAGTATACCTCGATTTCAGTAAGGCCTTTGACAAGGTTCCCCATGACATTCTTGCAGACAAGCTTGCAAAATGTGGGATAGACAAGTTAACTGTTACATGGATTTGTAATTGGTTGACTGGCCGAACTCAAAGGGTGCTCAACAATGGCTCCTTTTCATCCTGGAGAGAAGTGACCAGTGGGGTCCCACAGGGCTCTGTCCTGGGCCCAGTGCTATTCAACATCTTTATTAACGATTTGGATGACAGAATTGGGGGCATACTTATCAAATTTGCAGATGACACTAAACTGGGAGGAGGAGCTAATACCCCAGAGGACAGGATCAAAATTCAAAATGACCTGAATAGACTAGAAAGCTGGGCCAGTGCTAACAAAATGAAATTCAATGCGGAGAAATGTAAGGTTCTGCACTTAGGGCGGAAAAATGAAATGCACAGATATAGGATGGGGGACACCTGGCTGAATGAGACCACATGTGAAAGGGATCTAGGAGTCCAAGTAGACCATAAGCTGAACATGAGTCAACAGTGTGATGCGGCAGCTAAAAAAGCCAATGCAATTTTAGGCTGCATCAATAGAAGTATAGTTTCTAGATCAAGGGAAGTTATAGTGCCACTCTATTCTGCTTTGGTCAGGCCCCACCTGGAATACTGTGTCCAGTTCTGGGCACCACAATTCAAAAAAGATGTGGAGAAACTGGAGCATGTCCAAAGGAGGGCAACTAAGATGGTGAAGGGTCTGGAAACCTTGCCCTATGAAGAACGCCTTAGGGAGCTGGGGATGTTTAGCCTGGAGAAGAGAAGGTTAAGAGGTGATATGATAGCCCTGTTTAAATATTTGAAGGGATGTCATATTGAGGAGGGAGCAAGCTTGTTTTCTGCTGCTGCAGAGACTAGAACGCGGAACAATGGATGCAAACTGCAGGAAAAGAGATTCCACCTCAACATTAGGAGGAACTTCCTGACAGTAAGGGCTGTTCGACAGTGGAACACACTCCCTCGGAGTGTAGTGGAGTCTCCTTCCTTAGGGGTCTTTAAGCAGAGGCTGGATAGCCATCTGTCAGGGATGCTTTGACTTGGAGTTCCTGCATGGCAGGGGGTTGGACTGGATGACCCTTGTGGTCTCTTCCAACTCTATGATTCTATGATTCTATGATTCTATGCAGGCAAGGAGACAGATGGTGCAGCTATTATTAAAGTGGTGGGGTGAAGTCTTCCTCCTCCCATGAGAAGATGAGACTTAGGCTCTCATCTGTTTACTTACAGTCCCACCAAGGCACAGAAGTTTCACATGCTCTATTTATAAACACCCTCCAGAAAGATAAAGTTGCAAGCCTGGCAGACTGTTGGATCTGTGAACACCATAGGGTTTTGAGATCTTATTCTGCCTGTGCAACATTTTTAAGTCAATATATTGTAGAAAAGTACCCAGGATTCACCCCCCCAACCCCCCATTTCTGGTAGACCTAGCAGCACTGTTACTATTAAATAAAATTCCCTGCTCTCCAGGTTTGTTATCTGTCACTTTTCTCCCACCACAACAATTTGAATGGAAATTAATAACACATACAATGATAACAATTTGAGTAATATCCTAGTCTGATGCATGGATTTGAAGGTCTGTAGTATGGCAACCCTAACATAGGAGTTTATCAGACGGAGTCAATTTGAATTCACATGAATTCACTAGTCTAAGTGAATTCATGTAAAATCCCATTGCGTTCAGAATGACTTCGTATTAGCTGAAAATGACGCCCATTGCCTGAAATTGCGTGAGATGATTTAATACGCAATAATGTTAAACCCATGATTGCATTCGAATTGACTTCACTTTTGCCCGAAATTGCATGAGATGATTTAATACGCAATAACGTGAAACCCCATGATTGCATTTGGATTGCCATTAGATTATACTTCCAATTTCCGTGGTCTGATAAACTCATAGTCATATGCTTAAAGATAGATGATAGATGATGACAATATATCATTGCTGGGAAAATTCACTTTACTTCAGGAATTGTGAGGAAGCTAGGTAAACTCAAAAGAGTCATAGCATGGGTGGGATGGGATGGGATGGGACAGACAATCTGTATTATCTCTACTATAGAAAAAATAGGATCTCCACTGTCCTGGATCTCTTCACTGGTGTAAATATCCCTGACATATAATGCTATTCTTTCTCCTTTCCTGTTTGCCCTGTTTCTCCTTAAAAGGTTATGCCCCTCTATTTCTACATTCCAATCGTGAGACTCATCCCACCAAGTTTCAGTGATGCTTATTATATCATATTTGCTTTGTTGTGCTAGGAGTTCAAGTTCATCCTGTTTATTTCCCATACTCTGTGCATTAGTGTAGAGACATCTAAGAACACGTGTTCCCTTTATTTGTTGCCTGTGCATGATTTTTACCTTCCATGTTGGGTCTTTGCACTGTTTGCCTTGTTCCCTCTATGTCAGTTTGACTATTTTCTCCAGCCTTTTTGTCTTCCAGATTACTGTCTCCCTTCCCCATGTAACTCAGTTTAAAGCCCTCCTGATCAGACTTTTAAGACTATTGGCAAAAATGTTTTTGCCAACTGGCATTAGATGCAACCCATCCTTTGCCAGAAGTCCCCGCTCATGGAACTGCAGTACATGATCCTTCTTCCTCTCCAGCTTTCTCTGTGTCTTTCCTGTCCAAGACCGTCCGGTTCATTCTGTTCAGGAGAACCTCCTGCTCTCTGTGATGCTGAAGTGCAGACACCTGGGCCTCCAACTGTTGAACTCTCTCTTCTAAGAGGGCTACCAACTTGCACTTGGGGCATGTGAAATTCCCCACATCTGTAGGCAAGAAGACAAACATCCCACAGGTGTTGCAGGTGACTGCAGCAGGTCCCTCAGTGTCCATAGTGAGAAGTCTTAAGGAGGCACTGAAACAAGACTGTGGGCTTCTCCTGTTAAACACCAGCGTAAAGAATCCCTGTGTGGCTGGCCTTTGTCCCCAAGCTCTGTTAGTGACCTCAATCAACTGGGCCTATAGTTATCTAGAAAGCTCCTGGCTGCTAGCTCCTTCCAGAGGCAAGTCCCTGATTCACTTCCTCTGAATCCTCTTAAGGGAATAGTACACAATTTGAATGAGTTGCCCTCTAACACTGTGCCTAGGTCACCTTCTCTTCTGTACACCCAACTCTCCTTGACTACAAAAATAATAATAAAAAAATGAATATGAAAGGAACAGTGCATGACTCTGCAAGAAGTTGTATAGAATGAGGTTTCTACTTCCTCCTCCCAGAGAGCCAAAGGAAATGGCTCACATTTTCAAAATTTAAGCTCTTACCCAATCCAAATGGACACAGAGAATCACCAGGCTTCCCTTTGGTAAAGAATGTCCCAGAATTCCTCGGCAAGCAGTAAACTCATTTTGCTTCCAATCCTTCTTTAGCTTTCTCAAGGAAAACATTTAGTATAGGCCCATTCTCAATCCTCCCCACCTGTTTTTTTTAAAAAAACCCTCCCTAAATCGTAGCTTACTCAATGGTTCTTCTGTCACTGCTGAGGATTGAGCTGTCAGTCCCATCTGTTCTAGAGGGACTTTGTTTGACTCTCACAGTCCACCATGCTCTTCTCCTCTGCAGAAGACTGGCCTCTGTTCTAAAAAAAGACCCTGACAGCCAGCTCAAGGCAGGGAAGGGTGAATGAAGAGCCTGTGCCAACTGCCTCGCCAGCCAGTTATATAGAGCCACTGTGCCCAGCTGTAGCTTTAGGGTGGGACCAGAGAAGAGAAGGCCAAGGCGCAGCGCGGAAGGTGGCTCTCCCTTTCGTGCGCACAGGGCCAGTGTGCCCATGTGCCCATGTGCCTGACTTGAGGTCAACCGAGAGCACATCCAAGCAGCATGGGACAACTACCACGGGGGACTGCTTCTTTTGGTCCACTACTTTCACCGCTCCTCTTCTGGTCTCTGCCTGGCTGGCGTTTCTGACTTATGACCAACTTATGACGAGGCTGAGAGAGTGTGACTTGCCCAGGGTCGCCCAGAAGGTTTCTTCCATGGCCGGAGGGGGTGGGATTGGAACCCAGCTCCCCCAGCGCTCCGACCCCAGTACAGCCTTCCCTCTTGAGGCTTCCCGACTTCAGGGTTTGCTTGCCCAGCTTGGCTCAAGGGAGGTTGGCCCTGGCCTTCCTCCGAGGCTGAGAGATTGTGACTCGCTCTGGCCCAGGCAGGATTCGAACCCGTGTCTTTAGAGGCGTCCTCCAAAACCCTCCTCCCGGCGGCACTGGAAGCCCCATCTGGGGAAGGATGGGGGGGACTAAGACCCCCAGAGCCCCCCTGGGACTAGATTTGGGGATCGCCCCCTCGGAAAGAAACACCTCTCTTCTCCTACTAGAAATAAAAGCAAAGTCAATCAAATCCTTTGGGGCCATGGTCCCAGCAGGACTCCCAGGAATGGACTCGGTGAGCCAGCCATGGGTTCATTGAAGTGGTCCACCCCCCAAGTCCTCCCCCAGCCTGACCTTCCGAGGCTCCCTCTGAAATGACTGGAGCCTTCAGGCAAACAGGGGCCTCCTTGGAAAGCAAGCCTTGGACTGGGCCTGAGCTCTTTGCTACTCCCTTTGACTCAGCAGGGGAAGGGGAGCATCAGTGCTTCCAGGGTCCTCACTTTAGTGCTCAGCTGTGTATCTTTACACTTGAAGATCGTGTCTGGTTCTTTCCTGGCTAGTCTCATTCCTGGCTACTTCCCATTCCTAGTCTCCTGATTTCTTGACTGCCGTCTCCCTTCTGATCAAGGTTTGACCCAAGGTACAGGGACTCTTTTACTAGGCAAGGAATGTTCAGAGGTGCTTTTGGCAGTTCCTTCCTCGGAAATGCCTTCAGCACCAGGCACACACGCAGAAAAGGTATTTGGGAAGGCGGCAATGGGGATTTGCCCTCCCCCCCCCCATTTGATAACACTACATGAATTGGGCCCTCTGTACTGTTCATTTCAATTCTCCCATCCAAGTCCTAACCAGGCCTTACCCTGTTTAGCTTCCAAGATCAGAAGGGATCTGCTGCCTTTAGAGAATTTTGACACCCACCGAACCCCCCTCTGGAACCATCTCAGTCTTCCACAGACAGAGAACTTTGGTCGCTCAAGTGGAATCTCACCACTATAATTTAATTAAATATACATTTTTAAAAAAGAAAATCACATTTTACCAAATGTTGACCTCAGCCACATAAAGCTGAGCTTTCTCTCCTCTTGCCTCTCTCCGTTGGCTGGGATCCTCAGGCCGGGCCTGGGGCTTGCATTGCCTCTCCTGCAGCAGACAGCCCCAGAGCCTCCTCCTCCTCCTCCTCCTCCTCCTGGGCTGAGAGAGTGTTCCCAGGAAAGCAGGCAGAGGAGGAGGAGGAGGAGGAGGAGGAGAGGAGCCAGAAAGAGACCTCCCCAGAGGAGCAGGCCAGTGGCCACACCTGAGAGAGGAAGCCATCCCTCTGCTGCCCCACTCAGCCAGTGCAGGCCTACCGCTGCCCACATTGCCTGGCTCTCTCTTTGACGACCACAGCACACAGTCACACTCTCTCAGCCTCGGAGAAATGACAGCCGGAGCAGGCACACGCGCAGAAAAGGTATTTGGGAAGGCGGCAATGGGGATTTGCCCTCCCCCCCCATTTGATAACACTACATGAATTGGGCCCTCTGTACTGTTCATTTCAATTCTTGTGGTGCTTGTGTATGATAACCATCCCCAATCGGATTTGTTTTTTTGGAAAGCCACCACTTTGACCAATTTCGGATTGGGAGCACATAGGGGGCACACAGGCCTTCGTGTGATAAACTCCATCAGTGAGAGGCAGGAATGATGAAGATGTGATGAACATGAGTCCAAGGGGCTCCTTCGTATGGTGTGGGGCGGGAAGAAGTCGATGGAGGGGTGTGTGTGTGTCACAGGGTGACACCAGCCTGAGTGAGGCCCTGGTGGCACCCCTCCATTGACCTGCCCCCCCATATCCCCCCATAACCAGTCTTGGGAAGGAATCCCAGCCTCCTCCTCCTCCTCCTCCTCCTCCTGCAGGGAAGGCTCAGGGAAGGAAGGGGGGGCAGACTGGACCACGACCAGGGAAAGCCCTCGGAGGAGCTGAGCTCAGCAGGCCAGGCAATCTTGGGAGACCAAGGCGGCTTCGTTTCGTTTCGTGGAAACGTTCTCCTTTCCTTCCCAGCCGGAGGAGGGCAGCCCCTCTGAGGCAGGCGCCGGGGGCCTCTTGGGCACCTTGCCCGCGGAGACCGGCTGAGCTTTCCTCTTGGGGACCATCCCGCGTTGCAGAAAGCAGCCCCGAGGAGGAGGAGGAGGACTGGAGGAGGTCTTGCCTGGGCTGCCTTCCCAGGCAGGGAAGGCGGGATGATCTGGCCCTCCGCCGCCCCCGAACAGAGAGGCCATTCCTTTGCCAAGGCCATTGACCCTAGGAAGCCTCTTTTGAGAAGCGAAAGGAGCCTCCAGGGAGAAGAGCAGAGCAGAGCATGGCTGACCCTGAGAGTCCCCTGGAAGCTGCCCCAAAGAAAGGGGCAGATTATAGGAATGGGGGCTCTCAAAAGGGACCAGACCTTTCAGAGCATGTGGGGCTGACAGTTGAACCCTCAGCAATGACAGGACCATTGGGTAAGCCACCACTTTGACTTCATCTTTGCAAAATTGGGGGGCTGAGAAGGGGCCTATAATATAAAAGAGAGCTGAAGGAAGATTGGAAACAAAAGGGGTGTTCTGGTGGGAAGGCTGTTTTAATTTGCTACGCTGGCTTTACATTTTTCTTCTTCTTTTTAAATCATTCATACTACTTAAAATTGTTTCATTTGATTTCATTGTACTCCACGCTGAGCTCCTTGGATACAAGATGGGATTTAAATAAATAAAAAAATAAATAAAGTATGACATAAACCCAAAATGTACTTTACCTACTGTGGCATAACCCAAAGTCACAAAATCGTGTGCTTTTCCATATAGATATGAGACTTAACACCATTTTGGGGCCTGTAGGTGGTACTCTTTTCTCAACTATTGAAAGTCATGCAGCGACTCAGAGCAATTATGTACTTTACTGTGAGAATCTGCACTCAACATGCATTTTTCTTCCATTCTCTTAGCTAGAGAATGGACCACAAGATGGAACAAGAAGTCTGTGGCTTTGATTTTTTTCAGTCTTCATTGTCAGCAATCTTTTGGTTGCCTTCATTAGTACATTCACAGCTTCTTTCTTATCCATTCTCTTTAACTACCATATTTTTGTCATTGTTCAGTTTTCCCTACCACTTGTGTGTGTGTGTGTGCGTGCATGTGCCCCTGCCTTCAAATCACTTTATGATGATCCCATGAATTTCACAGAAATGGCATTAGCAGTCCAGCTAGGTGTGCAGCTTAGCCGTTAAACGGCACTCATTCTCCATACTTCATTCCTTCCTTCAAGCTGCTCCCATGAAGATGGCCTGATTTACAGCCTCTGGACTCAACTGGCTGAAAAACATCTAAAGGAGAGAGAGTTGCAGAGGGAGAGGAAACACAGAAGTGTGTTTTCCTTCTTCCTCGCTGCCAATATATAATAATAATAATAATAATAATAATAAAATCTTTATTTATATACTGCCCTTCCAATGATCAGGGCGGTGCACAACATATACAACAAGTTAAAAACATTCCGACAATAAGCAATAACAATATCAATACCAATACAGCAATACAATAGCAATATGCCAAGCCAGCTCGCAGTGGGGGGAGGATGAGGGAGAAATAACAACAGGGAGAGGAATATCAGGGGTAAGCCTGCCCGAATAAATGTGTTTTTAACCCCCTTTTAAACTGGGCAATATCCCCTGTAAACTTTGGCTGAGATTCTACGTTGTGGTCTACATTTTGTAACCTTATGAATCCGCAGCTGCATTGCAGAAATGCAGTGAGACCCTGTTACTGAATTGTGAAAATGTGCATATAGGCAAACAAAAGGGCAAAGTAAAAGTTTTTTTGAAGTCTTATCTACCCCAGCCTTCTACACCAAGGGGAAAACAAGAAACCAAAATTCTAAAGGAGTATTTCCCGAATAACTACTAATGAAGAAAAGTTTCTTTCCTAGATTTAGTTACTAGGTAGAGTTGGTAAAAAGGAAAAGAATTGACTAAAACTCTCATGATCCGGATATGAGCCCTACTGGCTAGTAACCTGAAAAGTAGCTTTTCAACCTCTGTTCTTTGTAGTGAGTGACCATTCAGAGACAGAGCAGTTACCAGAAAAGCCAGGACAATGGAATTTTATGTCTTTGGCTACCTCCTCACATCAATCTCCCTAAAAGAAATCAGAACCAGATATCAGTCTGAAACAGCAAGACTTCTTAGTGGAATAATTTCTGAACAAGTGAGTAGTGATGTTGGATTACCTCATAGGATGCCCCTGCACAGAGAAACAAGGGCTTCCAGTTCTAAAGAACTGAAACAAGCAGACCAAAACTCTAATGGGATAACAACTAATGAGCCAATAATAAGGAAGCATTTTTTCCAAGGGTTACCTTCAAGATCTCTTGACATTGGCTTCCCTCCCACAGGGAGTAGGGATGAAATCTCAGGTGGATTGGCTAGGACTTGAGCTGCACTCAAGTCACTTTAATGTCTGTTGTGCCCTTTAAAATGTTGGACTGGGCTTCCAGTAGCCCTTGCTAGCAAAGCCATTGATGACAACCTCAGGTTGCCCACCTTGTCTAGGATCCTGTACCACCAGGGGCTGTTAGAAACTGTCTAGGATCCTGGTGGGGGCTGTTAGAAACTGTTGGAACTTCAACCCGCATTAGCCTTAGCCATAGCCAATGTCAGGAGATGCTGGGAGTTGCAGTCCAACAACATCGGGAGGAGGAATGGGTTAATTATTGAAAAAAGGGGAGAAAAAGAAGTGTTCAACTTACAGGACTGGCAATGAGGATTGCTTTGCACGATTCCCCTCCATAGAGAAACCCCGCAGCTGAACCAAGCAGATCCAGAGCAGGCAATGTATGTGGCCCTCCAGGTGTCAAGGGCTGACAACACCCACTGTTCCTCTCTCTCTGCTATGCTGGCTGGAGATATGGGAATTAGAATCCATCATCCTCTGGAGGGCCATAAATTGCCAACTTCCAAAGAAAGATCCAAGTTCTAAAAGGATCATTACCAAAAAAAAAAAAAGGAAAAAAAAAAGAAAAAGCAATGGTGGAAAGAAGCAGGCCAACAGTGGGAATACAGCCCCCTTCCCCCCCCCCCCAAAAAAAAACATTCCAGCCCTCTAAACTGAATTCCCATCCAGAGGCAATTTTCAAGGAAAACTATTATGTAGTCAACATCTGTAACGATAATGGCTGTTCACACCAGCAGTTTGGGCCAGCTTGGAGGTGGAGTCGGGGCATAGCATCTCCCTGACACACCCCCCCGGATCTACCCCCAGGATGGCGGCACGGCACTCCTCCGGTACATACCATGCAGCACCGAAGAAGCGCCACTAAGTCGCAGCAGCATGGCTTTTCCACCTTGCAAAGGCCAGATCAGGGCCGTGACATGCAGTTGCCGCAGCCCTGATCTGGCTGAAAGAGGCACAGCTGCATGCTGCCCCTTCAGGGCTGTCTGTACAGCCCGATGGATTGTAGTTTGCTAGTTCTCAAACAATTTCATCTATCAATTGGCATTCTAAGAAAAGGTCATTTGAAGTGGGTGTTTATTAGTCTAGACCACAGCTTGGAAAGCTAGTTTTAAAAATTAATTTGGTTTAACTTGTTATGAAAAGTAAAAAAGTAATTCATTATGCCCAAGAAGAAAATAAAATGTAGCTTGTTATATCTCTTTATAATTTTTTTGGGCGGTGGGGGGATTAAGAATAATGGGAATGATATAACCAGAGAAAGTTAACTTGTTACACTAGACAGATGATATTCCCAATTGTTCTGTGATTTTTGAAATGTAATGTGTTACTTCAAAGCTCTAGTCTGAGTCTTATCAATAAATTGATAACCCATGTTATTTACACTGTTGAAGCGTTTATGTTGGGAAGTCTTCAAGCTTTGTTCAGGTTGTGTAAGCAGACTTGCTACATATCCAGTTTCGTTCTGTTGTGCACCATGTTGACCTGGCCGTGTCATCATCCAAGAAGGCACAAAATCCATCACCCCCAATTTCAAACCTGCAGTGAGAAGACAGCAGAAGGGAAGTCCTGATGATATGACCTGCACCACGCTACCAATGGTCTCCTTATTTATACAGTTTAAAAGAAAAAA
This sequence comes from Urosaurus nigricauda, assembly GCA_034509955.1. Classification (NCBI taxonomy): domain Eukaryota; kingdom Metazoa; phylum Chordata; class Lepidosauria; order Squamata; family Phrynosomatidae; genus Urosaurus; species Urosaurus nigricauda. The sequence continues at coordinate 310,526,374 of JAOEGL010000002.1, forward strand.
TTCAGAGAATTCTATATCTTATTAAGAGGGGCAAGTAGTCATGCAGAACTGATTTACTTTTTTAAACATGAATGGTGAAGTCTGTTCAATAAAGTTATTTGCTTTACTTCATGTACCATGAACACCAGATCAGGAATTCTGGCACACTGCTCTATAACTGGCTAAAGTAAATGGACTGGTATTGTTTTAAAGAAATTCCTCCTGCAAGTGATGGGGAAACCCCTTTTTAAGACTGCCTCAAGCCAGAATGATCTAGATAAAATGCTGCTTATTCACTAAGAGCCCAAACAGACAGGCAAAATGAAGTGGCTCCATGCCACTTTTGGGGTGCGCTGTTTAAATAAAACCACATGTCCTAAGAGGCCGGAAGATGCACCAAAGCTATGCTCAGGTCCTTAGGACTGGAGCACAGAATTGGTGTGGCTTCCGGTCTCCTGTGACATGTGTGTCATTTAAACAGCACACCTCCAAAGTGGCTTGAAGCCACTTCATTTGGCTTCTCTGTTTGGGCCCTCATAATATGGAACACCAAGAAGCTTTTAATTCTCAGACTCACAAACTGGCCACCATAATAAAATAGCACTAGCAGTGCTGAGGAAAGATATCTAGAAGTCCTGTCGAATCTACTTTCTCCTTACTGCATTACTATCTTGGTGTCAATTTTGAGAATAGTATTGTAGTTATGTTTGGTATTTTCCAGTATATTGTATCACATACATTGGAATCATGTTGGTTGTTTTATTCCCTTTTTTCTTATTTGTCTATGTAATTTTGTGTTTAGTGTGTTTTTGGCTTTTGAGTTTTTGATTTTGTATTTCCATAATTTAACTCTAATGTTTTGCAGTTGTTTGCTTTTATAACATTTAGGTATTGTTTGTGTTTTTTGACTGCTGCTTCCCTTTTTGTGATTTGGAAAACCTTACAAGCCATTGAAGATGGACCCATCTGCCCATTTCCAGGGTTGTCCTTCTTCTCTCCTCAGGCCGATCCAATAATCAGTTGGTTCCTTATGTTTCATTATAAATTTCTGTAAAATAAAAATAGAAATGTATCTCACTCAGTAACCATCGTTTTGTAGAAATTTGGGTTACCAAGGAAAGAAACATGCCAAAGAACATGGAACATGCTCCTAGCTCCCACATCACTACCTGCAGTTTCTGAACTGTTATCCAGGGAGTTTCATATGTAAAATTTTAGAATAGTATACTCCGAATGTACAAAGGGAGAAATTGGGTGGGAAGATCACAAACTATTTTTAAAAACTGAGTGGATAAAATGCAGCCTTGTTAGGGTTGCCAGAATGAAAACTGGAAAAGCTCTTGTACTATGCACAGTTCTGTAGAAGAGAGAAATTCAGCAAGTGTTGCTTGTCACAAAACCAAGTAACAAGCCACACCTGCTAAAATCCAGTTTTCTATGTAACAACAACAACAATAATAACAATAATAATAATAGGATTTATTTATATGCCGCCCAATCACTGGGAATCCGGGTGGCTTATAACAGAGGGGATTATACAAGTAATAACAATAAACATGAATTAAAAAACAAATGTATCATGGCAATATATTAAACAACAATAATAAAATAAGATAGCAATTAACAATGACAATAAGTAACAAAAATATATAGCAATTATAGCAACAATAAAATTAACAAAACAAAATACATAACAATTAACAGACCAAAACAAGTAAGAAGAAAATAATCCCCATTCTCAACCCACATCCCAATCCTAAAAACATTATGAACTATATGCAATCTTTTACAAAAAAAAAAAAAAAAGGGGGGGGGGAGACAAGACTCCTCCTTAGTGCCAGGAGTCAAGACTCCTCCTTAAGTCCCGGTGTAGTCCAGGTGGAAAAAAGGCAAGGAAACACTCTCCCAGCTAGGTCTTCACTGGTAGATGTTGGAGGGCCCTCTCCAGTTTTCACTCCATCAGCCTAATCCTGGGTCACTTCACCAAACTGGGGCTTCAAGCACAACAGCAAATCTGCAACGACATAGGTATGAGTCACAGCAGAGATTAATACTGTCTCTGGGGTGGTCAGAGTGAAAATTGGAGAGATCTTCCAGCCTATTATGAATACAGAAGAAGAGGAGATTGCAGCAGATGTTGCCTAGGGATGGAAAGGATATTCAAAAGTATTCAAGGCAATGGTATAAACACATATTGTTCAATTGTTCAGAAACTGATCTCCAGACTGGTGAGAATCTTCTCAGTTTGGGACTTATTCTGTGCAAAACCCACATGTGGTGGTGATTGTTTGCAGAAGACAGCATTTGCAGAAATATCAATTTATGCACAGAAAACGTTATGTCGAGCTGCCCATTGAGCTCCGCTCAGCCGCCTCTCTTGCCCAGTTTAAAAAGGGGTTAAAAACACACTTATTCGGGCAGGCTTACCCCTGATATTCCTCTCCCTGTTGTTATTTCTCCCTCATCCTCCCCCACTGTGAGCTGATTTGGCATATTGCTATTGTACTGTTGTATTGATATTGTTATTATTTATTTTTGGAATGTTTTTAATTCTTGCATATGCTGTGCACCGCCCTGATCATTGGAACGGCGGTATAAAAATAAAGATTTTATTATTATTATTTATTATACACCAAAAATGCTTTAATGGGGGGCTCATTCTGCACAAAATTCACATGTGGTTGATTTGCATAGAAAACAATGTTTTCTGTGTAGAAAACAATATTTTCTGTGCAGAAAATGCTGTTTTTTGTGCAAAATAAAATGTAACTTTTGCACAAGATGTTCCAAATAGCAAACAGGCTTCAAAAACTTTGTGGTGTTTGAAGATTTTTTTCACAGTGGGAAGAAAAGGGTTAAAACCAATTATTGCTTCTTTCAAAAAGAAACTTTGTGAAGAATTACTTCCCGGTTTTGCTTTTGACTCCTGCTTTTACATAACCCTGAAAGCTGTAAGAGCACTCTCTAATTTTTATTCTGGCAGCCCTACCTGTCTCCATCAGATAAGCCTTGCAACTATCAGGGCTTCACCTTGCAGCATCATGAGTTTTTAGTAGCACCTAACAACTATTCAACAACTACTATGCAGTCAGAAAGTCTTTCTCACCATTTCCTCTTGATTTTCAATTGCAACCAGGGAAGCATCAGATGCAGAGCAATTGCTTTGACTGAAGGCCCAGTTCCCTTCGACTTCAGAAAAATAGTAGCATTTGCCTTCATACCCAACCCACTTTGAAGGACAAGAGGAGACCGTTATTGTTGGACATGGACCAGATGATGATTTGAACAGTATGCCTAAAACAAAGGAAGTAACATGATTTTAGTTCAGGGACAAGGAGTCTCAATCCCACAGGAGTTCCCTATCTTTGAAAACAGACTGAAGACTTTAACTGGGATAAAATATTGGTGGTAGCTATATAATCACTCAAAATATCTGGATCTTGAAACCAGGAGAGACATTTAGCCTTTCCCATAGTCCCAAACGACAAAAGGCCCTTTCAAACTGGTATCAGCCCCAGCAATGTAAATTCTGTTGATACCAGCTGGAACTTTTTTTCTGAGGCTAATACCAGTTGCAGTGATGGGCTTTTCACTGGGAATGCTCGGAAAGAAACCTCCCTCCAATCCAATTTGTGATTGTGAATCTGCTTGGCTCTTCTGTACCAGCATTTCATATTTTTAAAATGGGACACGAAATAACCACAAATAAAGTGCATGGAATTAATTTGCATCTCCTTTGGCCACTGGCTTCAGGACAAAAGGGAAAAGGTCGGAGTCTGCTGATTCAAATGCTAATAGCACCTGGATATGATGAATCTGTTGATGTAAACAAGCAGAAGTGCACAGTTCAAGCAATCTCCGATGCTTTTGGAATTACCGGTGACCCTGAAGCTTCAGCTTTATCAGGAATCCTCCTCCCAGTTGATGAAACAGACTGGAGCCAAAACTCTCTCCTCAGAGATTTTATTCTTAAGTTGCTGTATTTACAAATATACATACATGCTCGACAAATCTCTTCAACCAGCCATCCACTACTCCACCCAACCTCTTCTGGTGATTCTTCTTCCTTGTGTTACCTACAATGTTGTCCCCTCAGTCAGGAAGACTCTTGTTGTTTACATTAGGCCTACGTGCAAGCAAACACATACCGAGCAGTGTCTGTTTTCCAGCCTTCAGTTGAAGACAGCTCCAGCCACAATTCCTGTTTAACCATTTGTGCACATCTGTACATTTCATACTCAGGCCTCAAAGCCTAACATGCCCCTCCAAAATGTACAGATATGTAACATTTTGCGAAATTGTGTTTGCCATGTTTTGATATTTACACACTTATTGAACACCAAAATCTGTGTTTATGGTGTCATGCCTATCAAACAAGATAGCTGTTCATGCCTTTCAATTGGCAAAGCTTTTGTGAGAATATCTGCAATATTGTCTCTGGTGTCAATGTATTCCAGACTTATGATTCTGTTCTGAACCATCTCTCTCACATTCTGATACCTCACACCAATGTACTTTGTCCTACATTTCAAGTTCTCAGCTTCAGACATTGCAATACAAGATTCTGAATCTTCATGAACTACAGTAGGCTCTTCACACTTTTCTCTCAAATCCACAAGCAATTGCCTTATCCACTGGATCTCTACTGCAATTTCAGACAATGCTGAAAACTCAGCTTCTGTAGTACTTAAAGCCAGACAAATTTGTTTCCTGCTGTGCCAAATTATTGGACTACCAGCAAATCTCACAAGCAGACCTGACACTGACTTTCTGTCATGCAATTCTGATGCAAATGAACTATCCACATAACAATCAAGATGTTGTTCACTGCCCTGTATCACCAACTTTCTTCCCTTGGTTCCTTTCAAGTACCTCAGCACGTGTTTCACTCTAGTCCAATCTTCTACTTTTGGAACACGTATTTTTCTGCTAAGCACTCCAACTGCAAACGAAATGTCTGGCCTAGTGTTGTTTGCAATGAACATCAAGCTACCTACTACACTTCTGAACAATTCTGGATTCTCAAATTCCTTTGAAGATTCTGCACTAGAACTTCCAGAAGTCATTGGACTTTTCACAACTTTTGCACTTTGCAAGCCATATTTCTCAATCAGTCTCTCAATCTTTTTCTTTTAACTTAACAAACATCTGCCATTCTTAGTCCACTGTACTTCAATCCCTAAGTAAGTCTTAAGATTTCCCAGATCCTTAAGCACAAACATCTTAGACAATTCTTTCTGTACTGACTCAATTTCCCTCTCTGACTTCGCTGCGACACACAAGTCATCAACGTAAATCACGATAGTCACATCACCTTTTGCATACACGCATGCATCCGCAATGCTGCATTTGTACCCTAATTTGACAACTCTTCATGAATGCAAAGGTTCCAGCAACATGCACTCTGTTTCAGACTATACAACACCTTTTTCAATCTGTAAACCTTTCTATCACTGTCCTTGTCAAAACCTAAAGGTTGTTCCATGAAAACCTCCTTATCAAGACGAGCATTCAAATATGCAGTTTCAAAATCAAAGTGTCTCACCACTTGATTCTTTCTAGCTGCCAAAGCTAACACCAGCCTTAAACTTTCTGGCTTTGCAGTAGGCGAAAAAGTTTTGTCAAAATTTTCAAACCTCTGCTGCAAAAAACTTTTTGCAACCAGTCTTGCCTTGTATCTTTGGTTACATCTGGCATTTCTTTCCTTTTGAAAACCCACTTGCAACCTACAACCTTGTGGTTCTTAGGCCTCTCCACAATTTCAAACACTTCCTTATCTAGCAAAGACAAGTATTCTTGATCCATGGCAGAAAACCACTTCTCCTGCTTCTCTTTAGGATATGACTGCAACTCTTCAAAACTCTCTGGCTCATCAGCCACCACTGAACAAGCTCTTGCACCCTGCACTACAAATCTATCTACAGATCTCCTCACCCTCTGAGTTCTCCTTGGCACAATCACTTTTGTTCTGCCTCTTTCGTCCTCACTGTCAGAACTAGTCTGCATCTCTGTCTCTTTCATGGACACCTTTTCAAACTTCTGTGTAGTGACTGGTGAGTGCAATGTTGTATGTGTTTGTGTGTGATGTTCTGCAGAAGTACTAGGTTGACACTCAGTAGATGCTTCTTGTTTTGGCACCCCTCCATTTCCAGTACCTACGTCCCTCTGCCCCAGCTTGAGAAAAACCTCTTTGTTTGCATGTAGCTTTTCCCAACCTGAATGCTTTTCAAAATTGGTACTTCTGGACAACAAGATATCCCCATGACCTAGATGAAATCTATAGCTGTTTCCAGAATATCCCACAAACATCAACCTTCTCCATTTAGGATCCCCTTTCTTCCTGAAGTTTGCAGGCACATACACATTTGCATACTGCCCAAAAACTCTCAGGTATTTGAGATTTGGTGGTCTACCATACAACATGTGCTATGGCGTTTTATTTACAAAAGAATTCCAAGTGTGGTTGGCAATATGGTTTGCTGTCAAAATTGCTTCTCCCCAAAGCTGCTCAGGTGCTTCTGCATCGAGCATCATGCAATCTTTCATTTGCTTTAGGACCCCAATATGCCTCTTCGCTAAGCCATTCTCGCTAGGAACCGCCGGGTTAGTCGTGTTGTGGCGTATTCCTTTCCTCCTCAACCAATTTTTCAGGTTATTAGACAGAAATTCACCATCTCTATCTGTAACCAAGGACCCCACCTTGTATTCAAACTCCCTTTCAATCATGTTGGCCCAATCTTTGATGTGTTCAGCAGCTTTACTTTTTTCCTTCATGAGCATCACATACGAAAACCGTGTGTGATGATCTACAAAGACCATGAAGTACTGATTTTTGTCCATGGTTTTGGCCAAAGGACCAGCCAAATCAGCATGCACAACCTGAAAAGGTCTTTGTGTGGTGCATTTGCTGCGTTTGGCCACACGAAAAGCCTTCAGCTTTATCCTGTGCAAACTGAACAATCCAGGTGGTTTGAACAAGAAGACATTTTAAATTCTGGACACACTTCCCCCAGCTTCCCCCAAACTCGTGAAGCTTGTATGTCCCATGACTCTATGGTAGTAATGAGCATAGTTTAAGTGCAAAGGCACATTATTGACTATTGCACATTCTGCCTTGTCAACCATATAGTACATTTTGTTTCTTTTGATTGCTTTAGCACAAACCTGGTCATTCATGCTAACGACACAATCATCCTCTTTGAAACTTAAGGCATACCCACTAGTAGTTAATGCAGACACACTAACCAAACTGTTTTGCAACCTTGGAACACACAAAACATTTGAAAAGTGCTTTGCAAAACTTGGAATGAACACAGTTCCCATCTCTTTTGCCTCCCTTGATGCACCATCAGCCAAATCAACTGAATGCACATTAGATGGCACCTTATTTTTCAGTAGCATACTAGAATTAACCATATGCCTGGAGGCTCCGGAATCTAACAACCAACAGTGTTTAGGGATTACAGGCTGATGAGCTTTATAGTCATTGTTCTTTACCACAGCAACAACACCTTTCCTGGTCACAGAATCTTTAGGCTGTTGTTTTCTTGCTGCTGCCAGCTTCCTCCAGTCCTTCTTGAGATGACCTGGCTTCCCACAGTGGAAACACTTTCTCTCCCTGGACACAGCCGCTTTCTCCGGTTGCAGCTCCTTAAAATCCCCAGTTGGGTGTGTTTGTTTTGGTGCTGCATGCTGCCTCTGGAGCCCTGCCTCGTACTGCCGACGTTGGCTCTCTTCCAAGACATGTGCAGCTACCAGCTCTGCGGTAATATCTGCCTCATTAAAATTCTGAAAACTCCACAAAATATTTTCAAAATCGTCAGAAAGACTCCCAAGCAGGATGTATGATTTCTGCCCAGATGCTTGGACAACACCTCTCATCTGCACCTGGCTGAACAAATCAGACATGATCTCCAGATGCTTCTCTGGCGACTGTCCTTTCTGCATTTTGCAGGCATACAGTCTCCTACACCAAATCATTCATGACAAAGCTGTATTAGATTGGTGAATCTCCCTCAAAGCATCCCAGACTACCTTTGAGGTTCTCTTCTCCTGGACATGGTTGATTTGCGACAGCATGATTGTAAGCAAAATTGTAGCTCTGGCTCTCTTATCATTTTCAAGAGTATCAGCTGTGGGTCCTCTCTCAACAACATCCCACAGTCCTTCTCTGACCAGCAATGCCTCACAATAAGAACTCCAAGCTGAATAATTAGTTTCATCTAGTTTGGGAAATTTAGCTGCCTCCATCATTAAGCAGTGTAAAGATAGAGTCCTGGCAGTTTTCCCAGCTTCTACTGTCAATAGTGATAACACACAGGCAACAGTCGAAAAAAATCTTACCACGCAGCCTTCTGGCACGAACAGCACAACAACAGCAACTAATGGAGATGCCTGTGTAGATAACATCTGAGCCTCATAACCCTTGTTGATGTAAACAAGTAGAAGTGCACAGTTCAAGCAATCTCCAATGCCTTTGGAATTACCGGCAACCCTGAAGCTTCGGCTTTATCAGGAATCCTCCTCCCAGTTGATGAAACAGACTGGAGCCAAAACTCTTTCCTCAGAGGTTTTATTCTTAAGTTGCTGTATTTACAAATATACATACATGCTCGATAAATCTCTTCAACCAGCCATCCACTACTCCACCCAACCTCTTCTGGTGATTCTTCTGTCTTGTGTCACCTACAATGTTGTCTCTTCAGTCAGGAAGACTCTTGTAGTTTACATTAGGCCTACGTGCAAGCAAGCACATACTGACCTTGAGCAGTGACTGTTTTCCAGCCTTCAGTTGAAGACAGCTCCAGCCACAATTCCTGTTTAACCATTTGTGCACATCTGTACATTTCATACTCAGGCCTCAAAGGCTAACAGAATCTCCCTCAATGTACCGGTTCTGATGGTTGAGAGAAAAGAGGGTTCAGTGAAGAGTTAGGGGAGAATGACACGCTGTGGGACAAACAAGTGCTACCCAAACTTTTGTCTGCCTGACAATACTAATTCAAAGACATTGGCTGGCATTCTGGTTAGAATTTGCATCTTTATTAGTAGACTTAGCGTGCGGGAGAATAGAACTGAGTGTTTAGTGATGTCCATATTCACCTAGAGGTTGCTGTAGCATTATAACATAGAAATATCTGTTGGAGTGACTGATGTATCCAAGCCCCATTGTACAATCGGCACTCCCAATATGCATCTGGACACTGGCTAGGAAGTGCTAGAATGCATAAGAATTGCCCAATGCACCTCACAAGTGTTTGTGGGGATCACGTGCCTATTTTAACAGAAGAAATGGCAAAGAATCTTAAATTTGTCCGCCAAAGATTTTTTCAATTTGCTAATAAACCAAGTAAGTGGTTGGCTCATATGTTAAGAGAAAAAAAGAAGAAGAAACATAATTAACAAATTTAAAGAAAACAATAAATCTATAACATCACAGTCTGGTATAAAAAAGACTTTTAAAAATGTTTTCAACAACTGTATAAGAATATACAAATATCCACAAATGACATTGATCAATATTTTAAAGAAACAAAAATAAAATCCTTAACAGATCAAGATAGAGAAGTTCTGAATCAACTTATAACAAAAGAAGAATTAACAAAGGCTATAAAAAAAGCTAAAACTGGGAAAACACCAGGTCCGGATGGACTGCCATCCAGTTATTATAAAACTTTCAAAGAAGAACTATTGGATCCACTGTTTCAGACTATGAACGAAATCTTGGGTGAAATTTTTCCTTGATCTTGGGAACAAACAAATGTTGTACTGATTCCCAAAGAAAACAAAGATCACACAGATCCCAAGAATTACAGGCCAATTGCATTGTTGAATGTCGATTACAAGTTACTTGATAATATTAGCAGAAAGACTAAAGAAAATACTTGTCCAGAAAATTCATAAAGATCAATGCGGTCTTCTGCCCCAAAGATTTATGTATCATAATACAAGACATATCATAAATTTATTGGAATATCATGAAAAAAATTTCGATAAAAAGTTAGCCTTAATCTTTGTTGATCTTGAAAAGGCATTTGATAGCATAAGTTGGGACTTTTTATTTGCTTTTTAAAGTTTATTGATGTGGGGGAAAACTGAAAAATGGATAAGAGCAATATATCATAAACAATATGCCCAAATAATCATTAACGGAGGGAAAACTGAACAGATAAGCATCTCTAGAGGTACAAGACAAGGATGGCCCCTTTCCCCATTATTATTTCTATTAATCTTGGAATTTCTCTTGTCGGACATAAGGGAAGATAAAAATATAAGAGGCATAAAAATTAAAGGCACAGAATTTAAGACTAAGGCTTTTGCAGATGATATTGTAATCTCACTAAGTAATCCAATCCATCTGGCCTAGGAGGGAGTGAAAGGACAGGCCTAACAACACCATTGGGCCTGGCCTCAAGTTAAAGAGCCCTCCTTCCTGACAAGACCATCTGGCCTAGGAGGGAGTGAAAGGACAGGCCTAACAACACCATTGGGCCTGGCCTCAAGTTAGAGCCCTCCTTCCTGACAACACCATCTGGCCAAGGAGGGAGTGAAAGGACCGGCCTAGCAACACCATTGGGCCTGGCCTCAGGTTGAAGAGCCCTCCTTCCTGACAACACCATCTGGCCTAGGAGGGAGTGAAAGGACAGGCCTAACAACACCATTGGGCCTGGCCTCAGGTTGAAGAGCCGTCCTTCCTGACAACACCATCTGGCCAAGGAGGGAGTGAAAGGACATGCCTAGCAACACCATTGGGCCTGGCCTCAGGTTGAAGAGCCCTCCTTCCTGACAACACCATCTGGCCTAGGAGGGAGTGAAAGGACAGGCCTAACAACACCATTGGGCCTGGCCTCAGGTTGAAGAGCTGTCCTTCCTGACAACACCATCTGGCCAAGGAGGGAGTGAAAGGACTGGCCTAGCAACACCATTGGGCCTGGCCTCAGGTTGAAGAGCCGTCCTTCCTGACAACACCATCTGGCCAAGGAGGGAGTGAAAGGACATGCCTAGCAACACCATTGGGCCTGGCCTCAGGTTGAAGAGCCCTCCTTCCTGACAACACCATCTGGCCTAGGAGGGAGTGAAAGGACAGGCCTAACAACACCATTGGGTCTGGCCTCAGGTTGAAGAGCCGTCCTTCCTGACAACACCATCTGGCCAAGGAGGGAGTGAAAGGACAGGCCTAGCAACACCATTGGGCCTGGCCTCAGGTTGAAGAACCCTCCTTCCTGACAACACCATCTGGCCAAGGAGGGAGTGAAAGGACCGGCCTAGCAACCCCATTGGGCCTGCCCTTGATCATGAAGCAGAGCCCTCCCTCCATGCCATCTGCCTTAGTCCGGGCATCAGAGGGAGAGAAGAACTGTTGGACCTGATCCCCTTTGCCACCACCATTCCCTTCTCCTTTTGTGTCGTGTCTTTTTAGATTGTAAGCCTGAGGGCAGGGAACTGTCTAATTAAAAATAATAATTGTAAGCCGCTCTGATAGCCTTTAGGGCTGAAGAGCGGGGTATAAATAAATAAATAAATTGAAGATATAAATCTATTAATAACAAAATTCAGGGAATTTGGTGAAATAACTGGTTTAAAATGAACATGGAGAAAACTGTTATTCTACAAAAAAATCTAGATCATGAAGAAAAAATAAAATTGGAAAATTTATCAAAACTTAAAGTAGTGAAAAAGGTAAAATATTTGGGTATCGAAATTACTAATAAAAACTCAGAATTATTTCATAATAATTACCAAAAAAATTGGAGGGAAATCAAATTGCAATTGAAAAAATGGAAAAATATCCAATTATCAATGTTAGGAAGAATTTCAGCATTTAAGATGGTAACCCTCCCCAAGATTCTCTTCTTATTTCAATACTTACCAATACTAACAAATAGCAAACCTTTTAAAGACTGGAATAAGGAACTTGCAAATTTCATTTGGAATGGCAAAAAGCCTAGGATTAAATTAATCTATTTACAAGATAGTCAAGAAAGAGGGGGGGCTATCTCTACCTAATTTAAGCTTGTATTATGAGGCATCTTGTTTAAATTATATTAAAGACTAGATTCAATTAAAAGACAAAGATTTACTGAGAGTAGAAGGGGCGGACTTAAAATTTGGTTTTCATGCGTTTCTCTTCTATGGGAAAGAAATAGCTAATAAAGGTATAAATAACCATTGTATAAGAAAGCTCCTACTACAAGTTTGGAAAAAATATAAAAGATATATAAGTGAAGGCATACCCACTTGGGTGTCACCTCACGAAGCACTATACAAAAGTGATCCTTGGTTAAATGAGACGTGGTGGGTATATAGAAATGTGTTAAAACAAAATGGAAACGATATTATGTTAAAAATCTTAGAGGAAATCAGAGAAGAAGGTGGGAAATGTATTTGGTTTATGTATTGGCAAATTAAACAAAGATATGACAAAGATAAAAAAGAAACTGGCATAGATATAAAAAACTCGGAATTAAGTTCCTTATAAGCACAGGATCACTGGTATCCAAGCTCTATAAAATCGTACTTAAATATGAAATGGAAAAAGAGCTGGTGAAAGACAATATGGTACAATGGGCCAGAAACTTTGGTTCTAATATAGAGATTGAACTATGGGAGACCACCTGAAAATATAGGTTAAAATATACAGCAAATCAGGCAATAAGAGAAAACTATTACAAAGTGTTTTATAGGCGGTACATCACTCCTGAAAAGTTATACAAGATATCATATAAAAACTCAGATAGATGTTGGAAATGTGGGAAAGAAAAGGGAACACTATTTCATCTTTGGTGGTCTTGTGTAGACGTTTAAAAATATTGGAAAGCAGTGTATAAAGAAATGTGTAAACTGTTAAAAATAGATCTGAAATTTGTTCCGGAAATTTTTTTATTGAATATTATTGAGAAAGACCTAGAAAAACCATATGCCAGATTGTTATTTTATTTAATATCTACAGCGAGAATGACTTTAGCACAAGTCTGGAAGCAACCCTACACGCCGAAGATAGAAGAATGGATAAAGCAATGGAATCGGACAGATTAACCAGAATTTTGTCTAAACAGAATGTAAATAAACTATCAGAAGATTGGAGTAAAGTAATCGAGCATATTAATCAAGAATGGAATATGCAATATGTTTTTTGTTAATGTAATAAGACACAGATTATGTATGATGTTTGTTTGTTTAATAGAATTATAACTATCTCAATTTCTCAATCTTCTTATAAACCTCTTTATAAATTCCCTCTTTAAAAGACAGATTGATAACCTCACAATAAATAAAGGGAGAAATCTCAAGAGAATAAGGGGAAAAATAACCTTAAAGATTAAATATATTATTTCTATACTAGTGTTGTTTAAAGGATTATTTAATTAAATTCTTTTACATTTAAAGAGAGAAGTAAAACATAAGGAAAGTCCTAAGTTGGAATTGTAAAAGATACAAATAGAAGAGGTACAAAAAAAATAACTAAAGAAATATACTAATGACAGCAAAGAAGTTACATTCTTTGAGAACTCCTTTCAAGAGTATAGAAATATAACAAATATAGAAATGATGAGATGTCAATAATCTTTACCTTTTTTATATATGTTATTTATGGTTTTGTATGCCATCAGAAACCAATTTGTACTGTGTTACATAGGATATTGTCTGTATGAATGGTATGATGTGTTGTATTGTAAGATGTATTGGATTGGATTGCTTGTCTGTCTGTATGTTTAATCTTTTAAAATAAATTAAAAAAAACCAAGCACCCAGTGTGCATTGCAACACTCTTGCCAGTGCCCATATGCACATTTTCACAATTCACTAACAGGGTCACAATGCATTTCTGCAATACAGCTGTGGATTCATAATGTTACAAAATGAAGGCCACAATGTAGAATCTCAGCCAAAGTTTACAGATGAGAATTGGTATATAGGAAGGAGGGCAGCATACTTCTGTCTTCCCTCTCCCTCTGCAACTATCCCTCCTTTAGATGTTTTTCAGCCTGTTGAGTCCAGAGGCTCTTTATGGGAGCAGCTTGAAGGAAGGAATGAAGGAAGGAGAATGAGGGCAAATAATGGCTAAGTTGCACTCCTAGCTGGACTACTAATGAAATTCATGGGATCACCATAAAGTGATCTGAAGGCAGGTGCACATGCGTGCATACACAGAGGTGGTAGGAAAACTAAACAATGACAGCAATACACAAGTTCAAGAGAATGGATAAGAAAGAAGCTGAGAACTTACTAATGACGGCAACCAAAGCACTGCTGGCGAGGACTGCAGAAATCAGAGCTACGGAAACACAATTCTTTATCCATCTTGCTTTCCATCCTGTAGCTGAGAGAATGGGAGAGAAATGCATGTTGAGTGTAGATTCTCACAATAAAGTGCATAATTGCAAAGAGTCACTGCACAGGGCAGGGAACCGTCTAATTAAAAATAGTAATTGTAAGCCGCTCTGATAGCCTTTAGGGCTGAAGGTATAATAATAGTGATGATGATGATGATGACGACGACGAGCAGGCTCTGCATGTGGCCATACCATGACCTTCAAGTTGAGAAAAGAGCACCACTTACTGGTCCAAAAATGGTGATAAGTTTCATATGTGTATGAAAAAGCACAGCATCTTTCAACTGATTTTTATTCGTTTTCAAAATTTACATAAATCAATACTTACCTTACTACATACATGCATATCCATTGTCATTAGTATCTAACAAAATACACATATTATATCCAGCAAATTGCACACAACACAGCAACAACATTTAATTCAGGCCTGTACTGGGACTTTATCTCTTTTTTCCACTAATTTTTTGTTTCTTCTTTGACAATGTTCATATTAGAATCATAGAATCGTAGAATCGTAGAGTTGGAAGAGACCGCAAGGGCCATCCAGTCCAACCCCATTTTGCCATGCAGGAACTCCCAGTCAAAGCATACCCAACAGATGGCCATCCAGCCTCTGCTTAAAGACCTCCAAGGAAGGAGACTCCACCACCCTCCGAGGGAGTGTGTTCATCTGTCGAACAGCCCTTACTGTCAGGAAGTTCTTCCTAATGTTGAGGTGGAATCTTTTTTTCCTGGAGCTTGCATCCATTGTTCCGAGTCCTGTTCTCTGGAGCAGCAGAAAACAAGCTTGCTCCCTCCTCAATGTGACATCCCTTCAAGTATTTAAACAGGACGATCATATCACCTCTTAACCTTCTCTTCTCCAGGCTAAACATCCCCAGTTCCCTAAGGCAGTCCTCATAAGGCATGGTTTCCAGACCCTTCACCATTTTAGTTGCCCTCCTTTGGACTCGCTCCAGTTTCTCCACATCTTTTTTGAATTGTGGTGCCCAGAACTGGACACAGTATTCCAGGCACTATTACTTGTTGGCTTTTTGTGATGATGGAATTATCTTCCAGATATTCACAGACTCTCTGTTTAATAATCTGCTCCAGAATCTTTCCTGGTATTGATGTCAGACTAACTGGACGATAATTGTTGGGATCCTCTTTTTTCCCCTTTTTGAAGATTGGGACAACATTTGCCCTCCTCCAGTCTGCTGGGACTTCTCCTGTTCTTCAGGAGTTCTCAAAGATGATTGCCATTGGTTCCGATATTACATTTGCCAGTTCTTTTAATACCCTAGGATGTAGTTCATCTGGTCCTGAAGACTTATATTCATTTAGATTAATCACATATTCCTGTACTGTCTCTTTACTTATTCAGTGCTGAAATTCCCCTATTCCTCTCTCTCCAGGTGGATCCACCAATATTTGGAAAACACTATTCCTCTCTCTCCAGGTGGGTCCACCAATATTTATGGTTGGGGGTCACCACAACATGAAGAACTGCATTAAAAGGTGACAGCATTAGAAAGGTTGAGAACTGCTGTACAAGAGGGAGACCAGAGAAATACATCTGCCCAATTGCCAATATCTGTGAACTAGTTTTATTCCCCAAGAAGCCCAATTGGCACTAGGACTGATCTGGATCTCAGTACCAAGTAAACACATCCTTTTTTAAAATTAAAGCCTTTGGGGCATAATTTCCTCCAAATCTACACATGCATTGGTTTTGATGTATCTTAACACTGTTTTAATTTGTTGTTGTCAAATTGTTTAACATGCTTTTCTTCAGTTATAATCATTTATCATATTTTTTTAAAAAAATCATTTGATTTCATTGTAATGCACTCTGAGCTCCTTGGATACAGGATGGGATTTATGTAAATAAATAAAGTGTGATATAAATGTACTTTATCTACTGTGGCATTATCCAGAGTTACAAAATCTGCACTGTTGGGATAACTATCTTTCTCCATGTTCAACTGATAAAAAAGAAATATAGGATATATAGAAATATATGAAAAATGATATTATAAGTGGATTAAACCAAAACTTAAAGATACCTTAACATTTGAGCAGATATGTTTTGTTATTAGTATCATATTTAATATGAATTTAAACAGAGAATCTGTGAACATTTAGAAGGCAGTGCCATAATCACAAAAAGCCAACACGGGTTTCAGAGAAACAAGTCCTGCCAGACAAATCTGATCTCTTTTTTTGATAAAATTACCAGTTTGGTAGATGAAGGGAATGCTGTGGATAAAGTATATCTTGATTTCAGTAAGGCCTTTGACAAGGTTCCCCATGACATTCTTGCAAACAAGCTTGTAAAATGTGGGCTAGACAAGGTAACCGTTACATGGATTTGTAACTGGTTGACTGGCTGCACCCAAAGGGTGCTCAACAATGGCTCCTTTTCAACCTGGAAAGAAGTGACCAGTGAGGTCCCACAGGGTTCTGTCCTGGGCCCAGTGCTATTCAATATCTTTATTAATGACTTGGATGACAGAATTGGGGGCATACTTATTAAATTTGCAGATGACACCAAATTAGGAGGAGTAGCCAATACTCCAGAAGACAGGATCAAAATTCAAAATGACCTGAATAGACTAGAAAGCTGGGCCAACACTAAGGAAATGGTGGGGGGCACAGACAGAACCCTCTCCTCCCCAGGAACTTAGTTCCTTCTCCTTTTGTTGTGTCTTTTTAGATTGTAAGCCTGATGGCAGGGAATAGTCTAATTAAAAATAATAATTGTAAGCCACTCTGCTGGCCTTGAAGACTGAAGGGCAGTGTATAAATGCTCTAATAAAGAAAGAAATAAAAATTGTCATCCAAGTATCCTCCCCACTCTCTTTTGCTAAACAGCAGAAGACCCTCCTGGGATTTGACAGCTGCATGATGGGGAAGTTTCTGGACAGGGCAGAAAGAGCCAGAGAACAGACCCCCACAGTCCAACCATAAAAAACTATATCTACTTGTAAACTATAATATATTGCTAAGCAAATGCTAGGGAACAACGATTGACATCCACCCTGGAGAAAACAGATCATATATATTTTGCCTCCTACACTCCCAGCTTGTACCAAGTGCCCAAGTGATGTGATGGGACTTTACTTCTGGTTTCACTTTTCAGCCCAAAATGTGGCTTTGAGGGGGTCCTGGGGATGTCAGGAAGGGCTGGGGGCTGATGCAGACCACAGGCCACTGTTCCCCACCCGTCCCACCAGAACACCCCTTTTGTTTCCAATCTTCCTTCAGCTCTCTTTTATATTATAGGCCCATTCTCAGCCCCCCTATTTTGCAAAGATGAAGTCAAAGCGGTGGCTTACCCAATGGTCCTGTCATTGCTGAGGGTTCAACTGTCAGCCCCACATGCTCTGAAAGGTCTGGTCCCTTTTGAGAGCCCCCATTCCTATAATCTGCCCCTTTCTTTGAGGCAGCTTCCAGGGGACTCTCGGGGTCAGCCATGCTCTGCTCTTCTCTTCTCCCTGGAGGCTCCTTTCGCTTCCCAAAAGAGGCTTCCTAGGGTCAATGGCCTTTTCCAAAGGAGTGGCCTCTCTGTTCATCAATGTCAGAAACGCTCCAAGAGCCAGTTCAAGGCAGGGAAGGGATAGGTGAAGAGCCCTTGAGAGCTCTCTGAGCTCTCAGTTGAATGGAATGAACATCCAAAGGGCTAAAATGCAGCTGAAACCAGAGAAGTGTCTTGAGCTGGGAAGGCATCCAAGGACCAGGGGATGGTATCGGGACCATCTATTTTAGTCCATTGCTTTCTACGCTCCTCCACTTCTCTGCCTGCCAGGCCTTTCTGGCTTATGGCCAACTTTTCAGGGGCTTTCAATTGGAGTCCTACCGCCCACCGCTGTTGACATGGGGCACGCGTTACACGGGGCATCCTTGGCAAGAGGTGCTCCAGGCCAGTCCCTTCCTCCGAGGCTGAGAGAGTGGGACTAGAGGTTTCTTCCAGGGGCAAAGCGAGTGGGATTGGAACCCAGCTCCCCCAGCCCTCCCACCCCAGTACAGCCTTCCCTCTTGAGGCTTCCCGACTTCGGGGTTTGCTTGCCCAGCTGGGCTGGAGGGAGGCTGGCCCTGGCCTTCCCCTGAGGCTGAGAGAGTGGGACTCGCCCGGGCCTCTAGAGGCGTCCTCCAAAACCCTCCTCCCGGCGGGCTTGGAAGCCCCATCTGGGGCGGGATTGGGGGAGAGGGAGGGGGCCAAGGACGAGCCCCCCCCCCCCCCCGGAATGAGAGGCCACTCTCCTCCTCCTAGGACTCTTTCATACAAGGCTAAATTGGAAGTATAATTTAAGGTCAATTCGAATGCAATCATGGGTTTTATGTTATTGTGAATTAACTCTTCGCACGCAAATTCGGGCAAGAGGGAAGCCAATTCGAATGCAATCATGGGTTTTACCTTATTGCGAATTAAAGCTTCGCATGCAAATTCAGGCAGGAGGGGGTTATTTTCGGGTAATGGGAAGTAATTCCGAACGGAGCAGGGGTTCATGTAAATTCGCTAAACAAGCGAATTTACATAAATCCACATTGGCTCCATTCGGAGTTGGGAGAAATTCCTCCCCGTTTGAAAGAGTCCTATGTCTTTTGCTCAAGTCTCAAAAGTGCTACAAAATCCCTTTGCATATTTTCATTAACTGAGGTATACATTCATTGTCTGCATTGCCATTGTCACTGATGTGGTACACTCTTTCATACACACATAGATACATGTGTTCTTGTTGTTGTTGTTGTGTGCCTTCAAGTTATCTCCGATTTATGGTGACCTTAAGGCAAATCTAGAACAGAGTTTTCTTAGCAGACTTCTTCAGAGGCGGCTTGTCATTGTTATCCTTTGAGGCTGAGGACTCTTTCAAACGGGGAGGAATTTCTCCCAACTCCGAATGGAGCCAATGCGGATTTATGTAAATTCGCTTGTTTAGCGAATTTACATGAACCCCTGCTCCGTTCGGAATTACTTCCCATTACCCGAAAATAACCCCCTCCTGCCTGAATTTGCATGCGAAGCTTTAATTCGCAATAAGGTAAAACCCATGATTGCATTCGAATTGGCTTCCCTCTTGCCCGAATTTGCGTGCGAAGAGTTAATTCACAATAACATAAAACCCATGATTGCATTCGAATTGACCTTAAATTATACTTCCAATTTAGCCTTGTATGAAAGAGTCCTGAGAGAGTGTGACTTACCCAAGATCACCAGTGGGTGGACATGGCCGAGATGGGATTCGAAACCTGGTCTCGAGAGTAATAGTCCACCACTCAAACCATTATACCATGCTGTCTCCAACTTAGATACATAGTTAGGTAGATTTTGCTACTGTAAGCTTGGTTTGCTTTTGTTCAGTCCCCGTAACTGTCAATCTGGTTTTTGTGAATCACAGTTTCAAACAGAAATGAATGACCAACTTGTGGGTTGGGAGCTTAAACACTGTATTGGACCTCCAAAGTGTGTGGATGGCCCATAGATTTATAGAAAAAAACCTCCTTCACATGTAAAAGGTCTCATGGTCGACCCGTGGCATCGCAGGTGAAAAAGATCAGGTAGCAGGTAATGGGGTCTGCCTCTGGTAAAGCCGCTACAGATGGAGAAATAGTTTGATGCAATGCAAAGCTTTAAGTTCCTTTTGAGGATCACAACTTCCAAAAGTTCCCACTCATGACTGAAATTTAAGGGTTTTGTGAGGGGGCAAAGTTGCAAGGACTATAAGGAGTGGCAGAGGAGATCAAAAGTCAGGTGAAGGAATCATAGAATCATAGAGTTGGAAGAGACCACAAGGGCCATCCAGTCCAACCCCCTGCCATGTAGGAACTCTCCATCAAAGCATCCCCAACAGATGGCCATCCAGCCTCTGCTTCAAGACCTCCAAGGAAGGAGATTCCATCACCCTCTGAGGGAGTGTGTTCCCCTGTTGAACAGCCCTTACTGTCAGGAAGTTCCTCCTAATGTTGAGGTGGAATCTCTTTTCCTGTAGCTTGCATCCATTGTTCCGGGTCCTGTTCACTGGAGCAGCAGAAAACAAGCTCGCACCCTCCTCAATATGGCATCCCTTCAAATATTTAAACAGGGCTATCGTATCACTTCTTAGCCCTCTCTTCTCCAGGCTAAACATCCCCAGCTCCCTAAGTCGTTCCTCATAGGGCATGGTTTCCAGGCCCTTCGCCATTCATGGGGGCTTTACAGACCGCCCAAAAAGGGCGGTCTGTAGCCACCTTTTTTTGCTGCAGACCTTCGCCGCAGCAGCTAGATGCTGTGGTGAAGGTGCGCAGTTAAAAAGGAGCAGGGAAACCCCGCTCCTTTTTGGCATCGCAGTTGTGATGCACTAAACAGAAAAGGCGCCATTGGGCACCTTTACACCGTAGCAACTGCACAGCTCCGTGTAGAAGCTGCGCAGTTGTGATGGCATTGTTACGTACACCGTGTAAACGGTGTTATGTAATGACACAGGTGTTGTTACATGCTAGGGCTGGGGAGCATGCGAACGCTGCATGCTCCCCAGCCCTAATCACACCGTGGGGACAGCCCAAATGGGCCATCTGTACCGCGCCATGGAGAACAGAAAAAGGACTCACCTCCCGTTTGTTTGGAGCCTTCGAGGAACAGAAACGAAAGAAGCAGGACCAGCAGCAACATTGAGGAAAACCTGGACATGATGCACTTGAAGATCCAACTTGAGTTCTTTGGTTGCATCCAGAGAAGACTGACAGGTCCAGAAGACTAGAGTTTTTCTAGTCTAGAGAAGGGGTGTTCAACAGGTCCAAGGAAAGTTTGTTGGGGATGGAGTCGACTCGCCTACATTCTATGGAAGAAGGATGAGGTTGTGTTGTGTATGAGTGTGAGAAAGAAGACTCAAAATTCTGGTTCTCTGTAGGGGAGAAAAAGGTGAGATGTATGGGTGACTTTCTGGAGGGCCTCTCTAGATTTTGCCTTGTGGGTTGGGAGCGGATGGCCTTATAACCAGGATTTGACAATCCCATCTATCGCCACCTTGCACATCCTGTGTCCGAAGTTATTCATTAACAAGGCCTGGACCTTGCCAAAGGGCAGCTTATCTCTCAGAATTGTCACAGGGAACTCTGAACTTCCAAGTAAGAAAACACGACTCCTGTCAGGAGGCCAGGATCCAGAACTGATAAATGCAAAATTCCTAGCCTTTCACGAATCGTCTTACAAGCCCCACTGGCTCAACTCAGGGATTCCCCAAAGCAGACTTTGCTCAAAACAGGTCTCTATTTTGTGTCAATCTCAAAGGTGCTACAAGATCTCTCTACATACTAAGGGCTCAATCCCACTTACATTTAAACCGGTTTGGGATTCGCCTTCGCTCCATGTTGGTAAATTGATTCCAAAAGGTCCGTCGTTCCCACTGTGAAAGCGGATGTTTTTGTTATCCCCTTGTAATCGCTTCTTTTTTGGCACGATTGTCATCCCCACTAGTTTGCGGTGCTTCAAAATGCATGTCAATCATCTGTGCGTCATCAGTGATGTAAGTGGCAGCCTGGCTTGGGAACTATATATATATATATATATTGATAGAAGATTTGATTCATTGGTTTTGCAACTACTTGCCTCACTATGAGCTGCTGTTGCATCGCTCAGGTAGTTGCAGGTAGTTGCAAAACCAATGAACTGAATCTTCTATCAATTTTATTTCTTTTTTAAAAAGTCATGTGACCATAGGTCACATCACAAGTACAAAGGCAACGCTGAGAGTGGGGTGGGAATGGTGGATCTACTAATAATTGAGGAGGGAGGGATCCCTTTGCTGTTAGTTCCACCCCTCCAGATTGATGGGGTTCAGATCCGTTGTTCCGACTTGTGGACCATGCTTTGGAATTGATTCTTTTCAAAAGAACTGCCAAAGAACTAGTGTCTGGAAAGAGTGTTTTTTTTTGGGGGGGGGGGCGTTTGCCTTGTTTCATTGTGATTGAAACCGATCACAGTAGGATCGGAACTGGTTTCAAATGGGAACAATGGTCATATAACGCAATCAGCAATTCGCTTTATATCATAGTGGGAACACAGCCTAGGTCTCTATAGTCACCTGTGTGAGCACCTTCCCATTGCTTTGCTTTGCTCTTGCAAAGAATCCAGGATCCCTTGGTCTGACTCTCCCCAATAATCCTGATTGATCCTCCCCTGTATTCCCAATCAGAAGATCCTCCTAATAGTTACACTTCTGAGCTATCGCTCATCCCGCTTGGGCCCTGAGGTGGCATCCGCACTGCAGAAGTAAACCCACTTTGACATTGCTTTAACTGCCATGGCTCAGTGCTATGGAATCCTGGGATTTGTAGTGTCTTATGGCACCAGGGCTGACAGAGGAAGCTGTACACACATACACAGATATATATATATATATCTCCAAATTACAAATCCCATAACTCCATAACATCGAGCCAGGGCAGGTAAACCAGTCTCAACCAGGATTAACTCTTCAGTGTGCAGATGCAGCCCTGATTCTTCACGTGTGAAACGTTGGAAGATGGGAGTGTCGTGTCACAGAGCTCTGCTGCCACAGTACATTCCAGTTCCCAGAATTCCATAGCCTTGAGCCAGGGGGGCAGTTAAAGCGGTGCCAGACTGGATCGCTTCTGCAGTGCGGATGCAGCCCGAGAGAAGCCTCCGTTCACAAGTTGCAGTCAGGGCTGGGACGAAGGGCTGCCGCCCTGGGCTTGGGTTGGGATGGAGAGATGCTGGGACCCAGAAGGAGAGGCAGGAGGGAGTCCATAGCCTTGAGCCAGAGAAAGAGTTAAAGCGATGCCAAACCGGGTTACGCCTCCAGTGTGGATGCAGCCTTTGGAGAAAAAGCAGCAGAGAGATGCCTCCTTCCCTTTAAGCCCTGACTCCTCCTCCTCTTCTCTTCTTTCAGCCGAAATAGAAATGCAACCAAATTCTAATTCTCGGCCAGACAGCCACGCCATCCTGGGAGGGGTCCAGCCCGCATGTCGGGGGCGGCGGAGGGCCAGATGATGTCCCCCTCCCTGCCTGGGAAGCCAGCCCAGGCAGGACCTCCTCCAGTCCTCCTCCTCCTCCTCCTCCTCCTCGGGGCTGCTTTCTGCCCAGCAACCAAGGAGGAACGGGCCCCCAGCAGCAGCAGTGGCAGCACGGACTGGTCCCCAAGAGGAAAGCTCAGCCGGTCTCCGCGGGCAAGGTGCCCAAGAGGCCCTCGCTGCCCTCCTCCAGGCCCAGGGCCAAGATTGCCTGGCCTGCTGAGCTCAGCTCCTCCGAGGGCTTTCCCTGGTCGTGGTCCAGTCTGCCCCCCTTTCCTCCCCTGAGCCTTCCTTGCAGCAGCAGGAGGAGGAGGAGGAGGAGGCTGGGATTCCTTCCCAAGGCTGATTATGGGGGGATATGGGGGGGGGGGGAGGTCAATGGAGGGGTGCCACCAGGGCCTCACTCAGGCTGGTGTCACCCTGTGACACACACACACCCCTCCATCGACTTCTTCCCGCCCCACACCATACGAAGGAGCCCCTTGGACTCATGTTCATCACATCTTCATCATTCCTGCCTCTCACTGATGGAGTTTATCACATGAAGGCCTACGTGCAAAATGTGCAAAATGTGGGCTAGACAAGGTAACTGTTACATGGATTTGTAATTGGTTGACTGACCGAACCCAAAGGGTGCTCAACAATGGCTCCTTTTCATCCTGGAGAGAAATGACCAGTGGGGTCCCACAGGGTTCTGTCCTGGGCCCAGTGCTGTTCAACATCTTTATTAATGATTTGGATGACAGAATTGGGGGCATATTTATCAAATTTGCAGATGACTCCAAATTAGGAGGAGTAGCTAATACCCCAAAGGACAGGATCAAAATTCAAAATGACCTGAATAGACTAGAAAGCTGGGCCGATGCTAACAAGATGAAATTCAATGCAGAGAAATGTAAAGTTCTGCACTTAGGGAGGAAAAATGAAATGCACAGATTGTGTGAAAGGGATCTAGGAGTCCAAGTGGACCACAAGTTGAACATGAGTCAACAGTGTGATGCAGCAGCTAAAAAGGCCAATGCTATTCTAGGCTGCATCAATAGAAATATAGTGTCTAGATCAAGGGAAGTTATAGTGCCACTCTATTCTGCTTTGGTCAGGCCCCACCTGGAATACTGTGTCCAGTTCTGGGCACCACAATTCAAAAAGGATGTGGAGAAACTGGAACGGGTTCAAAGGACCCTTCACTAAAATGGTGAAGGGTCTGGAAACCATGAATCCCTATGAGGAACGCCTTAGGGAACTGGGGATGTTTAGTATGGAGAAAAGAAGGTTTAGAGGTGATACGACAGTCCTGTTTAAATACTTGAAGGGGTGTCATATTGAGGAGGGAGCAAGCTTTTTTTTCCTGCTGCTCCAGAGAACAGGACTCGGAACAATGCATGCAAACTGCAGGAAAAAAGATTCTACCTCAACATTAGGAGGAACCTCCTGACAGTAAGGGCTGCTCAACAATGGAACACACTCCCTCGGAGAGTGGTGGAGTCTCCGTCCTTGGAGGTCTTTAAGCAGAGGCTGGATGGCCATCTGTCATTGGGGATGCTTTGATTGGGAGTTCCTGCATGGCAGAATGGGGCTGGACTGGATGGCCTTTGTGGTCTCTTCCAACTGTTCTATGATTCTACATGCCCCCTATGTGCTCCCAATCCAAAATTGGTCAAAGTGGTGGCTTTCCAAAACAAACAAACAAACAAACAAACAAAAAACCAAATCCAATTGGGGATGGTTACCATAGACAAGCATAACAAGAGTTGAAATGAACAGCACAGAGGGTCCAATTCACGTTGTGTTATCAAATGGGGGAGGGCAAATCCCCATTGCCACCTTCCCATGTACCTTTTCTGCGCATGTGCCTGCTCCGGCTGTCATTTCTCAGAGGCTGAGAGAGTGTGACTGTGTGCTGTGGCCGTCAAAGAGAGAGCCAGGCAATGTGGGCAGCGGTAGGCCTGCACTGGCTGAGTGGGGCAGCAGAGGGATGGCTTCCTCTCTCAGGTGTGGCCACTGGCGGAGGGAGGTCTCTTTCTGGCTCCTCTCTTCCTCCTCCTCCTCCTCTGCCTGCTTTCCTGGGAACACTCTCTCAGCCCAGGAGGAGGAGGAGGAGGAGGAGGAGGCTCTGGGGCTGTCTGCTGCAGGAGAGGCAATGCAAGCCCCAGGCCCGGCCTGAGGATCCCAGCCAACGGAGAGAGGCAAGAGGAGAGAAAGCTCAGCTTTATGTGGCTGAGGTCAACATTTGGTAAAATGTGATTTTCTTTTTTAAAAAATGTATATTTAATTTTTAAAAAATTAAAAAAATTAAATTATAGTGGTGAGATTCCACTTGAGCGACCAAAGTTCTCTGTCTGTGGAAGACTGAGATGGTTCCAGAGGGGGGTTCGGTGGGTGGCAAAATTCTCTAAAGGCAGCAGATCCCTTCTGATCTTGGAAGCTGGACAGAGTAAGGCCTGGTTAGGACTTGGATGGGAGAATCCCAGATGCTGAAGGCATTTCCGAGGAAGGAACTGCCAAAAGCACCTCTGAACATTCCTTGCCTAGTAAAAGAGTCCCTGTACCTTGGGTCAGACCTTGATCAGAAGGGAGACAGCAGTCAAGAAATCAGGAGACTAGGAATGGGAAGTAGCCAGGAATGAGACTAGCCAGGAAAGAACCAGACACGATCTTCAAGTGTAAAGATACGCATCTGAGCACTAAAGTGAGGACCCTGGAAGCACTGATGCTCCCCTTCCCCTGCTGAGTCAAAGGGAGTAGCAAAGAGCTCAGGCCCAGTCCAAGGCTTGCTTTCCAAGGAGGCCCCTGTTTGCCTGAAGGCTCCAGTCATTTCAGAGGGAGCCTCGGAAGGTCAGGCTGGGGGAGGACTTGAGGGGTGGACCACCTCAATGAACCCATGGCTGGCTCACCGAGTCCATTCCTGGGAGTCCTGCTGGGACCATGGCCCCAAAGGATTTGTTTGACTTTGCTTTTATTTCTAGTAGGAGAAGAGAGGTGTTTCTTTCCGAGGGGGCGATCCCCAAATCTAGTCCCAGGGGGGCTCTGGGGGTCTTAGTCCCCCCCCCATCCTTCCCCAGATGGGGCTTCCAGTGCCGCCGGGAGGAGGGTTTTGGAGGACGCCTCTAAAGACACAGGTTCGAATCCCGCCTGGGCCAGGGCAAGTCACAATCTCTCAGCCTCGGAGGAAGGCCAGGGCCAACCTCCCTTGAGCCAAGCTGGGCAAGCAAACCCTGAAGTCGGGAAGCCTCAAGAGGGAAGGCTGTACTGGGGTCGGAGCTCTGCGCGAGGACGCTGGGGGAGCTGGGTTCCAATCCCACCCCCTCCGGCCAAGGAAGAAACCTTTTGGGCAAGTCACACTCTCTCAGCCTCGGAGGAAGGGACTGGCAATCCCTCCCCTGGAACACATCTTGCCAAGTCATAAGTTGGTCATAAGTCAGAAAGAGACCAGAAGAGGAGCGGTGAAAGTAGTGGACCAAAAGAAGCAGTCCCCCATGGTAGTTGTCCCATGCTGCTTGGATGTGCTCTCAGTTGACCTCAAGTCAGGCACATGGGCACATGGGCACATGGGCATATGAGCACACTGGCCCTGTGCGCACGAAAGCCAGAGCCACGCTCTGTGCTGCGCCTTGGCCTTCTCTTCTTTGGTCCCACCGTAAAGCTGCAGCTTGGCACAGTGACTCTATATAACTGACTGGCGAGGCAGTTGGCACAGGCTCTTCCTTCACCCTTCCCTGCCTTGAGCTGGCTGTCAGGGTCTTTGTTTAGAACAGAGGCCAGTCTTTTTCAGAGGAGAAGAGCATGGTTGACTGTGAGAGTCAAACAAAGTCCCTCTAGAACAGATGGGACTGACAGCTGAATCCTCAGCAGTGACAGAACCATTGAGTAAGCTACCATTTAGGGAGGTTTAAAAAAAACAGGTGGGGAGGATTGAGAATGGGCCTATACTAAATGTTTTCCTTGAGAAACCTAAAGAAGGATTGGAAGCAAAATGAGTTTACTGCTTGCAGAAGAATTATGGGACATTCCTTACCAAAGGAAAGCCTGGTGATTCTCTGTGTCCATTTGGATTGGGTAAGAGCTTAAAATTTGAAAATGTGAGCCATTTCCTTTGGCTCACTGGGAGGAGGAAGTAGAAACTTCATTCTATACAACTGAGCACTAAAGTGAGAACCATGGAAGCACTGATGTTCCCCTTCCCCTGCTGAGCCAAAGGGAGTAGCGAAGAGCTCAGGCCCCGTCCAAGGCTTGCTTTCCAAGGAGGCCCCTGTTTGCCTGAAGGCTCCAGCCATTTCAGAGGGAGCCTCAGAAGGTCAGGCTGGGGGAGAACATGGGGTGTGGACCACTTCAATGATCCCATGGCTGGCTCACCGAGTCCAATTCTCATACCAACCTCAAATGATTTCTTTGACTTTATTTTTATTTCTAGTAGGAGAAGAGTGGCATTTCTTTCCGAGGCGGCGATCCCCAAATCTAGTGCCGGGGGGCTCTGGGGGTCTTAGCCCCTTCCCCCCATCCTTCCCCAGATGAGACTTCAAAGCCCGCTGGGAGGAGAGTTTAGGGGGCCATTCAGACTACCTTTTGAACTGAATTTCAACCTGGATTAAAAGTGAGAAGTTCTCACTGGTGACAGTGTTTTCACAAGCCAAACAGGGGCTTGCACAAGAAATCGAGAGCAAATGCCCCTTGGCACAGTGTATTTGAATTTCTTTGGGGGGAAAAAATGGGGCCAGGCCAATGTGAACTTGGCCCCAATCATCTTCAGGTCATCCAGGGGGAGGGATCAAGGGCAGAAGGTGGGCAGTGGGTGGAACATGCCTCCCTACTCTGATCAGGAGCCACAGCTTTTTTTGGTTGACAGCTTATGCGAATGTATCAGGCGGGGGACGTGAAAGTGCTTTGTTGACTGTTGCGGGCTCCCTTTCTCCTCCTCCTCCTCCTCCTCCTCCTCCTCCTCCTCCTCCTCCTCCCTCTTTCTCTGGGGAAGGTTTTTCTTGGGGATATCCCAATACATGACCCTCCTTCTTGCCTTACACAGCAACAACCCAGTTTCACTTCTGGGATCAGACAGGTGTGTGTGTGCCTCTCTCTCTCTCTCTATCTCTCTCTCTCCTTTGGGTCAAAACAACCTCCTCCTCTTCCTCTTGCTGCTGCTGCTGCAGGCTCCTCTTTTCTTTCCTTCACACATTCTCTCTTCCTCTTCCTTTCACTCACTCTTTCCCTCCTCCTCCTCCTCCTCCTCTCCTCCCTCTCCTCCTCTCCCTCCCTCCTCCTTCTCTGGCTTTCAGCTGAACAGCTCTTGTACGGAATGTAAGGAGGGAACCCTTACCATCACCACCATCATCCAAGGACCCACACTGGGTGGGAAAGTTCAAGTCTGGGGGTGGGAAGAGAAGAGGAACGTTTGGGTCTTGGGGAACCAGGGCTGCATCCAGACTGGAGAGAAATAACCCAGTTTGGTCCAGGTTTCAGTCTTTTTTTTTTTTCTGGCTCAAGGCTCTGAAATTCTGGGAGCTCTATATGATATCACTAACCAAATGCTAGGGAACAATGATTGACATCCACACTGGAGCTAGCAGATTGTGACCCAGATGTGATGGGACTTTACTTCTGGTTTCACTTTTCAGCTCAAAATGAATGGTGGCTTTGAGGGGGGGGGGAGTTCCTGGGGATGTCAGGAAGGGTTGGGGGCTGATGCAGAGCACAGACCACAGTTTCCCACCCTTCACACCATCACACTCATTTTATTTCCAATTTTCCTTCAGCTCTCTGGAAAAAAAACATACATTCTCAACCCCCCAATCTTGTAAAGATGCAGTAGAAGTGGTAGCTTACCCAATGACTCTATCATTGCTGAGGATTCAACTGTCAGTCTCTCATGTTCTGAAAGGTTTGGTCCCTTTTGAGAGTTTCCATTCCTATAATCCTCAAGCATGTTTGACTCAACTTCCAGAGGACTCTTGCAGTCAGCCATGCTCTTCTCCTCAACTTGGTTGCTGTTTTAGCTTTTCAAAAGAGGTTTCTGGTCAATCGCCTTGGCCAAAGGATGGCATCTCTGTTCATCGATGTAAAAAACACTCCGAGAGCCAGTTAAAGGCAGGGAAGGGTAGACAATTAATTGTCTATCAACCTTTTTACATTTTTAAAACTAATCAATGTGAAATTAATGCAATGCATTTTTAAAGCCAGCCTTCCTTTGGACTCAGAGGTGGTGTTGCCCGTTTTTTCCTCTCCAGTCCAAAACCAACTGCAGAAATAATCCAGTTTGAGACCATTCAAGGCTAGGGGATTCTGGGAACTGTAGTTTTGTGAGACATTGAGCTTTCCCTGTCAGAGAGCTCTGGAGCCATAATAAACTACAATTCTTAGGATTCCTTAGATTCCCTAACACTGAGCCAGGGCAGTTAAAGCGGTCTCAAACTGGATTATTTCTGCAATGTGTTTTGGAGCTGTAGCCTTCAGTCTCCCACCCAATTCCTAACAAGGGCTGACCCTGCTTAGCTTTCCCAGAGAAGACGGACCGGATCTGACAGCTACTTTAAGCAACTGGCCAAGGGTCTTTGAAGGGAGCCACACTGGCCTCTTCCCTGATGCATCAGTATTGCCAAAGCGGGGGGGGGGGGGGGGGGGGACAGTCCATAGTTCTCCATAGATTCCCATTCATATTGGAAAATCGCCTGGGCTGCCTAGAATGGCTGACTCAGAGCTAGGCATTTGGACCCGGGGTCCATTCACACTACACCATTCTAGCACCATATCCCATTTGAATTGTGGGATTTGCAGTGTAGGGAGGGGCATTTAAAATTTTCACCCAAAGAGCTCTAGGGTCCCCCCAAACTACAAACCCTACGATTCCTCAGGATCAGGTTCAAGTGGACTAATAGTGCTACATTTATGTAGTGTGAATGGGCTCTATGAGAGTGCAATGCCCTTGGTGCCTCTCTCTACAGAGTCAGACAGAAGGGAGCCAGGAGGAATGGGGGTCAGGAGCACTTTCCCACCATCCTCATATTCCCACATAAGAAAAGGATTGCATAGAACCAACAGGGAAGGGCTAGAGGAGAGAGAAAGAGAGCAGTCTGGTTTTGTGGGGATTTTTTTTAAAAAAACAAATCTGAATAAAGCATCGTGCAGATAGTTGTACCATGCAGAGCAGACCCTGTGAATCAATGTCAACCTGGAAAGGTGGAAAGATCCATTAATTTAATCGGTCTATCACTGCTGGGGCTAACTATTGAATTTAGACCCTGGTTTGCTGTCCTGCTGAACTATTTTGCACAATATATGGAGGCTCACAGGCTGCAGCAAGTGCTGGGACTCCTGCATAAGCTCAGGACAACTTGTTATACTGCTTTGTTATGCTGCTTTTTTTTGTGAAAGAATCATTGTAATGACACAATCTAAGAAGTCATAGGCTCAGTCTTACTGGAAAAAAAAAAATTCTAGCCACTAGATGAGGCAAGGGCAGGAGAAAGCTTTACACTTAAAGCAGGCAATACTAGGAAGTGTAAAATAAAACCGACTGTCCCCCATTCCCCACCCCTAATTTTTTTGCACAGGTTCACCAACCTCTGAATCACTGAGAATCCACAATAGATGCAACAACTTTTAAAATGAATTTTTGCTAATTCTTGCAAATTTGTCAGGGCATTTGGCCAGTACAATAAAGTTTGAGCTGTACTGATTTTGTCTTGCATAGATTGAGAGTTCCTCCTTCAACTTCAGTATAAGCAGCTTGCAAAAGGCTGGTTCCTCTTCCCTGCTATGCTGAAACCTGGACTTATCACACCGCCACCATCCCAGAAAACCCCTTTCTGTGCATGCTATCAGAGGGAAAGGTGTCAGTATTAAAGACCATGTTTTAAAGGCGACTTGTGCATTCAGAGGCAGAGAACACCTACTGTATTTTGATCCCTGACATAGCCAGCGTGAGGTTGGGGTTTAAGCACTGGACCATGACATTGGAGACTTATCCTTACTCAACTATGGAAACCCACTTTACGTCACACTTTCTCAGCCCAGAGAGAGACAAAGGCAAAGGTTGCTCTGTACAGGCCCCATTCACATTAGGAAAAAACCCGGTGTAGAAACCAGGTTATATCCATTTATTTGCCATGATCAAATCTCTCTGTGGCATTTTTTGAAAATCAGCGAAGAACTTTATTGAATACACATATTCAGTATTCACCAGTCCATGTTTAAGCTGAAACTGGCCCCCAGCAGCCAAACAATATATTAAAAAACCCCAAATCCACATTCCACACCAACCCCATTTGGCACCAAAACGAGCACCCATCTCCAATGCCCATTCCCACTTCCAGCTAGCCCCCTTCCAAATGTTCTCATCAACTCTATTGAGTTTATCAGACGGGAGGAATTTCTCTTTACTTCAATAGAAGTCAATTCAAATTCACGTGAATTCACTAGTTTAGCAAATTCACGTGAATTCCCATTGCGTTCAGAAGGCGTTCGGAATGACTTTGTATTAGCCGAAAATGACCGCCCATTGCCCGAAATTGTGTGAGATGATTCAATTTGCAATAATGTTAAACCCATGATTGCATTCAAATTGACTTCCCTTTTGCCTGAAATTGCATGAGATGATTTAATACCCAAGACGTGAAACCCCATGATTGCATTTGGATTGCCATTAGATTATACTTCCGATTTCCATGGTCTCATAAACTCCTATGACATTCCAATTGCAGCTTTCCACCCTCCACCCCCTTCTGTTACTACCAGATACAGACACAGCCCATATCTCACACATTCCAAACCTATCATTCCCACAACTATCCTAGCCAGCTGCACACATCCATTCCTCTTTGCCAATTAATTTCTGCCCAATTTCTGGCTGATATGAAAGAGGAGTTGTGGGTGTTTTGTGGAGTATGTATTTAACATTACTACTGTTTTTTGGGGGGGGGTGTTAAATGGTGTGGAGGGAGTTCTGGGGGCTTTAGGGATTACAAGGGGACTTGGAGGGCCTACAAAAAGGGTTTAGGGTCAGATGTATCCCACAGGGCATATGTCCCCCATCCGTGTCTAGTGATGGGAAAGTCTACGACCCCTCAAATTGATTATTCTTGACCAAAGGCAACCTTACTGTAACATAAGCCCATTAGATCTGGTCCTGCTCTCTATGACAGTCTTGTGTTTCTACCCTTACAGTCCAGCTCTATTTATGGATGCAAGCTACAGGAAAATATTCCACCTCAACGTTAAGAGGAACTTCCTGACAGTAAGGGCTGTTCGACAGTGGAACACACTCCCTCGGAGAGTGGTGGAGTCTCCTTCCTTAGAGGTCTTTAAGCAGAGGCTGGATGGCCATCTGTCGGGGATGCTTTGATGGAGAGTTCCTCCATAGCAGGGGGTTGGACTCGATGGCCCCTGTAGTCTCTTCAAATCCATGATTCTAGGAAACATGATTAGAAAGAGACCAGAATATAGATTTTTGACAAAGTTGTTAACAAGGAAAAAGGTGGAATACAAATGGGAAAAAATAGAAGGAATTTCAATCACTTATAGAGAAAGGAGATATGGGGTGACCACAATACAAAAGGCAAGAGGGATATATGAGAAGTTTAGCAAGGAGAAAGAAAGAGATAAAGGAAAAAAGGAACATGAGAGGAAAGAGGAAACATTGGGATGGAGAAGAGGAGAATACAGAAAAAAGAGGGGAATTAGAAGAGAAAGAATTTTCAGTAGAAAAAGGTCAGGTCCTAGAAAAAAGTATAGGATCAGATTTATAGAAAGATATAAGCAAAGCTTAATTTTGATTTGAGAAAGAATTGATTAAAGATTCTTTATATATTATTTTGAGTATTCCTTTTGTATGGTTAATTCATCTTTATGACATGTAATGTTAAAGGAATGAATTCTGGATCCAAAAGAAAGGATGTTTCATTTCATAGAGAAACAGAGAGTGGATAAAATTTGTTTGCAGGAAACTCATATAAATAAAAAGGAAGTGACATACCTCAGGAATCCTAAATTAGGTTTGTTATATGCATCATCAGTTGATAAAAGAAAAAGAGGCCATCCCCTTGCCTTTGCCCTCCTCCTCTGCCTGGATCTGCCTCCATCCCCTTGCTTTTGTCCTCCTCCTCCTCCTCTGTGACTGTCAGAGTCAAATTGTCCCATTTTATTTATGTGTCTTGGAGTCGAAGGCTTTCATGGCCGGCATTCATAGTTTTTTGTGTAGCTTTCTGGCTATGTGGCCATGTTCTAGAAGAGTTCCTTTCTGACGTTTCGCCAGCATCTGTGGCTGGATTGCTTTATGACTGTGTGCAAAAGCATGGTCAGCTAATGTAAATACAGTAAATAAACTTGAAACTTGTAACACTTAAGTAAAGTATTGTTTTTTATTATCAATGTGATTTCAAGATAAGTAAAAAAACCTTAATTAATAGGTCTACTAATTGATTTTAACTGAAATACTCTGTTTTATAGTATGGCTGAAAGGGAGAAAAGAAAGAACCAAGGAAGCAAGGAACTGAAGAAATGAAAGAATTGAAGAAGGAGAGAAAGAAGAAAGAAAAGAGGGAGGAGAAGAAAGAAAGAAAGAAAGAAAGAAAGAACAAAATATAGGAAGAAAAGAAAGAAAAAAGAAAGACAGGAGGGAGGGAAGAAGGAAGAAAAAGCAAAGGAAATGTCTCTTGAATGTCCTACATTTCACCTAAAAACTATTGGTGACCCGGACAACCTTAGCCGATCTTAATTTCCGTCCCACCTCCTTCCAAGTTGGGCACCCCTGTTCTATGCCCTCGTCACTTCCAGGAGTGAGTCATTTTGGAAAACCTAGCTTGGCTCAGCCAACACTTTCCTTTGAACAGTTTGTCAAGAGTGGCCTTTCTCCACCATCTGGTGCCATCTGGTGCCTCTCAGTAAAACAGGTCCTTGTCAGTTTTCTTCAAATTAGTCCTGAGGCAGGTGGGAAACTGAGCTCACACAGAAGAGTTTATCATACCTTGGAATTTGGGGGTATAATACAATGGCAATCCGAACGCGATCATGGGATTTCACATAATTGCGTGTTTGAGTATCTCACACAATTTCGGAAAATGAGGGGTCTTTTTCGGACGATGGGAAGTCATTCGGAACGCAGTCTGAACACAATCAGAATTCATGTAAATTTGCTAAAGTAGTGAATTCACGTAAACTCGAATTGGCTCCATTCAAAAATATCCCCAAATTCCAAAGTATGATAAACTCCAGAGATTGGGCAGTAGTAGGAAAGAAAAGGATTGTTTACAAACTGGTACTGAGTAGAGGGAAGTTTTGGAGAGGTCTGTAGACTCCAGCCAGGAGAGGCAGTAGATAAAATATCCTTCTTGTTAATATATGGGTTGTTTCCAGTTCTGGCCCATGGCAATCTTAATGGGAACCTTCCATGTAGTTTTCTTGGGCCATTTACAACTAGAAAATAACCTGGTGTGGAAACTAGGTTATTTCCATGGCATTGACAATCTCCCTGACTGCACTTGGTGCAGTTGGGTTTTTTTTTGGGGGGGGGACACCAAAAACTCCACTTGACCTG
The DNA here is from genome assembly GCA_034509955.1 of Urosaurus nigricauda. Classification (NCBI taxonomy): domain Eukaryota; kingdom Metazoa; phylum Chordata; class Lepidosauria; order Squamata; family Phrynosomatidae; genus Urosaurus; species Urosaurus nigricauda. The sequence goes on from JAOEGL010000002.1 coordinate 310,561,201, forward strand.
GTGCATTTTGCACCCGTGTCTCTTTTGTGGCACCACAATAATCTGGGTCTTCAGTAGTAAGAACTTACTACCAAAGAGTTCCAGATCACACTGGATTGTATCTAGCATCTCCTCTTCCTTCCTCCTTTGCACCCATCCTCTCTTCTCTTCCCTCCCTCCCATACCTGCCATATCCTCCTTTTCTTCCTCCTTCTTCCTCCTTCCTCCCTTCTTCCCTCTCTCCTCTTCCTTTCCCTCCCTCCTCTACCTGCCACATCCTCCTCTTTCCTCTTCCTTCTCTTCTCTTCTTTTTCCCTGTACCTGCCATGTCCTTCCTCTTCTTCCCCACCACCACGATCGAATCTCATGGCATTTTATCCCTATTGCCATTCCCCCAGTGTGAACTGGAATAGGGATAATCCTGGACTCTAATGCATATTGGTTGTGAGTTTATTCAAGTCTGACACATACTCAGCTCCCTAAGCCTCTCCTAATAGGACATGGTTTCCAGACCCTTCACCATCTTGTTCCCCGTCCTCTAGACACACTCCAGCTTCTCAATATCTTTTTTAAAATTGTGGTGCCCAGAACTAGACACAGTATTCCAGGTGAGGCCTGACCAAAGCAGGATAGAGTAGTAGTAGTGTTTCCCTTGATCTATACATTATACTACTATTGATGAAGCCTAGAATTGCACTGGCTTGTTTAGCTGCTGCAACACACTGTTGACTCATGTCTATTAGGACTCCTAGAACCCTTTCACATGTAGTCTTGTTAAACCAAGTGTCCCCTATCCTATATCTATGCATTTCATTTTTTCTGCCTAAGCGCAGTACTCTACATTTCTCCCTGTTGAAATTCATTTTGGTAATTTTGACCCTACTTTTTAATCTATTAAGGTCATTTTGAATTGTGATCTTCTGCAATGGAATACTGTATTAGCTACTCCTCCTAATTGAGTGTCATCTGCAAATGTGATAAGCACGCTTTCTATTCTTTCATCCAAGTTATTAATAAAGATGTTGAATAGCACAGGGCCCAGGACAGAATTCTGTGGCACCCTGCTTGTCACTTCTATCCAAGATGAATAGAAGCCATTGCTGAGCACCCTTTGGATTCAGCTGGTCAACCAATTACAAATTCACCTAAGAATTGAATCGTCTAGCTCACATTTTACTAGCTTGTTTGCAAGAACACCAGGGGGTCCCTTGTCAATGCCTTACTGAAACCAAGATATGCTATATTCACAGGTATATCCACATATATCCACACATGCTATATCCTGTCTATGGAGGATCTCAGCTAACACTGATAATGACTGCAATCCCTCTTTATTCTCTGAAATAATGTATGTAAATAATATATGTCATTGTCATTCAGGATATCTGTGGAAAAGTAAGGTGTTTTATTAGCATATTAAAGCTGCTGAACCATTAATGTCGCATGTTAGACAAAAATTGCTTTTTTTTCACAAATCCACTTAAAGCTGACAGTGCACATTTCAGAGCGGGTTTTGGTCTTAATAACTCCACAGGCTTCACTTTCTTCCGGATGTAGATGGATCCTGTGGAGAGAAAAAGAGAACATCTTTTTCAAACTGGGGTACATGCTGCCTATCTGCAGAATATTCATGTCTACTTCCTGCTGAGCTGATAAGTGTGCAGCCCTCCAGGCCTTGCGGAATTGCAGCTCCCAGCATTCCTCACTATTGGTCACACTGTTTAGAGGTGCTGGAATCTGTGGTTATTGGCTCTCTTCTCTGTCCTACTTGATAAGCAGAAACAAAAACAAAACCTTTGGCCCACCAGAGATGCCAACTTACAGCACTGTCTGAAGTAAACACTCTCAGAAGTAGCTGACAGTAACAGAATATGTAAGCACCAGGTCAGTTTAAGTATTGACAATACAACTGAATAAGCTCACAGACACTTGGTGATATCGTCCAAGTCCTTGGAAGTTCATTATCATTAGGTGCTGTACAGACAGCTCCTAAGGAGTGGCTCTATGCCACCCCTGGAAGCTCTGGGTTGAGGATGCAGCAACTGCCTACCATGCCTCCAATCTGGTGCAAAAAGAAGCTGCAAAATGTGTCTCCTTTTTCCAGCCCAGAAAGAGTGTTATGGGTGCCACGGTGTGGCATTATGACACCCCTTGGGTGCTGCATCATCTAGATGCAGCATGCAGAGTCACACCATGATGGCGTGTGCCATGTAAATGGGTGCATGCCAAAATGGTGCCATAGGGACAGAGTCAAGGCATTGAGTGTGCAGATGCTGTGCTGTGACTCTGCCCACAGGCTGGCACAAAGTGCTGATCTGTATAGCCTTAGTAGTTGCAGTATATATAAATATGTACAAGCATTCCTCACCGACTCCCATCAACATTCAGTCTGATGTAACACAGCAACGTTCCACAAACTATCCAATCCACACAACACCAGTCAACCAACCCACATGTTCCCTGATTCTCACTGCATTTATATTCAGAGTTGGCTAAGAGTCATCACCTGGTGCTACTGAGCATGATGCAATCTCTGTAGAAAGCTTTTGCATCATGCTAAGTGTTCTGGCTCAGCAATTCCAGCCACTCAAAATATTTCACAAATTTTTAAAGGAACACAATATCTGGAGGACTTCACAGTTCCCGCTCCTGATGTACTGAAGAAATTAAACCATATCCTCAAGGTGCAACAAAGTTTCTGACCTTAGGGTCCCTTCAGACTTTTGATTCTAAGAAAGAGTGTGTTCTAGGCTGAAATAATTTGGGAATGTTATATTTTTGGACTGTAATTCTCAGAATCTCTCCACCAGCACAGGCCTTGTGATTTGAGGATTCATGAAGTAGTAGTCAAAAAAGGCATGTTTCTATACTTGCTTGGAAACCAGGCAGGCAGATTTGGCTCAGCACATCTTCTATTGATATTATTATATTAAGAAGCCGTGCCCTCCCTCCAGTCCATCTGCCTTGGTCCAGGACCCAGAGGGAGAGAAGAACCACTGGACCTCATCCCCCTCCGATCCCCTTCCCCTTTTCCTTTTCTGTTGTCTTTTAGACTGTAAGCCTGAGGGCAGGGACCCGTCTATATATAAGATTGTATGTACAGCACTGTGCAAATTTACAGCACTATATAAATAAAGGTTAATAATAATAATCTATTGATAGGTAAAACAGTAGGTTAACATGCTTCAGTGACCAGCAATGATCTGAATAAGAGGCCTCTTGCAGCTGAAGAAATACTGCAAATGAGCTTCCTTCTGCTTTGAGGAACACGGAGGTCTAAAGAAACAAACAAAATTATAGGGGCACATTTGCTTCATTAACTGAGGCATACCAGTATAGAACTTGAATATAGGTGGAGATTCAACAGCTTAACATTTTAAAACAGAGGGAGAAATCATATGGCACTCAAGATGTTGCTAGACTTCAAATCCCAGCTTTCTCACCCTTGCCTGTGCTGGCAATGGCTCATTGGACTTGTAGTCCAACAGCATCTGAAGACTGATAGCCAGCTGTGTTCTACATTTATGACTCTCCTACCAGATTATGGAGACAGGGTATTATTAGCATGTTTGGACAGGGATGTTGTTGTGGGGGTCTACTATAGATCACCAAGCCAAAGTGAGAATGATGGACGATGCCTTCCTGAAACAGAAAGGAGATTTCAACTATCCTGATCCATTGGAAGTCAAACTCTGCCAATAATATAAAGTCCAACAAATTCCTCATTTGCCTTGTAAACGATTTCATTGTCCAGAAGGTGGAAGAGATAAGGGATTAGCAATTTTAGATCTGATCTTAACCAATAGTGATGGCCTGTTAATTGGGTGGAAATGGCAGGATCCTTAGGTGGCTATTCCTGGAAAACAGGAGAACTCCTAGAAAAATGAAGGAGGACAAATGTTTTCCCCATCTTCAGAAAGGGAGGAAAAAAGGACCTGAGCAATTGACTACCAAGTCACTCTGACATCAATACATGAAACAGATTATGCAAACACATAGAATCATAGAGTTGGAAGAGACCACAAGGGCCATCCAGTCCAACCTCCTGCCATGAAGGAAATCTCAATCAATGACTTGGATGACAGAAATGGGGGCATACTCATCAAATTTGCAGATGACACCAAATTAGGAGGAGTAGCTAATACCCCAGAAGATACGATCAAAATTCAGGAAGACATGAATAGATTAGAAAGCTGGGCCAGAGCTAAGAAAATGAAATTCAACACTGAGACATGTAAGGTTCTGCACTTAGGGCGGAAAAACGAAATGCATAGATATAGAATGGGGGATACCTGGCTGAAAGAGACTACGTGTGAAAGGGATCTAGGAGTCCAAGAAGACCACAAGGTGAACATGAGTCAACAGTGTGATGCAGCAGCTAAAAAGGCCAATGCAATTTTAGGCTGCATCAATAGAAGTGTAGTCTCTAGACCAAGGGAAGTAATAGTGCCGCTCTATTCTGCTTTGGTCAGGCCCCACCTGGAATACTGTGTCCAGTTCTGGGCACCACAATTCAAAAAGGATGTGGAGAAACTGGAGCGTGTCCAAAGGAGGACAACTAAAATGGGGAAGTGTCTGGAAACCATGCCTTATGAGGAAAGACGAAGGGAGCTGGGGATGTTTAGCAAAGGACTCTTTCAGACGTGGGAAATTGGAAGTATAATCCAAGGGCAATCCGAACGCAATCATGGGGTTTCACGTTATTGTGAATTAGAGCTTCTCGCGCAATTTCGGGCAAAAGGGAAGTCACTCCAAATGCAATCATAGGTTTCATGTTATTGCTTCTCACGCAATTTCGGGCAAGGAGGGGTCATTTTTGGGTAATGGGAAGTTATTCCGAACGCCTTCCGAATGCAATGGGGATTCACGTAAATTCGCTAAACAAGCGAATTCATGTGAATTCACATTGGCTGCATTCGAAGTTGGGAAAAATTCCTCCTGTGTGAAAGAGTCCCTAGAGAAGAGAAGATTAAGAGGTGATATGATAGCCCTGTTTAAATACTTGAGGAGGAAGCAAGCTTGTTTTCTGCTGCTCCAGAGACTAGAACACAGAACAATGGATGCAAAGTGCAGGAAAAGAGATTCCACCTCAACATTAGGAGGAACTTCCTGACAGTAAGGGCTGTTCAACAGTGGAACACACTCCTTCGGAAAGTGGTGGAGTCTCCCTCCTTGGAGGTCTTTAAACTAAGGCTGGATGGCCATCTTTTGGGTATGGTTTGATGGAGAGTTCCTGCATGGCAGGGGGTTTGACTGGATGGCCCTTGTGGTCTTTTCCAACTCTATGATTCTATGATTATCCAATCTGTCTTTGGGTTATTTCCTTGGAGTGCTCTAGCTATATCATTCCTTAGTATGAAAGCCACCCCATTTCTTCTTGGTTTTTTTTTTCCCATTTCCTAGATAGATTACTGTATAGTTGTCGGAGTCAAAGTTACCCATTCTTGTGTATACATGGAACACATGTCCAGGCTCACAGAAAGGAGGAAATGATGATTCCTTCCTTTGGAATGAAGACTGGCCACTACTTCCTCCTTTAAATTATGCCACTCCCCCATTTCTTCCTTACTAGTAAGGAGAAACACCACCAGTTGCAGACTGTCCCTGTGGAGGGGGAGGTTTTGAGTGATGGACACAGGGCACGGAAATATCCCCTCGGCATCTTGTGTAAAAAGGGACATTACACACACTTAACTAACACTTACACATCTATAAACCCTTAACAGAATTTTACTCAGCGTCTCAGCCATAAGGCTTTCCCATTGATATGATTCATTTGTGCAGCTGTGAGCCACTGGGAGTCTGGAGAGTGAGAATGTGAAATAAAAAGAGTGAGGAAAACATGTGATTGAGTATGAGAGAGAACGAGTGTACATATGAGACTGCTTGAGGGGGCAGAGAAACAGTCTCTTGAAAGTTGTTTCCACTGGGTTAACAAATCTTCTCCTACCCCTGACACCTCCAACAGTTGCTCAAAGGTCTCTATGTTTGTTCCCCCTCTCCTTGGGCCTTGCCCAGCACCTCTCTCTCCTAGCCACTCAGCCAGCCACCTTACTGGCCCAAAGGGGCAGATTGTCACATGCCTGTAAGTGAGAGTCCTCATCTGTACAGTCAGCCAGGAGGGTCGAGGTGACAGCACACAGAGCAATACCAAGCTCAGGCACATGTTCTGCTCCACTGGCTTGCAGTAGGTGGCACACCTGCATCACTCTTCCTCAGCTCACTGGTCGGATGTACTGTTCATTCAGGAGTGGAGCTACAGATTCTGCTTCTCCTCTTGGCCCAACGAGAGCCAGAGCCTTGGCCAGAGCCAGATGCTTCAGTCTCTGCCACCAGCAGGGGCCACAGCAACTCCGGCTCTCCTTCAACCACTGTTCACCTGGGGCTGGGGTGCACTAGATAGAGCAGGTGTGTTGGTTAAGGCTGAGGCAGTGACTCATCCTGGAAACTGGGGCAGTGATGACCAGGTTATAAAGAATAAGAAGTTATTTGGGATGGGCCCCAACAGAAACCATGATCCTGCAAGCTTCCCCATTCTCCTCCTCCTCCTTCAGGCAGAGGTGGCTGTTCCAAACACCCACCTCACCTTTCTCTTCCCTTCCAAGGCAGAAAAGTTTTCGGAAGACAAGAAGGAGGGAGGATCATTGCCACCATGTCTCATGCTTTGAGCAACCTGTGGGTTTTGTCCCATCGTTTGGAAACGGTTGACTTACAGGGTTTGATTTAATGTTGTTCCATCTACCCAAGTCCAGGACTTCGTTGAGGGTGTAAAATTAAGCCCAAGCCAAACAGGATATTTCTCTTCAACATTGTCATAGATGTACTTCTGCCAAAAACAATAGGAGTAATGACATTCTTATTTCTTTCTGTGATTTTTTTTAAAAAATGATAGCTTAAGTGATATCAGTGCTTTTAATTCTTAGCAACAACCACCACTACTTTATTTATTTATTTATTTATTTATTACACACCTCTCCCCATGGATCAAGGCAGGGAACAACAACAATTAGCAAATGCCTGACAGCAGTTAAAAACTTGTATCAGTAAGGCCCAGGATGACCTGCAAGCCAAAAATTTCTATTGGAAATTCTTTGTTTGGCCTTCATCAGTTATCAGTCCATGGAGACCAATAGGGAGAAAGTAACCATAGATGGTCTAGCAGCCATTTTCTACGTCTTAGGGTGTCGGCTGCCACACCAGACACTTAGCAAAACCAAAAGTGTCCAAAAATCACTGGTTTCTTGTGTTTGTGGGAGAATGGGCTAAAACAAAATTCAAGGGACATCTTTTACCATCTAGGTCAGTTTATCCCATGGAAACTTTTGGAATCTTGGCTCTCATTTTTCCATTTTTTAATATATATTTATTTATATATATTTATATCCCGCCCCTCTGGGTGAGCAATCAGGGTGGGGTACAATATATAAAATACAAATACAATTAAAATATAGCAACCCAATCCTTCCTCCCACCCCTTAAGATTGAATTAAACTGAGATAAGATTAAAAAACAATAGAATAAAATCATAAAACATTAATGTGGCTCTCATTAAAAATGAATAGGCGGCCTCAAATGACTAATGTCTCTATGGGTAAGACTGGATAGCGGTCATGAATTTAATCATTGTCTGGGAAGGCCTGCCGGAAGAGATGCGTCTTGACGGATCTCTTGAAACCATCCAAAACTGTTGCCCATCATAGTAACATCTCAGTGGTTTGCTTGAGACAGAGGCAAGGTTACATGGCAAGGAAAGATCAGAGCAAGCGCTGTTCTTCCTGGAAAGCTTGGAGCTGTAAGGATTCATTTTGTCCTCACTGTTTTGACATTCCCTCATTGCGCTCCTAGAAAAGGTTGCCAAAAATATGGAGCATACTAATATTTGTATTTTGATGATGCTCTAACTTTAATTTTCATTTTCATCTAACCCAGATGCAGCAGTGTAGTTTGATGGGCAGTTGTCTGGGTGCAATTAAGAGCCTGACAGTGGGCTTATAAAATGAATAAAATGACAAAATTATGATTAAATTTGAAGAAAATTGTGCAAAATGAAGCTGTATCTAGAAAGGAATGGAGTATTGGTGATAACAGAGTTCCACTAGAGCATGGGATTCATTAAGTTGTTAAAAATGACATTGTTAATTGTAACTAGTTGTAGATTTTGGAGAGAGATGTAACAAGAGTATTAAAAGTTACATTTGAAAAGCAACGTAACAAGGAAGACCAAATATATATTTACCAGTGTAAAAAGTAGCAGTTTCTGGTTATTTTTCAAAATGTTAGGGGCAGAAAGTTTTCAAGTTGTATCACACTCTCTTATCAATTGTTGTTTTTAACTGGCATCAAGTTGACTTTGACTTATGGTGACCCTGAGAAATGAGAAACCCCCAAGTCATCCTGTTATCACCCACCCTGCTCAAGTCTTGCATACTCAGGGCCATGATTGTGTCCATTCACCTGAAATGTGGTCTTCCTCCTTTCCCACTGCCTTCCATTCCCCCCAGCATTATCGTCTTTTCCATTGAGTCATGTCTTCTCATGATATGGCCAAAGTATGATAATCTCAGTTTAGTCATCTTGGCTTCTAAGGAGAGTTCAGGCATGATTTGTTCTAGGACCCATTTATTTATCTTTTTAGCAGTCCAGCACCACAATTTTCACCAGCTGGAACATACATCCTAGCCACCTAAGCTCTTAAACCAATTGCTGCAGAGTTTGAATTATAGAATCATAGAGTTGGAAGAGACCACAAAGGCCATCCAGTCCAACCCCATTCTGCCATGCAGGAACTCTCCATCAAAGCATCCCCATTGACAGATGGCCATCCAGCCTCTGCTTAAAGACCTCCAAGGACAGAGACTCCACCACACTCCAAGGGAGTGTGTTCCACTGTCGAACAGCCCTTACTGTCAGGACGTTCCTCCTAATGTTGAGGTGGAATCTCTTTTCCTGCAGCTTGCATCCATTGTTCCACATTCTAGTCTCCGCAGCAGCAGAAAACAAGCTTGCTCCCTCCTCAATATGACATCCCTTCAAATATTTAAACAGGGCTATCATATCACCTCTTGCAGGAGAACATCGATCTACCATCAGTCCTCACCCTGAAGTTACACTTTAATCGTTTTTAAATCTAATAATGGGGCTTTACAGACTGTCCAAAAAGGGTGGTCTGTGGGCACCCCTTTCAGCGCCTGATTTGTGCCAGGAAAGCCTCACCAGCATCCCCAGAGGCTCCAATTCACTGCTTTTCCAGGCCTCGGAAAAGGGGCAAAATGCTCCTTCTCCATGGCCTGGAAAGGGCTGTCCTTGGAGCTTCATACCCCAAAGAGAGCCCAACTGGTGGAGCCAAGGGGAAAAGGGGCCTCCTGGCTCCTTTTTCCTTCCCTTAATCCCTGCGGCAATCTGGTTGGCGTGTGAACGAAGCACTTTCACGAAAGGAGCTCTGTTTTGGAGCTCTTTTCTGTGCTGTGGAAAGTCCCTCCAGTGGTGCAGTGACTGTAGGAGCACTCTGGTGTGTCTGGGAGTGGCGCATGTCGTGACATCATCGATGCACATGCATATGGATGGCCTGGTTCTAAAATGGCGCTGTCTATATGCGCTAGAGCTGGGGAGCATGCAATTGCTGCGTGCTCCCCAGCCCTACTTACAGTGCGAGGACGACCCAAAAGGGCCATCGGGCCAATAATAGTATATTATATGTGTTGTACTTTTTTCAGAAATAAATAAAATGGACAAAAAGAGAGAAAGGATTACTTTTTAAATACTGGAATGAGTCAAAACAATGGATTAATTTTGAAAAAGAAGTTTCCAAGGACTTTATCATATGGTGGAAAATCAGGTGAAATTGGAAGTTTAAAAAGCATTTTCCCAGGACATTTGGACAATCGTGGGAAAGATTTTCTAACACGTTGTGATTAAAGAGGACATATCCTAGGAAGATCCAGAAATGCTCCAGCAACAAATATTCATCAAATTTCCCCATGAATGATTTGTCAATGTCACCACTCTAATTAAATGGCAAGAGTACCTGCTGGTGTCAGGACTGGGACACCAGTGTGAGAATGGAATGCTTAAAATTCAAATCACTCCAGTATGGGATACAGTGCATTTATGGAAAGCTAAAAAACAATAATTTGGGGATTTGATTTCTACAGACATTGGTGGAAACCCAAACTCTCTTAAATATTAAGTGTATGCCTTTGCTTTGTTCTGAATACTGATGGTAGTGAGGTCATGATAAATCGCTGGCCAGAAGTCCACTTTAATAGGAAGCTGTCTGCAACTCACTGTCTGTGATTAATGCATCGGAGCCACCACTGTCCATGCCTTTTCTGATTAGTATGACCTAAAGAGAGTTAAACAACACAACCAGCAGCTATAAAATGAACATATTCTGTGGTACACAGACTGGTTGTACTACTAAACAGATCCAGGCAAGGTCCTAGGCAGCAGATTCTGGGGACAACAAAAACACAACCAATAGTTACTCATTTAAATTGTTCTTACATTTTTATTGGTAGGGGTGGGAAGGATGTTTTCGTTGGAGGGGATATGCCTCATGTTCCACAGTAACTTGGCTAGCTCCAGTTGTTATGCACTGAAAGGGAGTGAGATGTAGTAACGTTTTCTGCCCTCCCTCAGACAACAAAATGCCTGAAGATGGCTCTAGAGTTATCTGAACTTTGCACCACATGTATACAGTTCACTTTATGCAGACTGACGGAGTTCGGCATCCTTACTAGTAGTAAAACTACCTTATTTGTTGATAAAACATTGTTATTATCCCAGAATTATGTTATGCTCCGAGAAAACTGAGCTGTGAGGCGAGATGGAATGAATTATAGGAAGCCTGGCTCCAATCATACCTAGACTGCTGAAATTTGCATTTTGGAATTTGTGTTTACCACCTTCTGCTGAGCTTACTCCAGACTTTCAAAGCACATTCATTGTTCATCTTACCAGTTCTTCTGTGTCTTGGATCACAAGCATTTGAGCTCTCTTCTTGGAGCAGTCATTGTAACTAGAAGACCAATTATATTTTTCCTTTGACAACCAGTAGCAGGTTCCTTTTTCTTCTTTCCAATTGGCTGGACAGAGCTTACACGTTGCATTTTCTAGAAGGAGGAAGAAGATAAATAGGTTTATCCTATTGATTACTCATCTGTTTGCTTCTTCTGGTATAAATTAAGACTGAACTTATCCAATGTGAGGCACTTGTATTTCTGCTTTCCTACACAGGTTAATTAGTAACTGATGTTTGCTTTTTTCCTCCTTTCATTTACATTTCTGTGTCTTTTGATTCACAGTTTAGAATAGCTTTCCTCAAGCCATTTTCCTCCAATTGTGTAGAGCCATAACTTCCATAATCCCTAAACACACTGGCTTTGTTGAGAAAGCCTGGTTTAGAAACATCACTCCTTTCATAATCATCTATCCATGTAAACATTCTCATAAAGCTGTGTGCATGTGCCTACAAATAATCATGACTTATTGCAACCTCACAGAATAATCAAAGGTGCTTTGCCAATTTATTCCTCTGAAATACAACCCACAAACAAGTGGGATTTATTGGCAGTCTCCCTTCCAAGTACTAACCAGGGCTTAGCTTTTAAGATCAGATAGGTTTGGTGTATAAACTTAACTCAATGTAAATGTCTACTCAGTATGAAGCAGCTGTGAAAAAGGCACATGGCATGTTGGAGGTAATTAGGAAAAGAACTTAAAACAAAGCTGCCAATGCTGTAATGTCTTTGTACATGTTTTTTTATTGTAACCACACAGGTATAGTGTCTACAGTCTAGTTACTGAAGCTCAAAAACTACCTCAATGAGGGAAATAAGGTCAGGAAAGGGCAGTCAAAATGATCAAGGGGCTGGAGAAGCTCCCTTCCGAGAGAATGTTACCAAATTTGGGGATTTTTTAGCAAAGGAGTGAATTAGATGGGGCAAAAGGAGTGGCCAGAAGCTGCTCAGGCCCTGATCACTTTGGGATCATGGAGACCTGATGCCGTGGACCTGAAATCAGCTGCTGCCATGATCCTGAATGGGCCATTGGTAGGAATGGCTTTTTGCTGTTTCTCTAAAATGTTGGGCCATTTTAGGCATCCTTGGCAGGGTCTTCCAGGCTGTTTGAGGGCATGTGTCATTTGAACGCCATGCCCCCAAAGCTCCTGGAAGCCAATTTATTTGGCCTGTGTGTTTTGAGCCTTAGAAAAAAGAGCCAACAAGGGGACACACTAAAAATATACAGAATGAAATTATACTTGGTATAGTGAAAGTGTATATGGACAATCTTTTCTTTCTTTGTCATAATACAGTAGTACCATCTAGGGTCTGTTACTGAAGCTGAATGGTGAGTGATTAGGGTAGCTAAAAGGAAGTAGTTCTCCATAGCACATAGTTAAACTGTGGAACTCACAACCATGCGATATAGTAACTTGGGCAGCTTTGTTTTTTAATTAGACAAGTTAAACTATCCATGATTACTAGTCACGATGGCTTATATATTATCTCAAATATCAGTAGGTCTCAATTTACCAGAGTGAGAGGATTATGTCTTCATATTGTTATCTATCTATCTGTCTATCTATTTAGGATCCCAAGAAGATGCATAAACGAAAACATTATTTAAGAAAAAAAGTTTACTTTAAAATACACACAGAGATGCACTTAAAACAGACTGAAAAGCCACCTCTGGTTTTAAGGACCATTGGCTTCCCATAGGCATCTGACTGGCCACTGTGCAGATGAAATACCAAACTAGATAGCATTTTGATCTCAAAACAAAACAGAACAAAACCCATTCTCAAAGTGGGAATGTTACTGATATGGACTGTAATGTTATTCCTACTTAACTCAGTGTGTAAACCCCACTGAACTCAATGGGACTTACATGTGGACATGTCAGAGTCATTAAATATATCAACAAAAATGGCACAATATTCACAGAAAGAGGACGGGGATGTTTCAGGTATCTTAAGAAGAACAGATTTCTGCTTACCTGTAGATGGTGCACACAGGTGAATGGCAATACTTTCAGAAGAACAGGGGCTGATCTCTATTCTTTTTAATTCTTTCAACCTTTCTGCTACATCTTTATCTGCATTTATGGCTTCAGCATCACCTTTACAAAAACCATTCTGAAAAACTAAAACAGGTATGATTTATATATAGCCTGCCTGCTCCATATGCAGGCTTGTCATACATAGACTTAAGCTTCCAGGCACGGCAAGCCCAGAGACTTAAAATGGTGCATGTGCCCATGCAGAAGCACACAGCCATCGAAATCAATGGGACTTGATCTTGCAGTATTTGCCATATGTTGGGGGGGGGGGGGCTGGAACAGATCCCCCACATATACAAAGAGCCCACTGTATTTAGTTATTGATTGTAATCATATCCTAACTTTTCCTCAAGGCGATGAAGAGAGCATGCATGGCTGTCCTCCTCCATAATTGTTCCTCATAACTTTTCTGTTAGGCAAGACAGATTGTGAGTGATTTACCTGAGATCATTCTGTAATCCCATGAGTGAGCAAGGACTGGATTTGCCAAGAAACACTCTGACCACTATACTGCATTGACAATGCAATTAGGCAAATTATATGGTGGCCATTGGCATAGTTGTTTGACTAGATTCCCTAGATTCCCTAGACTAGATTCCCTAGAATGCATCCACAGCAGTTAAAACAGAATCATAGCAGCACCATAACTACTGTGTTGTGCTGAGGGAATGAGGACAGCAAAGATGTAAGGCAGCAAGCACTGGCTTCGTAACAAAATCATAGCTGCCCAATGTGATTAAAGTGGTGGGACTTTGGTGTGGAGAAGCAGAATAATAATAATAATAATAATAATAATAATAATAATTAAAGTTTTATTTATAGCCCGCTCCTCTGTATCCAATCGGAGCGGGTTACATCAATTAAAAAATGCAAGATAAAATATACATGACCCATACCCAACCACCCGCCCCTTAAAATTAAATTAAACTAACATCAATTAAAATGACATAATAAAAATTACAATTTAAAACGGCAACCCATTGCATAGAGATCAGGGTCAAGATGTTAAAATGCTAATGGGAGAGCTTAACCCAAACAGAGCCGGGAGGTTAAGAACTTTCTGGGAAGGCCTGCCGGAAGAGATGCGTCTTCAAGGCTTTTTAAAAGCAATCAGAAGATGTAATAAGACGCATCTCGTCTGGCAGGCCATTCCATAGCCTGGGAGCGACAGCCAAGAAGGCCCTCTGGGAGGTCTGCGTCAGTCTAGTCTTCATAGGCTGTAATAAGTTCCTCCCAGAAGACCGGAGTGTGCGGAGGGGTTCGTATGGGAGGAGGCGGTCCCTCAGATAAGATGGACCCAAGCCATGTAGGGCTTTAAAGGTTAAATAATAATAATAATAATAATAATAATAATAGTTTATTTATAGCCCGCTCCTCTGTACATACACTCGGAGCAGGGTACAAGTAAAAAAAAAAAACATAGATTAAAACAATCCCATGACCCGTTTCCAAACCTCCCACCCCTTAAAAATAGATTAAACAGCAATGATTAAAACAGTTATTTAAAAACATATAACTACATCCTAACCCTTCCTTATGTGGCCACGTCATAAGTGGAGATCAGAAACATGGGAGTAGGCAGGAAATCAACGTCTGGAACCGAAGCCGGGGATAAGGAATTTCAGGGGAAGGCCTGCCGGAAGAGATGCATCTTTAGGGCTTTTTTGAAGCAATCTAGAGATGTCATGAGACGCATCTCATCCGGCAGACCATTCCAGAGCTTGGGAGCGGTCGCAGAAAAGGCCCTCTGGGAGGTCTGTGCCATCCTGGTCTTGAAAGGCTGTAGTAAGTTCCTCCCAGAGGATCGAAGTGTACGGGGAGGATTGTACGGGGAGAGGCGGTCCCTGAGATAAGATGGGCCCAAGCCATGTAGGGCTTTAAAGGTTAAAACCAGCACCTTGTACTGTGCCTGGAAACTAATTGGCAGCCAGTGGAGAGATTTAAGCACTGGAGTTATATGTTCTCTCCTAGAGGTCCCAGTAACTAATCTGGCTGCCATGTTTTGAACCAATTGGAGTTTCCAGGTTAGGTACAAGGGCAGCCCCATGTAGAGCGCGTTGCAGTAGTCTAATCGTGAGGTGACCAAAGCGTGTACCACAGTTTCCAAATCCCTCATCTCCAGGAAAGGGCGCAGTTGGTGTATCAGCCGAAGCTGATAACAGGCACTCCTGACCGTCGCATTCACCTGACTAGTCATGTGAAGTGACGAGTCTAGGAGTACCCCCAGACTGCGAACAGGGTCCTTCGAGGATAGTGTGATTCCATCTAGGACCAGGAGTTGTATTTCCAGACCTGGTTTCGGGCCGGTGACTGTCAGTACCTCCGTTTTGTCTGGATTCAGTCTCAATCTGTTTTCCCTCATCCAATCCATTACTGCTGCCAGGCAGTCATTGAGAGAGGAGACGCCATCTGAGGTCTGAGCAGATGATCTGGTCTTGGAGAAATATATCTGAGTGTCATCAGCGTACTGATGACACTGAGCTCCATGCCTCCGAATGATCTCACCCAGCGGCTTCATGTAAATATTAAATAGCATCGGGGACAGAATGGCGCCTTGCGGGACGCCACAGCTTAGCTCAATTTTGGAGGAGCAGCTGTCCCCGAGCCTCACCCTTTGGGTCCTGCCGGAGAGAAAGGAACGGAACCACTGTAAGGCGGTGCCTCCGATCCCCATCCCTCTCAGCCGTTCCAAAAGGATGGCATGATCTATGGTGTCAAAGGCCGCTGAGAGATCCAAGAGCATCAATGCTCAAGCGGAGATCATCTGTCAGAGCAACCATGGCAGTCTCAACTCCATATCCTGCCCGGAAGCCGGTTTGAAATGGATCGAGATAATCGGTTTCTTCCAAGACAGCTTGGAGTTGGGAGGCGACTGCTCTCTCGATCACCTTGCTTAAAAATGGCAGCAAGGAAACTGGTCTATAGTTGTTTCGGTCCAGGGGATCAAGGGAAGGTTTCTTCAGGAGGGGCTTTACGGCCGCCTCCTTCAGACAAGAAGGAACAGTGCCTTCCCTAAGGGACGCATTGATTACATCCCTAAGGAATGTTTTCAATGCGTCCCCTCCCTGGACGACCAGCCATGATGGACATGGATCGAGAGGGCAGGTTGTTTTCCTCACGCTTGTCCACATCATCAGTACTTACAGATTGAAACTCATCCAATAAAGTAACAGTAACGGAGTTGCTAGGTGCCTCATTTACAGATGCTGCTAGAACATTGGCGTCTAAGTCAGCCCTTATCCGAGAGATTTTGTCTGCAAAGTAGATGTTAAATGCGTCACAGCAGGCCACTGTAGGGTTAAGTAGGGGATCTGGCGCAGGGGGAACCTGCGTCAGCTCCCCAACCACCTTAAACAGCTCCGCTGGACGGGACTCTGCAGACGCAATGCGTGCAGAGTAGAAGGATCTCTGCGCTGCACGCAAAGCCTCCCGATAGGCGCAAAGATGCTGCCTATGGCGAGTTCTGTCGGACAAGAGCCGAGTCTCCCGCCATTTGTGCTCTAGTCGTCGTCCAGCCCGCTTCATCTCCCGGAGTTCCTGGGAGAACCAGGGCTTATGGTTGGGAGCGGGTTGGAGAGGATGCTCAGGAGCGATAGTATCGAGGGCCTTGGGAAGGACGGTGTTCCAAGTATTCACCAAGGTCTCGGTAGAGTCGCCGGTGCTACCAACCATTAAACCCTCTAAGGCATTCTGGAAGCCTGTTGGTTCCATCAGCCTTCGAGGGCGGACCATTCTAATGGGTCCGCCAGCCCCGGGGGGGCAGAAAGTTCCATCTTGATCAGAAAGTGGTCCGTCCATGACAATGCAGAGGTTTTGGTTACCTCCGCCCACGGATACTCCTGTTCCATACTAAAAATCCCATCGAGTGTATGACCCGCACAATGAGTAGGCCCGTCAACCAGTTGGGATAGGTTCATGCTTGTCATGGATTCCATGAACTCCCGAGCCGCTCCAGATAGATTGGATAGGCTGGTCTCTAGAAGGATGTTGAAGTTGCCCAAGACCAAAAGTCTGAGTGAATCCAACAACAACTCAGAGACCAGTTGAGTCAGCTCGGTTAGGGAGTCCGTTAGGCAACGGGGTGGCCGGTATACCAACAGAATCCCCAAGCTATCCCTGGTCTTCAGGCTAAGGTACACACACTCGATGTGGGTTGTTTTCCGGACAGGCTTTCTGATCAAGGTCAGGTTGGTTTTATGGACTAAAGCCACACCGCCCCCTCGCCCACTTTCCCTTATCTGCTCACTGACTGTGTAACCGGCTAGGAGAGCTTGCGCCCAAGTTACAGCGCTGGCCTCTCCCAGCCAGGTCTCAGTAAAGCATGCCAGGTCGGCCTGTTCATCCACGAGGAGGTCGTGGATGATGTGGGTTTTCCCCTTGGCCGACCTGACATTGCAGAGGAGCAGATTAAGGGATTGTGGAACGATTGGTGCACTCCCCACATTATCCTGGGAAACAGAGTGAACAGAAGAAGGGATAGATATCAAACATCGATCCCTTCTTCTTTTGTAACATGTGTTCACTCTGTTACCGCCATATCTTCCCTGACCCCGCACAACTTCAATAGCCGCTCCCCAATTACTTCCAGCTCCATTATCAGATGATGAAAGTGGATAATCCAGCTAAATTTCCCGTCCCAGTACAGATGTAAAATCTCCAACACATAAGAGACTGGGGTTACAGCAGGCGTCCCTTCAGGCTTCCTTCAGGGTCAGCAGATGTTGGAAAGGGGTGGGAGGGCAGAGACTTAAGTCCTCCAAAAGAAAAACCACACCCTCTGGCTTGCCCTGCCTTGCCTGGCCTTGGCTGTGGAGCCTCAGGTGGAGAATGGCTTCAGGCTGCAGCAGGCGTCCCTTCAGGCTTCCTTCAGGGTCAGCAGATGTTGGAAAGGGGTGGGAGGGCAGAGACTTAAGTCCTCCAAAAGAAAAACCACACCCTCTGGCTTGCCCTGCCTTGCCTGGCCTTGGCTGTGGAGCCTCAGGTGGAGAATGGCTTCAGGCTGCAGCAGGCTTCCTTCAGGGTCAGCAGATGTTGGAAAGGGGTGGGAGGGCAGAGACTTAAGTCCTCCAAAAGAAAAACCACACCCTCTGGCTTGCCCTGCCTTACAACACCTTGTACTGCGCTCGGAAACTAATCGGCAGCCAGTGGAGAGATTTGAGCACTGGTGTTATGTGCTCTCTCCTTGATGTTCCCGTGACAAGCCTGGCTGCCATATTCTGAACTAATTGAAGTTTCCAAGTTAGGCACAAGGGTAGCCCCATGTAGAACGCATTACAGAAGTCCAATCGTGAGGTTACCAAAGCATGTACCACTGACTCCAGGTCCTTTGGCTCCAGGAAAGGGCGCAGCTGGCGGATCAGCCGAAGCTGATAACAGGCACTCCTGACCACCGCATTCACCTGACTAGTCATGTGAAGCGACGAATCAAGGAGTACCCCCAGACTGCGAACAGGGTCCTTTGAGGAGAGTGTGACCCCATCTAGGACCGGGAGGTGTATTCCCAATCCTGGCTTCGGTCCTGTGACAGTTAGTACCTCCGTTTTGTCCGGATTGAGCTTCAACCTGTTTTCCCTCATCCAATCCATTACTGCCGTAAGACAGTCTTTGAGAGGAGAGACGCCATCTGAAGTCTGAGCCGACGATCTTGTCATAGAGAGGTAAATCTGAGTGTCGTCAGCGTACTGAAGACACTGAGCTCCATGCCTCCGAATGATCTCACCCAGCGGCTTCATGTAGATGTTAAACAGCATCGGGGACAGGATGGCGCCTTGAGGGACGCCACAATTAAGCTCTGTCTTAGAAGAGCAACTATCCCCGAGCCTCACCCTTTGGGATCTCCCGGAGAGAAAGGACCGGAACCACCGGAGCGCAGTGCCTCCGATCCCCAACTCTCTCAGTCGACCCAAAAGGATGGAATGATCTACCGTGTCAAAGGCCGCTGAGAGATCCAAGAGCACGAGCAAGGTCACACTACCCCTGTCAATGCTCAAGCGAAGGTCGTCGGCCAGAGCGACCATGGCAGTCTCAACTCCATGTCCTGTCCTGAAGCCCGTTTGAAATGGATTCAGATAATCAGTTTCATCCAAGACAGCTTGGAGTTGGGAGGCGACTGCTCTCTCGATGACCTTGCTCAAAAATGGGAGCAAGGAGACTGGCCTGTAGTTGTTTTTATCCAAGGGATTAAGGGAGAGTTTCTTCAGGAGGGGTCTAACAGCCGCCTCCTTTAGACAAGATGGTAAAGAACCCTCCCTGTGGGACGCATTGATCACATCCCGAAGGAATGTTCTCACTGCGTCTCCTCCCTGGGCGACCAGCCAAGATGGACAAGGATCGAGAGGGCAAGTCGTCTTTCTCAAACTTCCAAGGAGCTTGTCCACGTCCTCGGTACTTGCAGGTTGAAATTCAACCTGTAAAGAAACAGCAACGGAGTTATCGGACACCTCACCTATGGGCTCTGACAAAACATTGACATTCAAGTCGGCCCTTATCCGAGAGATTTTATCTGCAAAGAAGGTGTTAAACTCGTCACAGCAGGCTGTTGTTGGGGATTTGGCGCAGGGGGCACCCGCGTCAGCTCCCCCACAACCCTAAACAGCTCTGCTGAGCGGGACTCTGTAGACGCGATGCGTGCAGAGCAGAAGGATCTCCGCGCTGCACGCAAAGCCTCCCGATAGGCGCGAAGATGCTGCCTATGGCGAGTTCTGTCGGAGAAGTGTCGAGTCTTCCGCCATTTGCGCTCTAGTCGT
Organism: Urosaurus nigricauda; assembly: GCA_034509955.1. NCBI lineage: Eukaryota > Metazoa > Chordata > Lepidosauria > Squamata > Phrynosomatidae > Urosaurus > Urosaurus nigricauda. Next base: position 310,580,985 of record JAOEGL010000002.1, read on the forward strand.
CGTCCAACCCGCCTCATCTCCCTGAGTTCCTCCGAGAACCAGGGTTTGCGATTTGGAGCGGGTTGGAGAGGATGCTTGGGGGTGATTGCGTCGAGAGCCTTGGGAAGATCGGTGTTCCAGGTATTCACCAAAGCTTCGACGGAGTCACCGGCGTTGCCAACCATTAAACCCTATAAGTTCCATTAGTCTTCGAGGGCGGACCATTCTAATGGGTCCACCACCCCCGGGGGGGGACAGAAGTGGCTTTTAGTTCCAACTTGATCAGGAAATGATCCGTCCATGACAGTGCGGAGGTTTTGGTTACCTCTGCCCACGGATATTCCTGTTCCGTACTAAAGATTCCATTGAGTGTGTGACCCGCGCAATGGGTAGGCCCGTTGACCAATTGGGATAGGTTCATGCCTGTCATGGATTCCATGAGCTCCCGAGCTGCTCCAGATAGATCAGAAGAGCTGGTCTCAAGAGGAATGTTGAAGTCACCCAGAAGGTGATATCCTGTGATCTTACTTGTGAAATCAAGATGCAGAGAGGGTAAAGTTGTCCCTCCTTGTCTATTGTTCCTCAGCAAATCCTCACATTTGCTTTAAGGTTAAGAGAGGCAAACTGCACTTGAACCAAACCTGAAACTTCACCCAAATCATTGTTTAAAAATCAACAACAATAGAAACCATCTGATATATTACTGGAGTCACAGACAGAATAGGAAAAGTGGCGAGGAAACACAACCTTCAAATGGTTTACAAACCAGCAAAGAAAATACAGCAAATACTTCGCTCAGCTAAGGACAAGAAAGACCCTCTCACAGCTGCAGAAGTTGACCACATACCATGCAGCTCCAGACAAGTGTACATAGGGACTACCAAATGCAATGTCCAAACATGAATCATGGAACATGAGAGACACTGCAGACTGGTTCAGCTGGAAAAATCAGCAGTAGCAGAACATGTTATAAACCATGTTATAAAGGAAGAGCGGAGCACCAGGTAGACAAAAGTAGTTTAATGAATATGCGCCTATGAGTTATAATAGTGTTTGTATGAGTACTAAATAGGAGGTAATAAGGCAGTGCATAGATATATTCATATACTAGTTTTAAATACCAAACTTATGGTTCCTGACCAGGAACCAAATAAGTCAGTGAAGTCATGTTGGGGTCATAGTTGATGGAGTACTTTTCGAAATCTGGATAACATTTCCTTTTTATTTCAATGCTTGGTTCAAGGAACTGTATAGCAGCACATAGTTAGGGAATTACGTATACACTAAGGAAACCTATATTAAAATGAGCTTTAAAACTAATACATAGGAACTTACCAAATATGATCAGAACAATTACAGCAGATCCTAGAATGGAACAAATGGCCCCTAATATCCCTAGTGAGATTTTGTACCGAATGAGCCTCTTGGAAACATCTGAAAGAATTGAAAAATTGGAGAAGAAACAGCCAAAATTTTGAACACGAAGATTTATTCTTTGAATTAAATATATTAAAATTAAGAGAAGCAAAACCTCTTTTGATAAAATGTTAAAGTTTTGCTCCTGTTTCTGGCAAACGTCTCTGAAAATTCCCATTATGCCCAACATGTCATCCATTAGGATTATTTTTTAGCCCAGAGAAGATGCTATTACAATTTGAACAGATTAACTGGCAATCTAAAATGGTCTCTGACTTCCTGCAACTGCATGGTCCAACATTTAATGGTGGATAAATGGGATTAATGACTGTAGATATAACTGTGTGCTATAATGCTAGAATCTATCTTACTCACATCCAATCTGCCAAGGGGGGAGGCCAAATGAAACCATTTCAGTTTGTAGCTTGATTTTGACCAGTTCGACAACAAAAAATTAATTTGTGTAGCTAAGCGGGAATAAATATTACGCCAGAATCCTTTTGATATGGTAGATAAATGGGATTAATGACTGTAGATATAACTGTGTGCTATGATGCTAGAATCTATCTTACTCACATCCAATCTGCAAAGGGGGGGGGGGGGGCTTTGTAGCTTGATTTTGACTAGTTCAACAACAACAACAACAAAATTAATTTGTGTAGCTAAGCGGGAATAAATATTACTCCAGAATCCTTTTGATATGGGAGTGAATGTTTTACAGAAACAGAATAATTTGCATACATACATTTCTCTCCCACTCCCTGCTCAGCTTATAAATGTGTAAACAAATAGTTTCTAACAAAAAGCGCCATAAGCCTTTAAAACTCTCATCTCATAGGAAAACTGCTTCTATTAAAAGCTATACAGCAACTTCATAGTATTTGTGGTGTCGTTTATGTTTTCATAATAAAACAATAGAAATTTTATGCTTTTTTACAGATTTGTTAGAAACTTACAGGGCTAAAATAGCTGGTTTAAGTTTATTATTCAATTGTGAATAATCAGTGTCAGTTATTTAGTCTAGCTGGTTCTGATAAGAGCAGTTCACAAAACCTTTTGATGACCAAACTCTCAATTAAGGAAGACAAATTAATGATCACCTCTTTTTGCTTTTTATGAAATCAATGAGCTGTGCTTGTCTGGATGAGACAAAATGTGGGGTTCAAAATTTATGACTTGAGTGTCTGGGGAAATAGAGAAATAATTAAACTTTTGATCCTGTGATAATTTCAAAGAACTTTGAATTGCTTTAATGTTTTGATGAAATAGTCATGGAAAATACCAATAAAATTGCAGGGGAAAGTTCAAGAGTAGTTGGGTTATAAAAGCTGGAAAATTTCTGAAACTGTACCTCACCTTTCTTTCTTTTATCTTTGCCCCTTTCATTTCTCCCTATTTCCATTGTGATTTGGGATTTGTAGACCTCTCTTTAAGAGGAGAGAAAGGAACACACTTTGGTTAGGTTTTGAGCTGAAGCTAACTTTTGAAATTTCTCTTTACAATCGAGAAACGCTTTTTCAGATACTTGAGAAACAAGAACGTCGGATTTTCTTTTTCAGCACATGAATGAAGCACCCCTTTTCTTTTTCTGAAATCCTTTCCATTTTCCTAATATTTTTCTCATAAACGTTCCAACAGAGCCCATTCTCATATCTAGGAAAATGGAACCTCCATTGTATTTTCATAAATGCAGCCCACATTCATATAAAATGGCTCAACATCCTACCACAAAGGATCCATTTCCACTAAAAAACCCAAGCCAAAAGACTTTACCTCACACAAAACTGTCCCATCTGTGCTGCGATTGATTGCACAGAAATTTATCAAACTGGATTGACAAACAATATTAAAACTTACTGGAAATGTGAACTGGTTGCTGGAGCACAGTACACCTGGGTTCAGAAGGTAGGTTGAGATCAGCGTAATAGATCTCATCTTCCATACTGTCAGCAGCAAGCAAGACCAAGATACTGTGAGTGCAATAATGAAGAGGTGCCCAGTGACGTTCAGGAAATGTGTTTAACTCAAGCTGACCATCCAATACAATCTGCAATCAAGGAGGAAATGCTTTTGTTACATAGACCAGCATAATAGAGATTAACCTTACAGAGCAGAGTTGGCTTTGTTGCAAAAAAGGGAAGACAAGAAAGGAAAAAGAGAACAAGAGTATTTTATTTTACTCCTAATGACATTGTATATGATAAAATACTTACTAACACTGTTTCTTGTTGCTTGAATGAACTGGGCAAGAATATCTAGAACAGCACAAGAATACCTAAAAAAGAACAATCTACCTATCAACATATATTGATTTGTAATGTTTAATATTCATATCATTGATTGCCATGGACATCATCCCTTTATGTAGGAAGAGGGATCCCTTTACCCCTGGGGGAGCTTTTTTGCTAATAAGAGAAAGGGTGGTGTAATGTTTATTAGTTCTTAGTTCTTGCTGACATACCTTGTGCAAAAAAGGAGAGCAGAATTTGGAGAATGGCCTTCAAGGTAGCAATGGAACAAGAGATATTTATTTATTTAGTGCCATTAAATATGAATATAGTAGAGAGGCTAAGGGTGTCATTTATTAGTGACCAAAGAAAAGGGCAACCAAGATAGAAACCAAATCTCATGAAAAGTGATGTAAGGAGCTAAGTATGTTTAGCTTCTTCCCATTCCTTATGTTGTTTATAAATAACTCCATTTTTTTTTTTTAGTACAGTGCAACCGCTTCATACGCAGGCGCGATATACGCAGCTTTCAGCATATGCCATTATATTAAAAGCCAGTCTCACTTCTTCAGGATCTCAAGAGGGGACAGGAGAAGAGAGAGGATGGGACACACCAGTGAAGGATTTGCATGATTTTTGTTGTTGATGATATTCTGAGAGAAAAGACAAACACTACATTTTTGATCAAAAACATCAAAGTCAAGATCATACGACACTCCAAGAATAAGTGACAACACAAGCTGATGTGCATCCCCCCCCCCTTTGACTGACAGCTTCATGGTAATAGGAAGGAATGTGCTCAAAGAAGTGTAGGCAATTGATCATTGATGCAAAGGTGCAAAACTTCACACCATTTCACATAACACACCTACATGTGGATCAGTCCCTGAACTGCTAGTTCAAAAACTTGCTTGCTTTCCACTCATGATGAAGTCAGCCAAAGCTACTGGGAAAGATATTGAATGAACTACTCTTTTTTCCTAGAGTTCTACCCAAGCCATGATTATTGGCAAATGAATTGGTGAAGATTCAATTTTTGTATTATAACATTTTCTTTGGTTCTGTTGTTTTGCTTTAAAATGTTCTTTTTTCTCTATACCACACTGAAATACTATTTGTGGTATGGCAAAGTGTATATCAGCAAGCAAATGTAGTATAATGGTTTAAGCATTGGACTTTAACACCAGAGACCAGGATTTGAGTCCCTGTTCAGCCATGGAAACTTATTGGGTGACCACACACTCTCAGCACCAGAAACCCCCATGATAGGTTTGCCTTAGAGTCACAGTAAATCAGCAATGACTTGAAGGCACACAACAAAATCAAGATGTATATAAATTGACGATATAAAGTAGACAGGTGAGCCATGCATTTTGAAGATCACTTTTAGTATTTTACTAGTGTTTACTAGTCTAGTGTTAATTCTTTAGTATAAAATGGTATCACTCATGCTGTAAATAACTTCAACATAAAACTCTTCACAGCATTCCATGGTTGGAAGTGATGGCGACACTGTTGATGCCCTAGTCAACACCTGGGACACGGATCTCTCTAGGGCTATACACAGTATTGCTCCCAAGCGTCCTCTCAGGCCTGCTTCCAAAAGGAAGCCCTGGTATACGGAAGATCTCCGGGCCAGGAAGCGGGTTCTGCGACGGCTAGAGCATGCCTGGCAGAAACACCAGCGTTTATCCGACAAGGCTCTCCTAGACCACCTTTTGGAGGACTATGGAGAGGCGATACAAGCAGCTAAGAATTCGTTCTATGCTGCTCGTGTTGCGTCCGCGGAGTTGCGTCCAGCAGAGTTGTTCAGGGTAGTGAGGGAGCTAACTCAGCTCCCCCCTGCCCCGAACCAGATCCTTGAACCTACTAAGGCCTGTTGTGACCAATTTAACAACTTCTTCGCGGATAAAATCTCTCGGATAAACGAAGGTCTGGACGCCAGGGTTGAAACAGAAACCAGAATAGAGGCATCCAGAGCTTCTGTGGACTCGGTTGTACTGGATCAGTTTGAGTCTGTCAGTACCGAGGATGTGGACAAGATCCTTAGAAGTGTTAGGAAGACAACTTGCTCCCTCGATCCCTGCCCCTCATGGCTAGTGGCACAGGGGGGACCGGTTGTAACCCGATTGTTACACCGGATTATTAATTCATCCTTGAGGGAAGGGCAGTTTCCTGACATTCTTAAATTGGCCATGATAAAACCTATACTAAAAAAGCCCTCCCTCGACCCCCTGATTCACAACAATTATCGGCCAGTTTCGCTGCTGCCATTCTTGGGGAAGGTGATCGAGAGGGCGGTTGCATTCCAACTTCAATCGATCTTGGATGAAATGGATTTTCTAGATCCATTTCAAACCGGTTTTTGGGCAGGCTACGGGGTTGAGACTGCCATGGTCGCCCTGGTTGATGATCTCCGTCTGGGCATCGACAGGGGTAGCGTGTCCCTGTTGGTGCTTTTGGACATCTCAGCGGCTTTCGATACCATCGACCATGGTATCCTTCTGGAACGCCTGGCAGATGTGGGAATCGGAGGCACTGCGCTCCAGTGGTTCCGGTCCTACCTCTCTGGGAGGTTCCAGATGGTGCAGCTGGGAGACGTGTGCTCCGATAAGAGGGCCCTCACCTCTGGGGTCCCTCAAGGAGCCATTCTGTCCCCCATGCTCTTTAACATTTACATGAAACTGCTGGGAGAGATCATCCGGAGGCATGGGGCGCGGGGTTATCAGTACGCTGATGACACCCAAATAGTCTTCTCTATGTCTCCGACTGATGCAGTGACCAGGGATGGCGTCGCTCCTCTCGTGGCCTGCCTGGAATCGGTAATGGACTGGATGAGGGAAAACATACTCAGCCTGAATCCAGAGAAAACGGAAGTACTCGTGATAGGTTCCCCCGGTCCGGGTATGGAGGTGGTTCCACCTGTCCTGAACGGGGTCACGCTTCCCGTTAAGGACACTGTACGAAGTCTGGGGGTGCTCCTTGACTCGTCGCTCCATCTGACTTCTCAGGTGGATGCTACAGTCAGGAGCACCTGCTTTCAGCTTCGGCTGATACACCAGCTGCGTCCCTACTTGGACCGGAGGGACCTTGAAACTGTAGTACATGCTCTGGTAACCTCTCGGTTCGATTTCTGCAACGCGCTCTACATGGGGCAGCCTTTGTATCACACTCGGAAGCTGCAATTAGTGCAAAATATGGCAGCACGGGTGGTCACTGGTGCTCCCAGGGCCTCCCACATAACACCAATATTGAAAGACCTTCATTGGCTGCCGATTCGCTTCCGGGCTCAGTACAAAGTGCTGGTTATTACCTATAAAGCCCTATATGGCTTGGGCCCAGGGTACCTGAAGGACCGTCTCTCCCCACATAATCCGCCCCGCACACTAAGATCTATTGAGCAACAATTATTGAGAGTCCCAGAGGCTAGATTAGTGAATACAACGAAGAGGGCGTTTTCCATCTCTGCCCCTAGCCTCTGGAACTCACTGCCCACTGAGCTCCGCTTGTCTCCCTCTCTCACCCAATTTAAGAAGGACCTGAAGACTCACCTATTTAAGCAGACATACTCTTGAATGGGCCTTTTCCATTATCTGCCTTGTCATGTAAGCCGCTTATTGTATTGCCATCGTACATAGCATTGAGTGATATTGTTTTTATTGTATTTGGATTGTTTTAATCTATGTTGTTTTATGATGTTTTAATGTTTGCATATGTTGTACACCGCCCTGATCACCGGAAGGGCGGTATAGAAATAAATTTTATTATTATTATTATTATTATTATTATTATAGACTCTGACTCGGATCATAACAAATGGAATAAATTGGAGATTTGCAGCCTTTCCATGATCTTTTACTCTCCTTTCATTTACCCTAAAATAATGTAAAATACTTTCCCCCAATGAGGTGCCCTCCCGATGGTTTGAACCCATCATCCTTGGGCACCACGTTGAGGGGCACTGCAGTCCAACTTAAGTTGACAGGGGCTGACACAAACAATGGCAAGACTGGTATAGCTGATGGGAGTTTACGGTTCTGTAGAGAAATGCAGTCACCCAGTCCCACTTCAGTTGTCACTTCAGGACACCAATCCTGGATTCCTGGGTCCCCTCCCCGTTAGCATACCCACCAACATGTCATAGATAAAAAGTGGGATACCTGTGGCTGAGCAACATCAGAGTGTGTCAATATGACAAAGGTAATAAGGAAGAACACACAAGTTAGAAGAGGCTATCTGCGTGGACTATGACTGGAGACCAGGGCTAAGCCATGGAAAACCACTGGGTGACCTTGGGCAAATTGCACTCTCTCAGGGGATTATTGCACAGCTAAATAAAGCATCTTATCCCTGCTGCATTCAGTCTTCATTCGTTCTGCACCCTGGTGTCTTGGTACAGCCCGGCTCCAATGTGGGTCCCTGAACTCACTCTGGCAGCCATTCTTCAAAGTTGGGAGCTTTCTGACTTTGAAAAATGGCCACCAAAGCGAGTTCACGGACCCACATTGGAGCCAGGCTGTACCTGGATGGTGGTTTTGGGGAGAAAAGCAATGTGATAATGCCACGGTGTAGTCCAAATGAAGACCGAATTCAGAAGCATTAAGACACTTTATTTAACTAAGGAGTTTATCAGATGGGAGGAATGTCTCTTTACTTTGATAGTAGTCAATTCGAATTCACGTGAATTCGCTAGTCTAAGCGAATTCACGTGAAACCCCATTGCATTTGAAATGACTTTGTATTAGCCGAAAATGACCGCCCATTGCCCGAAATTGTGTGAGATGATTTAATATGCAATAACATTAAACTCATGATTGCATTCGAATTGACTTCCCTTTTGCCCAAAATTGCATGAGATGATTTAATACGCAATAACGTGAAACCCCATGATTGCCATTAGATTATATTTCCAATTTCCATGGTCTGATAAACTCCTATCTGATAATCCCCTCAACCTCAGGGGAAGGCAATGGCAAAAAAAAAAAAAAATCTTACTAAGAAAACCAGATGATAAGTTCACTTTAGAATCATAGAATCATAGAATCATAGAGTTGGAAGAGACCACAAGGGCCATCCAGTCCAACCCCCTGCCATGCAGGAACTCCAAGTCAAAGCATCCCTGACAGATGGCCATCCAGCCTCTGCTTAAAGACCCCCAAGGAAGGAGACTCCACTGCACTCCGAGGGAGTGTGTTCCACTGTCGAACAGCCCTTACTGTCAGGAAGTTCCTCCTAATGTTGAGGTGGAATCTCTTTTCCTGCAGTTTGCATCCATTGTTCCGCGTTCTAGTCTCTGCAGCAGCAGAAAACAAGCTTGCTCCTTCCTCAATATGACATCCCTTCAAATATTTAAACAGGGCTATCATATCTCCTCTTAACCTTCTCTTCTCCAGGCTAAACATCCCCAGCTCCCTAAGGCGTTCTTCATAGGGCAAGGTTTCCAGACCCTTCACCATCTTAGTTGCCCTCCTTTGGACATGTTCCAGTTTCTCCAAATCTTTTTTGAATTGTGGTGCCCAGAACTGGACACAGTATTCCAGGTGGGGCCTGACCAAAGCAGAATAGAGTGGCACTATAACTTCCCTTGATCTAGAAACTATACTTCTATTGATGCAGCCTAAAATTGCATTGGCTTTTTTAGCTGCCGCATCACACTGTTGACTCATGTTCAGCTTATGGTCTACTTGGACGCCTAGATCCCTTTCACATGTGGTCTCATTCAGCCAGGTGTCCCCCATCCTATATCTGTGCATTTCATTTTTCCGCCCTAAGTGCAGAACCTTACATTTCTCCGCATTGAATTTCATTTTGTTAGCACTGGCCCAGCTTTCTAGTTTATTCAGGTCATTTTGAATTTTGATCCTGTCCTCTGGGGTATTAGCTACTCCTCCCAGTTTAGTGTCATCTGCAAATTTGATAAGTATGCTCCCAATTCTGTCATCCAAATCGTTAATAAAGATGTTGAATAGCACTGGGCCCAGGACAGAACCCTGTGGGACCCCACTGGTCACTTCTCTCCAGGATGAAAAGGAACCATTGTTGAGCACCCTTTGAGTTCGGCCACTCAACCAATTACAAATCCATGTAACAGTTACCTTGTCTATCCCACATTTTGCAAGCTTGTTTGCAAGAATGTCATGGGGAACCTTGTCAAAGGCCTTACTGAAATCGAGGTATACTATATCCACAGCATTCCCTTCATCTACCAAGCTGGTAATTTTATCAAAAAAAGAGATCAGGTTCGTTTGGCATGACTTGTTTCTCTGAAACCCATGTTGACTTTTTGTGATTATGGCATTGGCCTCTAAGTGTTCACAGACTCTCTGCTTAATGATCTGCTCCAGAATCTTTCCTGGAATTGATGTCAGACTAACCGGACGATAATTGTTGGGATCCTCTTTTTTTCCCTTTTTGAAGATGGGGACAACGTTTGCCCTCCTCCAGTCTGCTGGGACTTCTCCTGTTCTCCAGGAGTTCTCAAAGATTATTGCCAATGGCTCTGATATTACATTTGCCAGTTCTTTTAATACTCTAGGATGTAGTTCATCTGGTCCTGGAGATTTATATTCATTTAGGTTAACCAGGTATTCCTGTACTACCTCTTTACTTATTCTGTGCTGAATTTCCTCTATTCTGTCTCCTGTTCCATTATCCTTAGGTTGAGCACCCTTTGCCTTTTCTGAGAAGACTGAAGCAAAGAAGGTATTGAGCAATTCTGCCTTTTCTCTGTCCCCTGTGAGCATTTTGCCATCTTCTGCACACAGTGGCCCCACTGTTTCCTTCTTCTTCCTTTTGCTGCGGACATATCCAAAAAAGCCCTTTTTATTGTTCTTAACCTCTCTAGCAAGCCTGTGTTCATTCTGCGCTTTAGCTTTTCTGACTTTACCCCTACATGTGCTGGCTATTTGTTTGAATTCCTCTTTGGTGATTTCCCCATTTTTCCATTTCTTATACATGTTCCGTTTAAAACTTAGCTCATTTGAAAGTTCCTTAGTCATCCATCCTGGCTTCTTGAGACATCTTCCATTTTTCTTCCTCATTGGAACTGTTTGAAATTGTGCCTTCAATATCTCCCTTTTGAGAAACTCCCATCCGTCTTGAACTCCCTTTTCTTTTAGTATTCCTGACCATGGGATCACTCCCAGTATTTCTCTAAGTTTATTAAAATCAGCTCTCCTAAAGTCTAGAGTGCGTGTCTGACTATGCCTAGCTTCTCCCTTCCACTGTATTACAAACTCCAGGAGAACATGGTCACTTCCACCTAAGGATCCAACCACTTGCACCCCATCAACTAGGTCTTACCTGTTGGTTAAGATCAGATCTAAAATGGCTGATCCCCTTGTTGCCTCTTCCACCTTTTGGACAATGAAATTGTCTTCCAGGCAAGTGAGGAATTTGCTAGACTTTGAGGATTTGGCTGAGTTTGACTTCCAGCAAATATCAGGATAGTTGAAGTCACCCATCACTACTACATCTCTCTTTTCTGAGTATGTGATTATCTGTTCTAGAAAGGCATCATCCAATTCCTCCGCCTGAGTCGGGGGTCTGTAGTAGACTCCCACAGTAACATCCCTGTTATTTCCCTCTCCTTTAATTTTTATCCAGATGCTCTCCACCTGGCTTCCAGTATTGACTTCCTGCATCTCTTCACTGGTGTAAATATCCCTGACATATAATGCTATTCCTCCTCCTTTCCTCCTTGGCCTGTTTCTCTTAAAAAGGTTATTATACCCCTCTATTTCTATATTCCTATCATGAGACTCATCCCACCAGGTTTCAGTGATGCCTATTATATCATATTTCCCTTGTTGTGCTAGGAGTTCAAGTTCATCCTGCTTATTTCCCATACTCTGTGCATTAGTGGAGAGGCATTTAAGACCATGTGTCCTCTTTACTTGCTGCTTTTGCACATTTTTTTGCCTCCTACTGTTGGGTCCTTGCACTGTTTGCCTTGTTCCCTCTATGCCACTTGGACTATTCTCTCCATCCCTTTTGCCTTCCAGTATAATGTCTCCCTCCCCCACAGAACTCAGTTTAAAGCCCTCCTGATCAGATTCTTCAGACTGTTGGCAAAAACGTTTTTGCCAACTGGCATGAGATGCAGTCCATCCCTTGCCAGAAGTCCCTCCTCATGGAACCTCAGCCCATGATCCAAGAATCCAAACTGTTCTTGGCAGCACCATCTACGGAGCCAGTTATTCACCTCTGCTATTTTCCTCTCCCTTCCTGGACCATGCCCTTCTACCGGGAGTAGAGATGAGATGACAACCTGTGCATCCATCTCTTTCAGCTTCCTTCCCAGAGCCTCATAATCCCTTTTGATATTCTGAAGGCTGTGCCTTGCAGTATCATTGGTTCCCACATGAACCAAAAGAAGGGGATAACGGTCAGTAGGCTTGACAAGTCTTGTCAGCCTCTCCGTCACATGATGGATCTTTGCCCCAGGGAGACAACACACCTCCCGAGACATCTTGTCAGGCCCACAAACCACTGCTTCGGTACCCCTCAGCAAGGAGTCCCCCACCACGACCACGCGCCTCCTCCGAGGCTTAGCAGTGGCTGTTCCTTTTCGTGATACTCTCAGGCTCTCCTGCTCTGTCCCTGATGTCTGTCCCTGCTGCTTTTCCTCATCATCTCTGACAACAGAGAGAGATTCAAAGCGATTCTGTAGCTGCAAGCCGCTCACTGAACGTTCCCTGGTTTCCTTACTTCTGTGTGTGACCTTCCTCCAAGCATCTACCTCTGTTGTATGTGGAGTGACCTCCTCCACCCCAACAACTTCCTCTCTCTGTTTCCCACCCAAGACATTCTGGTCTGATCTGTTCAGGAGAATCTCCTGCTCTCTATGATGCTGGAGGGCAGATATCTGCTCCTCTAGCTGCTGTACTTTCTCTTCCAAGAGGGCTACCAACTTGCACTTGGGGCAAGTGTAGTTCCTCACGTCTGTAGGCAAGAAGACAAACATCCCACATGTGTTGCAGGTGACTGCAGCAGGGCCTTCAGTGTCCATACTGAGAAGTCTTAAGGAGGCACTGAAACAAGACTGTGTGCTTCCCTTGTTAGACTTGGCCTTTGTTCCCAAGCTCTGTCACTGAGTTCAAGTCACGGGGCCTATAGTTAGGTAGAGAACTCCTGGCTAAAAGCTCCTTCCAAAGGCAAGTCTCTGATTCACTTCCTCTGATGCTTCAGGCCGGCTCCTCTTCTCTTCTCTAAACACCTCCTTGACTAGATTAAAAAAAATCAAAATTCGGCGCGCGCTTCTGCTAGCCTTGAGTAGCCTTAAGTAGCCTCCCAGCAATGGCTCCCAGAATGCAATGGCTCAAGTGTAAATTAAATTAGATCTCACCCAAGCACATGGACTACAGCCTCCTCCTTTTCTTTCTCCTCCTTAAAGGAAATGAAGCTTCTGCTAGCCTTGAGTAGCCTTAAGTAGCCTCCCAGCACTGGCTCCCAGAATGCAATGGCTCAAGTGTAAATTAAATTAGATCTCACCCAAGCACATGGACTAGAACCTCCTCCTTTTCTTTCTCCTCCTTAAAGGAAATGAGGGTTGCCATAAAGGAAATTTCCTTAAAGGAAATTAGGGTTGCCATAAGTTGTAAATGAATTGAAGGCACACAACAATGACAACGACAACAGTTTTAGTTTGCCTGCATCTATTGGGAAGGGCAAGATTACCCACCCACCCCCACACAAACACTTCCCCCATTGGGTTAATTGAGGGCCTTTCAGAGAGTCTCAGATTCACACAAGACAGTAAAGTATCTGAATAAAAATCTGCATAAATAAAATATTGCTGATGTGATTAATCTTATCTAGTAGTGTCTTTAGAGCAGAAATTTGGGACAGTTCAGGGCCTTCTATTTATCAGGAGGGCTACCAACCATAGCAAGCCTGGCTTGCTAAGCCTTACAGTTTGAAGTCACTGAAGTAATGTATATTTAAAGAGGACCTCATCCTGTTAAGAGCATTACTTTTAAAATCTAAAATGGCTGTACAGCAGTAGTGATCTTCCAAATGACCTACCTAGGAGTCTTGCTTGCATTAGCAGCAAGAGTGGGCAACTGCAAATAGGGCAGGGATCATTTTTCCTTCCCGTGTCTGCCTGGTGGGCTGATTTTGGGGTGTGTGTGTGATTTTTTTTCTTTTTTGTCAGTTATGGGGTGATTTGAGGGGTTAGGGGAACAAACTGTTGCTTTTTAGCAGATCAGGCTCTTTGCAAGATTTGAATTGGTTTGAGGGCAAGAAATTGCCTCCCAATCAGCCCCAAAAGAATTGGGAGGGTCAGAGGGCTGTCTGGGACTGCGTGGGGGGGGGGGTCCCATAGGCCACACATAGAGGTCCGCAGGGCCTAAGGCAACCCACAGGCATCATGTTGCCCACAGATAAATTAGTAATAATCCAAAGCAATGGGTAAGGATCTGGAAAATAAGACATGCCTTGAGAGATCATGGCATCTCCAATGGAACAATCTCAGGCTAAGAAGCCATAGGTATTTGCTTGCTACATCAAAACAAAGTCTCAGTCCTATATTAGTGATCAATTTGTGGTGGTTGTTATGTAGGTTTATGAATCTTTTAAACTTACACTTCTGTTTCTCATTCAAAGTGTTCTATGTAGTGAAGATCTTCAAGGAGCGCTTTTTCCTGGTCCCATCATCCTTGCAGGACTGTCTGGTGGGGACACATGCGATGACCTTCTTGGTGGCTGCTCCAGCCCTAAGGTGTAGAATTCCCTCCCATGGGATGCTAAGCAAACCCCTTTTTGTTCTTCTATCACCTGCAGGTAAAGACCTTTTTATTTACATAAGCATTGGATGATTAGTGAGTTGTGCAAAAGTCTTTTAGTGGCATGTGTGTGTGAACCTTCAAGTTGCCTATCAACTTATGGCAAGCTTGTGATTTTTTTCATAGGATTTTCTTAGGCACAGAGTACTCAACTGCTTATGCCAGTTCCTTCCTCTGAAATATAGCTTACTGTATTCATTAGTGGCTACCATCCAAGTACTAGCCAAGACTGATTTTGCTTAGCTTCTAAGATCTGATAGGAACTGGTGCCTTTAGGGTGGTAAGCAGTATTTTTGTCTTATTTTGTTTTTAAATGGTTTTATACTTTTTTAATAAAGGCTGTTTTTATCTGACAGCTAATTTAATTTTTTTAAAAACCTTTTCTATCATCAAATTTTAGGTGCATTTAGTTTTTTAAAAAAACATTTTATCTCTCGTTGGGAAAAAAGTGGAATGTAAATTAACAAATATAAAGAAATAGTAAATAAATAATGAGAACCAAAATTTAACTCCAAAGACAACTTAAAGGTGAGATTTTTAAAAACTTCAGAAAAAACAACACCCCCCACAGAGCCTTCAAAAGAGAAATTGAGAATTACACCCCCCTTCAAGCATAGGGTTATATGTTCTTCGCTATAAGGGGGATACTTGAGTTTGCTGTGGCTATCTTATTTATTTTCATTAGAAGAAGCAAGCATGCATGTTCATGCAACTTAGGAGTTTATCATACAACGGAATTTGGGGGTAGAATGCAATGGCAATCCAAACGCAATCATGGGGTTTCACATTATTGTGTATGAGTGTATCTCACACAATTTCGGGCAATGGGTAGTCATTCCGAATGCAATTATGGGGTTTCACGTAATTGCACATTAGAGTATCTCATGCAATTTCAGGCAATGGGGGGTCATTTTCAGGAAATAGGAAGTCATTCTGAACGCATTCCGAACACATTTAGAATTCACGTAAATTCACTAAACTAGCAAATTCACGTGAATTCAAATTGGCTCCATTCGAAATAGGGAGAAATTTCTCCCGTGTGATAAACCCCTTAGTTTCCTCCAATGAAATAAACCTTAGGACATACATTTGGTATCTGATATCCAAAGCAAGGAACAGTGGTCAGTGTCTTCCAAGTCAGGAACTATCCAGGCTGCTAATCCATATGCCCAAGATATATTGAGCTCCTTGGATAACTCCTTTAAAGTCCATGCTAAAACCTAATGTGGATTTACTGCTTTACTGACATCAGAGCCACCAGCCACCACTGAAGGAAAATGTGTGATGCACAGACAAGGATGTTGCTACAGAGGCCTGCTACACTGTGCCAGATTGTAATCTGCAAAAAGTCATATTTGAAACTTTTGCCTGTGGTTTCACACTTGGGACACTGGAAAAAATGCTCACATTTCCTTTCCAGCCCTACACCTATAAATCTACAGCTAAAGACAGAAAACAAAAAAATAAATAAACCCCAACCCTCTAGGCAACAGCAGCCTTCTTTTAGTCTCTTGAAATATAATCATTTGGGGCAATGGAAGACGAAGAGGGCTACATGGCATTAAGCCCCCAGCCACCTCATGGAACATTAAGCACAGGCTAACAGGAACCAAGGTCTATTTTCCTTGGAAATGCTTGAACTTATATATTTTTGAGTAAAGGAAAACCAAATATGAGTCGAAGGCATTTGTGACCAGCATCCATAGTTTTTTGTCGGTTTTTCGGGCTGTTTGGAGGTTTGTGAACCCAACTTCTTAGAAGATGAATTGAAGCACCTAGACTGGGCTCTACAGGCTAATGGTTATTCCAGCTCAGACATCAAAAGGGCTGCCAGACCCAGAAAAAAACAGAGTAGGGAAGACAAACAGCCACCCAAAGGGAAAGTATTTTTTACCATACATCAAAGGAGTCACAGACAGAATAGGATAAATGGTGAGGAATCACAACCTCAAAATTATCTATAAACCGACCAAGATAATCCAGCAAATGCTGCGCTCAACGAAAGACAGGAGAAACCCCCTTACATCTGTAGGAGTTTACCACAAACCATGCAGCTGCGGAAAAGTCTACATAGGAATCATCAAACACAAATCAAGGAACACGAGAGACACTGCAGACTGTCAACAGCTATCAGGTCAGAATGTACAGGGAAGCTATTGAAATCCACAAACACCAAGACAACAAACAGGAAAGAAGAAACCCTTAAAGTTAGCAAAGTTTGGCTACCAGTCTTGAAAAACACTAAAATCAAGACCCAGCAAAATGTAAATGAAAACCACCCAGGGTCAGGGGTTTTTCCAGCAGATCACTAATTAAACAGACACTTATCCTCTGTGCATATCCTCCCACCCTGAGGTCGTGCCATTCAACAACAGAACAATACACAGATTAACATGGAAATCACTCCTTCCTACTCAGGGTCGCAAAGTATATATATACCCTAGCTCTCTTCCATGCCAGCATTCTCTGAAGATGTCAGCCACAGATGCTGGCAAAATGTCAGGAATAAACTCTTCTAGAATATGGCAACACAGCCCTCCAAAAACCACAAAGACCTATGAAAACTGAATGCTTTGTTTACAACACTGCTTTGAAATAATGATCAAGCAGTATTCTTCTCAGGGGCCCATGGCCTAATCTTTGAATTATGATTGGTCAACTTGTTCAGAAACTGAAGTGCATATTTTAGTACATATTAGAACTTGATGAAGGTTGATATATTCCACTTGCAAGCTACTGCACCTAAGAGGTGGTGGAATTTCTATTCCTAAATATCATTATATAGAGAGGTCTTTTGTTTGTTGTGAGTCCAGTGGAAGACATTTTTATTAGGAAGAAAAGGTCAGGATCTGTTCTACAAAAGCTTCAAGTAAACGCTTTTGGATAATGATTTTCATCTTGTCCTTAACTTTCTCTGAAGTCATGAAATATTTGAGAGGGGAATTGTTACATCCTATCTTTTCTTCAATGCCACCCTGTTATTTTGTCACACTTTAAAGTGACCAACAAAGAAGAAGTTATCTCAAAAAGTGCAAACTTAATTTCAGTATCACCAGGAGAAAGGATTTGGTCTCAATACCTTCCTTTGCAGTGGTTTTGAGAAATGAATCCCTTTACTTTCCCCGGATAAGTGAGCAGTTATCATTCTCTGATATGGGAGAAAGTTGTCTGCTACACATGGGGATACTCTTATACTGAGGATCTTTGTCATCATTCATTCCCCAGGGCTCCTCAAAATCTTGGACTACATCTTTTGTGAGCATGGATCCCATAGGGGAACATGTAATGTGCTGTCAAAAATTTATACTGGTCAAAGACCGAATAAATTTTATTACAATTACGTTGTCAAATACACAAAACTGCAGAGATCCCTGAAATGTACACCAGTCTGGCACACAATCCTCAAGTAGTCCTAAGAAACAAAGTGATAATAAATGTATTGGTAGCCATTTTGACTGTTAGACAACTTCTCATGTCCATAAGAAATGTAACAAGTTTATTAAGCCAACAGTACAAAACAAACAAAACAAATTAAATGCTCTTAACTCTTCTAGAACACAGCCACATAGCCCAAAAAACCAGCCAAAAACAAAACAAAACAAAACACTACAAAATAAAAGCATTTTATGATCTTTTCATAGAATCATAGAATCATAGAGTTAGAAGAGACCACAAGGGCCATCCAGTCCAACCCCCTGCCATGCAGGAACTCTCCATCAAAGCATCCCCAATGACAGATGGCCATCCAGTGTGTTCCACTGTCGAACAGCCCTTACTGTCTTTTGATTGGTTTAATAGATCTACTGGCACACTACAGACGCTTTCAGATCTTCCTGTATGTGCACTTCTTGAACCCTATGATTTGGGATGGGGACAAGCAGAAAAGTTTTAGGAATATCATTTAAATCAAGTCCCCTTGAAAAAGAACTTATTTGAGGTCAGGGATGCAACCAGCTGAGGTCAAGGATGCAACAGGTGTTGTGCTTGACATAGGGATGGGGTGGAATTGAGCCTGAGGGCACTTTGATGTGGGTTGCAAGTTGATCTCCCATATAGATGACAACTATACTTTGATTAAAGAGCTAATAGGAAATAATTAGGTGACATTTCCTTACCAGGATCCACTTGAGTACGTCTTTGGGCTGTTCCTCAGCTCTTCTTAAAAGATTTTAAGCATACCTGTTCATGTTACAAATTATGGAATTATGATGAGTCTCCATTCTATAAGGGCCTATGAATAGGTAGGATTTGCTCTCACATTACACTCCTTATGCTAGATCAGTTTTCACAAATGCCCCCAAAGGTTGCTGCCTCCATATTGTCCTATGGATTGGAAACATTGGCTAGGTTATAATTATGATAGTTCTCCGGGGTTAAGTACAGAGTAGTTCATATTTATACATAAAAACCCCTCAGTGTGCCAGTCCTGGTACTACTGGTCTGCCATGGTCATTCCTGATAGTATTGGTCTGGAAAGGTGGTGGAGTTTGGAAGGTATCACACTTTTCTTTACACACCTTTCCTAGTTGTTAAAATGACACATTACAAAAGAAGGCAACCCACCCACCCCCTAAAAAACCTCGAAAGCATTATTTTTAATAAACTTTGAATTTTCAACTTTTTGTGGATTCAGATGCCTATTGAGTTGTTCAAACTGGTTGCAAGATGCTTAAATTTCCTGTGTTTCTGCAATTAAGGTGTTATAATATGGTGAGTGACAGGAAATGATAGAAAGCCCCATAATCAATTTAAGTTCAAGGATTAATTTACTGGTTAATTACATTAAGAGGTAGAAATATCAACTTCAAATATAGAATCATAAAATCATAGAATCTTAGCGTTGGAAGAGACCACAAGGGCCATCCAGTCCAACCCCATTCTGCCATGCAGGAACTCCTAGTCAAAGCATCCCTGACAGATGGCCATCCAGCCTCTGCTTAAAGACCTCCAAAGAAGGAGACTCCACCACACTCCGAGGGAGTGTGTTCCACTGTCGAACAGCCCTTTACTGTCAGGAAGTTCCTCCTAATTTTGAGGTGGAATCTCTTTTCCCGGACCTTGCATCCATTGTTCCGCGTTCTAGTCTCTGGAGCAGCAGAAAACAAGCTTGCTCCCTCCTCAATGTGACATCCCTTCAAATATTTAAACAGGGCTATCATATTACCTCTTAGGAGTTTATCAGACCATGGAAATTGGAAGTATAATCTAATGGCAATCTGAACGCAATCATGGGGTTTTACGTTATTGCATATTAAATCATCTCACGCAATTTCGGGCAAAAGGGAAGTCAATATGAATGCAATCATGAGTTTAACATTATTGCGAATTAAAGCATCTCACGTAATTTTGGGCAATGGGGGGTCATTTTCGGCTAATACAAAGTCATTCCGAACTCCTTCCAAACGCAATGGGAATTAATGTGAATTCGCTAAACTAGTGAATTCACGTGAATTCGAATTGACTTCTATCGAAGTAAAGAGAAATTCCTCTCGTCTGATAAACTCCTAAACCTTCTCTTCTCCAGGCTAAACATCACCAGCTCCCTAAGTCGTTCCTCATAGGGCATGGTTTCCAGACCCTGGAATAGATATGTGTGTCTATAAACATATGCTGAGTTGTAGGTATCTATACATTTGTTTGTTATATACTTTTGAAATTAAAAAAAAAAGGAAAGTCATTGCTTTTAAAGCAAAGTGCAGCTTTTTTGTATTAAGAAAGAGAGCCCTCTTCTCTGCCCCAGGATGATGCACCCTAATTATGTGTTAAGAAGCCGAGCCCTCCCTCCAGTCCTCTGCCTTGGTCCAGGCCTCAGAGGGAGTGAAGAACTGCTGGATCTTTCCCTTCTCCTTTTGTGTCGTGTCTTTTTAGATTGTAAGCCTGATGGTAGGGAACCGGCTAATTAAAATAATAATTGTAAGCCACTCTGATAGCCTTTAGGGCTGAAGAGTGGGGTATAAATAAACAATTATTATTATTGTTGTTGTTGTTGTTGTTGTAAGCCTGAGGGAAGGAACCATCTAGTTAAAAGATTGTATGTTCAGCGCTGTGTAAATTTACAGCAATATATAAATAAAGGTTAATTAATAATAAAATTCAGCCTAAACTCTTACTTGACAAAAATGAAAACCACTACGGTAATTAAAGATTTGTGAGGGGTTTTTGTTTTTTTAAAAAAGGACAGAACTTTTGTATCAATCCATTGAAAAAGAGAACTCTTCAAAAGAGAAAAGCACAGGGCAGCACAGACAACAACAACCGGGCCCCTAAATGTAGTGAAGGGGTGAGAAGTGAGTGTGAGGGGATGATGCCCTCGAGTAGTCAAGTTTATCATCTGATGGAATTTGGGGGTATAATGCCCTGGCAATACGAACACAGTCATGGGGTTTTGCGTTATTGCGTATGAGTGTCTCTCACACAATTTCGGGCAATGGGAAGTCATTCCGAACGGAATCATGGGTTTCACGTTATTGTGTATTAGAGTATCTCACGCAATTTCAAGCAATGGGAGGGGGGTCATTTTTGGGAAATGGGAAGTCATTCTGAACGCATTCCGAATGCAATTAGATTTCACATAAATTTGCTCAACTAGCGAATGTATGTGAATTTGAATTGGCTCCATTCGAAACTGAGAGAAATTCCTCCCATGTGATCAACTCCTCACAGTCCTTGGCTGTCAAGGGGAGTTGTGTGTGGGGCTCAACAAAGTGTTTGCAGCCAGCCACAACCCTTTCCTTAACCCCCTTCCCTGGTTCCCTCCTAAGCCAAAACCGAAATGCAGCAGCAGGAGCCAAACAGCCTGGACTACGCCTCTTGGGACCAGGGTTCGAGTCCCAGCTCAGCCATCATGGCACGACACCCCCACGTGGGCAAGTCACACTCTCTCAGCCTCCCCCTACACCAAAGAGTTGCCAAGGCCAAGCAAAGCCCAGGCTCGCCCCTTCCTCCCTCAGGTTTTGCCGTAGAAAGTTGTAAACCACGCGCTTAGTAGTAGTAGCAGCAGCAGCAGCTACAAAGTCTTCTATCCTCAAAAATGTCCTCCATTTGGAACAGGACAGAAAAGTTCCTCTGCTGGAGGAGAAAAGCTTGTCCTCCTCACCACAGACAGGAGGATAGGCCTAAATCCATCTAAAAGTATTATGATTTGCAGACTAAGGTCCAAAACACACAATCCAGTTTGAGACCGCTTTAACTGCTCTGGGGCTCAGTGCTGCAATTAGGGAAATCCTCCTGGGAATTGTAGTTTGTTCTGCCACCAGACAGAGAAGGCTCAATGTCTCACAAAAAAATATAGTTCCCAGGATTCCCTAGCACTGAGCCAGGGCAGTTAAAGCGGTCTCAAACTGGATTATTTCTGCAGTGTCTTTGGATTTCCAAAGACAGACTCAGGTCACGTTTGTTGTGAGGAAAGGGGCTGCTTGAGGAGGATACAATGCAAATGTAAGAAAGTTCCCCCATTTTCACCACAACAGACAAAGGAAAGGAATACTGTAATTTAAATGGAAGTAAAATGTAGTATTAGGCATTTGTCTTGCTCAGCATTCTATAAATATATTGCCAGCCAACAAGGCATTTTGTAAGTACTTCAGAAAAATAGGGTTGTGTGCATAATGTCATCTAGCATATGGTTGGAAGCCATATAACAACAGGGACATTGGAGTTTAATAATAATAATAATAGCTTTTATTTGTATACCGCCCTTCCTGCGATCAGGGCGCTGCACAACATCTACAGTTAAAACACTTCGAACAGTACAATAAAAAATTTACAATAACACAAGAAATAAAAACAGATAAAAAACATTATCCTCCCCAATGCGATATAGAATGGCTTATTCCAACGGTTTATCTGGGGGGAAGATGGCGATATCAGTAAACAATCAAAGATAAGCCTGATTAAATAGGTGCGTTTTTAACTCCTTTTTAAATTGGGGGAGGGAAGCAGTCAGGAGGAGCTCAGTAGGTAGTGAGTTCCAGAGGCTCGGAGCAGATACAGAAAACGCTCTCTTGGCAGTTGTCGAGAGCCTGGCCTCTGGAACTCTTAACAGGTGTTGTCCGCTTGATCTAAGTGTGCGGGGCGGATTATGTGGGGAGAGACAGTCCTTTAGGTACTCTGGGCCCAAGCCATTTAGAGCTTTATAGGTAACGACCAGCACCTTGTATTGAGCCCGGAAGCGAATGGGCAGCCAGTGAAGATCTTTTAAGATCGGTGTTATATGGTGGGTCCTAGGTGCCCCCGTGATCAACCGTGCTGCCATATTCTGGATTAATTGTAGCTTCCGAGTGTGGTACAAAGGCTGCCCCATGTAGAGCGCATTGCAGAAATCCAACCGAGAGGTTACCAGAGCATGTACTACTGTTTCAAGGTCCCTCCGGTCCAGGTAGGGGCGCAGCTGGCGTATCAGACAGCTGGAGGAATGTCACAAAGAGTAGTAAACCAAGGAGGAATTGTTCGGGGAGCTTGCAGCTAGAGAATCGATTCGAAGCTCTTTCCCTTATCAAGGAGGATGAAGAAGAGCAGCATGGACAGACTTCAGGGACAGAGCAAGGGAGCCTGAGAGTCCCACCCGAGGGAACAGTCGCTGCTAAGCCTCGGAGGAGGCGTGTGGTCGTAGTGGGGGACTCCTTGCTGAGGGGTACAGAAGCAGTGATTTGTAGGCCTGACAAGATGTCTCGAGAGGTGTGCTGTCTTCCAGGTGCAAAGATCCGGGATGTGACAGAGAGGCTGACAAGACTGGTCAAGCCTACTGACCAATACCCCTTCCTTTTGGTCCACGTGGGAACTAATGATACTGCAAGACACAGCATTCAGAACATCAAAAGGGATTACGAGGCGCTTGGTAGGAAGCTGAAAGGAATGGATGTACAGGTTGTCATCTCGTCTCTTCTGCCAGTTGAAGGGCATGGTCCAGGAAGGGAGAGGAAAATAGCAGAGGTGAACAACTGGCTTCGCAGATGGTGCCGCCGAGAAGGATTTGGATTCTTGGATCATGGGCTGCGGTTCCATGAGGTGGGACTTCTTGCAACAGACGGGTTGCATCTCACGCCAGTTGGAAGAAATGTTTTTGCCAACAGTCTCAAGAACTTGATCAGGAGAGCTTTAAACTGAGTTCCGAGGGGAAGGGAGAAAATATTAAGGAACGCAAAAGGGATGGCGTAAATAGTCAAACTGACATAGAGGAAACAAGGCAAACAGTGCAAGGACCCAACAGTGGGAGGCAAAAAAACTTGCACAGGCAGCAAGTAAAAGGGAACCATGGTCTGCGATGTCTCTACACTAATGCACAGAGCATGGGAAATAAGCAAGATGAACTCGAACTCCTAGAACCCTGTGGGACCCCACTGGTCACTTCTCTCCAGGATGAAAAGGAGCCATTGTTGAGCACCCTTTGAGTTCGGCCAGTCAACCAGTTACAAATCCATGTAACAGTTACCTTGTCTAGCCCACATTTTACAAGCTTGTTTGCAAGAATGTCATGGGGAACCTTGTCAAAGGCCTTACTGAAATCAAGATATACTATATCCGCACCATTCCCCTCATCTACCAAACTGGTAATTTTATCAAAAAAAGAGATCAGATTTGTCTGGCAGGGCTTGTTTCTCTGAAACTCATGTTGGCTTTTTGTGATTATGGCATTCCCTTCGAAATGTTCACAGACTCTCTGCTTAATGATCTGCTCTAGAATCTTTCCTGGAATTGATGTCAGACTAACTGGACGATAATTGTTGGGATCCTCTTTTTTTCCCTTTTTGAAGATTGGGACAACATTTGCCCTCCTCCAGTCTGCTGGGACTTCTCCTGTTCTCCAGGAGTTCTCAAAGATTATTGCCAATGGTTCCGATATTACATTTGCCAGTTCTTTTAATACCCTTGGATGTAGTTCATCTGGTCCTGGAGACTTATATTCATTTAGGTTAACCAAGTATTCCTGTACTATCTCTTTACTTATTCTGTGCTGAAATTCCCCTATTCTGTGTTCTGCTTCATTATCCTTAGGTAGAGGACCCTTTGCCCTTTCTGAGAAGACTGAAGCAAAGAAGGTGTTGAGTAATTCTGCCTTTTCTCTGTCCCCTGTGAGCATTTTGCCATCTTCTGCACGCAGTGGCCCAACCGTTTCCTTCTTCTTCCTTTTGCTGCAGACATATCCAAAAAAGCCCATTTTATTCTTCTTAGCCTCTCTAGCAAGCCTGAGTTCATTCTGCGCTTTAGCTTTTCTGACTTTATCCCTACAGGTGCTTGCTCTTTGAATTCCTCTTTGGTGATTTCCCCATTTTTCCATTTCTTATACATTTTCTGTTTAAAACTTAGCTCAGTTGAAAGTTCCTTAGTCATCCATCCTGGCTTCTTGAGACATCTTCCATTTTTCTTCCTCATTGGAACTGTTTGAAGTTGCGCCTTCAGTACCTCCTTTTTGAGAAACTCCCATCCGTCTTGAACTCCCTTCTCTTTTAGTTTTCCTGACCATGGGATCACTGTATAACAAACAGTGTACATTCCGCTGTATAACAAACTCCAGGAGAACATGGTCACTTCCACCTAAGGATCCAACCACTTGCACCCCATCAACTAGGTCTTCGCTGTTGGTTAAGATCAGATCTAAAATGGCTGATCCCCTTGTTGCCTCTTCCACCTTTTGGACAATGAAATTGTCTTCCAGGCAAGTGAGGAATTTGCTAGACTTTGAGGATTTGGCTGAGTTTGACTTCCAGCAAATATCAGGATAGTTGAAGTCCCCCATCACTACTACATCTCTCCTTTCTGAGTATGTGTTTATCTGTTCTAGAAAGGCATCATCCAATTCCTCTGCCTGAGTTGGGGGGTCTGTAGTAGACTCCCACAGTAACATCCCTGTTATTTCCCTCTCCTTTAATTTTTATCCAGATGCTCTCCACCTGGCTTCCAGTATTGACTTCCTGGATAATAATAATAATAATAATAATAATAATAATAATAATGATGATGATGTTTATTTATAGCCCACTCCTCTAGTAAAATACTCGGAGCGAGGTACCACAGATTCAAAAGGATACAGAGTAAAAACAACAATCATATCCCTCCCCAACCGCTCCCCTTAAAACTAAATTAAACCAAGACAAATTAAAATTGGCACAGATTAAAATTGGTCAACAAGTATTAAACAAAGTGCAATCTCATGAACTATTCACATGCAAGTCCGCATTAAATAAACTCAGCTGGATTAGACAAGGGCAGCTGAGATAATTCCCATTTCTATCTATGTTTTCAGAGCAGGGAGTGGATATTCCATTTATTTCCTGTTTCAAGGAAAGGCCTGCTGGAAAAGATGTGTCTTTAAAGCCTTTTTAAAACTAGCCAGTGATGTAATGAGACACATCTCGTCTGGCAGGCCGTTCCAAAGCTTAGGGGCGATAGCTGAAAAGGCCCTCTGGGAGGTCTGGGACAGCCTAGTTTTCATAGGCTGCAGCAGGTTCCTCCCAGAGGACCGAAGTGTGCGGGGCGGTTCATACAGGAAGAGGTGGTCCTTAAGGTAGGATGGACCTGGGCCATGCAGGATCTCTTCACTGGTGTAAATATACCTGACATATAATGCTATTCCTCCTCCTTTCCTGTTTGGCCTGTTTCTCTTAAAAAGGTTATATCCCTCTATTTCTACATTCCAATCGTGAGACTCATCCCACCAGGTTTCAGTGATGCATATTATATCATATTTGCTTTGTTGTGCTAGGAGTTCAGGTTCATCCTGTTTATTTCCCATACTCTGTGCATTAGTGTAGAGACATCTAAAAACATATGTTCCCTTTACTTGCTGCCTGTGCAAATTTTTTTGCTTCCCACTGTTGGGTCCTTGCACTGTTTGCCTTGTTCCCTCTATGTCATTTTGACTATTTTCTCCAGCCCTTTTGCCTTCCAGAATGCTGTCTCCCTTCCCCACATAACTCAGTTTAAAGCCCTCCTGATCAGTTTCATGTATATATGTTAAATAACATAGGGGACAACACAGAACCCTGAGGGACCCCACAGGTTGTTGGCCATGGGAGATCAAGCAGGAGTCTTCTAGCACTACTTTCTGGGTTCACCCCTCCAGGAAGGAACAGAGCAACTGTAAAACAGTACCTCCAAATCCCATCCCAGTGAAGCAGCCCAGAAGGATACTATGGTTGTCGATATCAAAAGCTGCAAAGAAGTCTAGTAATACTAACGACACACTCCCCCTGTCCAGTTCCCTGCATAGGTCATCCACCAAGGTGAATAAGCTGTCTCTGTTCCATAGCCAGGCCTGAAACCAAATTGAAATGGATCTAGATTTTTGTTTAGGTGGCTTCCTGGAGTTGGGAAGCCACCACACATTCTGATACTTTGCCCAAAAATGGTAGGTTGGATACTGGCTGGTAATTAACCATTATTCTTAAAAATGCTTTTATCTGTTTTCAAGTTTTGTGCATGGCCTTTAGGAGCCCTGGAAGGCTGAGAGGCAAAAGAAGCAAATCTTAAATAAATAAATTTAAAACTCCATAATGTCATAGGTGAGGAAGTAGCCAATGCCTTGCACATTCAGACATTAGTATAGGATTGATTTCTCTTCAACATGAAAAATCCCCCCCCCCCCCCGGAAAGATAGAAGCCTTTGATAAATAAGCGGGTGAGCTTGGCACCAGTTCCAGAAGAATATTCTACTAGTTCAGTATGCTGCCAGGAAGTGTAGTCCAGATGAATGAACACTCTGAACATTTGTTTTAGTGAACAAACCGATCCCCATACTTTTGCAGAATAAATCCCAATGACAGACACTTCTCTTTTGTCGGGGTTAGGGATGAAAGACCCCGTGTGAAAGTGGAAAAACCACAAATATGTTAGCCCCGTCCCCAAAGCAGCAGCCACAACTGTCTTTGAAGCTTTGCAACACATAGCTTCCCCTCTATTTCCAAAACGCTTCCACCTACAATCTGATGTTAGCAGCCAACTCTGCAGAGGATCTAACGTCAGTAGTATTAGACCCCCACCTTTCGTCAAACAAAAAAGTGACAGGTGCCCCGCCCCTTTTTGAGTCTTAGCCCCGCCCCCTGAGGCTCTTAGCCCCTCCCCCTGGATATGTGGGTTCTAGATCTTGGGGGTGTCTATTTTGGGGGTTCCCCCCGGGGGTTCTAGGTTTTGGGGTGTCAATGTTGGGAATGGGTTCTAGATTTGGGGGTGCTAACTTTGGGGGTTCCGGAGGAACCCCCAAATGTCGGCCATTTTGGTTTTTGGCCCAAGTTGTTTTTGGGGGTATGTGTGACCCCTCTCTGAACCCGGCTCCTCCCGCCCGACCAGTAGGAGAAGGTCCCGTCCCTACCTGATCGAGGGCATGGCATCGATCCGCGTTCGAAGCTGAGAATGGGCGGCCATTTTATTTGCGCCGACGAAACTTTTCGGGGTGCTTGTGACCCCTCTACGAACTCGTCTCTCCCTCCCGATGTGAACGCTTCAGAGGTCCGCCGCGATCTGAGCTAGGGGAAGGCGTGGCGTGCGCTTTGCTCCCCCACGCCCCGCCCATGGGGGCGTGGCTTCAAAATCGGCGTCGCTGATTGGCCGAAAGGTTTGCGTAAACGACGCTGATTGGCTCAAATCCCCCGCTCTTCCGACCCGTCCAATGAGGTTCAGGCGGAAGGAACAACGCCCATGCGCAGTAGGGTATATGAGAAGGGGTCTCGGCTTCGCGGCCGCTACCGCTGCTCGCTACCGCTTGCTACTGCTTGCTACGGCCTGCTACGGCTTTTGGGACGACCTACCCGAAAAAATGCTGAATTTTGCAGAGATAACCCCTGAGACAACATTTCAGCGTATGGATTCACCCCCGGTCAAAAAGCGTTGTGTTGCAAGGAAAGATGCCCTGGAAGGTTCTGAGGTGATCAGGCAGCTGTTTTCAAATGAAGCAGAGGAGACCAATTCAGAATGTGTGGAGACCGAAGATGCTGCAGAGGAGCCTGAATCAGAGAGTGTGATGAAAGAGGTGTGTATGAAAGGATGGGGGAGGGTGGGAAGGAGGAGGAGCAACCATATGAAATGTTATATGAAAGGGTTTTAAAATAAGTTTTAAATATTATCTTCCAGGACAGCGGGGCCGGTGATGGAAAATTGTGCAGCTGTTATGTGGCAGAAGACCAAGTCGGTGAAGGCCTCGCCCATGAACAAGTCAACAAAGCATTCACTCTGGGAATCGAAGAGAGGCACATAGTACCGCCAAAGAAAAGAGCAGGAATGATGACTTCCTTAGTTAAAATTTTATTTTACACCATCCTTCAATATGCAAAATTCGAACGTTTAAAGGAAAACTGTCCAGGGTGCTTATTTGATGAAGGAAATCAAATGTCACATTGTTGTTTATCGTGGGACAGTAGCTATATAGATGGTGTTTTAAAATCTCTCTGTTCTAAGATTGATATGCGAAAGTTTTTACATACGTTAATTGCGCTGGCTGTGGCCCTAAATAGTCTCTCATTAAATAAGAATCACCTGAGCCTGGCATCTAAAATACAAAATCGTATTTTACGTTCAAAATTTCCTTCATACACGGTGGCTATGTTAATTAAAGAAAAAGATAAGGTTTATTTACGCTATGCTGAGAAACTAGTCCATGGTTTAAAATACACGTATTATCTCAATTCTTGCGATCTCTGTGTTGAAAAGGAATAAATGAAGAAGAATAAAATAAAAGGTTTAAAACAACTCTTTTCTCCTTCTTTGTAAAACAGTGTGTGTGGCGATGAAGAAAGACGCACAGGCAGGATGATGGGTTGACGGGATGGCCTCCTACGTGCCGGATCTCCTGCCCCAAGAGGTCTGCTAGCCACTGATAACACAATTATCCCCCACCAGGAGATAACGGTTACGGTTGTCCCCCCACCCTGTGTGGTTTGCCAGCACTGAAGAAAACAACCGTCCCCTACAAGTGTGTGTGTGTGTGTGTGAGAGAGAGTGAGTGAAAGGGGGGCCTCATGTAGAAAGATGTCCTTTCCTGGTCGCTCCTGTGCTCAGCAGAAACAGGAAGGGTAGACGCAGATCCTTATCTAACCCAAGCAGCTAAGTTCAAAAGTTTACATTCCCAAATTCCATAGGAAAACATCATGCATTCCATCTAAATGAGAGACGAGGGAAAGTTACATTATGAAAAAAACAAGATTCAGGCTTTTAGGATTTTCCAATAGAAAATCCATTGCCTTTGGAAGGGGGGGTGCTATGAGAAATGTTTAAGGAAGAAATTTTACAAAGGGGAAATCACCACCATCTGGTACAACTAGAGAAATACATAATCATAGGTCAGGCCTCAATTTGAGAAATGGAAAGGGCAACTTTTACATCTATCTATTGGAGCGCTTTAAATAAGAGGGAAAGTCACAAATATGAGAATTGTTTAAGGAAGAGAGAAAACCCAGGGTTTAAAACTTCATTTGAAGCTTTAAAACAAGAATTTAATGGGAGTAATAAGATTCTCAAAAAATTAAAGCAATGCTGGATTAAAAAGGGAATTTAAAAGCCTTTTTCCCTAGCAACCATTGCTTCAGCTAATAATGAGCAAGAGCTGCTATGGGCCAAACCAATATTTTTAAAATAAACCTAAATATGAAAACTAAATAGGGTAATATTTTTTCTGGGTTTGTTAAATGGGATTGGGGGGGGCATGGTGCTGAGTTTGCAAATAAATAAATAAATACCCCCACTTTCCAGTGAGAATAGGGGGGCACATTTGGGATGGAGGGGCAAAAACACGTCATCATCACATCAGCATATCGAAGCCAATCACAACTTTAGAATATTCGTAAATTTAAGGGGAACCAATAGAAAGTTGCGTTTGAGGGCGGGATTTTTTAAGCAAAATGCATAAAAATGCATGTCTAGGTCCAGTCATTCACCGGCTTTCTCAGGCTGATCACGAGCTCCTCTACGCTGCGTTAACCTCTGGTGAGTCTTATTTGATATATAGGTTGAAGGGTCTCACTTTGTACCCTGCCTGATGCTCCACATACTGGTGCTGAAGGAGGGAAGGGGACCCTGCATCCTCAGTGCTGGAGTCTAAAATGCTGAATTCTTGCTTGCCAGGGTCCCCATGACTGAAAGGGTTATTTTTTTTTTTCTATTCTAGAAAGAATTCCAATTCAAAATTTGAAATGGCTTTTTTTGGCAAATTTTCTGATGGTAAATGATTATTAATTTCTCTATGGGTTGATGGAGAGGGGGCTACGGGAAAGGCCACAAAATAAATGTCTGAATTTTCCCCATCTAGCTGAGCTTGTGGATCTGACTGAATCGATGTATGCAGTTGAAAGTCTACATTCTACAGATATTTTACAATTCCAGGGAAGCCAGCGCCCCCGAACTCCAGGAAAAGGTAAAAAAACTTCCTCTGGTAGGAAGGGTCCTTATTGGGGGAATTTCTGTGAGGGCCCATGTTGATGATTTTTTCCTTTTATTTTTTGTAATATTTTGCAGGGCAGGCTAATAACCATTTCAATGTGGGGAAGAGCAATGCAAATCAAAATCAGAGATGGTCTTCTTTTGGGCAAGGTATGAATTATAAATTATGTTGGGGGCCTTGTGTTTTGCGGGAGGTGACATTTGCACATAGGCTGTTTGCAGCATGCTGTTTGCTATATGTGTGCTGCTGCATGTAGAGATCTTTGTGGCTTAATAAAAGTAATAGTGCTTTTACATGAGTTCTGTTAGAAAGTTCTGTTAGACTGCTAGATTAAGACCAGTTTAAGCCGCTTTTATTGTTAGGGTTGGGAATCAACTTTTTGTTCACATGTACAGCTTATTATTATTATTATTAACATTTAGATACTTCCATGAAAAAAAAGGAAAATGGCCCTAATTTCACAGGAGGCAGCCCATTTCCTGGTAAAAACCCCAGAATGAACCGAGAAGAGGAGACCCAAGCTCTAAAGAAAAGACGTGGGTCTGCTACGGTCGTCAGACCAGAGAATTCAGCTGTTTCTACAGCACCCGCCTTTCAACCTCAGGCTCCAAATCTCCAGGTTAATGGTGGAGGGGAAAACCCAGCTGTTTCTCCAAGCTCTAATCAGGCGGGCCGGAGAGCTTCTGGAGGCGGAAGCGGTCCCCGAGATCCCCGTGCCGCGACACCGAAGGAAGACAAGAAACCAATTGCTCCTTTAAAGGTCAACAAGCAAGAGGGGGCTTCTCCTGATGGTGAAAAAGTTCCTGATGTGCCTACAGAAGTGGGGAAAGGTACTTCAGGCTGTATTAAAGTCTCTTTAATTGAAATGTATCATGTGGGAATGAAAAAGATTGAAAAACATGAAAATAATGTGGGGGCTTTGAGAGAAAATCTGGAAAAAATAAAAAAATTAATTTGTGAGGATCCCAAAAGGGAGGGCTTTGAAGGGGAGGCAAATGCTGCCATGTCAAAAATTAAACGTCTTAAGTGTTTTTGCTGTCAATTTTTGGGAGAAGAGGGAACTCAGAATGAAAATAAGTCACTAGCAACCTCTTGTGGCCAACGCTGGGCAATGCAGGGGATTGGGGCAATGCCTGGGGGATGGGATGAATACAAGCCTATTACAAAGCATGAATCCTCATTTCCTCCCTGCCTGAAAGAGGGAGAATGGACATTTCCAGAAAGCAACAGCAATGAAGGCTCAGAGTCAAACAGGGCCTCACCAGTCCCAGAGGCCCCCAGGGAGCCCAGAAATGTGGGGATTCCATTCCCTTCCTCCACATTCACAGCCATTTTGGGGACGCCTCCTCCTCCTCCCCCATCCTGCATAGCTGGTGACATCATCATGGAAGACTCCCCAAAGGGGGGCTCTGCACACACCCCTCCCCCTGAAGCCCCACGGGCCGCTCTCATTGCTGCTTCTGAGCAAAGGCAAGAAAACATCATGCAGCCTCTGGATTCCCATTTCTCCCTAGGGGATAATGAGCCCATACATCACTCCTCCTCCACTTCCTTCTCTTCTTCAGAGAAGAAACAGAGTGGAGGAGGAGGGGACAGCCCCCTTGAGTGGGCTTCTAATGAGGGGGCCTCAGGCCTCATTGATGGTGCTGGGCGCATGCTTTCCCCATTTTTGGAAGGGAATGAAGAGGGCCCCCACCCCCCTCCAGCCACAGAGGAGGGCCACAGGCCGCCCAGACCACTCCCTTCCTCATTGAGGATGGAATCTCCTCCCCTCCCCCCATCATGTATAGCGGGGCCTGACCCCCTCCCTAATAAGTGGCCTCTGTTGCTTCCAGAGGAGGGGGTTCTACAAGGAAATAGCAACCCCCATATGTTTCTGCATTGGGGAAGGAATCTACCTCCTAATTCCTCTCCAGAGTCTGAGATTGCAAAAAGCACATCTGTAGCCTCTGATCAAGAACCAGAGCCGGTCTCTGCACCCCCCCATAGCGGCCCTGAAAGGTTCTATGTGGAAGGCAAGAAAGCCCCTTTTGAAGATGGAGCTTCTGCATGCCCCCATGCCACAGCCCCTCACCACAGACTGTGTGAAGATGCCCTTTCTGAACTCTGGCCCCAGGATAACCCGGTGTCTATGCAAAGGGAGGAAGGGAATAGGGAACTGCCTTTTCTGCAATGGGGAGGCAATTTTCCCTCTTCCTCGGAGGAGGAGGAGGAGGAGGGAGAGTCTGGGGGGGGGCAGTGCCGCTGGCCTCACCCTCTCCCCATAATATTGACCTCATGGATAGGCAAGGGCTGGGAGAGGCGTCTGAGTCCTCTGAAAACAATGATCCTCCCCATAGCACTGCCAACTCCCTGATCCCTCAAGAGGCGCCCCCTAGTGTCTATATTGAAAATGTCAGGGTGTGGGAAAGGCATTTTCCTAGGTTCCGTGGGAGCGTTTATACCCATGAATTTAGATTTCATAATCTAGATCAGATAGATTCGTTCTCTGAAGCTGTGCGGGTGTTACACACTTCATTACAAGCCCTGCTTGATAGTTTTCTGAATCAGTTGGACGATGGAGATGTGGTCCAAATGAGGTTGGAATCGCAAGTTCTGCGAAATCCTCTTTTATCTCTTAGGAGAGGGAGAGATGAATTTAACACGGAACACTTCCTCAATCATATTGAAAATCTCTTGCAAAGCAACACCGAGATTTGTATAGATTCGGGTTTGAGGCTTTTTATCAGTGTGATCAGGGCGCCTCGCGGAGCAGGATATCGCAGGCTGCTGAAGTCTATTCCTGCGAGTATGATTGTGGACAAGAGGCGTTTTTTAATAGATTTCAACAGCGTAGGACATAATCTGTGTTTCGCCGGCGGATTATTGGGAGCTATGGATTCTGAGGATTGTACAGATGCTGAATTGTTAGCTGGTGCTCAAAAATTACATATGAATCTGGGGTGGGATTTTCAAAGAAAAGTAGCTTTCTCAGATTTACCCGCTGTAGAACGTCATTTCAGAATTAATATTCAGGTGCTTTCCTGGGGAGAAAAAGGATGGTCTCTGTTTAAAACAGAGGAACCTAGATATCCTAAAACCTACTTTATGTTCTTCCATGAAAATCATTTTTATGGCATTAAAAATGTAAGGGCTTTCATAGGCCAAAAAAATTACTGCAATCTCTGCCATTCTTTATATGATAAAAATCACCGCTGTTTGTACACGTGCAGGGCGTGCAGAAGGAGAGAGTGTGACTATGATAAGGGGCCATTGAGATACTGTGATATTTGCAAGGTTCTTTGTAAATCGCAAGTTTGTCTGCATGAACATTTGAATCAGGCATTGGTGCAGCTGGACTTTTGTCGCCCCCGTAAATGGTGTAAGGGATGTCAAAGCTTCGTTGGAAGCGATCACGCCGGTCGTTGTCCAGGGAAGCATTGTAGAATATGCAAAGTTGTCCTTAAAGGGGATGAAAATCATCTCTGCTTCATGCAGAAGCTTGAAAAACCTACAGTGAATGCCAGGCTAGATTTTTATGATTTTGAAGCGATGCAAGAATCGGGAATTCATATTCCCAATTTTATTCACGCTAGGACACTCAAGTGTGAAACACATCCCGAGTTTGAAGGTAAAAAGAAATGGGTCCTACATAATAAAGAATTCACTTTCAGGGGGCCCTCATGCGTTTCAGAATTTATTAAGACAATCACAAAAAATGGTGCATTCAGGAATTATGTTTTTATCGCGCATAATGCAAAAGGCTATGATAGCTATTTTATAGTCCGAGAACTTATTCGAGAGAAACTGGATCCTGAACTAATTACTCAAGGAGGAAAACTGCAAGCGGTCATGTTGAAAAGTCTAAAAATTAAATTTATTGACTCTCTTAACCATCTACCCATGGCTTTAGCAAAATTGCCCTCTTGTCTAGGGTTTGAAGGTTCCAAAGGGTTCTTCCCTCATTTTTTTAACACAGCCGCAAACCAAGATTACATAGGGCCCTTACCGGCCCCCCATTTTTATGGTGTAGATGCAATGAAGCCTAAAGAGAAGGAGGTATTTTTAAAGTGGCACGCGGAGAACCAGAACATGACTTTTGATTTACAAAATGAATTGGAGTATTATTGTAAACAGGATGTTAAAATCCTGGAAGAGGCCTGTACCCGATACAGGCATGAAATCATTTCTATGACGAGAACGGAGGAATTCGTAGAAGATAGGAATGGAAATTACAAAAAGCGAGTCATGGCTATAGATCCGTTCCAGCGCATCACCTTAGCCAGCGTCTGTCTTAAAATGTATAGGCTTTGCTTTCTCCAACCTGAAACAATTGCTATCCCCGACTGTAGGGATTACCACGGCAGAGTTAAACGCTTCTCAACGGCGTCCATTCAGTGGCTGTCCTACCTTGAACAAGCGGAAAATATCCAGATAAGGCACGCCTTAAAGGGCGGGGAAGTAAAGGTAGGCTCTTACTTCCTAGATGGCTACGCGGTTGTAAATAACAAAAAATAGCCTTTGAGTATCTCGGATGTTTTTTCCACGGCTGTCCTGCATGCTATTGTCCCTCAGATCAGAATGATTTGACAGGCTCCTCTTTTGAGTTTCTTTACAACGCTACTCAGAGGAAGCTCCAGTATTTGAAAAAATGTGGTTTTCAAGCTAGAGTTCTTTGGGAACACGAATGGTTTTCTATGATCAGATCAGACCCCGCTCTTCAGAACTTTCTTGCGGCAGCCCGGTTCCCAGAGCCCCTATCCCCCAGAGATGCTCTCTACGGAGGCCGAACGAATGCGATTCGTCTCTATTACAAATCCCAGCCCGGAGAGCAAATTCATTATTACGACTTTACCAGCCTATACCCTTTTGTCAATAAGACGAAAGCTTACCCGATTGGGCACCCCACAATCATCTATGATGATTTTGAAGATCTTGAGAACTATTTTGGCTTGGCTAGAGTGAGGCTGGTACCCCCTAGGAAGCTGTATTTCCCCGTTTTACCCGTAAAAATAGGAGGTAAGCTAATGTTTCCTCTGTGCCAAACATGTGCGGAGAACCGGCAGTTAGACCCGTGTTCTCACAGTGTTCTCACAGAGCTCTGGAAGGCGTGTGGTGCACTCCGGAACTGAACTTAGCTCTAAAAAAAGGTTATAAGTTGTTGAAAATTTTTGAAGTCTGGCATTTTGAAAAAAAATCTGACACGTTGTTTTCAGAGTACATTAAAATGCACCTCAGGAGAAAACAAGAGGCTTCGGGCTATCCTGACTGGTGTGTGACAGATGAGGATAAAACCAGGTACATTCAGTCTTATTATGAGAAGGAAGACATACAGCTCGATCCTGAGCAGATACGTAAAAATCCTGCCAAAAGGCAGATTGCTAAATTGTTTTTAAATTCTCTGTGGGGTAAATTTGCTCAGAGAGTAAACCTCCCTAACACAGAAATTGTAAGAGACCCAGACTACCTCTTCCAGCTTTTGTTTTCTGAGAAATTTGAAGTATCCTCTTTTGATTTTATCGATGATGAGGCGGTGTGTGTAAGATGGAAGCATACTAAAGACAAGATAGTGCCGCCTTCTAATACCAATGTGTTCATTGCAATTTTTACAACTTGTTTTGCCCACTTAGAACTTTATGATCTGATCGATAAATTGCAGGAAAACTGTTTGTATCACGATACGGATTCTGTCATCTTTGTGAGCAAGCCGGGTGAGTATCTCCCCTAAATCGGTGACTTTTTAGGAGAATTAACCAGCGAGATAGCGCCAGATCAACAGATAACGGAGTACGTAGCGGTAGGTCCAAAAAGTTATGCCTACAGATTGTCGGATAACTCTGCGTGTATAAAGGTTAAAGGAATCACTCTGAATTCTGCAAACAGTGATAAGATCACCTTTAACAGCCTGAAAGATTTGGTTTTTTCATATGTCTCAAAAAGGGACGGACAGCCCCCTCGAGAGATAGTGGTGGAACAAAGCGGGATTGTTAGGAACAAAAAACAATTTCTGATAGAAACCAAGACCCTCAGGAAAACACAAAGAGTTGTTTATGATAAAAGGGTCATTGTGGACGATTTCAAAACTGTACCGTACGGGTATTGAAAATCATGGATACCCATCTACAGCATCCTTTCTCCATGATTTTGGCAGGGCCTAGCAATTGTGGGAAAAGTTACATTATTAAAAATGTATTGCAGTATGCTGATCATGTTCTTTCTGTCAAACCTGATAATATTGTATGGTATTATTCATGCTGGCAGCCTTTGTATAACGAACTGATGTCTAAATATTCTTTTATTCGATTTGTGGAGGATTTACCTCAAACTCTGGATGATTCTGTTTTATTTCCACCCAATAAAGTTAATCTGGTGATACTGGATGACTTAATGGAAAAAGCCTGTGAAAATGAATCTGTTCAGGTGGCTTTTACAAAGCTGTGTCATCATAAAAATCTGAGCATCATATATGTCGTTCAGAATTTATTTTGCTCCGGGAAGCAGGGCCGAACAATCAGTCTTAATGCTAAATATATAGTTCTCTTCAAGAACCCTAGAGACAAATTGCAAATATCGATTCTGGCCCGCCAAATGTATCCTAAAAACACAGCCTTCTTTTTAGATGCTTTTAATGATGCAACCCTCAGGCCCTATCAGTACTTACTCATAGACCTACAAGCGGCAACACCAGAGGCATACAGATTGCGATCAGGTCTTTTCCCTCCTGATCTTCCGGCAGTCTATGTTCCAAAAAAGCCTTCAGGCCCTTATAAAAGGCGCTGATTCCTATATACCGAACTTTTAAGCCGTCCCTGGCAGCCGCAGCAGCATGTCTGCCAATATAAAGAAAAACTTGCCCCTCTTGAAAGTCCTTATTAAAGCGGGACCCAAGCAGAGAAGAGCTATTTTATGCGGTGCCTCTGAGA
Source organism: Urosaurus nigricauda (assembly GCA_034509955.1). Taxonomy (NCBI): domain Eukaryota; kingdom Metazoa; phylum Chordata; class Lepidosauria; order Squamata; family Phrynosomatidae; genus Urosaurus; species Urosaurus nigricauda. Next base: position 310,618,663 of record JAOEGL010000002.1, read on the forward strand.
GTCTTATAGCCGCTATTGCCGAGATAGCCCTTAATACTTTGAGAGGCAACGTGCCCTTAAAGCCTGGGCAGTTTAAGGTCCTGAAAAAGAAGAAGACCTTCATAAAGCAGCTGAGCGATAAAAAGCTCTCATTAAAAAAGAAAAAGCGCCTCATTGAACAGAGCGGCGGTTTCATCGGCCCCTTGCTCGGTTTTGCGATCCCGCTCCTGACCAGCCTTCTCACAAAGTAAGGATGGAATATGCTGAGAAAATGTATCTGGTTCCCAGTAAACAATTGGAAACCTTGCGAGGAGAGCCAGAAAATATCAGAAACGCCGCTGTTAGACGCCTGGACTCGGACATGAGAGAAATTCTCTTAAGGACAGATCTGTCTGAATATGAAAAGGCTAAGCTCTACACTGGTGTTCTGCAGCGCTTTCTAACCTTAAACAGGATGGGTGAAATGGAGAAAAATCCCATTCTCCCTGACCTTCTACCACCACCACCACCACCACCACCATCACCCCCGTCTCCTCATGAAAAGGATGCTTCCATTCAAGAGATTTTGGAAGGTGTTCACGGCCGCTACAGGAAAAATGCTGAGCTTCTGCTAAATAAATTAAGTCAGCATAAAGACATCTCTGCGTGGGATGATCGAGGAACCTTTCTGTATAGAGGGAAAGCCATGCCCGGCTCCAACATCCTCGACTTGATCAGAGGCGTCACCCATTCTAATCCCATCCCCGATAAGAGAAAACCCCAAGGCTGGGATATTTTTTTGAAAGCTGTGGCAGAGCTAAATATACCCACTTCTCTTGTAGGAAATATGGACGTTAGACAAATTGTGGAGAACTTGAAAATACCCTCCTTACTGCCAAAGACACCCCGTTCCCACCCCAAAAGGCAGTTCAAGAGACCTCCCTGGTTAAAGCTGGAATCCATCCCTGAGACCCCTCCGAGAGAATTCGTTAAGAAACCTGAATGGCTAACTTTCTAACCTGTGTAAATAAATAAACGCAACAACACTGAATCATACATCGTTCTCTCTCTTTTATTGTATTAGGATTACAAGTGGTTTTTACATCGTGGGCAGCATGTCTGAACATGTTGAAATAAGTCGTAAGGCTTCCGGCACCGCTGGGCTTTTCTGTCTCTGACAAACCTTATGACCATCCGGTCATTTTTCAAAACATCGTTAGAATACAGTTTTAAAATCTGGTCAAAAGATAGTCCCCTCGCTCGGTTTTGTAAAAAGAAAACGCAGTGGTGCCCGCAGGTCACGGCTTAGGGGTGCTGCAGCTGATTCTGCTGGAACACCGTCTCTTCGGTCTGGTGTTCTAAAAACTTGGCGATAGTCTTAGGAAGGCGGGGATCATCGGGGGCCATGCTGTAGGAATCAAAAAATTCTCCCGGACCCTCTAGCAGCAGGTGGATAGGGATCCAGTGTTGTCCCGGTAAATGGTGAGGGTGGGTGTTCACCACTAATCCCACGGGCCTTTTGGTGAGGAATCTCTTTGGAAGCAAATCACAGGGGTATACGTCTAGAAAGGACTTGTTCCAATATAACAACTGTGATATCTGCCCTGTGTTCATCTTCACATATAATCAAAGAGAATGTTTCTGCTGTGGTTGATTTCAATCACATTGTCAAACACTCCATACAGGATCATATTAATAGTATTTGGCAGGGGTTGAGCAAACCGGATCTCGGCTCTGAGGTTTACCGTTTTTATGAGGGAATAGTGGTCGGCGCAACTCTGTCCTGGGCACAAGTCAAAACCGTACAAGGTATATCCATTTAAAAATTCATTACGGTTAATTAGAAGGGCCCGGTCTATCATTTCTTTTCCCGTCACTTGTACCAGCTGCATGAACTCTCTCACACACTGCTCCTCGGCATAATTGGGTTGGAGGGGCTTAGAGGGTACTTGAACCCCGTCTACATATAGGACCACGAAATTAACATTGAAGTGTTTGAAATTGAAGGGATTTAGGGTGTAGTTGCCGCTAAAAGCGGCGTTGTCGACAAAGCCTATGACGATCTGCTTAGGCAGCTGTCCCAAGAAGAGGTTTTCTTGGTTGCATATGAGGCTTCCTCCGGGTATACTGAACACCTTCATCCCCACACGCTCAATGGGGTACTTGGTGTTAGCGGTAAGCAGCGCTTCCGCGTGCCCCAATCGGACACCCGGTGAAACTTTCACCCTTTTCACAAACAGGGCGGCATTCAAAATGTGCAGTTTGTAATTCTCATTTCCACCACCGCTCATCAGGCAAAATGCGTCCTTGCTGCGGGTGAGTTTAATTTTCACGTCCACACCGTTCAGCAACATTTTATCCTGAAAGAACAAATCGCTGTGCAGAGGTCCCATCAGATCCCATTTGCGGCTGCCGGCTGTTAGAGCCGCCCTAGCTCTAAATCCCCTGTTTCCGGCATCTGTGAGGAGAGTTTGCTCCATCAGTCCGGAGGTATCTTTATGGAAGCCCCCCGCCGTGAACTGGGTGCTCAGGGTGTCGCCGCTGTAATTCAGAATCAATTCTATCATGGCTCTGTAGGGGTAGCAGTTGTTACTCTGAGTGATGAGCCGATCTCCCAGGGTGACGTCAAGTTGAGAAAAAAGAGAGGCTATGGGGTAATTGATTAAGGCCACCCGGGCGTCGTCGTCAATATCGGAGTCGTCCTCTTTTGTTATTTTACAACAGATGTATAAAAGAGTGTTGTTTAGATCGATGTAGTCTTCGCTGTTTCCCGTGATATAAAAATCCAGAGGCGCGTTGGGGGAAAGGGCCGCCAAAGGCGGGACCTCGATGTACATACTGCTCTCGATGCTGGTTTGGGTTGGGGATAATTGAAAGAGATCCAATTCGGACTTGGCGCATTCTTCAGAGGATCCGTGAATGAATGCCATCTTAAAATATATCTCTGCTGTTCCTTTTCGTCCTGCCCTTTTTCTTCAGCGCAGATTTCTTCTTCTTCGCTGTCTGCCGCTTCTGAATCTTTGTTTGCCACACGACCATCCTTTTTAAAGGCATCGGCGGCCCCTGACGCTGTTGAGACGCCTTGCGCTTCACTCCGCCCCTTTTTTTCAAGTAGGCCACGCCTGAACCCTCCTGGCGATGCATTTTGTTCATAACTCTTCCCACAACGTCCCCGGCAATGTTGTTCACCACCGTCTTAACATGCGGCTTCATCAATTCCAGCCCTTGCTTCAGAAAAGGAACGGCTTTTCGAAAAAGCTCGCGAAATATTCCTCCCAACCCCGCTCCGTACATCATAGGCGCCCCTATGAATCCAGGCAATCCTCGTCCGGCCTGAGCCCTGTAGTAGGCCCTGTAAGCATCGACGTCCCCGTAGTCTTTTAACACAACCATTTTAAATTAAAGATAGGCTTTCCTGGGTCGGAAGTGCAGCCTCACTATCACCTTCCCAACACGAAATGGTACGTGTCTGTTCAAGTCGGTCTTTATTTCAATGGTAATCGTGTGAATGTGGCTCTTACTGACGGGAATATAATTCAGCTTATCATAGATCACGGTGATACACTCGTGACTTTTTCCTCTGACCGGTACGCAGCGCAGCAGCGGCACCGAAAAATCCCCAACAATCTGGTGCTCTATAATATCCGTGTACAGGTACAGCGAGTTGAATCCTCCGGTAATGTCTGCTGTGCGACGTGGTTTTGTTAGATTTCCACGGGTATTATATATACCCAATATGCAGGATAGCTCCTCGGCTAGTGAAAACTCATAAACATCAGGACCTCTAAAGTTCACTTTGGCCGTTCACATCGGGAGGGAGAGACGAGTTCGTAGAGGGGTCACAAGCACCCCGAAAAGTTTCGTCGGCACAAATAAAATGGCCGCCCATTCTCAGCTTCGAACGCGGATCGCTGCCACGCCCTCGATCAGGTAGGGACGGGACCTTCTCCTCCTGGTCGGGGGGGAGGAGCCGAGTTCATAGAGGGGTCACACATACCCCCCAAAACAACTTGGGCCAAAAACCAAAATGGCCGACTTTTGGGGGTTCCTCCAGAACCCCCAAAGTTAGCACCCCCAAATCTAGAACCCATTCCCAACATTGACACCCCAAAACCTAGAACCCCCGGGGGAACCCCCAAAATCGACACCCCAAGATCTAGAACCCACATATCCAGGGGGAGGGGCTAAGAGCCTCAGGGGGCGGGGCTAACACTCAAAAGGGGCGGAGCACCTGTCACTTTTTTGTTTGATGAAAGGTGGGGGCCTAATACTACTAACGTCTCTCCTTTCCCACCTTCTCCCAGTTAGACAAAAGCAACACAATACCATCCTCATTTTGACAAACTGCATTCTTCCCCATTTCTAAAGTGAATCTAATTCGACTTAGAATCCAATGTTTACAGCTGCTACCAGGGAGGACCCAACTTATCTCTCCTCCTCCTCTGCCCCCCTCCAGGTCAAACAAAAGCAACACTGTACCTTCCTCACTTTGCCAGACTTTGCATCCTTTTAATTCCAAAATCCTTCCAATCTGAGTCTGATTTTTGCAGCCACCACCACAAAGGGAAGGTACAGTGTTGCGTGAGATACTTTAATACACAATTAAGTGAAACCCCATGATTGCATTCGGAATGACTTCCCATGGCCCAAAATTGCGTGAGATACTTTAATACATAATAACGTGAAACCCCATGATTGCATTCGGGTTGCCATTGCATTATACCCCCAAATTCCGTCGTATGATAAACTTCAAAGTGAGGAGAAAATGGTAATGGTGACAGGAGTGAAATTTACATTCCTGCTGCAGTGGTGTCACTAAGGGGGTGCGGCCCCACACTGGGTGATAACCCAGAAGAGGGCTGACTGAGGACTCTTTCAAACGGGAGGAATTTCTCCCAACTCCGAATGGAGCCAATGCGAATTCACGTGCATTCGCTAGTTTAGCGAATTCGCATGAATCCCCATTGCATTCGGAAGGCCTGAAAATACCTGAAAATAACCCCCCTTGCCCGAAATTGCGTGAGAAGATTAAATTCGCAATAACATGAAACCCATGATTGTATTCGGAGTGACTTCCCTTTTGCCCGAAATTGCGTGAGAAACTCTAATTCGCAATAACGTGAAACCCCATGATTGCGTTTGGCTTGCCCTTGGATTATACTTCCAATTTCCCACGTCTGAAAGAGTTCCGAGTCAATTGGGCCCTCTTCCCACTGCAGGGTGAGGAGAGCTGAGCAAACCCCTCAGGCTTCAGCAGTGAAGGCCTCCTCACAAGGAGTCCTTTGCTGCTTCACCCAAGTGTGCACCCCTCTAGCTTTGCCACAGCAGAGACCCCCACCACCTCAGAAAAACAGAGCCCTTAGCATGCCCCTCTCAGCTTTGTCACAGCAGTGGAGTGGAGCCTCCCTTTTCAGTCTACGAATGATATGATCTCACCTTTTCCTATTATCTGTGTGTCACAGCCACTTCTGGCTGCATTCCTGTGATATAGTTGCTCCTGGCTGGCTCAGTAAAGCACTTGGTTAGATATGGTTCCCAAACTTTGGCCCTCCGGGTGTTTTGTACTTCAACTCCCAGATGCCTCAGCTAACGTGATCTATAGTCAGGAATTCTGGGAGATGAAGTCCAAAACATTTTGAAGACAAAAAGTTTGAGAACCACTGATGAACTGTGGGAGTGCTTTTCCTTTCATGGGGTTCTAGTAGCATTTAAATAGGGCAATCAAGTTCAATTGAAACTTCATTTTATGACATGTCCTGGAATATACAGTATTTGGATGGAAGTCAGCATAGAATATTGTACATCAGTTTTGTTTTGTTTTGATTTTATAAGGTTTCCATGTGTCCAGAAATCAAAGCAAGTCAGATAATCCAGTTAGCTATCCTTGGGTTGATGTACTTGTACCACAAGAGGTCTTGTTGTTTGTTGTTGTTGTTTATTTATATAACATCATACAGGCATCATCAAAATAGCATATATAACATCATACAGGCATCATCAAAATAGCATATAACTTGCCAATGGTGTACAATCTGAAAGTCATAAAATATAAACTATACAAAATTAAGCAATTTATACAATTACAATACAAACAAAACAGCTCCATTTATATACCGCTTCGTACTGCCTAAGCAGTGTCTAAGTAGTTTACAACTGTAAGCTACTTGCCCCCAACAATCTGGGTACGCATTTTAGCGACCTCAGAAGGATGCAAGCCTGAGTCGAGCTTGAGCCCTGGCTGGTACTGAACTCACAACCAGGCATTTAACCACTGCACTACCAGGGCTCCTAAACTGTAGAAACTGATAATACATATAGTAAAATCTAAATTCTAGAACAACATTAAACTAGAGTACCAAATGCTTCTGAGAACAAGAAGGACTTGTTCTTGTTTAAAAATGGATTTAGAGCTAGATAGATAAGAGAAAGTCTGCAGATGTTTAATGAGGTGGTTTCCAGAAGTATGGTGCAGAAAATGAAAAAGGACAAACCCAAGCTAAGAAAGAAGAAACCCTTGGCTGGGTAAGAAGCCCTGAGCTCCCGGACCCCAAATCTCGAAGAGGATGGTATGATGAAATAAGGATTGACAGATAAGGGGGAGGTAGGTTGTGTAAAGCTTTAAACATTAAAAGAAGAAGCTTGTATCGAATCCTAAAATGTGTACCCAGTGAAGAGATGCCAGAAGTGGGCTCACATGATCAAAGTGATGAGCTAAAAAGATAATCTTCGCAGCAGAATATTGAATGGAAATCAGAGGACTAAGATGGGAAAGTAGAAAATGTTATCATATCATAAAGCATACTTTCAGTGCCATTAACAAGTCCTGAAGTGTTGAGTTGCTCAACAGTATTCAAGTTAAAAGAAGATTTAGGGAACTGTAGCAATAAAAGAATTTAAAACAAAACAAAGAAACAATCCCCCTCAGTTTCACACTCAACTTGACGAGAGAATAGTGACTTGACAGGACAATAATCCAATGCTGCCCTTTGTACGCCATGGGGGGGAAAAGATACAGTCAACCATTTGTATTTGCTGGGGTTTTGTTCCAGATTCCCTTGTGGATGGCAAAAAAATGTGAAACCTCAGGTCATGTTCTTTTCAATGGTGGCACAACTGCATGCATGTGCAACCACTGGGGAGAATCAGCCAGGGCCATCCACAGATGTTCAAGTGGCAAGCCTGCAGGTTGTGAAGGACCAACTGTATTTGGAAAGTAGCTACATGATGCTATTCCACTCTAGAATATTCCACATATATCTCTATGGAGGTGTTAGATTCATATGCATAAGGCCCACATAGACCATGTGGAAAATGTGGCTTTGCAAGCAAAGAAAGTATGTGTCACATAGAATATCCACTAACACAAACTGGTGTAAAGCCATTTTAAAGTTCAGAGGGATTATGGACACCAATATTCAATAGCCAATATTCTTAAAACTGCTTCATCCTAAATTTCAAGTTCCTTTTTCTGACAGAAAATACAAATGTTGCCCAGACTTTTCAAGCAGAGACCCAGTATATATTTCTGAGTATGTCAGTGGCTTCACTCATGCATGCATCAATCAGAGGCTGGACTCATGTAAATGAAAATGGTTTGCTGCAGATCCAGTGTTCTTCTCTTGTGCAGCTGGAGCTGGCAATAACCTCGTGGTTCATATATGCACATCTTCCTCCTCCATAAATCATAAACCTAAACAATAATACAGCATTCAAACAAATAATATCTGAAAGTGTTAATCTTTTTTTTTTTTTTCATGGCAGAAACTAATCCTCAGATATTTGAATGGCAATGTAACACTGAAGCAGTCTGCAACCTATATTTTTCATTTGAAGAAAAATTATCAGAAACTCTGAGAATATTTTAGAAGGACTGATATTCCCAAGTCATGTCACTGCACTTCTAGTTTCTGACTTCTGACCTTTCTTGCTTGAACCGTACAGAAGAAAGGCTTACCGTTCATGGAAAATGGTACCATTGATCCATCTCCAGGTCTGCAATGGATTATCTCTTCGGAGACCAATCCAGTGGTCAGAATGACTTTTGTGACGTAAAAGGAAACTCTTGAAAATAAGAAAGAAAGAAAAAATACATTATCAATTCCAATTTGGTTGGATAAGACCCCTACCTTTTTTCTCCCTTGTTTCTGGCAAATGATGCTAGGTGATTCCCATTTTCCATCCAACTTGGAAGAGAAATGGGAGTTAAAACATCTGTTAAAACAAATGAAGGACAGAAAGAAGGGGTAGGTTCTGAGCATGAAGATCAGCACCCTGCCCTTTGCTTTCCACCCACCTGGCAAAGAATCTAGCATATTTTCCTAATGGACAAAGAAGACACTGGTTGAGGTCTTAAGCAGACAAAAGACCAAAAGGTTAGCTCTTCCTCCGCTTCCACTTGCAGCCATCTACTCTTCTGCTGTTGCGCCAATTAAAAAACAACAACAGAGGAAAGATGCATTCAACTGCACAAATGATGGATTATAGCCCCAAGGAAGAAAGATTTTCAAACCTATACCATGTCTAAATAAGATAATGGTTCTCTGATTGTGGCAAGCTAAACCAAAACGTGTATGCTAATCATGAGGGCAAAGTTCTACAATAGGTGAGCCATATGCTTTCCCCAAGAAGATATAGATATAGATATAGATTCCAAAATGTGTGGAGGGCATTTTCTCCAATTTCCCATCACTTTAGTCCGAGAAGCCTTTTTTGAAATAAAAAAATGATGAGAATGAGGTTTTCTTGGCAAGATTTGTTCAGAGAAAGTTTGTCATTGCCTTCCCCTGAAACTGAGAGCATGTGACTTGCTCAATGTCACTCGGTGGATTTCATGGCCAAAATAGGAATTGAACCCTGATCTCCAGAGCTATAGTCCAGCACTCAAACTACTGCACCACTACGGAAACTAAAATGGCCCCAAAGGCCCCAATACATAGTGAAAATACCCCCATACACCCTCTGTCCTTTCAGATATCGTGAGGCATGCAGGGAGTTGCAATACAATGATATCCATTGTATACAGATTTCCCACCTCTGTTTGAATTCCATAATTTGAATCATTTTCCATTATTAAACTACACTTCTCACGATAATTCTGTAATCAGTCCACAAATTATTTAGTTATTTTATAGCGTGGGTGGGCAAATGTGGAAGGCTAGGGGGCCACACCCCTCATTCCACCCATCCCTGTTATATAAAATATAATATTTTAAAAAATCATATTGTATTGCTGCCAAATCTCTCTGGGAGGCATGGGGCTATTTTCACTCTGATGCAATGCCAGGGTGTATCTATTAAAACAAAATCAGTTATCATATTACTTTCATGGCTTCCCCAGGTAATTATATTTTCATGAAGGCATTGAGAATAACACCCCAGATCCCTTCTTTCCCCAATCAATTTTCTCAGGGATATCAACCATTGAACTCGCCATCTCTTTTTGAGAGTCAATCACAGCCAGAGAGGCATTGTGAGAAGAACAGTGTAAACTACTAGAGGTCCAGTTTCTTTCAGCTGCTGAAAAGTAATAGCATTTCCTCTGGAACCCAATCCAGCCATTTGGACAGAGATCACCAGGGAGAAGAGGAAGAGTAGCTGGACATATTTCAGATGTTCTCACTGGTGATAAAAATCAGAATTTTAACAAATAATTTCCCTTATTAGTTAGCATTAACAATTTACAAAGGAATATCCACCATGCCACCTACCTCAGTAAAAATTAATCAAAAATTAGCTAATTTACCTCACATAATGCTTTATCACACTAGGGGGAAACCAGGATTTAAATGACAGTTAAATGAGAGTTAAACAGGAAATACCCTGTTTATCACAGGACATTTCCTGTTTAACTCTTGTTTAATTCTCGTTTAAATCCTGTTTGCCTCCTAGTGTGATAAAGCAAATTGACTCAAGCATAATGTTTAGTTTTTTTGTGGGTTTTTTGGGCTATGTGGTCAGGCCCATAGCTAGGCTGGGACAACTGGGGCACTGGCCCAGGGACCCCAGCCAAAGGGGGCCCCAAAGAAGCTGCAAAACGAGGTTTCTTTGTCTGCCGCAACAGAGGTGCCATAAGCGCCCTGGAGCAGCGCTAAACAGTGGTGCGCCAAGATGGTGCCCACAGTGCACGGTAGGACTTGGGACATTAGGGACCCGAATGTACTTTCTGCCCCAGGGCCCCTAAAGGCCTAGCTATGGGACTTATGTGGCCATTTTCTAGAAGAGTTTATTCCTGACGTTTTGCCAATATCTGTGGCTGGCGAAATGTCAGGAATAAACTCTTCTAGAACATGGTCACATAGCCCGAAAAACCCACAAAATACTATGGATGCTGCTCATGAAAGCCTTTGACATCACACTAAATCATAATATTTGTTTAATCTGTCTTATATTAATGTTGTTAAATATGGAGTCCTCTTTCCCTTAGAAAACAGATTTCCAGAGTGTCATTTGGTTTGGTTTCAAAACTATTAATAGACACAGCTGTATATAACAGAAAAACCTTTAAGAATGATTTAAAAGAGTTTCGGAATATCTCACGATAGCTACAGTGGACAGGCTAGCAATTGGAACTTGAGTGAAGTAACATTCGGTAGAACTGAAATTTTAAAAAATCCAATCAAAATAAATCTAATCAGCAACATTCTAGACTCCCCAATGTTAAGAATCATTTCCATTCTAAAATAAAATGAAGAAAATACATGGCAATAAGATTAATGCAGCTCTTCACTCACCAGATAATGCAATGAAGAAAATAAGATTCAGAATCACGCTCCCAACTGCAATGCACAAAATTACACTGCATATTACATATTTTCCCTTTTTGCTTCTGTGGCATGAAGTTCTTTTCCAGGCACACCCTTGAAGTAATTAATAGAAAGTGTGATGTTTTCTTCAAGATAAATCTATCCATCTTGCAGAATTCAAAATAAGACACCAACGAAAGACCTTATGGATGAGAAATATTTGTTCTACAATTAGGATTACCAACTTTTTTTCCTATTGGTTCATTTCTGGGTCTTTAAAAGCCCATGGACTACTAGATTCAATTTCCACCCGAGCCTAGCCAGATGTTCTGGGGGAAATACATGAAGGGCAAAGTGGCTGTAATTTTTCTGCCTGTTTGTTGTCCCCAGCAGTCCTTCAACTTTGGTGTAGTAGACTATGAATGATGAATTGAGTAGTAAGCAGACTGTAATTTTACCCTACAGGTGTGGGAGTCAAAATCATCACAGAAGAACAATTACTGCTGAATAAAGGCTTCTCCTTTCTAAATTTAGGTTAACAGACTCCCACTTCCTTCTCATGCTAGGAGTGAATTCATATTTCTTCTGGGACTAGACAAAGACACACTTCTGTTTGTGTTACCACAACTCACCATCTTCAGAGAACTCTGTCTTCAAAGGAGATTCTTCTACTTTGATGTTTCCATTCATTAGTATGTTCTCTTTTGCATGTGAATCCAGGGGACAATCATGCTTCCATTCTTCTTTACTTTTGTGACTTTCAGACATATCTTTGCTCTCAGCCAATTGAATTTACGGATGTCAGCTAGCCAATTATTCTACTTAGAGCTTTTATTCATGTGATGTAATCAGTAAAAACATACCTACCACAACTACCGTGCAATCATGCACTGTATTCTCTGCCTTTGCCCAACCAAACTGTGCTGTCTGTGTCACCCAGCTGTCCTACTGAAAACAATCCTTGTGTCTGTTCTTATGGCCAATACCAAGTGTGCTGCTCTTGATGCTGAAGAATCTGTCTGGCTTTGTGGCAACGCATATTCACTCTAAAGTCCATATCAAAGAGTAATCTGTGGACAAGAATTACACTGTGAAAATAGTGCCAGCTATCCAAATGGTTTTAATCATTTTCTAAACTATTATTTCCATACACATTGTTACCCAAAGAAATATGGGGGACTGGGGATCCCCATCAACTGTGTCAGCTTCTCTTTGGATGGGGGAATCATCAGAGAAGTTTTGTAAAAGGCTGGGTAACCTTAGGACCATTGGCACCTGTGTATACCAGCAATAACTGAGGAGGACTCCAGTCTTAGGTGAATTAAGGTTTTATTTAGAAAAATGCAAAGCACAATCACATACATGCAATAGCATTTCAAACAGGCACAGCATTCAGAGCTAACCAAAATGGGAAATTGAAATTTTGTTCTGACGAGTAGACCACAGAAGTGGAAAGTGGCTCAGACTGAGGTCTGGGGGCAGCACAGTTCATATATGCAATGCAAATTGGGGACAACAGTATGCATACTGTGGGTGCACATAGGTTAGGTTTTGGGACCAATATTTATACTTGAAATCTAGCCCTGAGCAATGGATGGGCTATTTTACAAGGTAAAAAAAATCTTGATTTCTTTCCCAGGAATTGACAATGGGATTCTGGGCTGGTTGATGGCTTTAACTTTAGACTCACATAAACAGTGATTGGATAAGGACAACTCTGTGTGTGAGGATGGGATAGGTGTTTGAGAATACAGCAGGGGGACAGACTTACTGCTTTAGGTGCAAGGAAATCCTTTGTCTCATGGTGCAAGAGGAAATGCAGAGGATGTGGGGGAAGGAAGAAGCAATTAGTACACCCATTAGGCATTATCTAGGTCCTTCCACATGCCTTTAGGTCTATTGTGACCACCCATGGAAAGTTCACCTGGTCTTTCAGAGGTCATTGTGACAAACTAGAAACATGCCTGATACTTAATATGAAAACTATAAAATATGGAGATACAGAACCCCAAGCAATGCAGGGTATGCAGAGTCTGATAACAACAACACAGACATTCTCTTCCATACTCCCCATTAATAGAGACCTTATTCCTTCTGTCTTACACACCTCTGGGATCAGGGTGGATTGAGTAGAATCTGCAGATATCTTTTGTTTCAGACTGTTTGGCTTTTTCTACATATTTATGTAAAACAGTGCTTTGCAATCTAGAGATTTCCAATATTGGACTACAGTTCCCATTATCCCCAACTGGTAGGGAAAAACAGGATGGGAATAACCAGAAGATATTAGACTAGTCCAGTATTCTGTTCACCAAGTGGCCAATTGGTTGCTTAGGATACGACACCCATCCACCCACCTTGCTTTTCTCACAATGTCTGTGGTTTTATGTATTTATTTTGAATATTTATGTCCTGCTGTTCAACCAAAATGAGGTTTGGAGAGGCAGTATAGCTCTCTCGCTGAGAATTCTAAATGTCCCCCACTACACAGGGTTCTGTCCTGGGCCCAGTGCTATTCAGTATCTTTATTAATGACTTGGATGACAGAATTGGGGACATACTTATCAAATTGCAGATGACACCAAATGAGGAGGAGTAGCTAATACTCCAGAAGACAGGATCAAAATTCAAAATGACCTGAATAGACTAGAAAGCTGGGCCAATGCTAACAAAATGAAATTCACTGCGGAGAAATGTAAGGTACTGCACTTAGGGAGGAAAAATGAAATGCACAGATATAGGATGGGGGACATCTGGCTGAATGATAGTACGTGTGAAAGGGATCTAGGACAAGTTGAACATCGTCAACAGTGTGATGCAGCAGCTAAAAAGGCCAATGCTATTTTAGGCTGCATCAATAGAAGTATAGTGTCTAGATCAAGGGAAGTTATAGTGCCACTCTATTCTGCTTTGGTCAGGCCCCATCTGGAATACTGTGTCCAGTTCTGGGCACCACAATTCAAAAAAGATGTGGAGAAACTGGAGCGTGTCCAAAGGAGGGCAGCTAAGATGGTGAAGGGTCTGGAAGCCATGCCCTATGAGGAACGCCTTAGGGAACTGGGAATGTTTAGCCTGGAGAAGAGAAGGTTAAGAGGTGATATGATAGCCCTGTTTAAATATTTGAAGAGATGTCATATTGAGGAGGGAGCAAGCTTGTTCTCTGCTGCTCCAGAGACACAGAACAATGGATGCAAGCTGCAGGAAAAGAGATTCCACCCCAACATTAGGAGGAACTTCCTGACAGTAAGGGCTGTTCGACAGTGGAACACACTCCCTTGGAGTGTGGTGGAGTCTCCTTCCTTGGAGGTTTTTAAGCAGAGGCTGGATGGCCATCTGTTGGGGATGCTTTGATTTGGGGTTCCTGCATGGCAGGGGGTTGGACTGGTTGGCCCTTGTGGTCTCTTCCAACTCTATGGACTCTTTCACACGGGAGGAATTTCTCCCAACTTCGAATGGAGCCAATGCGGATTCATGTAAATTCGCTAGTTTAGCGAATTTACATGAACCCCTGCTCCGTTCGGAAGAACCCCTGCTCCTTTCGGAATTACTTCCCATTAGCCGAAAATAACCCCCTCCTGCCCGAATTTGCGTGCGAAGCTTTAATTCACAATAACGTAAAACCCATGATTGCATTCGAATTGGCTTCCCTCTTGCCCAAATTTGCGTGCGAAGAGTTAATTCGCAATAACGTAAAACCAATGATTGTATTCGAATTGACCTTAAATTATACTTCCAATTTAGCCTCGTATGAAAGAGTAGTATGAATCTATGATTCTACACTGCATTTCCCAAGATTCCACAGGATGGAACCATGTCAGTTAAAGTAGAATCACAGTGCTATAATTGCATAGTGTGAATGGGCCCCAAATCACAGCCTCTCTGCAACGCTGGATCTCTTTTCATATTATTACCTGCAGGAGGCAGCAGCAAGGCGTACTCAGCAGAGACAAGAGTGGTTGCTGCAGACTGGAGTTCATTGCATGGGTCTGCTGGCTTGAAGTACAATCTGCCAAAATTAAGGAGATGCCCCAGAGATCCCAGGAACCAGTGAGAGGAGCTGTTAGGTTGTCCAGAGTGAAGGACATGAATTTTATATTTAATTATTGTCCTATTTATTTATTGTAATATTGCATAGAGGTGAGCTGTTCTGATAGTCTTTTGGCTGAAGAGCGGGGTATAAATAAATAAATATTATAATATGTGCATTTTATGTAATTATTGTGTTTTAACTATGTTGTAACCTGCCTCAAGCTATGAGGAGATATAGCAGGAAAAAATGGCTTGAAGCTGCCTTTTCCAAAGCCACATTAAATCCCACCAACCACACTGCTGGCTCCCAAGGCAGCTGGAGTGCACATGCCATGACCACATGACATGGTTTCAAGCAAGGAAGAAGCAAAAAAAAGTTGCTTCTTTTTGAATCGGCTTTTTTTTGCATAAGGGCACTTTTCTGCTGGCTTGAAGGCATGTGTCATCTAAATGCCACACCTTCAAGCCAGCATGAAAGCACCTCTTTTTGCCTGTCTGTGTACCCCCATTAACAGAGGTGCTTATGATTAAGGGTCCTATTATTATTATTACCATCCACAAATGATCAAAACTGCAAATGGCAAGTCTGTGGCTATCGAGGGACAAGTTATATGCTTTTACGTTCCTCTTGACTTATAGCGACCTTATAGATTTCATTAAGTTTTCTTAGTGAAAGAGTGTGCAGAGGTGGTTTTGCCCATTCCTTCCTCTGAAATACAGCCTGCATTGCCTGTGATTTGTTGTTGGTCTCTCATCCAGATATGAACCAGGGCTCATCCTTCTTAGCATCAAAGCTCAGGCAGGATGTGGGTACTTTTAGGGTACTTTGTACCTCAGTTTGATAAGAATGCTGGAGAAAAAGGAAGGAAGGAAGGAAGGAAGGAAGGAAGTTTTGAAAACCTAGCACAGTCATCATTTAGTTTCTGTGGGGGTTCTGTTGCAGACACACAGCCACACCCCAGATACGAGATCTCAAGTTCTGTGATTTTCAGTGGCCATGTGCACTTGTGACCACTAGAAGTAATGGAGCTTGCCATCCTAGTGGGCAGGTTGAATATTTTATTTTAAACTGTGTAGGGAAGTTTGGATGCTTATTGGTAAATTGACCTCTCCTAGAGGATGTGACTCACTCTTTCCAGAGATCCAGAAGAAGCATAGTCTGAGGAAGTCAAGGGCTGCTAAACAGCCCTGGGACCACATGTGAACCCCAAGTCCACCCCCAGTATGGGCAGTTCTCTGTACCCAAGGTCAGTTGAGTTTATGGAGGAATACATAGACTTGGGTTAATTACAAAATATCCACATATATTATGCTAATAATAACTGTGAAGTAGTCCTAAACTGAATGTAAGGATAGATTATAAGGAGTTTGCAAAAATTGTTGAATAGTTTTTCTTTTTAAGAATGTATCCCTATTGCTATACCTTTGGTACCTCTGGTACCAAGGTTTGTGTTAAAGAAGTAAAGCCCAGGAACACATCTACTTTATTAACTTGAGGTATACCTGTACTAGGCAGAAAGTACATTTGAGGCCCCTATATTTTTGAATGTTCGAACATACTTGTATGTTCTTGTACTACTGCATGCCACAAGCGCCATCTTGGCACACTGCCATTTACATGGGGTGCGTGTTGGTGACATGGCTCATGCACTGCATCCAAACGGGGCGGTGCACGGGGGACATCACAGCGTCGCTCCAGGGCGCTTATCTGGATTCAGCTTCAAGTCCACAAAACCAACCTATAGTCCACAAAACCAACCTAACCTTGATCAGGAAGCCTGTCTGGAAAACGACCCACATCAAGTGTATGTACCTTAGC
The DNA here is from genome assembly GCA_034509955.1 of Urosaurus nigricauda. Classification (NCBI taxonomy): domain Eukaryota; kingdom Metazoa; phylum Chordata; class Lepidosauria; order Squamata; family Phrynosomatidae; genus Urosaurus; species Urosaurus nigricauda. The sequence goes on from JAOEGL010000002.1 coordinate 310,635,211, forward strand.
CTGAAGACCAGAGATAGTTTGGGGATTCTGTTAGTATACCGGCCACCCTGTTGTCTAACAGACTCCCTTACCGAGCTGACTCAGCTGATCTCTGAGTTGCTGTTGGAGTCGCACAGACTTTTGTTTTTGGGCGACTTCAACATTCCTCTTGAGACCAGCCCTTCTGATCTATCTGGAGCAACTTGGGAGTTCATGGAATACATGATAAGCATGAACCTATCCCAATTGGTCGACGGGCCCACACATTGTGTGGGTCGACGGGCCCACACATTGTGCAGGTAATCAAATCCTCCGCATTGTCATGGACAGATCACTTTCTGATCAAGATGGAACTGAAAGCCACTTTCCACCACCCCCCCAGGGGTGGTGGATCCATTCGGATGGTCCGCCCTCGAAGGCTAATGGAGTCAATCGGCTTCCAGAAAACCCTAGAGGGTTTGATGGTTGGTAACACCAGCAACTCTGTCAAAATCTTGGTGAACACCTGGAACACCGATCTTCCCAAGGCTCTCCTGCCCGCTTCTAACCACAAGCCCTGGTTCACAGAGGAACTTAGGGAGATGAAGCAGGTTGGACGACGACTAGAGTGTAAATGGCGGAAGACTCGACTCTTATCTGACAGAACTTGCCATAGGCAGCATCTTCGTGCCTATCGGGAGGCTTTACGTGCATCATGGAAATCCTTCTGCTCTGCACGCATTGCGTCTGCAGAGTCTCGTTCAGCAGAACTGTTTAGGGTGGTAGGGGAGCTGACGCGGGTTCCTCCTGCGCCAAACCCCCTACTTGACCCAACGACAGCCTGCTGTGACGCGTTTAACATCCACTTTGCAGATAAAATCTCTCGGATAAGAACCGACTTGGATGCCAATGTTTCAGCAGAATCTACAAGTGAGGCTCCCGACAACTCCGTTGCTGCCATTTTACTGGATGAGTTTCAATCTGTTAGTACTGAGGACGTGGACAAGCTCCTTGGAAGTATGAGAAAGACAACTTGCCCTCTCGACCCCTATCCATCTTGGCTGGTCGTCCAGGGAGGGGATGCACTGAGGGTATTCCTTCGAAATACAATCAATGCCTCCCTTAGGGAGGGCTCTTTACCATCTAGTCTGAAGGAGGCAGCTGTAAAACCCCTCCTGAAGAAGCCCTCCCTTGACCCCCTGGACAGGAACAACTACAGACCAGTGTCCTTGCTACCATTCCTGAGCAAGGGGATCGAGAGGGCAGTCGCCTCTCAACTCCAAGCTGTCTTGGATGAAGCTGATTATCTTAATCCATTTCAAACTGGCTTCAGGACAGGACATGGAGTTGAGACTGCCATGGTTGCTCTGACCGATGACCTCCGCCTGAGCATCGACAGGGTAGTGTGACCCTGCTCGTGCTCTTGGATCTCTCAGAGGCCTTTGATACTATAGATCACTCCATCCTTTTGGGCCAGCTAAGGGAGCTGGGGATCGGAGGCACCACATTCCGGTGGTTCCGATCCTTCCTCTCCAGCAGATCCCGAAGGGTGAGGCTCGGGGACAGTTGCTCTTCAAAGATCGAGCTTCATTTTGGCGTCCCTCAGGGCGCCATCCTGTCCCCGATGCTGTTCAACATTTATATGAAGCCGCTGGGCGAGATCATTCGGAGGCATGGAGCTCAGTGTCTTCAGTACACTGATGACACTCAGATATATCTCTCCATGACAAGATCATCGGCCCAGACTTCAGATGGCGTCTCTCCTCTTAATGACTGTTTTAAGGCAGTAATGGATTGGATGAGGGAAAATAGATTGAAGCTGAATCCAGATAAAACGGAGGTACTAACAGTTACAGGACCGAAGCCAGGTCTGGGAATACATCTTCCGGTCCTAGATGGAGTCACACACTCCTCGACGGACCCTGTTCGCAGTCTGAGGGTACTCCTAGACTCGTCGCTTCACATGACTAGTCAGGTGAATGCGACAGTCAGGAGTGCTTGCTATCAGCTCCGGCTGATACGCCAGCTGCACTCTTTCCTGGATCAGAAGGACCTGGAGTCTGTGGTACATGCTTTGGTAACCTCACGATTGGATTTCTGCAATGTGCTCTACTTGGGGCTACCCTTGTGCCTAACCCGGAAACTTCAACTAGTCCAAAACATGGCGGCCAGGCTTATTACTGGTACATCAAGGTACGAGCACATAACACCTGTGCTCAAGTTCCTCCACTGGCTACCAATTAGTTTCCGGGCGCAGTACAAGGTGTTGGTTTTAACCTTTAAGGCCCTACAGGGCTCGGGTCCATCTTATCTTAGGGACCGCCTCTCCCCGTATAATCCCCCACACACACTCTGATCCTCCGGGAGAAATCTACTTCAGCCTTTGAAAACGAGGCTGTCACGGACCTCCCGGGGGACCTATGGAACGACCTGCCGGATGAGATGCGTCTTATTACATCTCTTGAGAGCTTTAGAAAGACGTTGAAGACGCATCTCTTCTGGCAGGCCTTCCCAGAAACATCTTAATGCCTGGCCCTGACACTGGTTTAAGACATTGGGATGTACTTCCTTTCCAGTTCTCAGCACTTTTTCACAAGTTTACATCTACAGTGTCCATAGTACGACTAGCTGTTTTTATGTTTTATGTTGTATGTGTTTTCCTGATTTTAACTTAATGCTGATTTAATTTAATTTTAAGGGGGGGAGGTGGGATGTTGGACAATTGTAATTGCTTTATCTTGATGTTTTTTAATTGCTGTAACCCACTCCGATTGATGTCAGAGGAGTGGGCTATAAATAAACTATTATTATTATTATGCCACCTCTGTTGCGGTGGACAAAGGAGCAGCGTCTCTTAGGGGCCCCCTTTGGTTTGGGATCCCCATCGTGGTGCCCCAGTTGCCCCAGCCTAGCTATGGGCCTGACCTGTACAGGATTTATGGTGCTCCATTCACTATGCTTAAAGAACAGTCGCCCCTCCATTTTCATTGAAGTCCATGTTCCTCACCCATTCATGGGTAGCAAATGGAGGGGGATAAAATGGGGGGGGGGGTGCTCGCAGATGGCTGCAGGCGTGCATCACCATTCAAGCCAATGGGGACTGAAAATAGGAGAATTTCTGTTTTCGCGGGGGCGGGGGGGGGAGTCCAGAATGGATCCCCATCCAGTTCTATCTAAAAATCTCCAAAGAAAGAGAGTTCACCACACTTACCAACAGAAAGTTCTTCCTAATGTTGAGGTGGAATCTCCTTTTCTGTAGCTTGCATCCTTGTTCTGTATCTTAGTCTCTGCAGCAGCAGAGAACAAATATCAGTATGAAACCACCTTCAATACTTAAACAGGGCTATACTATCACATCTTAACCTTCTCTTCTCCAGCCTAAAAATAGTCAGCTCCCTCCCTGCGTCATGGTTTCTTGGTATTCAAATAACACCTTACTATTTTTGAACCCTTCTCTGGACTCACGACAGCTTGTCATATCCATGTTAAATCTTTTCCCCAGAACTATACACAGTATTCCAGGCAAGGTCAGACCAAAGCAAAAGAGAATGTCGAAATCACCTGAAGGCACATCAGAAACAAAAACATATTTCTGTGTTAATTTTACACTGCTTGATCTAGATGATTTCAATTGTTTTTACATTTTTGTTGTAATGTCTTTTAAAATGTTTTTATCGTCTGAATTTCTTGGGTCTCTCTTTGGGAGAAAGGTGGCATAGAAACAACAACAACAACACCACATACAACTATAAAACACAGAACTGGAGAAGAAAGCCTCTTATAGTGGGATGGTGGTGGAAGGATGAGGAGCCCCAAAATGTAGAAAGCAACCAACCAGTACAGATGGGCAGATGGCATGGTTTGCTTTCATTTCTGATCTGGAATCAAGTGACCCAAAAAGTAAGATCTGGCTTGGTGCCATTTGAAGAGCCATGAGAAATCTGCCCACCCTGTCTGCAAGAGAAGAAACAGCCAGCAAAAGGACTACACTCACAAAGGAAAACAAAAATGTTCTTTCTATTATCCCACTAGAGGATGGGGGAAACCCCGAAGTGCCATCCCTTTGGAAAGAAAGACACACTAGGCTAGGCTAGGCGAGCTAGTCTTGGATCCTGATGGATCCTCCTGGGGTAGACGGATACACTGCAATATAGTATAAAAAATGTCAATCAGAATTATTAAACCCAATGTTTAAAATGTTTAATTCTATAGAACAAGAGGGGATTCCCCCCTCATGGGAAATGGCTAGTATTTCTTGGATTCCAAAGGAAAGAAAAGACCCCACGTTGATGTCAAATTATCGTCCAATCAGTTTACCTAATACTGACTACAAGATTTTTACTGATATTCTTTCCACAAGGCTAAAAAATATACTAAATACCATGCTGGGAAAGGAACAGAATGGGTTTTTGCCTGGGAGGCAAATCAAGGATAATATTAGACCTATTATCAATTGCTTAGAATGCTATCAGGCTAACAATCATAAAAAAGTGCAATAATCACCCTTGACATGGAAAAAGCCTTTGATTCCGTGAGATGGGATTTTTTGGTAGAGACCTTGTATAAATTAGATTTGGGGAATAAATTTATCAATACAATTAAACAAATTTACTCATAAAGCCCATGTAATAATTAATGGAAAAAGATCTCAAGATTTCATGTTGTATAAGGGTGTGAGACAATGATGCCCTATTTCCCCACTATTATTCCTAATTGTAATGGAAGTCTTGATCTCGGCTGTAAATAGAAATGGGAAGATAAAAGGCCTAAAAGTACAAGGATGTGAAATTAAAACAAGGGTCTTTGCTGACGATGTGCTCTTGGTACTGGAGGATCCAATTCAAGGTATAGAAGCATTATTGTTTGAATTAAATCTTTTTGGGAAATTCTCAGGTTTAAAAATAAACAAGGATAAAACAATAATGATAACTAAGAACTTGACAAAACAGGAAATTGAAAACTTAAAGGGAAAATCTGGATTTAAAGTACTGTAGAAAAAAAAGTTTAAGTATTTGGGAGTATGGATAGCAAATGATAATCTGAAATTGTTTGAAAACAATTATATAGGGGTTTGGAAGGAAATTCAAGAGAACTTACCGTAAGAAGATGGAACCAATTAAATTTATCATTATTAGGCAGAATTGCCACAATTAAGATGGCAGTTTTGCCAAAAATAATGTTCCTGTTACAAAATATACCGATTGTAATAAAAGATAAAACATTTAAAGATTGGGAGAGAGAATTGAAAAAATTTGTGTGGAAAGGTCAGAAACCCAGGATAAAATGGAATGTCCTTAAAGATTCAAAAAACAGAGGAGGTTATTCCCTTCCTGATTTCAAAATGTATTATTGGGCATGCAGTTTAATGTGGTTATAAAATTGGATTAAGCTGGAAGATACATTTACCCTTAATTTGGAAAATGTTCAGTTAAGGTTCGGCTGGCATGGCTTTCTATGTTATGAAAAGTTAGGGGCAAATTATGATTTCAGTAACCACCCAATCAGAAAATTGCTTTTAATAACATGGAAAAAATTCAAAAAATCTTCTACTTTAAGCTGCCACTTTGGACGTCTCCACAAGAGGCCTTTTTTGGGAGATGGCTCCCACAAAACAGATGGTTTACTTACAAAATACTACTTCAAAAAGATAGGGCAGGTGTATTGACTCTAAAAACAAGAGATACGCTTCAAAAAGATGGATATGACATTCAGTAGTTCAACTATTATCAGATCAATCAAAGATATAGGGTTGACAGTAAAACAACAGGGATAGAACCAGTCTTCAATGAACTTGACAATTTGTTTTGGCAGCCAGATAGAAAAAAGATTGCAAAATTTTACAATCTGTTACTTAGCAGAAATTTAGAACAAATTACTGTAAAAGATTATATGACATGTTGGCAAGAGATATGGGTTGTATTATTAATATGGAGGAATGGCAACAAGCTTGGAAAAGGACTGACAAATTTACAATGGGTCAAAGTTTGAAGGAAAATCATATGAAAATTATGAATAGGTGGTATCTTACCCCCTGGAAAATGAAAAAAAAATGTATAAAGTATCGGATGGAAACTGTTGGAGGTGTAAAAACAAACACGGCACCCTTCATCACATGTGGTGGAGGTGCAAGGAGATTCAAAAATTTTGGAAGATGATTCATGAAGCTATTCAACAGATACTTGAAATTAAATTCCCAATGAACCCAAAATTGTATCTTTTGAATATAACTTCGGTACTAAATTCAAAAGAAGAAAAAACTTTTTGGAGAATTTTAATTTATTTTGTCACGGCAGCTAGAATAGAAATAGCTAAATTATGGAAAACTGATAAGATACCAACTTGGGAAAACTGGATGTTGAAAGTGAATGAGTATAGAGAGTTGGATAGACTATCATGTATAGCCCCAAATCATGATAAAGACAAAAGAAAGGAGGAGTGGAAGAAAGTTCTGATAAGGTGGGGAAAAGAATGGGAATTAAATTGGTTACTAGTGGAGGATTAATTAAAGTCCTTTTTTCTTTTTTTGTTACTGTCTCCAATGGATTTTGAAGAATGCAATTTAAGAACTTCCAAAAATATTATGTAAGGCATGCTATAATCTAAATATTTGAATATTAAATTTCTTTTTCTCTCTTATATGAATCCCAGGTCAACAAAGGATGATTGAACGACTCACTGTGTGTATTAAAAATGATAGAGAGAGGTCCATACAAGGAAACTGATGTGAATATCTGTATAAATGCACATTTCTTCAGTTGCTGTTAATATTACAAAATAGTAAGAGAAGTAAGAGAAGTAGTTAAACTTTTTTTAATGTAAAAATGATTGGAAAAATTTGCAGCTTCTTCTTTTCTTTTCTTTTCTACTTAAATTGTATAAGAATAATTCATTAGCTAGACATCATATCTTGGAGTGAGGTTTCAAGACGAACGACACTTTAATGGGCTCGAATCTAGAAGACGGAAAAGGAAGACTCAAAAGGGTCTCAAATGACTAGCCAAAATTGAATTTATTTTGAGAAGTGATATTTATTTGGATGATGTATTGGTTGGTTTTTATATTTGGAAACTTAAATAAAGATGATTTTAAAAAAAAACACTCCCTGTAACAGGTGGCCATACAGCCTCTATTTAAAAACCCCCAAAGAAGGTGAATCCACCACACTCTGAAGCAGCCTATTCCACTGTTCAACAGCTCTTACCATCAGGAAGTTCTTCCTGGTGTTCTTGTGGAATCTCTTTTCCTGTATATTCATGTTAACAGATTCCTCTGTTGACTAAAACATGTGTGTACACATTGTTAGATGCACATATTTACTTGCATATAATTAAGGGTGGGGACCTGTCTTCCTTTACTTTTCGGAGAATAAAGGGTTCTTTTGCAAAATGCATCTGACTGAGTAAAAAAGCCCCAATGTGCATCAGTTAGTATGGAAATATTCATGCATAAGAAAAAAGGTGTAAGCAAAAGCACAGGTTAGAAGTGAATTAAGATATGTTATGAATTTCAGTGCAGGGACTGCAAATAAATCCAGCATAGTGCAGTGGTTTGAATATTAGACTACAACTCTGGAGACCAGGGTTCAAGTCTTTGCTTGGATGTGGAAAGCAACCCTATGACTCTCAGCTTCAGAGAATGAGAAAGGAAATGCAAAACCAACCCTAAATAAATATTGCCAAGAAAACCCCATGATAGGGTTGATAAGCCAGGAAGCCTGAGGTACATCTACACTGTAGAAATAATGCAGTTTGACACCACTTTAAGTGTTGTAGTTCTTCTTGGTATTTGTAGTTTTGCAAGATCTTTAGTTTCCTCTGCCAAAGAGAAATTTGGTGTCTTGGAAAACTAGAAATACCAGGATTTTGTAGGATGGAACTATGGCAGTTAAAGTGATGTCAAACTGCATTATTTCTATAGTACAGATGAACCCCAGGCACACACAACAAGCTATGGATAGTGTTATTCACAAAGATGGGAAATTTGGGAAGCCTCCACTATTAGTAGCACTCTATTTTTAATATGCTGAAGAATGGACTCTTTCAAACGGGGAGGAATTTCTCCCAACTCCGAATGGAGCCAATGCGGATTTATGTAAATTCGCTTGTTTAGCGAATTTACATGAACCCCTGCTCCGTTCCGAATTACTTCCCATTACCCGAAAATAACCCCCTCCTGCCCGAATTTGCATGCAAAGCTTTAATTCGCAATAAGGTAAAACCCATGATTGCATTCGAATTGGCTTCCCTCTTGCCCGAATTTGCGTGCGAAGAGTTAATTCGCAATAACATAAAACCCATGATTGCATTCGAATTGACCTTAAATTATACTTCCAATTTAGCCTTGTATGAAAGAGTCTACTGAAACAAGACTGTGGGCTTCTCCTGTTAAACACCAGTGTAAAGAATCCCTGTGTGGCTGGCCTTTGTCCCCAAGCTCTGTTAGTGAGCTCAATCAACTGGGCCTATCTAGAAAGCTCCTGGCTGCTAGCTCCTTCCAGAGGCAAGTCCCTGATTCACTTCCTCTGAACCCCCACAGCCCCTTAAGGGAATAGTACAAAATTGGAATGAGTTGCCCTCTAACACTGTGCCTGGGTCATCTTCTCCTCTGTACACCCAACTCTCCTTGATTACAAAAAATAAAAAAAAATGAATATGAAAGGAACGGTGCATGACTCTGCAAGAAGTTATATTAGAATCATAGAATCATAGAAATTTAGAGTTGGAAGAGACCACAAGGGCCATCCAGTCCAACCCCCTGCCATGCAGGAACTCTCCATCATAACATCCCCGACAGATGGCCATCCAGCCTCTGCTTAAAGACCTCTAAGGAAGGAGACTCCACCACAATCCGAGGGAGTGTGTTCCACTGTCGAATAGCCCTTACTGTCAGGAAGTTCCTCTTAATGTTGAGGTGGAATCTTTTTTTCTGCAGTTTGCATCCATTGTTCCGAGTCCTGTTCTCTGGAGCAGCAGAAAACAAGCTTGCTCCCTCCTCAATGTGACATCCCTTCAAGTATTTAAACAGGGCGATCATATCACCTCTTAACCTTCTTTTCTCCAGGCTAAACATCCCCAGCTCCCTAAGGCGTTCTTCATAGGGCAAGGTTTCCAGACCCTTCACCATCTTAGTTGCCCTCCTTTGGACATGCTCCAGTTTCTCCACATCCTTTTTGAATTGTGGTGCCCAGAACTGGACACAGTATTCCAGGTGGGGCCTGACCAAAGCAGAATAGAGTGGCACTATTACTTCCCTTGATCTAGACACTATACTTCTATTGATGCAACCCAAAATTGCATTGGCCTTTTTAGCTGCTGCATCACACTGTTGACTCATGTTCAACTTGTGGTCTACTTGGACTCCTAGATCCCTTTCACATGTGGTCTCATTCAGCCAGGTGTCCCCCATCCTATATCTGTGCATTTCATTTTTCCGCCCTACGTGTAGGACCTTACATTTCTCTGTGTTAAATTTCATTTTGTTAGCTTTGGCCCAGCTTTCTAGTCTATTCAGGTCATTTTGAATTTTGATCCTGTCCTCTGGGGTATTAGCTACTCCTCCCAATTTGGTGTCATCTGCAAATTTGATAACTAGGCTCTCAATACTGTCATCCAAGTCATTAATAAAGATGTTGAATAGCACTGGGCCCAGGACAGAGCCCTGTGGGACCCCACTGATCACTTCTTTCCAGGATGAAAAGGAGCCATTGTTGAGCACCCTTTGAGTTCGGCCAGTCAACCAGTTACAAATCCATGTAACGGTTACCTTGTCCAGTCCATATTTTACAAGCTTGTTTGCAAGGATGTCATATTGAATGAGGTTTCTACTTCCTCCTCCCAGTGACCCAAAGGAAATGGCTCACATTTTCAAAATTTAAGCTCTTACCCAAGCAAAATGGAGACAGAGAACCACCAGGCTTTCCTTTGGTAAGGAATGTCCCAGAATTCCTCTGCAAGCAGTAAACCCATTTTGCTTCCAATCCTTCTTTAGCTTTCTCAAGGAAAACATTTAGTATAGGCCCATTCTCAATCCTCCCTCCCAATGGTAGCTTACTCAATGGTTCTGTCATTGCTGAGGATTCAGCTGTCAATCCCATATGTTCTAAAGTGACTTTGTTTAACTCAACTTCCAGGGGACTCTCACAGTCAACCACACTATTCTCCTCTGCAGACTGGCCTCTGTTCTAAAAAAAGACCCCAAGAGCCAGCTCAAGGCAGGGAAGGGTGAATGAAGAGCCTGTGCCAACTGCCTCGCCAGTCAGTTATATAGAGCCACCGTCCAAAGCTGAAGCTTTAGGGCGGGACCAGAGAAGAGAAGACTGCAAGTACAACACAGAGCCAGGCTGGAACCAGAGAAGAGATGGGTAAGGCGCAGCACGGAGTGTTGTTCTCCCTTTCGTGCGCACAGGGCCAGTGTGCCCATGTGCCTGACCTGAGGTCAACTGAGAGCACATCCAAGCAGCATGGTACAACTACCACGGGGGACTGCTTCTTTTGTTCCACTACTTTCACCGCTCCTCTTCTGGTCTCTGCCTGCCAGACCTTTCTGACTTATGACCAACTTATGACTTGGCAAGATGTGTTCCAGGGGAGGGATTGCCAGTCCCTTCCTCCGAGGCTGAGAGAGTGTGATTTCTTGCCTGCAGTCTCCCTTCTGATCAATGTTTGATCCAAGGTATGGGACTCTTTTACTAGGCCAGGAATATTCAGAGGTGCTTTTGGCAGTTCCTTCCTCTGAAATGCCTTCAGCATCTGGGATTCAGGGGCAGTCTCCCATCCAAGTCCTAACCAGGCCTTACCCTGTTTAGCTTCCAAGATCAGAAGGGATCTGGAGCCTTTAGAAAATTTTGCCACCCACCGAACCCCCCTCTGGAACCATCTCAGTCTTCCACAGACAGAGAACTTTGGTCGCTCAAGTGGAATCTCACCACTATAATTTAATTTTTTTTAAAAAAATTAAAAATTAAATATACATTTTTTAAAAAGAAAATCACATTTTACCAAACGTTGACCTCAGCCACATAATATACATATATGTATATGTGAACGCATTTAGACTGGGCCCGTGCTATTGTAATGGAAAGTGTCGTTTTAATTTCACTAGTTGTTTATGTGATAACTGTGATTCGGTGAGAGGCAGGAACTGTGATGAACGAGTCACATGAGTCCAAGAAACACGACTAAGAAGGGCTCCTTCGTATGGTGTGGGACGGGAAGAAGTCGATGGGGGGGGGTCTACCTGTCCCCCCATACCACCCATAACCAGCCTTGGGAAGGAATCCCAGCAGGGAAGGCTCAGGGGAGGAAAGGGGGGGGTGCAGACTGGACCAGGCCCAGGGGAAGCCCCCGGAGGAGCTGAGCTCAGCAGGCGAGGCAGTCTTGGCGGGAGACCAAGGCGGCTTCGTTTCGTGGAAACGTTCTCCTTTCGTTCCCAGCTGGGCTCCAGGCGTCCTCCACGCTGGCATCTTGGCCCTGGGCCTGGAGGAGGGCATCGGGGGCCTCTTGGGCCTCTTGCCCGCGGAGACCGGCCGAGCTTTCCTCTTGGGGACCATCCCGTGCTGCGCCTGATGCTGCTGCTGCTGCTGGCTGCCCCTTCCTCCTTGGCTGCTGGGCAGAAAGCAGCCCTCGTCCTTGGCCCCTCCCTCTCCCCCGATCCTGCTCCAGATGGGACTTCCAGTCCCGCCGGGAGGAGGGTTTTGGAGGACCCACTCTCTCAGCCTCAGGGGAAGGCCAGGGCCAGCAAGCAAAGCCCAGAAGTCGGGAAGCCTCAGGAGGGAAGGCTGTACTGGGGTGGAAGCTCTGGACGCTGGGGGAGCTGGGTTCCAGTCCCACCAGTTTCGACCACGGGAGAAACCTTCTGGGTGACCCTGGGCAAGTCACACTCTCTCAGCCTCGGAGGGACTGGCCTGGAGCACATCTCGCCAAAGCCCCGTGTAACACATGCCCCACGTAAACAGCGCTGTGCCAAGAGGGCACCCACGGCGGGTGGTAGGACTCCACCTGAAACCCCGTCAAAAGTTGGCCCTAAGTCAGGAAGGCCTGGCAGGAGGAGAAGTGAAGGAGCGTAGAATCCAATGGACTGAAACAGATGGTCCTCTTCATTCCCTGCTCCTTGGATGCCTTCCCAGCTCAAGACACTCTTCTCTGGTTTCAGCTGCATTTGGGGCCTTTGGGTGATGACTCCATACCACGGACAGCTCAGAGAGCTCTCACTTCCCTGTTTTTGACATCGATGAACAGAGAGGCCATTGCTTTGCCAAGGCCACTGACCCTAAGCCTCTTTTGAGAAGAGAAAAGAGCCTCCAGGGAGAAGAGAAGAGAAGAGCATGGCTGACCCCGAGAGTCCCCTGGAACCTGCAACAAAGAAGGGGGCAGATTATAGGAATGGAGACTCTCAAAAGGGACCAGACCTTTCAGGGCATGTGGGGCTGACAGTTGAACCCTCAGCAATGAAAGAACCATCGGGTAAGCTACCACTTCCACTTCATCTTGACAAAATTGGGGGGCCAAGAATGGGCCTATAATAAAGGTTTCTTTTTAGAAAACAAAAGGAGAGTTGTGGTGGGAAGGGTATTAGCAGAAACATTTCTTGTACTAGAGTAGCAGATCACCACCCCTTTGTGGGTCAAATGACCCTTTCACAGGGGTCACTTAAGACCATTGGAAAACACCATTCCTCTCTCTGTCCCCAGGCAGGTCTGCCCACATTTATGGTTGGGGGTCACCACAACATGAGGAACTGCATTAAAAGGTCACAGCATTAGAAATGTTGAGAACCGCAGTACAAGAGGGAGACCAGATGGATACATCTTGCCCAGTTACCAATATCTGGGAACTAGTTTTATTCTCCAAGAAGCCCAATTGGCACTAAGACTGATCTGGATCTCAGCACCAAGTAAACACATCCTTTTTTTAAAAAAAAAATAAAGTCTTTGGTGCCTAACTTCCTCCAAATCTTCACATGCATTTGGTTTTGATGTATCTTAACACTGTTTTAATTTGTTGTTGTCAAATTGTTTAACATGCTTTTCTTTTGTTATAATCATTTATCATCTTTTAAAAAAAATTCATTTGATTTTATTGCACCCTGAACTCTTTGGATACAGGATGGGATTTATATAAATAAAGAAAGTGTGATATAAATCCAAAATGCACTTTATCTACTGTGGCATAATCCAAAGTTAAAAAATCTACATTGTTAGGATAACTATCTTCCTCTACGTTCTACACATAAAGAAGAAATACAGGATATATAAAAATATATGAAAGATCATATTATAAGTGGATTAAACACGAAACTAAAAGATACCTTAACATTCAAGCAGATATGTTTTGTTATAAGTATCATATTTAATATGAAGATTGTCAAAGAAGAAACAAAAATTTAGTGAAATATAAAGTCCCAGTACAGACCTGAATTAAATGTTATTATTGATGTGTTATGTGTCATTTGCTGGATGTGATAAGTGTATTTTGTTAGATACTAATGACTATGGATATGTTTGTATGTAATAAGGTACATATTGATTTATGTAATTTTTGTTCAAGATTTATGAAAACTAAAAAAAATCAGTTAAAAGGTTGTGTGCTTTTTCATACACATATGGAACTTAACACCATTTTTGGACCAGTAGGTGGTGCTTTTTTCTCAACTATTGATAGTATGGCCACATGCAGAGCCTGTTGATCATGATATAACATGCAGTGACTCTTGGCAATTATGCACTTTATTGTGAGAATCTCCACTCTACATGCGTTTCTCTCCCATTCTCTCAGCTACAGGATGGAATGCAAGATGGAGAAAGAAGTGTGTTTCCGTGGCTCTGATTTTTTCACTCTTCGCCAGCATTGCTTTGGTTGCCATCATTAGTAAGTTCTCAGCTTCTTTCTTATCCATTCTCTTGAACTTCTGTATTGCTGTCATTGTTTAGTTTTCCTACCATCTCTGTGTATGCACGCATGTGCCCCTGCCTTCAAATCACTTTATGGTGATCCGATGAATTTCATTAGCAGTCCATCTAGGATGCAGCTTAGCCATTTGCTTAGCTTAGCCAGATGCTTAGCTTAGCCATTATTTGCCCTTATTCTCCTTCCTTCCTTCCTTCCTTCCTTCCTTCCTTCCTTCAAGCTGCTCCCACCAAGATGGCTTGATTGGAGCTAGAGAGAGAAGAGGAAAAAACAACTTCTTGGCGGCCATTTTAAGTGTGTGTCTGCTGCAGAGGAGGAGGAGGAGCTTCTGTGAGTCACATCTGTGAGTCATTAGTGGGAGGAGCTAGGAGACCAGCTACATAGATCCCCTTCTTTGTCCCACCTCAGAGGAAGTGATTACAACTTAGCAGCCAGGAGATCTGTCTAAAGTTATATTCCCAGTAATTTGAGCTCCCTGACAGAAATTGCAGAAATAGGCCAGGCCATGGGGGGAGGGGGGGGGTTGACCTTGCTGTTTACCAGGGGTTTATCTTTGAGGAGGAAGCCCCAGTCTTGTTTCAGTGCCTTCTTAAGACTTCTTACAATGGGCACTGAAGGAACCACTGCAGTCACCTGCAACACTTGTGGGATGTTTGTCTTTTGCCCACAGATGTGGGGAGCTTCACATGCCCCAAGTGCAAGTTGGTAGCACTCTTGGAGGAGAAAGTTCAGCAGCTGGAATCCAGGGTAGCAACACTTCAGCATATCAGGGAGCAAGACGTTTTCCTGGACAGAACTGAAGAAATGATCTTGGAAGGGGACCATACAGAGGAAGTTGCTGGGGATGAGAACGTCATTTCATGTACACAAGAGGCAAACAGTTGGAGGAATGTCACACAGAGAAGCAGGAAAATCAGGGATAGCTGTGGGAGCTTACAGCTACAGAATCGTTTTGAAGCCCTTTCTCTTATCAAGGAGGATGAGGTAGACCTGCATGGACAGACTTCAGGGACAGAGCAGGGGAGCCTGGGAGTCCCATCGCAGGGAACACTCGCTGCTAAGCCTCAGAGGAGGCGTCTGGTCGTGGTGGGGGACTCCTTGCTCAGAGGAACAGAAGCAGTGATTTGTGGGCCTGACAAGATGTCTCGTGAGGTGTGTTGTCTCCCTGGGGCAAAGATCCGTGATGTGACGGAGAGGCTGACAAGACTGGTCAAACCTACGGACAAATACCCCTTCCTTTTGATCCACATGGGAACGAATGACACAGCAAGACACAGCCTTCAGAATATCAGAAGGGATTACGAGGCTCTGGGAAAGAAGCTAAAAGAAATGGATGCACAGATTGTCATCTCGTCTCTTCTGCCAGTCGAAGGGCATGGTCCAGGAAGAGAAAGAAAAATTGCAGATGTCAACAACTGGCTTCGCAGATGGTGTTGGTGTCGTCGAGAACAATTTGGATTCTTAGATCATGGGCTGCGGTTCCATGAAGAGGGACTTCTGGCAAGGGATGGATTGCATCTCACACCAGTTGGCAGAAACGTTTTTGCCAACAGTCTGAAGAATCTGATCAGGAGGGCTTTAAACTGAGTTATGTGGGGAAGGGAGATAGCATTTTGGAAGGCAAAAGGGCTGTAATAAATACTGAAACTGACATAGAGGGAACAAGGCAAACAGTGCAAGGACCCAACAGTAGGAGGCAAAAAATGTGCACAGACATCAAGCAAAGGGGACACATGGTCTACAATGTCTGTACACTAATGCACAGAGCATGGGAAATAAGCAAGAGGAACTTGAAATCCTAGCAGAACAGGGGAAATATGATATAATAGGCATCACTGAAACTTGGTGGGATGAGTCTCATGATTGGAATGTAAAAATAGAGGGGTATAATCTTTTTAAGAAAAATAGGCCAAACAAGAAAGGAGGAGGAATAGCATTATATGTGAGGGATATTTACACATGTGAAGAGATCCAGGACATTAATACAAGAAGCCAAGTGGAGAGCATCTGGATAAAAATTAAAGGAGAGAGAAACAACAGGAATGTTACTGTGGGAGTCTACTACAGACCCCCAAGTCAGGCAGAGGAATTGGATGATGCCTTTCTAGAACAGATGACCACACATTCAGATAAGAGAAATATAGTAGTAATGGGTGACTTCAACTATCCTGACATTTGCTGGAATTCAAATTCTGCCAAATCCTCAAGGTCTAGCAAATTCCTCACTTATTTGGAAGACAATTTCATTGTCCATAAGGTGGAAGAGGCAACAAGGGAGTCAGCTATTTTGGATCTGATCTTAACCAACAGGGAAGAACTAGTTGATGAGGTGCAAGTGGTGGGATCCCTGGGTGGGAGTGACCATGTTCTACAGTTATACAGTGGAAAGGAGAAGCTAGGCATAGTCAGACGTGAATTCTAGACTTTAGGAGAGCTGATTTCAATAAACTTAGAGAAATATTAGGAGTGATCCCATGGTCAGGTACGCTAAAAGAGAAGGGAGTTGAAGACGGATGGGAGTTCCTCAAAAGGGAGATACTGAAGGCACAATTTCAAACAGTTCCAATGAGGAAGAAAAATGGGAGATGTCTCAAGAAACCAGGATGGATGACTAAGGAACTTTCAACTGAGCTAAGTTTTAAACGGAAAATGTATAAGAAATGGAAAAATGGGGAAATCACCAAACAGGAATTCAAACAAATAGCCACTATGTGTAGGGATAAAGTCATAAAAGATAAAGCACAGAATGAACTCAGACTGGCTAGAGAGGTTAAGAACAATAAAAAGGGCTTTTTTGGGTATGTCCGCAGTAAAAAAAGGAAGAAGAAGGAAACAGTTGGGCCACTGCGTGCAGAAGATGGCAAAATGCTAACAGGGGACAGAGAAAAGGCGGAATTACTTAACACCTTTTTTGCTTCAGTTTTCTCAGAAAAGGCAAAGGGTGCTCAACCTAAGGATAATGGAGCAGAAGACAGAATAGGGGAATTTCAGCACAGAATAAGTAAAGAGATAGTACAGGAATACCTGATTAATCTAAATGAATACAAGTCTCCAGGACCAGATGAACTACATCCAAGGGTATTAAAAGAAGTGGCAAATGTAATATCGGAACCATTGGCAATAATCTTTGAGAAATCCTGGAGAACAGGAGAGGTCCCAGCAGACTGGAGGAGGGCAAATGTTGTCCCCATCTTCAAAAAGGGGAAAAAAGAGGATCCCAACAATTATCACCCAGTTAGTCTGACATCAATTCCAGGAAAGATTCTGGAGCAGATTATTAAACAGAGAGTCTGTGGATATCTAGAAGATAATTCCATCATTACAAAAAGCCAACATGGGTTTTGGAGAAACAAGTCATGCCAAACAAACCTGATCTCTTTTTTTGATAAAATCACCAGCTTGGTAGATGAAGGGAATGCTGTGGATGTAGTATATCTTGATTTCAGTAAGACCTTTGACAAGGTTCCCCATGACATTCTTGTAAAGAAGCTTGCAAAATGTGGACTAGACAAGGTAACCGTTACATGGATTTATAACTGGTTGACTGACCAACCCAAAGGGTGCTCAACAATGGTTTCTTTTCATCCTGGAAAGAAGTGACCAGTGGGGTCCCACAGGGCTCTGTACTGGGCCCAGTCCTATTCAATATCTTTATTAATGACTTGGATGAAATTATTGAGAGCCTAGTTATCAAATTTGCAGATGACACCAAATTAAGAGGAGTAGCTAATACCCCAGAGGATAGGATCAAAATTCAAAATGACCTGAATAGACTAGAAAGCTGGGCCAAAGCTAACGAAATGAAATTCAATGCAGAAAAATGTAAGGTTCTGCACTTAGGGAGGAAAAATGAAATGCACAGATATAGGATGGGGGACACCTGGCTGAATGAGACCACATGTGAAAGGGATCTAGGAGTCCAAGTAGACCACAAGTTGAACATGAGTCGACAGTGTGATGCAGCAGCTAAAAAGGCCAATTCAATTTTAGGCTGCATCAATAGAAGTATAGTTTCTAGATCAAGGGAAGTAATAGTGCCACTCTATTCTGCTTTGGTCAGGCCCCACCTGGAATACTGTGTCCAGTTCTGGGCACCACAATTCAAAAAGGATGTAGAGAAACTGGAGCGGGTCCAAAGGAGGGCGACTAAAATGGTGAAGGGTCTGGAAACCATGCCCTATGAGGAACGACTTAGGGAGCTGGGAATGTTTAGCCTGGAGAAGAGAAGGTTAAGAGGTGATATGATCGCCCTGTTTAAATACTTGAAGGGATGTTACATTGAAGAGGGAGCAAGCTTGTTTTCTGCTGCTCCAGAGAACAGGACCCGGAACAATGGATGCAAGCTCCAGGAAAAGAGATTCCACCTCAACATTAGGAGGAACTTCCTGACAGTAAGGGCTGTTCGACAGTGGAACACACTCCCTCGGATTGTGGTGGAGTCTCCTTCCTTAGAGGTCTTTAAGCAGAGGCTGGATGGCCATCTGTTGGGGATGTTATGATGGAGAGTTCCTGCATGGCAGGGGGTTGGACTGGATGGCCCTTGTGGTCACTTCCAACTCTGTGATTCTATGAATTCTATGAATTCTATGTATTTCCAGCATCTGAACCCAACTAAGTGGAAAACAACTAAGGGAGGGATAGTTGCAGAGGGAGAGGAAAGACAGAAGTGTGTTGTCCTCCTTCCTATATACCAATTCTCCCCTGTAAACTTTGGTTGAGATTCTACATTGTGGCCTTCATTTTGTAACATTATGAATCCACAGCTGCATTGCAGAAATGCAGTGAGACCCTGTTAGTGAATTGTGAAAATGTGCATATGGGAACTGGCAAGAGTGTCCCAATGCACACTGGGCACTTGTGATCCACACCAAACACCTGTGATGTGCATTGGGCAATTCTCATGCATTTTGGCCCATTGTACAATGGGACTTGGACACATCAGTCACTCCAGTGCAACAGATATTTCTATGTTATAATGCTACAGCAACCTCTAGGTGAATATGGACATCACAAAACTTTCAGTTCTACCCCCCTCCACCCCCTGCACGCTAAGTCTACTAATAAAGCTGCAAGTTCTAACCAGAATGCCAGCCAATGTCTTTGAATTAGTATTGTCAGACAGACAAACGTTTGGGTAGCACTTGTTTGTCCCCCAGGATGTCATTCTACCCTAACTCTTCACTGAACCCCCTTTTGTGGCCTCAGAACCACACTGAGGGAGATTCAGCATATCCAGATGCTATTACAGTAGCATTTGAATCAGCTCCGCATTGTCATGGACGGATCATTTCCTGATCAAGGCAGAACTAAGAGCCACTGTCTGCTTCCCTTAGGGAAGGTCATGTCCCATCTTGCTTAAAGGAAGCAGCGGTTAGGCCACTCTTGAAAAGACCTTCCCTGGACCCCCTGGACATGAATTATGGGCCAGTATCTTTACTACCATTTTTGAGCAAGGTGATCAAGAGGGCAGTGGCCTTTCAACTCCAAGCTGTCTTGGATGAAACCAATTATCTAGATCCATTTAAAACCGGCTTTAGGACGGGATTTGGAGTTGAGACTGCCATGGTTGCTCTGGCTGATGACCTTCGTCTAGGCATTGACAGGGGTAGTGTGACCCTGTTGGTGTTACTGGACCTCTCAGCGTCTTTTGACACAATAGATCACGACATCCTCTTGAATCGCCTGAGAGGACTAGGGATTGTAGGCACTGCATTGCAGTGGTTCCGTTCCTTCCTCTCAGGCAGGTTCCAGAGGGTGGTGTCTGGGGACAGTTGCTCTGCAAGAAAAGAACTTAATTGTGGTGTCCCACAAGGTGTCATCCTGTCCCCAATGCTTTTCAACATTTATATGAAGCTGCTGGGAGAAATCATCCAGAGGCATGCGGGGGGGGGGGTGTTATCAGTATGCTGATGACACCCAGATATATTTCTCCATGTCTCAGTCTTCAGCTCTGACCTCAGATGGCATCTCCTCTCTCAATGACTGTCTTAAGGTGGTAATGGACTGGATGAGGGAAAACATATTAAAACTGAATCCAAACAAAATAGAGGTACTTATGGTAGCAGCCCCGAACCCAGGTATCGGGATACAACCTCCAGTCCTGGATGGGGTCACACTCTCCTCTAAGGACTGTGTTCGCAGTCTAGGGGTGCTCCTAGATCCGTCACTTCACATGACAAATCAGGTGAACGCGGCGATCAAGAGTGCCTGTTACCAGCTCTGGCTGATACTCCAGCTGTTCCCTTTCCTGGAAGTCAGGGATCTTGAAACTGTTGTACACGCGCTGGTAACCTCACATCTGGATTTCTGTAAGGCACTCTACATGGGGCTACCCTTGTGCCTGGTCCGGAAACTTCAACTGGTACAGAATATGGCAGCCAGACTGGTCTCAGGTACATCTAGAAGAGACCATATTACTCCAATTTTAAGATTTCTTCACTAGCTGCCCATTAGTTTCTGGTCCCAGTACAAGGTGTTGGTTATTACCTTTAAAGCCCTAAATGGCTTGGGTCCAAAATATCTCCAGGACCGTCTCCTTCCATATAATCCACCTTGCACATTCAGGTCCTCTGGGAAAAATTTGTTACAACCAATAAAAACTAGGTTATCCACTACTGACCAGAGGACCTTTTCAGCTATCGCTCCCAGACTATGGAATGGGCTGCCAGATGAGATCCATCATATAACCACCTTAGAAAGCTTTTAAAAAGCTGTTAAGATGGATCTCTTCCGGCATGCCATTCCTGAATAGACACCCGGCCACCAAAGGAGAGAAAGAAATGAATTTGATCCCATTTTGATGTTTGCTTGCTTGTCCATGGTTGTTACTGTTGTTTTATTGTTTATTGTTTATTTTTTATTGTGTACATTTTTATTGATTGTTCACAGGTTTTAATTTAAAATGTTTAATTCTGTTTTAAGGGAGGGAGGGTTGGGGGTTATGTTAATTTTAATGTTGTAAGCCGCCCTGATTGCCTGAGTGCAGATGGGGCAGGATATAAATAAAATTGTTGTTGTTGTTGTTGTTGTTGTTGTTGTTGTTATTCCAACCATTTCTCTATTGTCTTGAAGCCAATGGCCAAAGGAGATGCAAATTAATTGCATGCAAGTTAATTGTGGTTATTTTGTGTCTCATTTTAAAAATTTGAAATGCTGGTACAGAAGAGCCCCAAGCAGATTCACAGTCACAAAGTGGTTTCTTCCTGAGCATTCCAGTGAAAAGCCCATCACTGCAACTGGTATTAGCCTCAGAAAAGAAGTTCCAACTGGTGTCAACAGAATTGACATTTCTGGGTCTGTTACCAGTTTGAAAGGGCTTTTTGTCCTTTGGGACTATGGGAAGAGGGAGAAAAGGCTAAATGTCTCTCCAGGTTCCAAGATCCAAATATTTTGAGTGATTATATGGCTACCACCAATATTTTATCCCAGTCAAAGTCTTCAGTCTGTTTTCAAAGATAGGGAACCCCTGTGGGGTTGAGACTCCTTGTCCCTGAACTAAAATCATGTTACTTTCTTTGTTTTAGGCATACTGTTCAAATCATCATCTGGCCCATGCCCAACAATAACTGCCTCCTCTTGTCCTTCAAAGTGGGTTGGGTATGAAGGCAAATGCTACTATTTTTCTGAAATCGAAGGGAACTGGGCCTTCAGTCAAAGCAATTGCTCTGCATCTGATGCTTCCCTGGTTGCAATTGAAAATCAGGAGGAAATGGTGAGAAAGATTTTCTGACTGCATAGTAATGATTTTGTCTTGCGAGTAGTTGTTAGGTGCTACTAAATAGTCATGGTGCTGCAAGGTGAACCTGTACAAGACCTGATGGTTGCAGGGGCTTGTTACCTGATGGAGACAGCTAGGGTTGCCAGAATGAAAACTAGAGAGGGCTCTTAAAGCTTTCAGGGTTATGTAAAAGCAGGTGTCAAAAGCAAAACCAGGGATGTAATTCTTCACTAAGTTTCTTCTTGAAAGAAGCAATAAGTAGTTTTAACCCTTTTCTTCCCACTGAGAAAAAATCTTCAAGCACCTAAAACTTTTTGAAGCCTGTTTGCTATTTGGGACATCTTGTGCAAAAGTCAAATTTTATTTTGCACAAAAAACAGCATTCCCCCCCCCCAAGAAAACAATGTTTCTACGTAGAAATATTTTCTGCACAGAAAACATTGTTTTCTATGCAAATCAACAACACGTGAATTTTGTGCAGAATGAGCCCCCCTTTAAAGCATTTTCAGTGTATGACATAATGTTTTTCCGTGCAGAAATTAATATTTCTGCAAATGCTGTCTTCTTGAAGCCACCACCACCACCACATGAGGTTTTTGCACAGACTAAGTCCCAAACTGAGAAGATTCTCATCAGTCTGGAGATCAATTTCTGAACAATTGAAAAACATGTTTTTATACCATTGCCTGAATACTTTTGAATATCCTTTCCATCCCTAGGCAACATCTGCTGCAATCTCTTCTTCTTTTGCATATCCATAATAGGTGTGGAAGTTCTCTTCAATTTTCACTCTGACCATCCTAGAGACAATAGCCCCATTCCCACTACATTTTGATTCAAAGTATGACATGGGCTATATGACCCTCGTTAACACTTGAATCGAATTCCGATCCTTATTGTATCGATCAGTGGAGGAAAGATCCAGGTTAAAGACAAATAGCCTGGGCTTTCCTGACACTAGTTTTAAAATGGTTGGGGGTTCTTTGGTTTTTTTTGGGGGGGGGGGGAACGTGATTCTGAAGCGTTTCCAGTAAGTGGGAATGCTGATCAGAATCGTGTTTTTTGGGGGTGGGGGTATTGATCGCAAATGCAATCTTGTGCATTTGTGATAGATTGCATTTGTGATCACTGTAAAGAAGAAAAAAAACCAACACACACACACACACACTCACACTAATCGCCAGTTCCTTTGGGGGGGAGCACCTCCTCCTCCTCCTCCTCCCCCTCCTTCTCCTCCTCCACTGCTCCCGGCAGGAGCTGACAGGCATTCCGGAGCTGTGCTGCTGCTGGGGCCCTTCAGGACAGGAACAGGACGGGCCCAGCGGAGGAAGAGGAGGCGCTATGCCGCTTGCTGCCGCTGCTGCCAGGCTCCCGGGCCTCCCGTTCCCTGTCTGAAGGCCTGTGGGACCCAGGAGCAGCGGCAGCAAGCGGCGAGGAAGAAACCCCATAAGCCCTGCAAGCCCCGGGACCAGTGGCAAGCTAGGTAGCGGTGGCAGTGGCAGCAGAGAGCCCTCTTCTGATTAAGGGGGGAGGGAAGGAAGGAAGGAAGGAAGGGGAGAAGGAAGGGGAAAGAAGGAAGGAAGGAAGGAAGGAAGGAAGGGGGGAAGAAGGAAGGAAGTATTCCCTCCCCCCCCCAAAAGGAACTGGCGATTAGTGTGAGTGTTTGTGTGTGTGTGTCTATGTGGGTTTTTTTCTTTCTTCTTTACAGTGATCGCAAATGCACAAGATTGCATTTGCGATCAATACCCCCCCCCCCAAAGAATCCCCTGCAGGAAGGTGTTGGGGGGTAAGGGGCTGTCATCCTTCCCTGGCAGCTCCAGTGGGAATGAAAAGCATTCCTGGCTAAGAAAGCGATTCCAAACAAGGCCCCTTTTCATAATGTGAATGAGGGGCCTTTTGGAATCGCTTTCCTAAGCGGAGCACAGCCCAGTTCCAATGCGGATTTTTCCGCAAGTGGGAATGGGCCCAATATTAATCCCTGCTATCATCCATACCTATGGACTCTTTCAGACATGAGAAATTGGAAGTATAATCCAAGGGCAATCCAAACACAATCATGGGGTTTCACGTTATTGCGAATTGGGGCTTCTCACGCAATTTCGGGCAAAAGGAAAGTGACTCCGAATGCAATCATGGGTTTCACATTATTGTAAATTAAAGCTTCTCACGCAATTTCGGGCAAGGGAGGGTTATTTTCGGGTAATGGGAAGTCATTCCGAATGCCTTCTGAATGCAATGGGGATTCACGTGAATTCGCATTGGCTCCATTTGGAGTTGGGAGAAATTCCTCCCGTTTGAAAGAGTCCTATGTCTTTGCAGATTTGCCGCTGTGCTTGAAGCCTCATTTGTGTGAGGTGACCCAGAATTAGGGCTGATGGAGTGAAAATTGGAGAGGGCTTCTGTAATTTTTATGGTTGCATAGAAAATTGGATTTTAGTAGGTGTGGCTTGTTACTTGGTTTTGTGACAAGCAACACTTGCTGAATTTCTCTCTTCTACAGAAGAGCTTTTCCAGTCTTCATTGTGGCAACCCTAACAAGGCTGCATTTTATCCACTCAGTTTTTAAAAATAGTTTGTGGTCTTCCTACCCAATTTCAGATCTAGCAACTATAATGTCTCCCTCTGTACATTCAGAGCATTCTAAAACTTTACTTATGAAACTTCCTGGATAACTGTTCAGAAACTGCAGGTAACATAATGGTGGGAGCTAGGATCATGTTCCATGTTCCTTGGCATGTTTCTTTCCTTGGTAACCCACATTTCTACAAAATGATGGTTACTCAGTTAGATACATTTTTTATTTTTATTTTACAGAAATTTATAATGAAGCATAAGGAACCAACTGATTATTGGATTGGCCTGAAGAGAGAAGAAGGACAACCCTGGAAATGGGCAAACGGATCCATCTTCAGTGGCTGGTAAGGTTTTCCAAATCACAAAAAGGGAGGCAGCAGTCAAAAAACCCAAACAACACACAAATGTTACAAAAGCACACAACTGCAAAACATGAGAGTTAAATTATGGAAATACAAAATCAAAAACTCACAAGACAAAAACACACTAAAAGAACACAAAATTACATACACACGTAAGAAATAAGGGAATACACAAACAACTAAAATGATTCCAATGTGTGTGATACAATATCCTGGAAAATGCCAAACAGAACCACAGTACTGTTCTCAAGGCTCACATGAAGATATTGATGCACTAAGGAATAAGTAGAGTAGACAAGGCTTCTAGATATTTTCCTGTGTCAATTGACCAGTTTGTGAGTCTGAGAGTTATAAACTGTATTTTAATCTAGATCATTCTGGTTTGAGATAGTCTTAAAAAGGGTTTCCCCCATCACTTGCAGGAGGATATTTTTAAAAAACAATACCAGTTCATTTGCTTTTAGATAGTTTTAGAGTAGTTCGCCAGAATTCCTGATCTGATAACTCAAGGTAGGTTTACATATACCCCAATTCATGGTAAACAGGGTGAAGCAAATAACTTTAGTGAACAGACTTCAGCATTTGCATTTTAAAAAGTAAATCAATTCTGCATGACTACTTGCCTCTGTTATAAGATATAGAATTCTCTGAGTTGTTTTCTTTTATAATGTATAAATAAGGAGACCATTGGTAGCATGGTGCAGTTCATAACATAGGGACTACACCTCTGTTGTCTTCTCATGCAGGTTTGAAATTGGAGCTAATGGATTTTGTGCCTTCTTGGATGATGAAAAGGCCACTTCAACGCTGTGCTCCACACAAAGAAACTGGATATGCAGCAAATTTGCTTACATTATCCTGAAGAAAGCTTGAAGATTTACTAGCACAAATGCTTCAATGGTGTAAATAACATAGGTTATCAATTTATATCAATTTATAGACAAGAAAAGTTTCAAGTGATATAACA
Organism: Urosaurus nigricauda; assembly: GCA_034509955.1. Taxonomy (NCBI): domain Eukaryota; kingdom Metazoa; phylum Chordata; class Lepidosauria; order Squamata; family Phrynosomatidae; genus Urosaurus; species Urosaurus nigricauda. The sequence continues at coordinate 310,660,693 of JAOEGL010000002.1, forward strand.
ACATTTTATTTTCTTCTTAGGCATAATGAATTACTTTTTACTTTTCACAACAAGTTAAAAAACAAATTTCTTTAAAAAATATAGCTTTACAAGATCTGATCCAAACTGATCAACATACACTGCAAATGATCATTTCTGAGAATGGCCCAAGACAGACAGACAAAATGGAGCATCGCCATGGCGATTCTAGGGTTAGGGACCGCGTACCAACCACATGCCATCTTTACGCATGGCACGCATAAGGATGATGTGACATGTGTGCTGCCTCCAAATGGTTTCTGTGCAGCCCCAGGCCACTTATGGTGCCTGGCAGCAGCAGGAAAAGAAGCTCCAAAACGGAGCTCTTTTTGGGTCCCCACATCTTTTTGGGTCCCCAACCAAACTGTTGAGCCAAAAATGCCAAGGAGAAAGGGGCTGGGCTGCCCCTTTCTCCTCATGGCTGTGGCTGTTGAGGTGTCCAGGGGCATGAAGCCCCATGGACGCTCTTTTTCTGGGCCATGGAGAAGTGACATTTTGGAAAAATGCCAGATGGGGGTCACAGAGCTGCTCCTGAGGTTGCCCCGGCCCCAATCCAGCGTTAAAAGGGGTGGCACAGACCCGCCCCTTTGGGGCACATCTATCCAGCTCCAATGTCAATTGATAGATGAAATTGTGTGAGAAGCTAGCAAACTACAATTCATCTCCCACCCAAGGCATCCATTTTCATTATAAATGTTGAGCAAATAATAGTTTTCCTTGAAAACTGTCTCTGGATGGAAATTCAGTTTAGGGGGGTGTGTGTGGAACATTTATTTATTTATTTACAGTACAGTCTCAATTATCCAACTTTCAGTTATCCAACATTCTGGATTATCCAACATCTCGGCTGCTGTGATTTCTTTAAATTTTCTGTGATTTCTTTAAATTTTCAGAGGACTGAACTGTTTATGCTATACATCACAATGGTGAGCAGTGATTTCTTTACATTTACTTTTACTGTTATTGCAATAAAACTTCAATACATTTGCAATTCATAGTGATTTCAAGGCTTTTCATGGACCCTCTGGATTACCCAACATTTTTGGTTATCCAGCTATCAGCCGGTCCAGTTTATGTCGGATAATCGAGACTCTACTGTATTTATTTTGGGTGGCCTGCATTCCCACTGTTGGACTGCTTCTTTCCACCATTGCTTGTTTTTTAATGATCCTTTTAGTACTTGGATTTTTCTTTGTAAGTCGGCAATTTGTGGCCCTCCAGAGGATGATGGATTCTAATTCCCATTGATTCCAACCAGCATAGCAGAAAATGAGGAATAGTGGGTGTTGTCAGCCAGTGACATCTGGAGGGCCACACTGCCTACTCTGGCTCTGCTTCGTTGAACTGGGAGTGATCCCATGGTCAAGAATACTAAAAGAGAAGGGAGTTCAAGATGGATGGGAGTTCCTCAAAAGGGAGATACTAAAGGGACAATTTCAGACAGTTCCAATGAGGAAGAAAAATGGGAGATGTCTCAAGAAACTGGTATGGATGACTAAGGAACTTACAACTGAGCTAAGTTTTAAACGGAACATGTATAAAAAATGGAAAAATGGGGAAATCACCAAAGAGGAATTCAAACAAATAGCCAGCACATGTAGGGATAAAGTGAGAAAAGCTAAAGCGCAGAATGAACTCAGGCTGGCTAGAGAGGTTAAGAACAATAAAAAGGGCTTTTTTGGGTATGTCCGCAGCAAAAGGAAGAAGAAGGAAGCAGTTGGGCCACTGCGTGGAGAAGATGGCAAAATGCTCACAGGGGACAGAGAAAAGGCAGAATTACTCAACACCTTCTTTGCTTCAGTCTTCTCAGAAAAGGCAAAGGGTGCCCAACCTAAGGATGATGGGGCAGAGGACAGAATAGGGGAATTTCAGCACAGAATAAATAAAGCAACAGTACAGGAATACCTGGTTAATCTAAATGAATATAAATCTCCAGGACCAGATGAACTACATCCTAGGGTATTAAAAGAACTGGCAAATGTAATATCGGAGCCATTGGCAATAATCTTTGAGAACTCCTGGAGAACAGGAGAAGTCCCTGCAGACTGGAGGAGGGCAAACATTGTCCCCATCTTCAAAAAGGGAAAAAAAGAGGATCCCAACAGTTATCGTCCGGTTAGTCTGACATCAATACCAGGAAAGATTCTGGAGCAGATCATTAAGCAGAGAATCTGTGAATATCTGGAAGATAATTCCATAATCACAAAAAGCCAACATGGGTTTCAGAGAAACAAATCATGCCAGACAAATCTGATCTCTTTTTTTGATAAAATTACCAGCTTGGTAGATGAAGGGAATGCTGTGGATATAGTATATCTTGACTTCAGTAAGGCATTTGACAAGGTTCCCCATGACATCCTTGCAAACAAGCTTGTAAAATGTGGACTAGACAAGGTAACCGTTACATGGATTTGTAACTGGTTGACTGACCGAACCCAAAGGGTGCTCAACAATGGTTCCTTTTCATCCTGGAAAGAAGTGACCAGTGGGGTCCCACAGGGCTCTGTCCTGGGCCCAGTGCTATTCAACATCTTTATTAATGACTTGGATGACAGTATTGAGAGCCTAGTTATCAAATTTGCAGATGACACCAAATTGGGAGGAGTAGCTAATACCCCAAAGGACAGGATCAAAATTCAAAATGACCTGAATAGACTAAAAAGCTGGGCCAAAGCTAACAAAATGAAATTTAACACAAAGAAATGTAAGGTCCTACAAGTAGGGCGGAAGAATGAAATGCACAGATATAGGATGGGGGACACCTGGCTGAACGAGACCACATGTGAAAAGGATCTAGGAGTCCAAGTAGACCACAAGTTGAACATGAGTCAACAGTGTGATGCAGCAGCTAAAAAGGCCAATGCAATTTTAGGTTGCATCAATAGAAGTATAGTGTCTAGATCAAGGGAAGTAATAGTGCCACTCTATTCTGCATTGGTCAGGCCCCACCTGGAATACTGTGTCCAGTTCTGGGCACCACAATTCCAAAAGGATGTGGAGAAACTGGAGCGGGTCCAAAGGAGGGTGACTAAAATGGTGAAGGGTCTGGAAACCTTGCCCTATGAAGAACGCCTTAGGGAGCTGGGGATGTTTAGCCTGGAGAAGAGAAGGTTAAGAGGTGATATGATCACCCTGTTTAAATACTTGAAGGGATGTCACATTGAAGAGGGAGCAAGCTTGTTTTCTGCTGCTCCAGAGAACAGGACTCGGAACAATGGATGCAAGCTCCAGGAAAAGAGATTCCACCTCAACATTAGGAGGAACTTCCTGACAGTAAGGGCTGTTCGACAGTGGAACACACTCCCTCGGAGGGTGGTGGAGTCTCCTTCCTTGGAGGTTTTTAAGCTGAGGCTGGATGGCCATCTGTCGGGTATGCTTTGATTGGGAGTTCCTGCACGGCAGGGGGTTGGACTGGATGGCCCTTGTGGTCTCTTCCAACTCTAAATTTCTATGATTCTATGATTCTATGATCCATGGAGGAGAATCAAGTACAATGTAATCCTCATTGCCTGTCCTGTAAATTGAACACTTCTTTTTCACCTTGTTGTTCAATAATTAACCCATTAGAAGGCATGCCTCCTTATGTTGTTGGTCTACAACTCCCAGCATCTCCTGACATTGCTATGGCTAAGCCTGATGGGGGTTGTAGTTCCAACAGTTTCTAACAGCCCCCCCCCCCTTCCTGCACCCAAAATTAAACCATGTGACTCTGGTAGTCCCAGAGGAAGAGACCCCTCTCTGACTGTTTAATCACTGCCATATTAAAGCTTCATTTGCTCAGTTTGGTTGTTTCCCAGTTGATAATTTCTGGGTCTCTCTGTGGAGGAGAATCCCATAGAAGAGGAAAACTAAGAGATATTTCATACCTCTCCCATGGGTCTGCCTTCAGTAGTTAATCCCTTTTGAAGTTTTCCTGTTTGTTTCAATTTCCCCCCTGCTGGTACAGGATCGCAGAGGAGGTGGGCAACCTGTGGTTCTTCAGGTGTTGTTGGACTCTTGCTAGCTATCACCATTGGCTTTGCTAGCAAGGGCTACTGGAAGCCCACTCCAGCATCTTAAAGGGCACAACAAACAAGTCCAGGGCAAGTTATTAAAGTGACATGAGTCCAACTCATGTCTTAGCCAATCCACCAGAGATGCACCCATTGTGGTCTTCCACCAAGACATACAGTAACTCAGAGGTGGAATCTTGAGTTCCTCTCCCAGGAAACTGGCTGTATTTTTCATTTTCTGTGAGCAGTAGAGATGGTTCTGTGTTGATGGGCACAGGGTGGCAGTTCTTGGTGTTTGTGAACTAAAAAAGGTAGAAGCTTCATGTGAAATATAAATGATGTTTGATGTGAAGTTAAGTGCATCCAGACAGTAGGTCCATTTAGCATCTTGAGAACTTTCCATTTGCAGTCTGTACTGTAGATCTGGGGTGGGCAAAGTGAAACCTGTGGACCACAAGTGGCCCTTGAGACCAGAAAATATGGCTCCCTAAACCTTTCCAGACCTCCCCAAATTTTAAACATTTTTCTTTGTACACCTTCAGAGGCAATATTGTTTTGCCTGAAAACTGGCCTCAAACACCCCATTATAGCCACAGATGGGATGGGTTACCTCCTTCCAGCCCACAATGCAGTCAAAATGGCATGTTGTCACTTTTGTCATAGCAAAATGTGATGACATAATACTCCTTCCACAATTGCTCATTTCTGCTGTAGAGGAAGGGTAGGGATCATGCAGCCCTTCAGATATTGTTGGACTACAGGTCCCAGAAATCCCAGTCAGTATAGCCAATGGTGCTGGGAGTTAAATATCTTCTGGAGACCATATGTTTCTCACCTCCATTGTAGATGGAACCCATAGTGAAGTAGCCCCACAGTTCCCAGTCAACCCTAATTCTGGTGGAGGGGAGGTACATAGATTCTTGGAAGTCTTGTAGCATGGAGCTCCAGCTCTTTTTGAACCATAGATTTCTTGCAAGATCAGAGTGAACACGATCTTATGTCCTGAGGTGACCCCTCTTCTTGTCCAGTCCTCTGAAACTACCCCATTTGTCATTTGTTGCCCTTACCATTTGTATCTTGCCCATTTGCCTGGCACACTTAATGCCCAATTCCCAAGTGAAACTAATAAAAGAATTACAATAAGTATAGATTAGATCAAGGATGGGAATTGTGCAGCCTTGCAGGTATTGGAAACTGCGGTCGAACCACAGCTGGAGGATTGAGCAACTCCCATCACAAGGTTTGACCACTGATAACAAACTTATTTTTGACAGTTTAGTGAGGCTGCTTTTAAATTGTTTATGTTTTGAAAAATGATCAATTATAAAATAAATTATAGTGCATACTGTCTGTTTGCAAGAAAGAGGTATGGGTCATTTTACAGGAAGGTTCGCCTAGCAATACTTTTTAAACTGCTCATATGTGAGGTTTATGGGAGGTATAGCACAGAAGCAGGATCTACCCTGGTCCCAGGTATTCAGTCCTCTCCATCTGGACTTTGGTCTAAAGGCTAGGGCAGTGTATGTGTGCCGAAAGAGGTGAGACATATCATGTATGACATTACACAGTACCATTCCTGATCACAGGGCCCACACCAATTCTTACCCTCAACTTCCAATTTCCTAGTTTTGTGGAGACTGAGCCACCATGACCTTAAATTTGCTCTTAAACCAGCTGTGCTATTGATTATTAAATTAAATTTATATTTCAAGTAGATGTTGGATATTGAGGGATTAGATATTTTGCTTCAATTATATTTGAATGTATAATATTCTAAGCCTTTTCCTTCTCATTTAAATAAATTATCTTGTACTGGTTTACCTGTGAGACTACTTCTGAGGAGACCTCTATAGGATTGCACTACACCTTTCTAAATTCTATAGGTCTGTCTTTTTATATCTAGTGTGTGTGTGTGTGTGTGTGTGTATTTCTGTATAGTGAAGGTTGTATGATAGCCTTATGCATATGTAAAAATAAGTAATTAAGAATAAAACAAATAATGAGAAAAAGAGTTCTGTCATTTCTCAGTTGGTAAGTGCTGGTTTTCTCCATGCTCCAGGGATTTCCCCCCAAGATGAGATCCTCTCTTTTCAATTAATGTTTAGGAACTGTCTCTTCAAAGAATGCATTATGCCTGATGCAGATTATGCCTGTTTGATCTTTCCAGATGTGTGATAGTAGTATTCCAGGACCAGAGCCTCTTTGCTCTGCCTCATGTGTCTTCTGGGAGCTCCATCAGAGCATCTATGAACTTGTTTCCTCTGATGTTTCCTACCTCTGTCCTCTTTCATAAGAAATAATATCACTGGAAACCCCACAATTGGGCCTTCTAGTTATTGATTTAATATCCAGCTTGGTCTCAGGTGGCAGAGAGTTCCACTGCCTGGAAGGAGAAACTGAGAAGGTTCTCACCTGTGTTCTCACTAATGTCCCTGTGATGGTGGTTTTGCTGAGTGAAAGCCTTTCCCTTCAGGATCTTAAAACTTGGGCAGGCTTGTATGGGGAGATACTGTGGACCAGGAAGAGCGTATTTGACCACAACAGTATCAAGCCTTATGGTAATTACAAAATAATGCCAGGAGAGACAGTTCTGATTTTTCAACCCACCTATCAATCCAGTTTCATTGAAAATACAAGCAGTTTGGGAAGGGGAAAAACGCTTTCTGTATCAAGTAACTTTTTAAAAAGGAAGACAAGAGAACCACATAATAAGTAAAGGGTTAGAAGCTATAGCTTTTATGTGGTCATTTTGTTTCCTTTTTTAAAAAAGCTACCTAATGCTTACTGTACATGAATCTATTTATGTGTATGTTAAACAAAAAAAGAGCTGCCACTGCACTGCCACAATCCAGGCACTGAAAAAGGTCAGAAGTGGCATAATGGTGGAGAGACTTGAGGGGCTGGTGCTTCTTTAGGTTCTCCTGGGATGGACTAAGCTCTCACCTTTTGCCACTACACACAAAGAGGGGGTGATTCCTTTTGGGATAAGAGTTAAAGTGCAGTACCTACACTCACCCATGGATAAGTTCACCCAGGTTTTTTGGGGTCACTTTTTTGACTAAAATTTGACTAAAATTTCTGTTGTTGCACATGTGTGTTCATGGACATTTAGGTGTGTGTGTGCAGAATCAAATTTACAATTAAAAAAACCCTTGCATCTGGATGCATGCAGCTGGCACTTCCTTAACATGAGAAGTCACGATGACCTCTTGCCTTCCAAACTTTGCTCCATGTCTCACAGCCTGCCTGGGTCTGCTTCTCTTTTCAAAGCTCTTATGGAGCTTTAAAACATGGTTGTGGGGAGAGGAGGTTTGGAAGGCAAGCAGCTTCGTTTTCTCCTCTTTTTGCTAAACTGGATGTGATGAACAAGGAAGGAGGCAAGTGGAGCAAGGGGGTGGTTGATGTGCACTTCCTTCCAAATAGCTAGCCAATTTTTCCACTGTAATGATATCTTTTTCAGTAGGAGTGTGAACCATTCTGCATAAAATTCCAATCAATTTGCAATGAGAAGCCTGGTGACGTTTGCCAGCTGCAGCCCTCTCCTTGCCAGCATTTCTTAAAGGTTCAGATTTTTCAGTTTTTCACAAGAAACCTATTTCCATTGGAGATGGCATGACTTTAGCATTTTTTTAGACCAAGGCAGACTAGAAGATCTCTTTTCTTTTGTTTTTTAATTAATTATTATTATTATTATTATTACTATTAATTAAAAACAAAAGAAATAATTATTATTATTATTATTATTATTATTATTATTATTTCTTAAGAAAGACATGTCCAGCATTGCTTTATTCTATTTGTACTCCAAGATAGTGTGAGAAGCTTTCCAAATTTTAAATGTGTCTTCCTTGAGATTTTGGGTTATCTCTTCACGATCTGCCTTTTCTAGACAGGACAGGGTAAGATCATTCATATAAATTGTAATATAAATCCATTTATTATCTCTGAACCTTTTGTATACACATTTGTCAAAAGTACTTGGAATGAATCCTTCTTTAATAAGAAGTTGCTTCAACTTCTTACTCCATGTTTTGGTGGCCTGCTTCAAACTGTAAATGCTGATTCTCAATTTACACAGGATGGAAACCTCAATTCACACACATGATCTTCCTTCCTGGACTTTGGCCTCTTTTGCTGGCTCTTGGCCTTTGAGATGATTTGAGAAATATTTTGGGAGACAAACAATAAACAGTCCAAGCTTTCAAGATTCTGGGACAGATTCTTCCAGGGTTTGAAGATTAGTCATTATATTCAGGAGAGGGAATGCTTTGTAATGGCTATTTCTTATAATCAAACACAACTTCTGATGAATTTTTTGGGGGGGGGGCGGGGGGATATAAGAGAAAACCTACATAACATTTGATGGATGCACTAGATGTACTAGAATAAAGATACCAAACAACTACTGGGCGGCAGCAGTAGTAGTGCATGGCAATGTTGAGGGTCATTCAGGGGGGGAAAAAACATATGGTGAGACAACCCAAAATGAAACAAGAGGTAGTCATAGGACACAAACAAAGTGCTAAAAAGATAGAGCAGAGGATAATTACAATGGCACAATGGGAATCAACCAGAATGGAGGTCAAGCAGTAGACATGTTCAATAATGAAAAGAATGCCCAAAGCTGTACTGAACATATTATAGGAACATGGAATGGGAGAAGCATGCGTCAAAGGAAGCTAGATACAGCAAAACAAAAAACTGAACTTATAAACATAGACGTACTTGCAGTGAGTGAGCCAAAATGGACAAGAATGAGACATTTTGAGTCAGATAATTATACAGTGTTCTACTCAGGGAGTGAAAAGGCAAAAAGAACTGGAATGGCATCGATAGTGAGGAGAGATTTAGAAAAAGTGGTCAAAGGATATAACACAAAGTCAGATCAAATTATGTCAATAAGAATCAGGGAAAACCATCAACATTACCACAATCAAATCTACATGCCAACTAGAGAGGCAGAGGGAGAAGAAATTCAGAGATTCTGTGACAAAGTACAGGAAGAAATGGACAACACACCAGAAACAGGATTTCTTGACAATAGAAATGCAAAACCGGGAAACAGAGAAGAATCAAAGATCATAGGAAATTCTGGGCTAGGATCAAGAAATGAAGCAAGAAAGTGACTGATAAGTTTTGAGGACAACGACCTATGCTACAAGTTATTAAAAACCAAATGCCTTGTCAAGTAAAAATGTCCTTACCTGTAGGAGTAAAGACTGCGGGGGTGGGTCAACTGGACCTCCTGAGGAAAAGAGTTAGAATCAGAGAATCATAGAGTTGGAAGAGACCTCAAGAACCATCCAACCCAAACCCCTGCCATGCATGAAGACACAATCAAAGCACCCACAACACATGACCATCCAGTTTCTGTTTAAAAATCTCCAAAGAAGGAGACTCCACCACATTCCGAAGGAGCGTATTCCACTGCTGAACAGCTCTTACTGTCAGGACGTTGCACAACTTGAGAGCATCCATCAAGAAGGAAGGCTCTCTCTCATGTCTTTGCCAGGCATCCCTGTAATGGTGGTGGGATTGAAAGAATCCCATCTTAGAGCTCAGCCAAGCTCATATGAGGAGATATGGTTTTTAAATAGTCTGCATCCAAGCTGTTAGCCTGCTCCAGGAAAAACAACAGAACAGTCTTATTCCACCAACTGTGAGCATTTCCACCTGTCTCACCACTGCCACACAATGTGAGGGCTTCCTCCTGTGCCACCACTGTGGCATCAAATGTGGAAAACTTCTAGATGCTCTCATGATTCCTGTGGGAGATTTGTTTCATCCAATCCTGGACACTCTTGAATAATTGTTTATACCACAGATGCTACATGTCTGAACTCAAGCATTCCAGTAACTGTTATGCAGAGCCAGCATGGTGTAATGGTTTGAATATTGGGCTATGACTCTGGAGTCCAGGGTTTGAATCCCTCCTTGGCTATAAAAATCCATTGGGTGACCTTAGGCAAGTCATACTTTCTCAACCTCAGAAAGATACACTGGCAAAAAACTCCTCTGAACAAGGATTGCCAAGAAAACCCTGCATTAGGATTGCCTTAGGTTTGCCATAAGTTGGAAACAAGTTGAAGGCACACCACAACACCGCCACCACCATCGCCACCATACTCAGAGGCACAAATATAATTTATTAAAGGGAAGTTCAAGATAAAGTTAAGTTATTTAAAACATCAAAAACATGACTGATTCTAACTAGCTATCCCTACTTCATATTCCTAATATATAGCTGAATAGGAGTAGGAGTAGGAGTAGTAGCAGCAGTAGCAGAAATTTTATTATTTAGCTTTTATTGCTCTTTGTCTCACATGGCCAGTAATGAAAGTGGCCTCTTCCTGTATTGAAATCCCTCAGTACCATTTTTACTGACAACCTCTCAGACTGAGAATGTAGGCCTGTGATTCTAACATTGTCAGCATTTTTTTTCACGTATAATTTTTAAAATCTTTACCTGATGAAGTAGGCAGTGAAGCTTTGAAAACTTGCACAATGTATTTTATGCTTTGGAGCTGGCTCCAAAAAAGTATTGCTGCTTGTGGATTTTCTTGTCTATTCCTAACACAGACACTCCTAGTCCTCTCTGTCTCTCTGACTCATACCCTCTCGCCCCATTTGTGACAGACTCAGCACTCTCACTCTTTCTCTAAGGAGTTTATCAGAGCCAATTTGAATTCACGTGAATTCGCTAGTTTAGCAAATTTACGTGAATTCCAATTGTGTTTGGAATGCGTTCAGAATGACTTCCCATTACCCAAAAATGACCCCTATTGCCCAAAATTGCATGAGTTGCTTTAATTCGCTGTAACGTAAAACCCATGAGTATGTTCGGAATGACTTCCCTTTTGCCCGAAATTGTGTGAGATACTTTAATACGCAATAACATGAAACCCCTTGATTTCATTCAGATTGCCATTAGATTATATTTACAATTTCCATCATCTGATAAACTCCTAACCTGAACTTTCTCTGACTCTGACCAAGATCCCATCAGATTTTGACCATCCCTTCAAACATTCAGCCAAACACCAGCCATTCAAAGTATTTTATATTCTCTCACCCCTCCAAACAGATCACTTATCTCTTTGAAATTACTTTACATTGCATACATAACTACATAAATAATCATATTTCACTTTAAATTTTCTAGTAAACAAAACAATAAATACCCAGTGGGTCTAAGGCAGTGGTTCTCAATCTTTGGCCTTCCAGATGTTTTGGTTCTTAATTCCCAGAACTGTTCATCATTAGCCATGATAGTGGAACATTCTCAGAGTTGAAGTACAAAACACCTGGATGACAAAAAGCTGAAAACCTCTGGTCTAAGAATTTAGCCTTAGAATCCACAAAAGTTTCCTTTGCTAAATCTTTCAATAGGAAGCTGAACTTGTTTACTTATTCCAGTTCCTTTTTTCAAACGCAGCTGAATCATTCAGATTCACATTCAGTTCCTGCATTGTTCTTTCTGTGGTATCCACAGAATTTTGTTTTAGTTTCTGTTCAAAATTGTTCAGACTTCTTCTCTGGAGCAGATCATCTTGACAGCCATCTGAATTTTGTTTTTCGTTTTTAAGTAACACAGGGCAAGAAATAAAGATTCATGGCCTTCTCTGAGTGCATCCTGTCAGCAGAAGGTAAGGGATGAGCTGTGGCTGTGGCTGTAACTTGAAATGTTGACATCTCAACTGCTCGGGTCAGGTCCTGCAGGCTTAGGCATGTGGCAAGATTTGTTCACAGGAGATTTGCCATTGCCTTCCCCTGATGCTGAGAGGGTGTGACGTGCCCAAGGTCTTGTTCCATACTTGCCTCTTTTTCATATGGAATCCTGGGATTTGTAATGTCATAAGGTCTTTATCTTTGTCTGCCAAAGAATGCTGGTGTTTCACAAAACTACAGCTCCCAGGATTCTGTAGGATGGAGACTTGGCAGGTAAAGTGGTGTCAAACTGCATTATTTCTTCGGTGTAGACGTACCCTGTTTAGGCAAGAACATCTGAATTTAGCTCCAGGCTGGAGATGCAGCATCCAGTTTAATTTGCAGAAATGTTGCTGGTCAAAGACAAAACCTTTTCTTCAGTCTGAACCAAATCAATCATCCAGAGGAAAGGATGTGTAGTTTAATGAGAGGACAAAGAAAGGAAAGAGGATGAGGAATTGTGAGAGGGCTGAAAAACATGGGGGTGGTTCAGCTTTCAGTGGGCTTCAGTCCAAACTGTTGGAGGCACGGAAACTCTATTATGTGGATCAGATTCATCCCTTTGGGATGCTCCTTTAAATTTCAGACTAGAACCCAGAACAGGTACACTGTCCCTGTTGTCCTCAGACTAGAGACAGCCTTCCTGGGAAGCAACAGAGTCACAAACAAAGGCATTTGCTTCAGGCAAAGCAAATGCCCTCCTCTTTCAAACCAGGTCTCTGAGGGGAATTTTCATAAGGACTTTTTATACCCACAACGTGGACCTTGAAAATACACCGTTTTTCTGAGGAGACCAAAGCTCCCAGAGGAGAGCTCTACCTGTTTGCTCTTTTCTCTCAGAGTTTTTATTCTCTCTTAATCGCTCATCTAATCTGGCCTAATCTGCCTTTTAGTCCTTTTCCTCTTCCTTCTGCCTGATTTCCGAAATGGCTCTGGTAGGTAAGAAGGTGAAATTATTAAAAAGAAGGCCCCAAACTGGAGGAACCACCTTCCCACCTAAAAAGAAGAAAACCAAATTCTGAGGGGTTTCTTGGGCATGGGAAAAGACTTCCCTGCCCTTGGATTTCCCTGAGTAAACTGGGCTGGATTAGGGCTGTCATTCCTGTGCACTACAAGAAAGAACAAGTAAACAGGGTTTCTCTTGACAACAAGGCCTCCTTTTGCTTTGTTAGCCATGCTTTGGCTTTTGTTTCACTTCAGCTTTCAGGAAATTTATTATCTAGAAACGCCCATGAGTGGAATGGGGAAAACATTTCTTAATCTTAACACAACAGAGTTTCTCTTCCTCCAATTGAATTTAACACTAATGTATTGCTTTGGCGCCCTTTTTCAAACTGTAGGCTCTTTCCAGCTTCTGCTTTGCAACAAGGAAGTAAGTGTTAGATGAAGGCCTCAGAGAAGAGTGTTTACTTAAGTAACAGTTGTGAAACTCCCCCCCCCTTTTTTTTGCTATTTGTTGTTGTTGTTGTTGTGCACCTTCAAGTGGTTTCCAACTTATGGCAACCCTAATGCAACCCTGTCATAGGGTTTTCCTGACAAGATTTGTTCAGAGGGGATATGCCTTTGCCCTCCCGTGAGGCTGAGAGAGTGTGACATGCCCAAGGTCACCCCGTAGGTTTACACAGCTGAGCAGGGATTGGAACCTGGTCTCCAGGGTCCTAGTCCAGCACCCAGACAACTATGTATCACTCCCTAGTCTCCCTAGTCATCATCGACAGTCAAACCCCGACCTAATCCCATACCTTCCAACATTGCACAGATTAATGTGCAATGCCCAAGTAGGGTTGCCATATGTTCCAGAAAGCCTGGAAAATCCCAGTCTGAAGGCGCTAAAAACTGTCCTGGTAGGCTGGGCCAACTGAAGCAGTACATCCTGGATTTCTCCATCACCATCACAGGCTGATGATTCCAAATCATCATCACAGGCTAATGATTAAAATGATTAAAATGCAGCCGTGGCAATGAAGCAAGAAACTGCAAGATGTCTGGCACTGGCAGGAGCCTCATTCCATCCTGCAGGCTCCGGTTGTTACTGCAGAGGCATAGCATTGCCATCTTATTCCTCCATTCCTTCCCACCTGACAGGCCAAAAAGGTGGGAAAGGAAAGGAGGTGAGTAGAGACTGCCTTGTGTTGTGTGGTGATTGTGACTGCGGTTTGAGCCAATGGACCTTATCAGACATCAGAAATTGGAAGTATAATCCAATGACAATCCGAATGCAGTCATGGGGTTTCACATTATTGTGAATTAAAATATCTCATGCAATTTTGGGGAAAAGGGAAGTCACTCTGAATGCAATCATGGGTTTTACGTTATTGCGAATTAAAGCATCTCACGCAATTTCGGGCAATGGGGGGTCATTTTCGGGTAATGGGAAGTCATTCCAAATGCAATGGGAATTCACGTGAATTTGCTAAACTAGTGAATTCATGTGAATTCACATTGGCTCCATTTGAAGTTCGGAGAAATTCCTCCCATCTGATAAGGTCCATAGTGGAACTTTCCTTCCAAACAATCTCCAGAGTCTCAAGGGAATCCCTTTACTTTCTGAGGCTTCTTAGAAGCTGGGCTAATGGAGGGGGAGGGGGGAGGGAAAGAGCTTTTAGCTTGGTATTGGTACTGAGGTTGAAACATGTGAAATGATTAATGTATCTGAATTTGCATGACCAGAATGCAAATTAAGAATATGATTAAGATGTAAATGAGATGCCCAAATATGAGGGACTGGAATATGGCAACCCTAGGCCAAGGCCATATGTCATATATGATATGATATGATATGATATGAAAGAACTAGAAAAGATTCTAAAATGCAACAATATACAACTGAACACAAAAGTTAAGTATTGTACAAGCCATTGTTTCCCCTATTTCCATGTATGGATGTGAAAGCTGGGCAGCTAATAAACAAGAGAGGAAGGAAATCCATTCATTTGAGATGTGGTGCTAGAGAAGAGTGTTGAAGAACCTGTAGACAGCCAAAAAGACAAAAAAATGGATTCTAGAGCAGGTCAAGGTCAAGAAATCTCCCTGGAAGTCAAGATGCCTAAACTGAGGCTGTTGTACTTCATGAGAATTCACAACTCATTGGAAAAAACAATAATGCTAGGAAAGGTGGAGGGAAGAAGAAAGAGAGGAAAGCCACTTGCCAAATGGATGGACTCTATCATGAAGGCCACAGAACAGGTATGAATTTGCAGGACCTAAGCAGAGCAATAGAGGACAGGGAGTCTTGAAAACGTGTCATCCACTGGGTCACCATGGCTCAAAATCAACTCGAGGACAGTTAACAACAACAACAAATGGCCAAGGGTTCTCAACCCTTCAACTCATTTGTGATATGGAGCTGAAGAAGAATGCATCAGATACTGTGGACAGCTAAAAAGAGAAAGAAACTTAGTAAATAATGAGGAAATAAGAGACAGTGGAAAGAGTTCCTGTATCTTGGCTCAAACATTGACCAGAATGAAGACTGCAGTCAAGAAATCCGAAGAAGACTAGGACTGGGAAGGGCAACTATGATGGAACTAGATAAGATCCTAAAGAGTAAAGCTCTACAACTGAGCGCTAAAGATAGAATTGTAGATTTGGAAGAGATCCCAAGGGCCATCTAGTCCAACCCCCTTCTGCCATGCAGGAACTCTCCATCAAAGCCTCCCCATTGACAGATGGTCATCCAGCCTCTGTTTAAAGACCTCCAAAGAAGGAGACTCCACCATTCTCCATTGAGGAAGTCTGTTCCACTGTGGAACAGCCCTTACTGGCAGGAAGTCCCTTCTCCTTGGCCTGGCCCTTGTGCCCCCCCCCCTCCCCATGTTCAGATGTAAGAGCTGGACAGTGAGGAAAGGGAATAGAAAGCAAAGCCATTCCTTGGGGAGGTGGAGGTGCTGGAGAAGAGGGCTGAGGATTCAGTGGGCAGCCCAAAAGGCCAACAGAGGGGTCCTGGAGCAGATCAAGTTGGAAAAGTCTGGCTTGGGGCAGCCAAGGACCCCCCCCCCCCCATAGTAATGACAGCCTTCCTTCCTCCTTCCTCCTCCCAGCTTGGACTGTTGTTGGCTCACAAGGAAGAACACTCTCTCTCTTTCGTTTTGGCAACAAGCCCTTGTCTGTCTGCTGCTCTTTCCCCCGGCCAGCCCAGCCTTTCTCTCCTCCCTTGTTTCCAGACCTCTCCAGCCCTGACCGAAGCCTCCTTCCCAATGCAATGGTCGTCGGGAAAGCATCCGGATTCCCATCATCCGCGGGCAAGGGAGGACGCCTGCAGAGGAAATCCTGGCCTCAAGGGTCCAGGACTGGAGTCCTATAAGGGAGCCCTGGTCGTTGCCTTCAAGTCCTTTCTGATTTGCTCAGAGGTTGGTTTGACTTTTTCCTTCCTTCCTTCCCCCCTTTTTTTGCCTTTGCCTTCCTCTGAGGCTGAGAGGGTGTGACTTGCCCCCAAGGCCACTCACTGGGTTTCCCTGTGAGGATTCGAACCCTGGCCTCCCAGTTTCTTAGCCCAACGCTCAAACCACTACACCAGCCTGCCTCCTGGCCCTTGCCAGGGGTTTCCAAGAGATGGGGCAAGGGCAGCAGTCCTTCTGGCTGTGAACCCACCTGGGAGGGCCCTTCTCCTCCTTGCTTTGGCCCCAATCAAAGAGTGGGGACTTCAGAGTGGGGTCAAGAGGGCAAAAAGGCATTGGTGAGGAAGAGCAGAGAAACTGCAGCACAGAATCATAGAACAAAAGCATAGAGTCATAGAGTTGGAAGAGACCTCAAGGGCCATCCAGTCCAGCCCCATTCTGCCATGCAGGAACTCTCCACTAAAGCATCCCCTGTGACAGATGGCCCTCCAGCTTCTGTTTAAAGACCTCCAAAGAAGGAGACTTGACCACCCTCCGAGGGAATATGTTCCTCTGTCGAACAGCCCTTACTGCCAGGACGTTCCTCCTAAAATGTTGAGGTGGAATCTCTTTTCCTGGAGCTTGCATCCATTGTTCCTGTTCTCTGAAGCAGCAGAAAACAAGCTTGCTCCCTCCTCAAGCTTGTTTTCTGCTGCTCCAGAGCAGTTTGCTTTGGCCTATGTCTACTGAGAAGACCAAGATCCTGCCCTCCTTCTCCTCTGATGGAGTTAACTGAGTGCCTGGCAAGGACTAGTTTCCAACAACTGAGGCCAGCTGGAACTAGAGAGAAACTGGGACACTGTACAACAAGGGAGGATTCATCTGGACTGTCCCTGCCAAACTGGAACAGCTGGAGAATGTGTGTTTGCTGAATGTTTATGATAGACACAAAGGCAATGTCAAGGAATGGAAGGGCAGGGTTTATATCCTTCTTATCCCAGCTCCATTGCTTTAATGATAAGAGCCACCAAAGGGCATGGAGGAGGAGGCGAGCTCTGGTTCCGCAGAAGAGGACACAAGCATTCTTCTTCCCAGAGTGGTCATGGCCAGGGAGTCTTCACCCAGCTTAAAACCGTTGCACCAAGCGGTGCCCATTTCTCAACAAGTTGATTTGGAGTTCCTGCATGGCAGGGGGGTTGGACTGGATGGCCCTTGTGGTCTCTTCCAACTCTATGATTCTATGATTCTAAGCGAGGCCTGGCTGTGGGTGACACAAACCCAGTTCCATTACAGCCCTGTAGCAGAACCTCAGTTGGGGATCTCTTTGTGAAGGTAAGCCATACTGTCTCTCTCTGGATTGAATGAGGGGGCATCTATAGTATAGGAGTAAGGCAAGCATACTATATAATCCTGGTATTTTTAGTTTTGTGAGTCAGTGTAGTGTAGCAGTTTGAATGTTTGACTCTGGACAGCAGCCACTAACCCCAACATATGATATTTTGTTGCTGAAAATATTATCATCCTTCCTTTCTGAGTAAATTCCTAGGAAAGAAACAACTGTAGCCAATCAGCACAAGAATGTCACTCGAGAGAAACTGTATCGTCCTGTATCATCCTGGCCAAATTTTAAGGTCTTCTGAGAACAGCTCCATTTGTAGGTAAAGACATGTGGTCCTTCCCGCTTGTCATCCCCATGAGCAATTTTACAATTTTTACCGAAAAGTATTTTAATTCTCATAATTTTGTTGTAAATGTTTCAGAGACTGTTATAAATCAGTTGTGTTTTTAATGGGGCAGTTTTTTCAATCATTTTCCCCTTTTAAAAATTCGAATAATTGCGTTTTTTTGTAATACTTTTACAAAAAAAAAGAAAAAACCTCTGCTAGAGACCTGCTTTGGGTCCCAAGTTGGGAGAAAGGTGGGACATCAGTTAATTGTTCACATGGTGGATGCATGAAAGTACAAAGGGAGGGGAGGGGAGAGCCAGAAAGGGTAAGACTTTCCATCTGACAAAACTGTATGGGGCTTGGACAAAAGGCCAGAGCAGCTGAACCAAACAGACTGACATAACAACAACAACAACAATTTATACCCCACTCTTTTCCCTGCTCCTTATTTAGTTCAGACATATTTTGCTGCTTCCTCTGCTGTTTTGCAATTCCATAATTAAAGTTTTATGCATGTATGAAGCAGAATTACATAGAGCAGAATTATACTTCTTCAGAAATGCCTGTACTGCAGCCACTCACTCACAAACCACAAGGTTGTGAGTTCAGTACCAGCCAGGGGCTCTGGGTTGACTCAACCTGGCATCCTTCTGACAGTCACTAAAATGAGTACCCAGCTTGTTGGGGGGCGATTAGCTTGCACTTAATAAACAGCTTAGTACGTTGGCAAGCAATATAGAAAAGTACTTGCTATTGCTATTTTAAAATGCTCTTCCCCTGTGGAACCATCGTTGAAGCGGGCAGGGGGAAGATAGTTATGTGGAAAGGTCTGTCAATCCTCTCCTTGCTGTGCTAATTTTTCAAAGGTGGACTGTCCATATATTTATCTGTTTGTGGAACATAGAAAGGAGATTGCTTCCACATCCAAGAAAACAGGTGAGTCCAAAGGCAGAAGCAAGTGATGTCATTGGACCTTATCACATGGGAGGAATTTCTCCCAGTTTCGAATGGGGCCAATTCGAATTCATGTAAATTCGCTAGTTTAGCGAATTTAGATGAGTTGTAGTTGCATTCGGAATGCGTCCGGAGTGACTTCCCATTACCCGAAAATAACCCCCATTGCCTGAAATTGTGTGAGATAAGTTATTAAGCAATTACGCGAAACCCTATGATTGCATTCGGAATGACTTCCCATTGCGCGAAATTGCATGAGATAAGTTATGAAACCCCATGATTGCATTCGGAATGACTTTAGAGTATACCCCCAAATTGCCTCATGTGATAAAGTCCATTGTTCCTCCTGATCAAAAGACCTGGGGCTTCAACCCTGCAAGCCCAGGCTCCACTACCCAATTGGTCTCACCATCACTTTGCTCTTGTAGTTGCTCTTTTCAGACTGGGGCTCTATTATGGCTGTGTAAAAATACTAGCAGCTGTTTGCTTTCCTGCTTCCTCCATAGCTCCAGCTCATAACAACTGACCTTTGTGTACTCAATCTTTCCACTCCCAATCGCTCTTTTAATTGCAAGAGCCAGTGTGATCTATTGCCTCACTAAAACTGTGTTGATCCGGGTTCAAACTACCAGTCAGGTGTCATTTATTACATTCCTCTTCTGTCATTCCTCAAGGAGCTCAAAGTCACTATTTTTATCATGGCAACAATTCGCTGAAGGTGATATAGCTCTAACTGGAGCAGAAGAAGTAGGCTGAATTAGCAGCCTTCCAGTGCCACAGTCCAAACCTGTCCGAATAGGTAGGAGCAGAACTATCAAGGCACAGTGAGTGCCTCCAGCTCCTGATTCACTGAGCCAGAGTCCAAGATGCCATGGCCAAAGATATTCAAAGAGATCAAGCCAGCACAAAAGGAGTACTCTCTCTATTAATGATTGCCATTCATCAGGAAAAGCTCAAAGCTGATCTAATCCTTCAATCCAGATTGGAACCCAGACCAGAATGGGTCTAGATAGTCTTCACTGTTCAAAAGGACCCAGAATTGCATTTACACAACTCTTTCAAGAAATTCCTGTTAAAAGGGTTTTTTTCTGTCTAATAGTTTACCAAGGTAAAATAGAATTCAAAGATATAGCTGTGTTACTCCGAATCAGTATGCAAAGGGATCTTTCAACACAACTTCTTTTTCTCATCTCATCTACATCCACACTGCCAGAATAAAGTGGTTTGACACCACTGGTTTGGCTCCGTTATATGGAATTCTGGCACCAGAGCTCCTATCAGAATCTATAGTCATGATTTTGTCATGATGGTTATGTGTTAGTATGTATGATTGTTCGATGCGGGGTTTGTATTGTGGTATTGCATAGCGGACAATTGTATTGAGGGACTGAATATGTGCTGGTAAGGGGGGCTGGGCAATGGGGTGTAGTGTGTTGAGAGATGGCACCTGTTCTTCCAGGGAACTTTAGAAATGTGGAGGAGTGTTTTTACTGCAGCAGAAAGTTAGAGCTGAGATTATACTATAAAGGGAAGGGCAATTGGGTGATAAAAGGAACCATTAGGATTTTGCTTAGGAATAAAGTTTCGCGCACCAATTAGTGAGTAGGTTGAGCTAGTTAGTTTGAGTCTTAATATTATGGTAGGGAGGTGGGAAGCCTCACTTCTGACTTAAACACTTCGCTGGTAACTTCTATCCTGATGTCTTCAATAAAGTCCTTTTGTTTTTCACCACAATAATACTGTTTGTACATTGGGAACTGAGTTTATCGGTTCTGATAGCTCCACTCTGCAAACTACAGTTCCCAGAATTCCACAGCATGGACCCATGGCAGTGAAAGTAGTGTCAACCCGGATTATTTCTGCATTGTGGGTGTAGCCTTGGTCTCAAAAGTCCTGTAAGGATTCTTTGCAAAGTAAATGAGACAAAAGCTAAGGGATGCTGCCATCTAGTGGCAATATTGTTAATAGACAACAGCTTCTCTAAAATTGTTCATGCAGATACTAAGTTTTAAGAGGTGTGTCTTGCCTGTCTATTTATTTTTTAAAAGTCTCCAGAGTAGTTTTCAATGGAAATAAATACATCATAATAGTACAATAAAACCACAGTTCTAAAAAATTACATTACATTACATTTTTAAAAAAAGGAATCAGGATGATCACCCTCACCCCCAAATGGAAGCAATTGGGTAAGCCAGCCCAGTTTAGGTCACTGCTTTCAATAGGTCCATCAAAGCCTTTTGTCTTGGCTGCTGTGGAAGCTGTGACTAATGCCCAGGTGGTATGGGAGCTATGTTTTTGAGGCAGAATCTCTAGGACTGAGGAATAAGTATACAGAGAACATGTGTGTAAACATAAAAAAGAGACATCCAAAACTTCTTGGGTTCTTTCTTTGGGTGACATCTGTATGATGCAATACCGACTTCTAAAAAGTGTTGGCGGAGTGCAGTAGGGACTCGGTTTGGACCTGGGCTGATGGCAGATGGCGGTTCAGCTGTGATTTTGTGAACAATAATCCCTGCCTTCATCCCGCATCCCAGCTGCAGCCTGGGAGGCTTGACCCAGATTAAAAGGTGAGCGATAAACTCCTTCATTAGTCCTATAAAACTGGAGACACAGACAAGACAGGACTCCTCAAGAGGCAATGCGAACACTTTCAACTGTTTGCTTCATCATGGTTTTGATTCAAGGAGTCTAGATGAGATTCCTGTGGTTGATGTTGTCCAAATCCATTCATAACTAACCCAGGCTCTATTGTTGAGCCAGATGGAGAGGGTGCAGCATGTTTACATGCAGAACTATTTCTCTTTAGGCACTTGAACCAGTTTGGTTGGAGATGGAAGACAATGACAGGAACTGTAATGATAAACACTACTGCTAGCAACCCAAGGGCAATATATAGACCTATATTGGAACAAAAAAGACAACAGTTTCAGTATTTTAGAGGAATAACAAATGGCTTAAAAAGATGCATCTGTAAGATGCAGTGAAAGAAGAAACATTCTACTACTAAGTGGAAGAAGAAACATTCTATGACTACTACTACTACTACTCATTTATATCTTGCATTTTTCCAATATTGGGACTCAGTGAGGCTTACAGAATATTAAAACATTAAATCCAAACAAATTAAAAACATACAAAAACATCAATTGAAGTATATAAAATATTTTAAAGAATAATGATACAATGTATACAATTAAAAATGATTGTAAAACAAGGTATAAGAAGAAATAAAACACTATAACCATACAAAGCTCATTACTACCTGTACCTGAAGGCCTGCTGGGACAGGAATATTTCCACCTGCTGGCAATTTGAGAGCAAAGAAAGAGCCATCTTAGCCTTCCCTACAGAAGGACTTCCAAAGTCTATGAGGAGCTGCCCAAAAGGCCCTCTCCCTTATATTCAACAAATGTGCATGGAAGGGTTGAGAGAAAGGCCTCCTTGAAAGCTCTTAAAACTCTTAACAATTTCATTTAACGGTATACATCACATATGAGTCATATTTGTCCAACACCTAATATTACTCCCACAGGGTACCCACATTCTATTCCTAGTGCTGCATGCATGTTAAATCTCACAATATAAATGTGTTTCCTGCATTTATTCTGACTGATTCTGGAAGCAGCCAGTGGAGTCAAGAGGCAGCAGATTTAGATCAGCAGAGCTCCAGCTTTCTCCAGACTCATGGGGAAATGCTAACATTATTGTTATTCCACCTTGATTAGTTATACAGCAGAATTTAACTTCTTCCATTACTTCACAGTTATCTAACAATTGTGCAAAAGGCAATGGGTAGAGAGACAATCACTAGAAAACTATGACATAATGGAGGAATTTAAATTTTGTGCAAAAGGCAAAGGGTAGAGAAACAACATCTAATTTTTCCGTGACTTAGAATCAAAGAATCATAGAGTAGGAAGAGACCCCAAGGGCCATCCAGTCCAACCCCCTGCCATGCAGGAACTCCCAATCAAAGCATCCCCAACATATGGCCATTTAGTCTCTGTTTAAATCCGAATAAGGAAATTCCACTACACTCCGAGGGAGTGTCTGCCACTGTCAAACAGCTCTTACTATCAGGAAGTTCCTCCTAACATTGAGGTGGAATATCTTTTCCTGTAGCTTGCATCCATTGTTTCATGTCCTATTCTCTGGAGCAGCAGAAAACAAGCTTGCTCCATCCTCAATGTGACACCCCTTCAAGTATAAACAGGGCTATCATATCACTTCTTAACCATCTCTTCTCCAGGCTAAACATACCCAGCTCCCTAAGTCTTTCCTCATAGGTCATGGTTTCCAGACTCTTCACCATTTTGGTGGCCCTCCTCTGGACACACTCTAACTTGTCACCATCCTTTTTGAACTATGCCCAGAAGTGGACATAATATTCCACATGAGGCCTGACCAAGGCAGAATAGAGTGGCACCATTACTTCCCTTGATCTAGACACTATACTTCTATTGATGCAGCCTCAAATTGCATTGGCCTTTTTAGCTGCCACATCACCCTGTTGACTCATGTTCAACTTGTGATCTACTTGGACTTCTAGATCCCTTTCATGCAATTCAGCCAGATGTCCCCCATCCTATATCTGTGCATTTCATTTTTCTGCCCTAAGCGCACTACCTTACATTTCTCTGTGTTGAAATGATTGTTCTTCTACCTTTTAGACAAAAATCTCTTTGTAGTACGTGTTTGAATTCTATGGTTGAATTCTATTCTGTTACCCAAAATTAGGCAGTGTTCTGTTTTTACATTGATCAAGGAAGGCCTCCCCCCCCCCCCCCATTTCCCAATAACTAAGCATATTATGCTTATTTTCAAATATGGATGGTAGAACTGTCCACAAGTCAATGCAGTTATTGTATTTTTTCAATATCCAAGAGAAATATTGAATAAATCACTTCATCACAACCCACAAAATATGAGTTGCTCACTAATAATTTATTTTCAATTTCTCTATAACAGACAAAATGGTACTACTGCTTTTTACAAGTGAAATGAAATTTAAACATATTTTCAGTGGTGACAGTTGAGATCAGATCAGAAAAGCACACATAGAGGTTCTGTCCTTTTACATATGATATGCAGCTATATCTATGGCATTTTTTTTTGGCAGATATGTGCAGATGGGCATATCTGGGCGTACACATACACACACAACTTCTATTTTGTCCCAACACTGGTTCTGAATGGTATTGTATTCTAGACTGAACTTTGAAAAAAGAGCAGGTTTATCCCCTCTCCCTTCCCAGTACTTACCATAGCGTCTACGAGATACTGGAGAACTACCGGTAACAGACATGTTCATATTAGGCATGGATGTTACATCCACAGAAGGAGGAAGATCTGGAAAAGAAAACAAAGTAAGAGAAGGTCCTGAATATTCACCTCAGTGTCATTAAAATGTTGTTCTGAAGTGTACCTTGGGCAGAAGATCTTTCATTGGATGGAAGGTCCTTATGGTGTGTTTGTCCTGGCTATAGGGCCCCTCTCAAAGCTAAGCCACACAACATTACAGGGGTAGGGTGTTCACATAGTCCACACCAGAACAGCATTCACAAGTATACAAATTTCCTTTTCCTGTACAGGGCAGGGTATATCAACAGTACTACTGCAGGATTAGTAGATAGATCTGATTTACTTTACTTCTACTTCACCATATACAGCAGGAGGGCTTTGATGGTAAATAGCAGCTGGCTCATAGAATCACAGATTTGGAAGAGACCACAAGGGCCATCCAACCCTGCCATGCAGGAACTCCAAATCAAAGCATCCCTGAGAGATGGCCATCCAGCCTCTGCTTAAAGACCTCTAAGGAAGGAGACTTCACTAGACTCCGAGGGAGGGTGTCCCACTGTCGAACAGCCCTTACTGTCAGGAAGTTCTTCCTAATGTTGAGGTGGAATCTCTTTTCCTGGAGCTTGCATCCATTGTCCGGGTCCTGTTCTCTGGATCAGCATCTTTTAAAGCAACTTGTAGTGTGTGGATTTTACTTATGCAGTGTGTATCTAATATCTGGATGCTGTTTTTAATGTTTTAACTATGCTGTGTTTTTAACAGTTATGGTTTATTATTAGTATTATGTAATTATTTTTTAACTTTGGTAATTAATGTTTTAGATGTATCCTGAATCCCATTTTGGGAGAAAGTTTGGATATAAATCTCTTTGGCTTTTCTTCGCTAACAAAGATTCAGGAAGGACTCATCCCATGCTTTCTACAAGCGCGTTGATGACTAAAACGCCGATCCAAGATAAACAAGTCAGGTTACAGGAAACACAGCAGGAAGTCTCCTTGGGTGATGTTTCCAAGTTGTGGTTCTTTCTGCGTTGTTATTTCTCTTCGAGACTTGTTCAACCTGGGGCTTTTTAGATTGGCAGGAAAGTGTGACATGAAGTTGCCTTTTCCTTAATGCTTAGCAGTTACACTGAAACCTTTAGATGCAGCTGCGCTGTTTTGCCATTTTTAGAAAAGGAGCTGGGAAAAGCAGCACCTTTTTAAAGGCGCTTCTTCTCCCCTAAAACGCAAAAAAAAAAAAAAAAAAGTGTTTTCATGGCACACTTTCCCTTTTTCTCATCTAAAGGCTGGGCTTTCATGCAGCCATCAACACACCTCTTTTTGCCAATCTAAAATGGGCCCACGAGTTCTCGAAAAAGGCTGCAGCATTGTGGATAGTGCGTCTCCATGCCTCCCAATGTGAGGCCAGGGCAGACCATTGTTGGTGATCAATTTGGCTGAGCTTGAGATGTTGTTTCAGGGAGTCCTTGTATCTCTTCTTTAGGGTGCCCTCTTACGCTGACCCATGGTGAGTTCACCGTAGAGTACTATTTTTGGGAGGCAGTGGTCCTCCATCCTAGAAACATGACCTGCCAAGCACAGCTGTGTTTTCAGTAGCATAGCCTCAATGCTGGTGATCTCTGCTTTCTCCAGGACAGCAACATTCGTCACATGGTCAGTCCAGTGTATATTTAGGATTGTGCATAGACAGTGCTGATGAAAGCATTCAAGGAGTCATAGATGTTGGCGATAGGTGACCCATATTTCAGACCCATAGAGGAGAAGAGACAGTACAACAGCTCTGTACACACTGATTTTTGTGCTTCGCCTCAGGTGTTTGTTACTCCAGACTCTCTTGTGAAGCCTTCCAAATGCACTATATGCCTTTGCTAATCTGTGATCGATCTCTTTATCAATCTTGGCATCTGAGGAGATGATACTTCCCAAGTAGGTGAACTTCTGGATGGACTTAAGCACAGATTTGCCTATGGTGACATGGGGGTGATAGGACATCCTAGTCATTCCAGGATCTGCCACAGACCTTTTCTACTCACAGTGTTGAAGGCTTTGGTAAGGTCAACAGATGGTACATAGAGTCCTTTGTTTTGCTCTCTCCATTTCTCTTGCAGTTGTCTAAGAGCAAATGTTATATCTGTAGTGCTCCTATTAGCTCTGAAGCCGCATTGGCTTTTAGGAAGAAGTTCTTCCGCAATAGCAGGAACTAATCTGTTCAGGAGTATCCTTGCAAGGATTTTTCCAGCAGTGGAGAGCAGTGTTATACCTCGATAGTTTGAGCAATCAGATTTCGCTCCTTTTTTCTTATACAGGGTGATGATAACTGCATCTTGGAGATCTAATGGCAGTTCACCTTTTTCCCAGCAACTCACAAGGAGCTCGTGGAATTTAGCATCTCCATATTTCCAAGCTTCAGGTGGGATTCCATCAATCCCGGCTGCCTTGCCATTTTTCATCTGCTGTATGGCCTTAATGGTTCCTTCCAAAGTGGGAGCCATGTCCAGTTTATTTTTCATCGGTTGTTGTATCATATGTTGGATAGCTGAGCCTTGGACTTCTCGGTTGGCACTGAAGAGATTTTGGAAATGTTCAGCCCATCGATTCAGGATGGAGACTTTGTCTGTGATTAGTGTTTGACCATCCGTATTATATAAGGAGCTTTGGACCTGATAAATAGGTCCAAACACTGCTTTAAGAGCTTCGTAGAATCCTCTGGACATTTTGAAATCCTTCCTGAACCAAAGGTTGAAATGTAGGACATGTCCTGGAAAAGGAGGACATTTGGTCATCCTGGGCTGGCTTTGCCCTGAGAAGCACATGATTGACTCAAGCTGTAAACAAACACTCTATCGGTAGCATTACTGGGGGGGGGGGGGGGGGGGTGCAGTCCACCCTGGGTGACACTTCAGAAGAAAAGTGACACCTTGTAGGGCCCTCCCAATCGGGCCCCCATGAGTCCACTGTTGCCACAACAAGGGAAAGCACCAAGTGACCCTTTGGTTCCTTTGCCATGATGGGAGAGGTCTCTTTATGAGGAGAGGAGAGGTCTGAATGTGCTCTTTTGCTCCCCTGGACACTCCCCCCCACACACACACACCAAGTGACGCCAGAGCCAGTGATTCTCTATAAAGAAATATATATCCCTCTCTATAATTCCTATAACCAAATATATTCTAATGGTACGTACTACAGAGGTTTTACCTGAGGAGATTTTTCAGAGCTTACCAAGAACAGTTAGATATATTTGTGCCAAACACGTTCCATTACAGAGTAATGAAAGTATGTAGAGGCCTTCATGTCTCTTTTTTGCATTCTTCACCATGAACATTTGTTTGATCAGGAAAACTCCTGTCTCATTTGCATAATTGTAAAGATTCATGTGACGGCCAATAGCTTTTTCTTCTTTTTTACCCGTCTGGGGGTCACATCTGAAGAATATAAGCTGTTGTGATGCATTATACTGGAGAGTGAAATTTTCACTCTCATCTTCATGCATGGTCCGATTGTCCCTGAAGAGACATTCTTTTGTTTCTGTCAAAGCAAAACAACAACATGATGAGACAATGGCATTATTAGTGTTGAGTAAGTCGTGGTGAAAACCAGGTTACAACCAAGTGGTCATTTCAAAGTCATTTCAAAAATTCCACTGCAGTGCTGAATTATCTGCCAGTGAGTTTCCAAGTCTGATTCTAAGTGTGGGTATTAACCTTATAGCCCTCAATGGATTTGGACAATCTACCTTACGGAGTACCTGCTTCCATATGCTCCTACCTGATTACTAAGACTTTCTTTGGAGGGTCTGCCCAGAATTAGGTGGTGGGTGGTGACCAGAGAAATAGCTTTCTCCTTAGTGACTTTTGCCTGTGGAATACCTTCCCATAAGAGACTCGTAGCATTTAGCTATGACCTTCCTCTTCTGGTAGACATTCAATTGCCCACTCCTGTTTTAGGGTCTGCATAGGCTGCTAAGAAGCCTCCCACAAAAACAAACAAACATCCCCCCCCCCCAAAAAAAAAAACTAGAAGTGGCTGGATCTCTGTTTCTGGTTTTGAAACTATTGCAGACTTTTAAATGGTGAATTGTTGCTCCTAGAGAGGAGAGGCGAGGAGAGGCAATTTACTCTCTCCACACATACAATTTGACATGAAAAGGATGGTCTGTGGGAATCCTGAACACTGCACTTTACTCACCTAACTTATCCCTCTCCCATGAGCTCACTCTTCTCCTGAACTTGGACTGCTTCTGTATCCTATCCCCTTTATGCCAATACAGCAGATTCCCTTTCAGTCTTTTAAAATATGAAATGCAACAGGCAAGCTTCTAAAAGAAATGAGCTTACCCTTCTTATGCTGCTCAGTCCTATATAGTCCCATTAACATAAACCACTCCATAGTAAGTGGTTTAGGAATTGCATTTGAATATTCTTCAAAGTGTTCTAATCTTTTGGAAAAATATATTTTCCATTCTAATGATCCATAGGTTTGAAGAAATATTGCTTTAGCTTCAGGAAACATAAGAGATATTTGAAATCGGTTGAACAAAACCAGTTAATGACCTCTAAAAGTAGTTATCAGTGTTAATGAATTTTGTAAGGGGTGATTTCACTACAGCCAGATGTAGGCACTATTCCTTTAAGCATTAACACCAGCATGTCTAGACAAATTTCCAAGTTATGTAAAGAGGAGATCAGAGTTATCAGAAGCTTGCAACTCCTTCTGTAATTAGCTGAAAAATGGTCCTCTCCACACCCCACTCCTATTTCTGTTTGTTTCTCCAAATGTACAAATATATATTATTGCACATCTATATTAAGGAACATTAAGGCCTGGTGAGCAAGGAGCCAAGCCAGGCATGCTCAGCCAACAATCAGAGGTCTCTGTTCTATTTTTATATTTCTGTGTTTTTCTCTTTCCTTTCCATTCCCCCTCCTATACAGCTGGCAATTTTTCTCACCAGTTATTCCATTCACGCCACTGAATCCTTACAGAATTCTTTGGGCAATTCCCCTAGACACAAGCCATCCTGACTGTTTTTATATTCTCCCGTACCATTGCTATTACTTCTTGACTAGGGTAGAAATAATGCAGATTGACACTGTTTTAACTGCTATGGGTCAATGCTACAGCATCATGGGATTTGTAGCTTGTGGCACCAGAGATTTCTCAGAGAGAAAGTCAAATAGCTCAAAAAACTACAAATCCCAGAATTCCATTGCATTGAGCCATCCATGGCAGTTTAAGCAGTGTCAAACTGCATCAATTCTGCACTGCAGATTCAGCCTAAGAATTATGCCATTTGCAAAAGTGCAGGAAAACTTTAATAGGAAATGGAAGGAATGGCATTTGTGTACATTGTAAATCTTAAGATTTAAACCAGGACTTCTTCAGGTTTTAAGGAGTGTACTCTGTGCAGTGTCATTTTCAGGATGGAACGCACAACTTAGAGCACACAAGGTTTTGTCAACATATATGCAACAAGAATTTAAATTTTCTTATTTATGCTCATTATAAGATTGGAGGGGTGGTTTTGTTATTGAAATAATTTGCGTTTTCCTACTGAAGACCTTTTGAGGTTGAAATACTTTCAGGCTTATTGATACATCTCTATTTGTGTGTACCATATCATTATATTATTTAATTCCTTAGTACAGTTGGACCTCCATGTTCACGGGGGGCCTGTTCCAGACCCACACACACCCCAGTGAAAACAGAGGCTTGTGTGTATTCAAGCCTCATAAGCTTGAATGGGGTGTGCCCCTGTGTGCACGGCCCGGGCACACATGCCATTAGAAATAGCGGAGGTCACCCCTCAGCAGATAGCAGAGGTCACAGATCTCAGATCCATGAGTTAGGAGGGGTGACTGTATTCCTTAATATTTTTTGACATAGAGCAAGCATTATGATTCAGGTTGTATATTTTATTTAAATCAGGGTTGCAAAAAACTCAGAATTCTTTAAAAAAACAAAACAAAACAAACCCTGGTTTTTCAAACCAGCATTTTTGCATTGTTTTAATGAGAGAAAAAAAAAGAATCCTGCTCATTATATTTATACTGTGTAGCATGATTTTATGTATTAAATAGCCCTATCAGCCATGTTTTAATACTTTTTTAACACTAACAATCTTTGAGAGCTTTACATCTTTCAGTCGAACACCAATTTGTTTAGTGCTTATTATTTTTATTAAATCTACGAATATACTCTATGACTATATAAGATAGTCAATATATTATATTTAGGTATTAAATCTGAATGTATGAATATATTCTGAATGTATTCGTAATATGTATAGGGTGGGACCTTGTTATCCACTGGGGTTTAGTTCCAGGATCCCCCATGGATAACAAAATCTATGGATGCTCAAGTCCCATTAAATATAATGGCAGAGCAAAATTGTGTCCCTTATATAAAATTGAAAAATCAAGGTTTGCTATTTGGAATTTATTCTTTTTTAAAATATTTTCAAGCCATGGATGCTTGAATCTGTGGATAAAAAATCCGTGGATAAAGAGGGCCGACCGTATTATGAATATACATAATAAAGCATACAAAGTACTCTCAGAGACAGTTGAAAATAAGAATATGCTAAATTTAAGCCTTAGTTCTCCTTATTACTTATACTTAAATGTAAACAAATAGTATTGCGAAATGCAAAAGCATTTTTCAGAGAAACACACACAGAAAAAGGAAGTGAAACATTAGCACTGGTATTAAACACTAGTTTTCAGTTCCCATTTTGTTTCAAAGCTTTGAATAAACTAAACCAAAAGAAGAAAGTATTCTTTCTATACTGCCTGAAGACAGTGGCATCCCTAGGGTTGGTGTCATGCATGGGGTCACCCTCCCCATTGACCTCTTTCCAATTCTCACCATACAGAGCCCTTAGCAATGTTTTTTTTAAAAAATGTTACCCAAAAACTGTAATTCCCATATAGCACTGAGTGCTAATAGTTGTGACATAAACAACTAGCTAAATTAAAATTATACCTTCAAATTACAATATCATATGCACAACATAAATGTACAGTATTTACATCTGCATAGTGAAGATTTGTTTAAATGTGATGTTTTTAAAGAAAATATAAAAAGATTATTTAAAAATTTAGAATTTCAATTTTTATTTTTTTTAAGAAATCAAATTTTGAAATTTGAATTTTAAAAATTCTGGGGCCTCTCCTTTCTCCTCCCACTGAGCTTCCCCCCAGTCCCACCATCTTTCAAAGGGAAGCAGATGAAAGCCACAGCCCATTTCTGCCAAAAAGTAGGTGTCTGAGGAGAAGTGGCATCACCTGGTGTGGGCCACACTTCCTTCACCACCACCCCCCCCAAAGATACTTGAGCTGTCAGAACATAGTAATAAACAGATGTTTAAAAGTATATATGAATAATCAGTTTAAAAACAAAACAGGAATGCTTGCTAAAAGGCATTTCATTTAAATCCGTGGTTTAAAATAATCTGGTTTAAACCAGCCAAAATTAAATGCTGTTTTGGTAAAACAGGTAGTTGTCGTTCAGGACAGATTATTTTGTGTTTCAGTTACCCACTGAAGCTTGTAAAAGCTAACCATTAAATAATTCTTTGCGCCCTCTTAACCTTTCTTCCAAGCTTTATTTTTTAGAAGACTGTTATTAGAAAGTTTCTTTCACTCTGAGATACACTAATATCAGAGTACTAGAATTAGATGTCATCTGTAAAGGAGCACTGGTTATTTCTGCAAAATGTTCTGACAATGTGTTAGTTGCTTTCTTTCCTTATGCTGCTATCACAGACCTTCAAAACTTTTACAAGAAGTTCTTTATTATAATAATCAATGCTTTTGATATTGTTAATCTTTCAATGGGTTTATCTTTTTGAAATAAGGTTAGATTTTTATGGGGTTGTTTTAAGGCTCAAACATTTGTCTTTTTATGACAACTGCTTTAAACAAGTGTATTCTGGTTTTAGAGATTAATTGGCCTCAAGCAGATGGGCCTGATCAAGTGGGCCATGGCCTCTCCGCAGTCCCAATCTGGGCCACTGCTGTGGTTTTAAATCCAGCTAGCTAAAGAAGTGGGTTTGTTCCTCCCCTTTTGTAGCTGAGTTTGGCCACCTTATGCAGCCCCAGCGTGTTCCATATGGTTTGGGGGCATGCATCGTCTAAACACCATGCCCCCAATGCAGCGCGACAGTAGACCTTTTGGTCCATCTATTTGAGGCCTACACTAGATTTTTTTTCTTTAGAAATGTACACTGTAACTTTCATAGTCTGTAATACCATTGTTTGGAAATGCATAATTTGGAAGACCGCTTAGCACTGAAGAACATGTTTTCATGCTAAATTGTGGCTACAGTAATTACAGTATCACAGGGGCTTTCTAGATTCGCAGGAAAGTGTGACATGAAGTTGCCTTTTCCTTAATGCTTAGCAGCTACACCGCAGCCTTTAGATGCAGCTGCGCTGTTTCGTCATTTTTAAAAAAGAAGCTGGGAAAAGCAGGACCTTTTTAAAGGCGCTTCTTCTCCCCTAAAACACACAAAAAAGCGATTTCATGGCACACTTTCCCTTTTTTTCATCTAAAGGCTACACTTTCATGCAGCCATGAACACACCTCTTTTTGCCAATCTAGATCAGGCCAGAGGTTACAATAGCAGACCAAAGGAAAAAAAAGTAGAATGGAGCTAACTTCACTCTCCAATCCAAAGCATCAGAACCTGAAAGGTTTTCAGGAAGGATCTACAATTTCTAGAGTCACCCAGCCAGCATGGCAAGGAGCAACTAAGCAAGGCTGTGTTCAGTTAGTACTTGCACAGGAACGCCCTAGGGAATACTAAAGATGTCCAGACAGGATTAAGTAAGAATCCTGCCTGGAATCATGGAGAGCCACTGCCAGTCAGTGTTGGCAGTACTGCGGGAAATGGACCCCTAATCTGGCTCAGGCAGCTGTATGTTCCTTCCTGTTACCCTCACAATTATCATGTTGTCAGATGACCCGAAAACCAGTTTTGCAGTGTTTCAGTCCTATGAAAGTTTATAGCCGATCAGTTCCATTAAACTCAATGGGCTTAATTCTGAATAGGCATGCATAAAAGTCTCTGGAAGTATCACAGTGTAGGCAGGTGTTGTCAAGAAGCATCGGTGGATTGACCCAAATGTTTGTTAACTCATTAAACATTAGCATTAAAAAATATTATTCTAGATTTATGGGGAAAACCTGAGTTTTAAAAAATTAAGCACATTTCTGAAGAAAGTATAAGAAAGTAAGTTAGATCAACAGCAAAGTGTGCATGTTTTGAAACAAATGACTCACTTACAAACGAAACCAGAAAAGAAATCATTTGCTTCACAAGTGAAACCTCAGTAATGACTAACTGAGGTTTCATTGGTTTTAGTGGATGCACTGCACTCTAGAAGCCGTTGTGGTGCAGTGGTTTAAGCTCCAGACTAGGACTTCAAGAGACAGGATTGGAATCCCTGCTCAGCCGTGGAAACCCAAGAAGTGATCTTGGCTTGGTTTTCAGATCTTTGCACATCATCATGACTGTCTTTCTCTGGAATGTTCCAGTTTGTTGGCACACTCTCTCAGCCTCAGGGGAAGGAAATGGTAAACCTCCTCTGTACATATCTTGCCAAGAAAACCACATAATAAGATCGCCTTAGGGTCACCATGAGTCAGCACTTGAAGGCACCCAGCAATAACAGCTGTAACATGTGCAAGTGTAAACCTAAACCAATGTCATTCAACATACAAAGCAACCTCCTTATAGAATTACTGTACACTTGAAGTAGTTCTCAAACTCTGGTCCTCTTTGGGGATTTCAGCTCCCAGAATTCCTGAGCATTGGCTGAGATGCCTGGAAGTTGGAGTCCAAAAGTGTGACAACCATTGGATTGGGGGGGGGGGGGTGTAGTTTGCCACCCAGCCCTCCCCCTCCTCAAAGTGGCACAATGCAGACATACATACTAAAGAATGGAAAGGGATTGGAAAGAAATCTACTAGTACTTTTCAAACAGATTTATTTTAGCACAAACTTTTCTGGACATCACTTCTCATCCAGATATCTTACTGAGGGACACTATTTGCTATTTGCTTCCAAGTATCAAAGTTACACAGGGGTCTGACTGCAATGAGATACAGTATGATGCAGACTGTACAGTACTGTGGAGTCCATTTTCTTACGCACTCAGAGGTTGTTTTTTTTTTTTTGCCAGTTCCTTTCTCCAAAAGAGAGCTGACAGCACATTAGTAGTTTCCCATCCAAGTCCTAAGCTGGGCTGGCTCTGCTTAACTTCCAAGATCAGGTGGGATCTGATACCTTTAGGGCAGTGGTTCCCAAACTTTTACCCTCCAGATGTTTTGGATTTTAATTTCAGAATTCCTGACTTTGGGCTAAGCTGGCTGGGGATTCTGGGAGTTGAAATTCAAAACCCCTCTTTGGGAACCACTGATTTATGGTATTTAAGACCTGGAAACATTTGTTTCTCACTCCAGTTTCTTCCAGAAATTATTCTGGAAGTCAAATTATAGGATGACTTGGGTCAGCTATAGGGAGCATACAACTGCCTTATTGAAACAGCTTCACTGGCTACCAGTTTGTTTCTGGGCATAGTTCAAAGTGCTGGTCATGACCTATAAAGCCCTACACAACTTAGGTCCAGACTATTTGACAGATTGTATCTCCTCATATGAACCTGTTAGAGCCCTAAGATCAGAAGAAGGCTTTCTGTCAGTCCCACCACCTTCCCAGCCTCGCTTGGTGAGGACATGAGAGAACCTTCTTGGTTGCTGCTCCCATCCTCTGGGACTCCGTTCTGCTGGCCTCCTCCCTGCTGGCCTTTGCCAGTACGTTAAAAAAGTGTTTATTCAGGCAGGCTTTTAAAAATCATGACAGGATGGCTTTTATATAGTGTGTGTGTTTTAATTATATTTTTTAACTTTTGTATATTGTTAATGTTAATTTTATATTGTTTTGACTGGATTATTTTAACTGCTTTTACATTTTTCTTGCAAAGTTTTGTTTTTATCTTGTCAGCCACCTTGGGTTCTTTTCTGGGAGAAAGATAAGGCCAGGTTAGATTTAAAAAAAAACAAAAACCTAGTTGCTAATTTTGTTTGTTTCTGATCTGCCCACAAATCAGATCTATTCTATGAAGTGGGCACAGATTGTGAGCAACTCAGCTAGAGTTCAAATATATATAAACAAATAAAACTGAAAAACACCATGCCAGTGGGCTGGTTAAATCTGTGTTTTAGCCTGAACTAAGAAGCCGATAGGTCCTTTAAAGTTTGGACTAAATCTTGGTATGGAATCACTGACTCACTGAAACAGAAGCCTTTAGCTGACACTGAAAACTCCCACTGAATTAGATGTTACATTAAAACAAAATCAATTGTGGTTAGAATAATATTCTGTGATCACTTTTCTCTTATCGAGACACTGTTTTTCTCACCAGATTGTTTTAATCTCTTCTTTCCAGATTGCTAATCAGTCCTGGGACATCCCAAGGTTCATTGCATTGGATTCTATATAATACTTTCTTCAGGAATAATTTTATAACAAACAAAATGGAGGGAGTTCAGTCCAGCTTTCCTAACTGCTTATCTAGGACTATGAAGGCCAGAGTTTCCGTATCCTGCTTGTCCCTGGATCACAGCTGTCAGTGGCATATGGACCCACAGCCAATAAAGCCCACCAACCGGAAACTTGATGAATTGTACAGATCCAATGGACAGTTACAGATCCATGCTTACCCCTGGATTTACAAAAATGTTGTGGGTTAATGTACAGAATGACGCATGTGAAGAAGCAACATTTTGTTCTGACTGACAGGTATGTATAGGTGATTTTAAATTTCCATGTGTATGTTATATTTTGTATTACAGCCTCCTCCTGTTCATATTTTCTTTGAGAATCAATTCCCACTTTGTTCAGTGAGACTTGCATCCCAGTCAGTACATGATTAAACATGTTCCCTACTTGAGAATACTGAAAGGTTCGGAGGCAGCACTACAGGACTGTGTCCTCTTCAGAAAACAGCACTGTATTTCAAACAAAATACAGGGGGGAAATTCAGAAAAACCAAAGGTATAACTCCAGCAATGGGAGACAACTGGACGGAAAGAAGCACAGGTGGAAAGGATCTATGGAACTTAGGAGACCACATAGGTCAACAGTGTGACCCATGTGACAAAAATCCAATGCAATTCTGGGCTGCATTAACAGGAGTTTAATGACCAGATCAAAAAAACCAGTAGTGCTGCTTTATTCTGGTTTGGTCAGACCTCATCTTGTATATTCCTGGTTTCCATACAGCAGTAATAAAGCAGTTTGACACCAGTTTGACTGTCATGACTATCCTGTTGAATCCTGGGATTTGTAGTTTGATGAGCTATTCAGATTGGTCTAACAGAGTGCTGTTGTGGCTCAGTGGTTAAATGCCAATACTGCAGCCAAAACATTGTGAGTTCAGTCTCAGGGCTCCAGTCCCAGGTTGACTCAGCCTTCCATCCTTTTGTAGGTTGTTAAAATAGGTCTCCAGCTTTTTGGAGGAAATTGACTTAAAGATTGTAAACTGCTTACAGAGTGCTGAGTTCACTATGCAGCATATAGAAATGTAACAGGTATTGTTATGCTATTGCTTCACCAAACTATAAATCCCAGGATTCCACAGATAGAGTCATGGTAGCTAAGTGGCGTCAAGCTTTATTTCTGCAGTGTGGTCACACCCACTGTGTTCAGTTATGGGCACCACAGATGAAGAAGGATGCCAACAAGCTGGAACAATCCAGAGAAAGACAATCATGATGAGGTGCAAAGATCTGGAAACCAAGGCTTATGAGGAATGACTTGGGAAGCTGGATATGTTTAGAGAAGATAAGAGTGTTGAC
Source organism: Urosaurus nigricauda (assembly GCA_034509955.1). Lineage (NCBI taxonomy): Eukaryota > Metazoa > Chordata > Lepidosauria > Squamata > Phrynosomatidae > Urosaurus > Urosaurus nigricauda. The sequence continues at coordinate 310,697,511 of JAOEGL010000002.1, forward strand.
ATGATAGCCATCTTTAAATAACTGAAGAGATGTCATGTGGAAGATAGAGCAAACTTGTTTTCTGTAGCTCTGAGGAATAGGATCTGAACCAATGGATTCAAATTACAAGATTGTACCTAAACATTAAGTTTTTTTTCTTTACTGTAAGACCTATTCAACATTGGATTGGACTGCCTCAGAAGGTGGTAGATTCTCTGTCTTTTGAAGGTGTTTCAACAGAGGTTACCCACAAATAATATTTAATTGGGGAATTAATGTAGCTCAGTTAAAAATTACATTTTGGCTGGAATAACATTCAGCCTGGGATCTACCCTTTCTATATCAGTGCCAAACCACACAGAACTCCAGAGGAAATCCCAAATAAGGGTTTTAGTTTCATTAGTGAAAGAATCAACACACACACAAGCACACTCTCATGCACAGACAAAGAACCAATGCAGTAAAGGTGGGAGAAACAGTAACTCTGAGGGTTGCTAAAAGGCAATACTTGACTTTTCATGAAACGTAGCTCCAATTGCTGGACAGCCAGATCGGAAGTGGCTCTATAGCTGCCAAAGGAACGTGGGGTGGCTAGTTATTGAGGTGCCCAGATAAAACAGAAAGAGCGTCTCTCCTGTTCCAAACTAGATTAGTTGGTGCCAAGTTACCAACATTTATACTCAATATCATGTCCTGGGGCAATAATCTTGGGATGAATGGATTATCTCATTGGTAAATGGTTTTCCCAGGGGAGAAGAATGGTCCAGAGATTGAGGAAATGTTCAGACAATTGGTGTGAATATCCCAAACAAAGGAAAACTCCTTCCGCTGAGGAAGTACCTGTTGTTTGAGTATACCCAGCCATCTCAGGTCAGAAATCCATCATCGCCCTCCACTGAGAACGGATTATGATGAGGTTAGTCTTGTTGCACTTGCTTCCTTGCTAAGGCCAACTGGGTTTCCAAAATGTGGTCTAGCTAGGTGTCCGCAGTGTAGGTGCTGCTCAGCTGCCCACTTGACTGTCCCTATTAATATTGAATTGATATCAAATATGAGAGGGGTGTCTGGGGGTCTGACCCCAGGAATAACAGTGGCCCTGGTGCTCCCTTGCAACTCTTAAGATACTGTGCTCGAGAATTACATTTGGAAATGTGTATTTCATTTTTTAAATTTACATCCTATTTTTCTCCCAGAATGGAGGGAAAAAAAACTTATAAGATATAAGGTTACTAAACCTTTGGTGTTATTCTGATGTCTATGGACTGTCATGATTATTTTAATGTTTTTCCCTTCTGTTCTTGTGGGGCCCATTTGGATTATACAGAACAAATTGTCCAATACTCAGTGGTATTTTGTTGTGTACTCAGTGGGGCTTTCCAGATTGGCAGGAAAGTGTGACATGAAGTTGCCTTTTCCTTAATGCTTTGCAGCTGCACCACAGCCTTTAGATGCAGCTGCACTGTTTCGCCGTTTTTAAAAAAGAAGCTGGGAAAACCAGCACCTTTTTTAAAAAAGCGTTTTCATGGCACATTTTCCCTTTTTCTCATCTAAAGGCTACACTTTCATGCAGCCATGAACACACTTCTTTTTGCCAATCTAGATCAGGCCAGTAGTACTTTGTTGTGTAACAGTTGTGTACTCTAATGTTCCCAGGTACTTTTGGTGGGAACAAAGGAGAGGGCCTTCTTGGTGGCTGCCCCTTGGTTCTTCCTCTCTTCCTCTTTGTGAAAAACTTCCTATTCCTTCAGGCATTGAGGAATTGACTGTGATGGGCTTTTAGTGTACCGCTTTGCAGATTTTTTTAAAAAAACAATATGTCTTTTAACTTATTTTTAAATGATTACAACTCTATACATATTATATATCTTTTAAAATAACTTTTACATATAAGATTTGTTTGTACGTGTTTAATCTATACTGGTTTTCATCATCTGTAACCCACCTTGAGTATTGGGGAAATGCTGGATATAAATAAGAGCAAAGCAACCGCAGGTCCCTTGCGTTGGGTGGAGAAGCACACTGCCTTTTGTAACACAAATCGTGCCCACAGTTGTTGTTGCCGTTGTGTGTCTGCAAGTCATTTCTATCTTGTGGTGACCCTAAGGCAACCCTATTGTGGGGTTTTCTTGGCAAGATTGGTTCAGAGGGGATTTCCCATTGCCTTCCTTGAGGCTGAGAGTATGTGACTTGCCCAAGGTCACCCAGTGGGCTTCATGGCTCAGCCAGGAATCGAATCCTGGTCTCAAACCACTATGGCCACAGTAGCAGAGGTAAAACAGGAGCCAAGGAAGCTCTTGCAAAAGAAACTCACTCTTTTGCCTATACCTCCTTCGCCATCAGTAATGCAACACCATTTTTGCGACAAATCTCATCATGCCACACCTTCAACACACTTGATCAGTCGCTTGAAAGAACAGGAGAGCGTGGGTGGGACACCCTGATGGCTGTTTTTCTTTCCAGTGGTTTGCTTGAAACCACTCTCATACTGTTGCCTAGCAGGGACCACTTTTTAAAAAACGGATTAAAGTGCTTCTATCATCTTCTGTACAGCCAAGGATTGTAGGGCAACCCATAATAAAATCGTTTTAAATAATCTAAGATATACAAGTTTAAATAAAAAGACCTACACTGTAGAAATAAGGCAATCCAGATCCCCCTTACCTTGCAGCAGTCTTGGGCAGTCCTTGGTGTCCGGGCCTTCTCTCCTCCAAACCAAGGCGGCAGGGATCCCAAAGAGGAGAAGGACAGCAAGCCCTCCGGAAGGCAGGCCCAGGAGGCCCAGGGCAGCAGCAGCAGCAGCAGCAAAAGAGAGGGCTTTCAGGGGTCCCCGAAGGAGGAGGAGGAGGAGGAGGACGAGGAGGCAGAGAGCCCCAGAGACCCACCAGGACCACCTGGGGCCGAAAAAGGAGAAAGAGAAAGGGGGAGATGGGCGCACCTGGCTTTCCGCTGCTCAGCTGCAGGGCAGCATTCTTTTCTCCCTTCTTTTTTCCCTTGAGGGGCTTAACCGAGGCAGAATCTCCTCCCTCCCTCCCTCCCTTCCTTCTCCTCTGCCTTCTCTGCTTCTTCTCTTCCTTCCTTCCTTCCCTCCCTCTTTCTTTCTTTCTTTCTTTCTTCCTTCCTTCCTTCCTTTATTCCTTCTCTCCTTCCTTCCTTCCTTCCTTCCTTTCTTTATTTTTTCCTTCCTTCATCTATTCCTTCTCTCCTTCCTTCCTTCCTTCCTTTTTCTTTCTTTTTCCTTCCTTCCTCTATTCCTTCTCTCTCTCCTTCCTTCCTTCCTTCCTTCCTTTCTTTCTTCTTCCTTCCTTCCTCTATTCCTTCTCTCTCTCCTTCCTTCCTTCCTTCCTCCCTTCCTTCCTTCTTTCTCTCCCTCTTTCTTTCTTTCTTTCTTTCTTCTTCCTTCCTTCCTCTATTCCTTCTCTCTTTTCTTCCTTCCTTCCTTCTTTCTTTCTTCTTCCTTCCTTCCTTCCTTCCTTCCTCCCTTCCTTCCCTCCACCTTCCCTTCTCCTCCTCCTCCCTGCCTTACGCCGTCCCCCTTTCCTTTCGGCCGAGAGAGAGGGGCTGGCGAGAGGGGCAGCCCCCTGTGTGTCGCCCTCGGGGGGGGGGAGCCATCCAGCGGGGCATGGCGGGGGGCTGCTGCGGGCCACGAAGGGGGGGGGCTCCCGAGGCGCATCCCGGCGCTCCAGCCCCAATAGGACCCGAGGCCGCTTCGCCCGGGCTCCCTCCCTGGAAGGCCCTCCCTCCCTCCCGGGGTCTCGTCGGAGGGGCTGCTTTGCCTCCCTCCCGGGTCCCCCCCCCCCCGACGCCACCGACGCCTCCTTGGAGAGCCCCTACCTCTGCCTCCGGCCGGAGCGAGGAAGGAAGGAGGAGCCCGCCAGTGAGTGAAACAGAGTGGGGAAAGAGAGGGAGGCGGAGGCGGCGCCCAGCTGAGAGGCAGGCGGCAGGACTCGGACTCAGCCCCGGCCTCCTCCTCCTCCTCCGGGTCGGGAAGGACGCAGGCTTTTAATTTGTCTTTCCTTCCCTTTGTAATGTGATCTGATTGTGACTATCGTACGCATCCGGCAGGCTTTTCTATATTTCTTAAGTTTTACCAATTTTGTACAGCGCTGAGTACAATTACAGCGCTTTAGAAATAAAGCTTAATGATGAGGATGAGGATGATTCCCCGCATCCCCGGCGCTGGATTTCTTTCTGACGCCCAGCCTCTGGAGGATGGGAACCTGAAGGAAGGAAGGAAGGAAAAGAAAGAAAGAAAGAAGGAAGGAAAGAGAAAGGAGGAAGGAGAGAAAGGAAAAAAGAAAGAAGGAAGGAAGGAAGGGAGGGAGGGAAGCAGGGACGGAGGAAGGAAGGAAGGAAGGAAGGAAGACGAAGGAAGGAAAGAGAACAGAGGGACAAAGGGAGGAAGGGAGGAAGAAAAAGAAAAAAGGAAAGAAAAGAAAGAAAGAAAAGAAAAGAAAAGGAATTAAGGAAGTAGTAAGAATGAAGGAAAGAAGGAAGAAAAAGAAAGAAAGAGAAGAAAAAGTCCGTGTTGTTAGTTTTGGCCCTTGTACTATATTCGTCCATTGTAGGGGTGTGTCTTTTGACCTCATCTGCGCTGCAGAAATAACGCAGTTCGACACTGCTTTGACTGCCCCGGCTCAGTGCTATGGCCTTCTGGGATTTGTAGTTTTGTGAGCGGGACAGATCGGGTGCCACAACAAGCTACATATCCCAGGATCCCATAGCACTGAGCCAGGGCAGTAAACCGGTGTCAAAGGACATTACTATTTCTGCAGTGCAGAAGCGGCCCTTGAGATGCCTTTTAAGGCTGTTTAAACCTTATGATTCTCGCCCTTTGAGTCGGTTGTTAAAATTGTGGAACCGGCTCAGTGTCTCACAAAACTACACTTCCCAGAATCCCCGAGCCTTGAGTGGTCCCAAACCGGATTGTTTCTGCAGTGGGTTTTGGAGCACAGAGCAAAAAAAAGGGCCAAACCGCCTCGAATCTCAAAGGAAGGCTAGATTTGAAAACGCGGCTAAAAGCGCATTGCGTTCATTTCAAACCGGTTCATGTTAAAAATGTAAAGAAAGCTGATACACAACGAATAGTTCCTATGGATTTGATGTGAAATTGCCTCTCTCCCGGGAGGCTTCCTTTTCTCCCGCTTTATCCGTTTCCTATAAAAAAGCAAAGGACAGGAGGCCGGGGATCCTGTCCAGATCTGAATGCTGGAATTCAAGCGCTTCTCTCTGAATCTTTGATCCTTGGTTGGGCGATTGGTTGGTTTTAAAGGAAGAAGGAGACACTTTCCTATTTGTTTGAAGTTGAAACTGCTTTATGATCCAAAGTTTGTAATTTAGGACCTACAAGAAAAAAGAAAAACCGTGTTTGAATGATAACGCACCGGACACACACACGACGATCCTTCTTCCGCTTTGCTTGGGACATTTTGCAAATCCGCCTCGCTGTCAAACGGAGGAGGAGGAAGAGGGATCCTTTGGGCAAACCTCCCTCAAAAGGGATTTTCATCCGAAATAAGTCGGGTGTGGAAAAGGGGGCTTTAGAGCCGACGTTGGAGACGTTACTTTTCATGGGATTTCCACAGCTTCCGTCCAGAAGATGGACATTTCCAAGCGCTTCTCTGCTCTGATTTGTAGGATTTCAATGTCGAGTGTATCCTGGTTTTCTATTTCTCTACATCCGTTGCACACTCCAACATGTCCAGATCTTATAAAGAATAATAATTAATAATTAATAATAATAGTAATCAGCAGCAGCAGCACCTTATTATTCAAGGTGACTTAGGAAGGAGGGAGGGAGGGAAAGAAGGAAGGAAGGAAGGAATAAGAAAGAAAAGAGGGAGGGAAGGGGGGAAAGAAAGAAGGAAGGAAGGAGAAAGCAGAAAGAAAGGAAAGAATAAGAAAGGAGGGAGGGAGGGGAAAAAGGAAGGAAGGAGAAAGAAAAAAAGGAAGGAATAAGAAAAAAAGGAGGGAGGGAGGGAAGGAGGGAAAAAAGAAAGAAGGAAGGAGAAGAAGGAAGGAGGGAGGGAGGGAAAGAAAGAAAGAAGGAAGGAAGGAAGGAAGGACAAAACAGAAAGAAAGAAAGGAATAAGAAAGAAAGGAAGGGAAAAAAGGAAGGAAGGAAGGAAGGAAGGAGAAAGAAAAAAGAAAGGAAGGAATAAGAAAAAAGGAGGGAGGGAAGGAAGGAGGGAAAAAAGAAAGAAGGAAGGAGAAAGAAGAAAAGGAATAAGAAAGAAAGGAGGGAAGGAAGGAAGAAAGAAGAGAAAGCACTGAGCCAGGGCAGTTCAAGCGGTCTCAAACTGGATTATTCCTGCAATGTGTTTTGGACCTCAGTGAAAAGAAGCCTAGTTTAAAAACTGACAGGGATGCGAAAGTTAAAAAGCAGCTCATAAAATTAAAAACGCGAGTCATTAGAAAACTGAATAATAAGAACAAATAAACATGGAAAAGTCACAAAGAAACTTGCCAAGAAGAGCCCTTGATGGAGTCGCCATGAGTTGGGAACGACTCGAAGGCACACAACCAGACAACAATTGACACAAGGGTTGTGCAAACATTTGGGCATGGCGTTTCATCCACATCTTTTGGTTAAACCGCTCTCATTCCCACAAACAAACCGTTTTTTGGGTCCACACACGTGTGTTATCCGTGGTGCCTTGGTTTAGTGGCCCTTTGAATCTTATTGGTTTTCATTGTTTGTCTAATTTTAATTTGATATTGTTTAATTCGCTTTTAAGCGGGTGGGATACTTTGCAAATACGGCTGTATTCTTTTAATATTGTAACGCCGCTTTGATTGTTTTAACAAAAAGTGCGGTATAAATAAAAGTTTGATTAGCTATCATTATATGTGCTATAAAAATATTGTTGGGTTTTTTTTAAAAAATAATAATGTTTTTACAGTCAGGTATTGAAGCCATAGCCCAGTTTGTATCACGTTTCTTTCTTTCCTC